>CM032777.1:6974964-8174964 GCA_019155195.1 Avicennia marina | reverse complement strand
AAGGTATCAGATATTTTTAAAATTAAAAATAATATTTTCAAAATTAAGAAAAATCAGTAGTAAAAATAACAAGATATATGACAGAAAATTTAGAAACCACATGTATATTTAAAATAACTTATGTTGGCCCTTTGTATATAAGTCACTTATGTGGCACAAGTTAAATGTGAAAAAAATTTTGTTAAAATAATCTTGACAAATTTGGATTATTGCAATTCAAGTATTTTCATATATTGGAAGTCAAAGAATCCAGTTAAATAGAGAAAATAAACTTTATGCATTGCCATATTTATTAAAATTCAAAAATAGATGGAGAACATTCAAAATAGGTAGAAAGTTGACCAAAGGCTTCCTATAAATCTTGTGGATTATTTCCAGGTCATGGAAATGATACATTACTAACATTAGAATATACATATCTTATTGCATAAATAAATTAAACTTGGAACTGCAACACTAGTATAGTCTAATAAGGCAATTTTTAGAGATGTCATATCGAATGAATTTTATGACAATAAAGGATGAAAAAGTTAACTTAAAATTTGAAACCCTAAAATATATAGGAGTGAATCTACATGATTTGTATAAAAATCCTACTAGAATAAGGAACTACCACTTAGAACTCCAACATGGATAGCTGATTGGAATAGAATCTATACAAGAATTTTAAGAGAAGATTTAGAGATATTGTGAAGTTGATCTACAAGGGCTCTATGGATGCAATATAAAGTATAGATAAGTCGGAGTGAATATGATTAGGATATGCCTTCCATAAGAGTTTAGTGAACTTAAAGAGAGAAAACACTCACTTACACGTACATGCTACTTTTGGACACTTTTAGGTTAATAATGATGTTAAAGTCAAAGGAAAATTTAACTTGTAACTTAAGCAAGAGAAAGAGCACACAGACTAATTAAGATCAAATTCGCGATTATTAGGAAGACAAGAAGCTTGTTCGTGGTATGATGTATCGCTTGTCAATTTGATTATTGAACTATTTGATTTGGGTGAGTGCTCTAAAGATGTAGTTCGCTTGTCAATTTGATTATTGAACTATTTGATTTGGGTGAGTGCTCTAAAGATGTAGTAGGTATTCTAAATCGCGTAAACACATTTCATGCCTTTTTATTTACTTTTGTTTAATGTTTGTGTGGTGGTGTTGAAACACCGGCTCCAAAATTATGTAAAGAAACTGTAACATTCTCGAATTAATTATAATTTGAAATTATGACACCTAGTTTAATCGTACCTACGACTTATGATTACCCAAAGTAAAAATTTGTTAAACATCAAAACAAGTTTCCTATTGAAATCAGGTCATGAGATGGCGGTCGCCGATGAGGAACGTCCAGTAGAATCCCCCGTCAGGATGATGTAGATGGGTTCCTTGATTTCTGCGTTGGCATGGCTGTTTGGGAACTTCTTAACTTCGGGGACGATGAAATCTACGATGATGGGGGGTCCAGGCGCAATGATTTCGGGTTCGGGCGCCAGATTGCACGACTCTTTTGACACTCAAGTAGGCCCAAGTCCTAAAGAATGCTTTCGATAAGACGTATTTGAGTTTGCTTTACAATATAGACTAGCAAATTGTGTGTGTCTGTCGAACACTATATTTTTTGCTTGCTTGTTATGTAGGTTGTATCTTACCATGTATTAAAAGACTCCCTTTTAGCTTCGTTCATAAATTTTACCTTTGGCTGTACCTTTTAACAATTTTCAAGATTTTCAGAAAATCCTATCCCTTAATGATCCTTCGAGAATTTTTTCATGCTAAGGATATCCTCAATTTTTACCTTTTTAGAGTTCATTTTTATAGTTGCTTTTGTAACTTCTACTCTTGAGATAATCTTTTCTTGTTCATCATTCACTTCCACATCTTTCTGCTTGAACTCTTCAATATCATTCAACTTGATCATTTTATTATACATTAGATTTTATGCTCTCATCAACCCAATTTGAGTGAGTGCACGCGAAGAGGGTGTTTGGCCAAGCTTACTTTCAAGGACTTACAAGAACATGTAACTCACATGTCCTTAGAGCTCGTAAGCTCAAAAGTCTTATTTTTTAATAAACTTATAAAATATTTGAATAGAAATAATAATGTCATCTTACAAGATTATGTTGAAATTTATAATCATAATTAATTATAAATTTTTGGTGTAATAATAACAAAAATAAATTTAATATCATGTATATAATGTAAATGAAGATATTTATATCATTTTTAATATGCATAATGAACGAACTAATAAAATATTTAAAAATAAATTGAAAAATGTCAATTTATTTTAAAGGAATTTATAAGCTCCAAACATCTTATTTTAAGTGTTTATATACTCTTTAATTAAAAAAAATTACTAAACACTTTAGAAGAATTTATAAGCTCCTAACTATTTTACAAAATGTTTTAAAAAACTTATAAGCTCATCTAAACACTCTCTAAATACCACTACTATGGTTTAATTCCATCTCAAGAATTGTAAGACTAGCCACAAACATTCTATTTCTTCCTTTTGTCACGTTGAAGGCGACATAGTTGCTCATGGGTTCATTTTCTTCATACCAATCAGAATCATCTTCACTTCATCCTATCACCATTTATTTCCCTTATCTCCTGAGTGTATATGAAAAATTCAACTTGAATATGCCTAAACCCACTAAATTCACGACATTGAATGCCTCCTCTTTGTGCATTAAGATTTTGTTCCTTCTTAATTCTGTGACAAAAATACATCTTGATCCCATTGGAATTTCCCTTTTTGATTTTGGTCCCTTGCTTTTCATGAATTTGAACTTCATCCCAACTTTTGTTAGAATTATTCATTTGACTCGAATTTTTATCAATTATAGTCCCACAAGATTATTGCTATTAAAAACTAACAGCAAAACTGGGGGAAAATGCAAGAGCAAGACATGCCGTTAGTCTATAAATTATGGGACCAAAAATGAAATAACTTACTTATGGGACCAAAACAAAAATTTTAATATTAATGAAAATATAAAAATGTATAAAAAAAAGTTAAAAAATAATAAGAATACTAAAATAGAAATATCTGGTAAAAATACAAATATATAATAAAAATTAAGTTTTTTCAAAATTAATATTCTATTTTTATTAGGAAATTCATATGATAAAAATTTCAACTGAATAAATTATTAATAAAAATTGTAAAATAGAAATAGTTTTTTTGGAATAATTTTTATTTAATTTTATCTTTCGTTGTGAATTTTACATATCACTGTTTCTATTTATAAAACTAATATTTTGAAAGTAAAACAAAGTTTTAATTAATTTAATTTAACATTTTACATGAGAAAACATATATTTATAAAATTCATTTTGAATAATAAAATATTAAAGTTTTAAACATAGAATACTTGTTTTAGATCAATTTCAAAAAATTGATATAAATTTATATGAAATTCTGTATTAAATTATTTTCAAGAATTTAATGTTGCAACCCCGAACCATATATTCTTCCACTGTTTTACTGACTGCTTGCTTGTTTAGTTGGTGACGCTAGAGTATAGCTACCAGCTGTTTGTTTTCTGTTTATGCTGCTTCACTATTTTCTTTACTGGTTTTCTTAATATTCTACAGATTATTGGTTTTCTTTATTTGGGATTTTCATTTATTACTATGATGATGGCGGTTAGTGGCTGTTTTAATTAATTTTACTACTATTATAATAATATTTAAAAATCTTCTTAGCAATGGTTTTAGTGTTGCAACCTCGAACTACATATTCTTTCATTCCCACTTGGTGAAATATATTGTTAGTCTAATAATGTTGCAACACCAAAAAAGAGATCACCATTTGAGATTTATTGACCATCAAATATGGACAGTTAGAAAAATTTTAATGATGGTTGTGCAAGGAAGTTGTTCCACATAATGCTGGGGGATTATTGGTGGGATGATGACCTAGCATTAACATAGTGCCATCCTGGACATGTACTAGCAATGATGTGGTAGTAGCATGTTTGGAAAGAATCTTTAGTTATTTAAAAAGATTTTGAGTAATCTCTTTCTTAAATTTGTAGATATAGTTAAAATTTGTTAAATGTTCATGTAAAGCAAGAATTTGACTTTATTTATTTAATAAGATAGGAGGAATTATCCATATCTTGCTAATTGAGAATTGAATTTGATCAAGAAGGTAAGCATATAGTCCAGGACAAAAGTCTAAGTCGTGTCGGAACACTAGATAGATATTAGGTGGGAAACAGCTACAAATTGGATTTTGTGCGAATTTGTCGGTGATCACCCATCCAAAATAGATGGAAGTCATTAACCTTGATGCCTCTAAGGGCTAGGGACTTTTGAGGATATATTTGACTTTACAAACATCATGAATTGAGAGCAATACAACGATATTGTTGTCCCTTTGTGGTGAATATTGGTTTCTACGTTAAATAGAGTAGAAAAAAAGAGTGAGTGAAGGAAAAACAAAAAATGTCCCGTACAACCTAGATAGAACCAATGGAGATTGGTTGAATGTGCATTTAGACATTTTGGTTTACTTGAAATGCTTAAGAGGTTGAGACTAATGGGGATTGGTTGTGTAGAGTATTTCTTTTGAAACTTGACTGTACTATTGATAAATTTGGTATGGTCGAATCCTTTAAGCGAACTGGTGCCCCACTGATTTAAGAGGAAGCCTCCAAACTACACTAATAATTGTAGTATTCAAGTTCTTTACTTTCTATATGTGTGCATTGGTGTTTCCACATAACTATTTTCAGTAATATGTAGTGTTATAACACTTAATAAAAATTATCAATAGCCTTAAATTTAAACAAAATATTCTCCATTGTTGCATTTTTGTCAACAACCTTCTAAGAACATTAGACTGTATTCTTTAGAATCTTTATCCATGCAAACTTCCGGCCTTGAAAATATGTCCAGCGTATTTCTTCAAGTAATTTGCAACACCTCGAATACTTGATTTAGATTTGTCAAATGCTTCAAACAAACACATCAATTTGAAAACTCTCACAAGTTAGGAGAACCTAAGTCAAATTACTTTATCGTAAACAATGTGCCAACATTTCAACTTACAAGCTAACAAAATACAATACTACAAAATTCATGGCATGCTCACGTCCAACCGAAGGTTATTGTTTAAATTCAATAGTAGTTTTTTACAAGCTTGTGCGCCACTTTTGTTTTTGGTAATCAAACTTGGTATTTCAAAAAGAAACAATATCTGCGTTAAACACAAAATATATCAAAACCACTTTGTAAATTTTTAATAGAACATTAATTCGGAGGGTTTTAAATCATGCTACACTATAACATTTTGATAAATTACTCAATAAGAAAACAATCTACTATGTTCTACCTCCCCTTTCTTCTGCTATAGTATGACACCCAGTGAAATTAAAACTTAACTGACAATTCTTATGAGAAGCATTTTTAAGTCTACTCGAATGCAAATATACATGACTCATTCAGTTTTGTACCGGAACCCGGCATTACAGGACCAAGGCCCCTACCCACCACAGATACCATCGTCCCCGAATTTGAGAAGTTACAAAACATCACTGTAAGTGCAGAAATCACTGTAACCATCTACATCGCCTTGAGGGGCCACCATCTGATCAACATCATGCAATCCCACGGGCATTTCTGTTTGTCGCTCCTCATCGGTGACTGCCAGCCAATTATTATCTGTCGCCTTCTCAAGCAACTGGCTCCACCATCGTATGCATTCATCTGCTTCATCCGATGTCGACGGCGCAGGTGATGGGTGGCGATTCTTCTCCTTGGGACTTTCATCTTCAGATTTCCAGGTAGTTAGCCAGCTTATTTCTCTAGTTTCCCTCGGGTGGTAAGGTTGGGGTCGCACGACATCGCTCCGGGTAATGTTTTCAGCCTGGACTATTTTAGCCGTTTTAATATTCCCCATCGCAGCCGACAGCTTATTGTGGACGTGGCTGGCCCAGAAGTTCTTGACGTCATTGGCTGTTCTTCCAGGAAGCCTACCTGCGATCAGGCACCACCTGCGTCGTTGGATATATATAAATGAGAGAGAGAGAGAGAGAGAGAGAGAGAGAGGTTCACTTGGGATTTCTCTCAAGTTGCCATGCGAGTTTTATGATTCCAATTTTTAAAGTAAACTCGATATTATACTTAATGTTATATGTAGAGTTCTCTCCCCAATAACTACTATGGGTTGAGTTTATGTGCGTGTGTGTGTGTGTGAAGTTGCTGTTATTTGTTTAGAATAAATGGTGTTAATTATGGGGCTTCCCTATTATTAGAAATATGATTGTTACATTCGTACATGTCGGCAACAACAAGATATATATATTAGCATCAAAGTTGCCTACTTAATTTGCGGACTTAAATTCTGACATGTATAAACTTTATTGCAATTTTTTGTCATATCATGTGGTTAAGCTTTCTATTTTGCTCACAAGAACAATATAGTTAAAGAAACTATTTTTCATGGGCAAAAGAAAAGAATTTTTATCATTTGCCTCCATTGAAATTATAGAAAAATAACTCTATTCTATTTTCTTAAGTGAATTTTAGTTTTGCTCATTATAATTCAAATCCCTCCAAAATCTACAATGAATACAACAACTTAGTATTATTATTGTTATTAATTATTATTTTAGTGCTCGGAGCTTACCTGTTCCCTAAGAGCTTATGAAGCCTGATAATGAGATCCACTTCGTCTACGGTGAACTGACCCCTTTTAATATCCGGCTTGAGATAGTTCAACCACCTCAGTCTGCAACTCTTCCTGCATCTGTTCAGCCCTACACAAAAACAAGTATTTCGAACCAGCTATATATTCTCACGGTAGTCCCACAAGTATAAATTTTAATTACCTGCTCTTCGAGGGACTAGATGCCACTTCCCTTCTCCATAACTCTGAATGCAGTTCCTCAAGAGAATATCTTCTTCTTGAGTCCATCTGCCTTTCCTCACTCCCACACCTCTGTTTTCCATTGTGTTTGCTACCCTTCGCCACCTCTGAGTTGGCCTATTCGATCTGCCCAGTAAAATATATAGTAAGCAAGATCGTGCGGCCCGCATTTAATGTCGAACGTCCACCCATCTGTTATTTCAGTTCATGCAGATACCAGTAATTTGTCCGCCTTTAGGATTCCTTTCGACAGAACCCTGATATGCATATCTGTTAACCACAAATGAACTTCTCACACGCATTATTTTCTCACAGAGAAGAAATTGACAAAATAAAGCACCCACTCCGTCCAAACGTACACGACTTTTTGGTGGGCCTATCGGGCATACAGAGACTAAGGTCGTGTTTCGATGCTATTACTTTCTTGTAAATGCAGTTGGTTGGCAGTTGGTATGATTCTTAAGAAACTTAAAAAAAATTGACTTGGACGTGTGGCGTTTCTAAGAGTAAGTGAAGATGTGTTTTAGGGCAAGGCACTTCGCCACAAAGCGCCCAAATTTCTCAAAAATATATATTGCAAGTTACGTTTCATTTACGAATCGTAATCTTCGTCTGACGTATCAACTAATCTTGTTCATTCATTGATTTGCAAATGTCAATAAAGTTTCTAGAAAGTTTGTCATTTTGAGTCATGCTTCAATATTTTCCAAAAGTCTTTCTACAAACCAGCATCTTGAAAATCTGTGAGGAGAACTAACTTTCATAAGTTGTTAGAAAATTTTATCCTAAAAAATTAATGTAGGAGGAAATCTTGTAATTGAAAGTTGAAACAAACTACGTGTTATAAGATGCTTTGTCATGAATAAGTTTTGAGGAGATCTTGTAGTTGAAAGTTGAAACAAACCACGTGTTTTAAGATGCTTTGTCAAGAATAAGTTTTTCTTGAAAATCATATATTATTGTCCAAGTACAAGCCTACCACAAACATATTCAATATAATGCATTCTTTAATAAATGCACCAAACACGCCCTCGTGGATCAATAGAAAGAAAGCTGTACTCAATTTTTAAGAGCAAATAAATGTGAGAATTTGTTTGCATTATGTAAGTTACTTTCTTTGAAATCAATGGAATGAAGGTTTTGTGCGTGTGTGTGTCTTTTATTTATTTATTTATTTATTTTTGAAATTGACTCTTCATCCTCTTTAAAAAAGAAATTTGTCTTGAAAAGTTGCAAAGTTCCGTAAAAGTTTGATTCTTTTAAATCACACATGATTTTCTTATGAAATAATTTTTGAAAATTTCCATTATTTCTAATGAGATGCTGCATGATTTAATGAGAAAATTTTATGGTTTCATGTGAAAGGTTGTATGGTTTCATCACATACACGATTGCATAATTTCATGAAATGTTGCATTATAACAAGTTGTATGTTTTTATCTAAAAATTGAATTGTATCATATCAATATATATAGTTATTTATATATTTTCTATTTTGAATATTTTAAAATATTCCAATTACAAATCTAATCGTAATAGAATATTTTTGTGATTTCTAGCAAAATAGATGCTTTGTTACTTATTTTTATAAATATTTTACTCCATAACGTAATTACATTTATAAGGTATATATCATTAATTGAAAAAAAGTTTTAAAAATAATAAAAAATTACTTGACACTTTGTTGTTTTAAATCTACAAGATTGGAATTAATATTTTAAGAATCTTGAAAATTAATGAAAAGAATGAAAACTAATTTAAAGATTTTCACTTTTCAAACTTTAGGCATCGAGCGACATTTATTGAAGAAGGGAGAGGGTCATAATTAGTTCAAAGAGATGAGATCGAGTCAAGCTTCCCGAGCTCAAGCTTGGACTTGAGTTAACCTTGAGCTCAATTGAGCTCCATATTAAAAAAAAAAAAACAATAATTCGAACCCAAGTTATGGGGAACACTTGGGACACAAGCCATGAAGCCAAACAAACATTGGTGTATTATTTTTAAATTTTAATTATAAAACAGAAAATGCGAATGTGCTTAGAAGGAGTACAACATGAGACCTCTAATGAGCCCCATAAAAAAATGAAAAATAAATTTAATTTGACTTCGAACATAAAGGGATTTGAACCCAAGTTATGGGAAACATTTGGGACACCAGCCATTAAACCAAACAAGCATTGATGCATTATCTCTAAATTTTAATTATAAAATAAAAAATGGGAATCGGAATCAAAAACATGCAAAGGTTGATGTGCACCCAAAAGGAGCAAAATGTGAGACCTCTAAACATCAACCAAAATGAGTTGTGCCACATATGTAGTTTAATACCTTTTAAAGTACAAATATCTATATACACAATAGAGTTCAAGTAGCTCATCAAACTTCAAGCCCACACAAACAATACTTGAACTTGACTCGTGTAAACAAGTCTAGCTACTCGAGCTCAAAATCGAGTTCGAGTCAAGCTAGGATCGAACTACTCAACCAAGTCAAGTCAAGTCAAGTAGATTGGTTTAAACTCACCCCCAAGTTCAATTAAAACAAAGTAGCACATCTTTATTAAGTAATCCTCATAGGATATTATCTTCATTAGGGTTGTTCGATTGTCTATCAATATATGTGTAAAAAGTCAAATTCAAATTCAATATTTGCATGTGGCTTAATGGATTTGACACTAAGTCTTCATATTAGAGATTTGGTGTTCAATCGTTATTGGTTCCATTGTGTAAGCGAGTTGGTATTAAAAGAAACTAAAAAATTCTATATGAATCTAAATCCAAACACAAAATATATTATCAAAATCTTAATCTAGACTTGAAATTAAATAAAGTGGCTTTGGGTTATATATTTTTTCCACTCTAACTCTTCATTTCTCATTTGTTTCAATAACCACAATCTAGACTTTCCCTTCCAATTCATTTATTAATGCATAAAACATGAACTTGGCCATCCTTCTTAATTTCAAAAGCCCACTATACACACAAGTCATTTAGTTCAACATTATTTAAGATCTCAACAATTTCAACCTAAATATTTACAACATGAATTCCCGTGTATGCGTGGCACTCCTCAAATCTCAACTACTTCAATTACTTCAATTATTTGATAACTCTATAACAAGTCAAAAACAATTCAATCTAGAACTTCTCACTTTAAACATTAACTTACTCTCTAGTGAACAAGTTCAATCCACATATTTTTCTACCCAAGAGGATGTGTGAGCTACTAATTTTTTCTTCTTTCTTCCTACACTTATTTTCACATTCCTTCGTGAGCTTTAAATTCTATCTAAAGCAGTTGAAAGTCTTTTTACACAAAGTAGAACAAAGGTCACCATACTCCCCTAATTACTCAACTCACAATTATCTTAAGATACCTTGCATACTCATAATTAGGCAATCTTTTTACACAAAATTGGATTAAGGTCTCTATGCAATTCCAGTTACTCGATTGCACCAATCAATGGAGTAGATTATTTTTCTCATTCTCACATGTTTTTCACTTTTCTTTTTTTGAATTTTCACTCTATTTCTTTTTAAGTCATCACTTTATTTTTCAAATTAATCTCCTTCATTCTTTAGTAACAATGGGATCACAAGACCACCAAGTGTAGTCATGGTCATGGCCGTGGAATTTTTAGAATGTCCTGCGACCACAGGCACAATCACAAGATATGGATCCGTGGTCACAAACTGAGACCTTACAATTGCCATATGAACTACGGGATTTCTAATGGGTTCCATGGAAGGAAGTCGCAGACACAAAGTTGGACTTTGCAGTTGTAGACAAGGGTGTCACAGTTGTGAAACCTGATCACAAACATTAAACAGATTATGCATTTTGGAGAAATTAATCTTAATTTTCCAAATTTTGGATCCAACTAAGCCTGAACCTACTACGTAAGACATAATATGATACAAGGGATGATAATTGAAAGAATTCAAGCGATCACCAATTAATAGGACACAATGGCCATTGATAAGCATGCATCATTAGCAATATCAAATACTAAATAAGAACCATGAATGTGATGAAATAGGTAACCAAGAGACAGTATCTGAAGAAACCGAAACCCAAGCAAGCTAAGTAAGAGTAAGTGTTAACATCTTGCTAAGCTTTTACAACTACCTTGAAAATGATTTTATTGCCTAAATGAAATTATATTTTCTTGTGTAAGTAATAACAACTTATCAGGCTTTTATAACTATTCTCAAAAATGATTTTACTACATAACAAAAGCCATATCTCACGATGTAAGTGGTAACACTTTACCAATTTTTACAACCACTTTCCAAAATCTGTTTACCTTGATAATTGAATGTTTTTACACATTTTTAAATCAAATTTTAATTGCTTTCCAATTGCAAAATGTGGTATTTTTGTATTGATTTCAATATGAAAGTCTTATTTCAAAATCTAGATGCGTGTTGGTGGAAGTTGTGTATTTTAAATTGTATCCTAGAATTCAAATACATGAATTGAATTATAATAGTCACTCATAAGAATGTAAATGAGCATGAAGAACAAGCTCCACGTGAAAGCTGGCATTTGACCTTACTATTCAGGTAATAGTAGATTCGAATATCTTCCAAGTGGAGTTAAAACCTTAGGGCCACAATGATACAATTGAATTAGATGTACCCACCATTAGCCGAGAAAGCCCAAGCTAAACCCCGATCAATGGATAACACGCCTAGTGTACATGACTATGCAGTGGCTAAGAAACCAAAATAAGCAATGCATAAGGATAATGAAATGAAGTGGGTTGACGTGACTTGTCTTCTAATGATATCTAAATTCCTTTGTTGCATTTGTATGCCCTGAAAATGACCTTCCTACATAACTGTGAACAAATTGTATTTTTGCAACTATCATTTTTATTGATCACATCCACTTTTGAAAACTACATGGGTATGTGATATCATATATTAAGCATTTGATCGCTCACCTCTATTAATTAGCATTTTGCAAAGGAAGCAAATGACCAAGGACAAACTTGGGGATAATAGAACATTCTAAGATGTAATAGGTAGGTTCTTTTAATTCTGTTGTGCACTAATGACCAATGTATATAAGTGTTTGTCTTCTATTGTGATGGCATGTTTGGCTTTGGTATTCTAAGTTCAAGACATGATAATAGTGGTATCAGAACCTAGGTTTTGATTCTAGACATATGAGATCTTTATCAAAGCATAGGTTTTAATTCTTAACATAAGAGATGCTTACCACAGCTTAGGTTTTGACACAAGATGCATAAGACATTTACTGGAGTTTAGGCTTAATCTTAGAGACATAGGGTGGCTTAAACTTAGACCTTAGCTGTGAGACTTATACAATAGCTCCAACGAAGCTTGGCTCTCATAACTTTAAGTGTAGGTGAAATGTTGATTCAAACATAGAAACGAAGAACTTTTCTACAAATATTGAATGTAGGAATGAAAACTAAGGTCACCAAGACATTAAATCACTGTTACGTGTACCATTAAGCTATTAGCCTTGCTAATGATCAATTTAGACTAAGTTAGCAACACTGATTATATATAGAGCATAAAATATTAGCTTCAAACATGAGAGGCATTCAAACCTAGGCCTAAAGCTCTAAAACCTAAGCCATTAGGCAAGCTATGAGGCTAAGAGGCTATGAGTTTGTATGTGTATAAAACACTAAGAATGGCAATATTATACCAACCAATGTTTGGTGTAAGTAATGGAATGAGCTAATTAATCTTGGAATCATACACCCACAGGTGATGCATCTCCATTAGGAATATCATGGGCTTCCTCTTCACTCTTCTTGGTTTACTTAAGGAGATGGCCATGACATGCATGGGATATAGAGGTGCAACAAGGAAACAGAGACTAAAAATCTAATGCTAAAGGAAAAGCTGAGCAATCTAATAGAAGGGCGTGCCAAACATAAGAGTCAAAGTGCAAAGGCTAAGCACGAACATGAGAAAGAGAGAAACTAAAGTTAACCGAAAGAAGCTAAGGCTAGATCCTCATTCCAAAGAAAGACGATTTGAATAGTTTTTACTAGTTTGTCCTAATAAGTGTAGTATAATTGTTAGTGGAATTTTCTAGGCATGGTGCCGTAGAGGTAAGAGAATTATCTCTAAAATACTTGAACAAATTCCTAATGTTTACATTACATTTTTGCTATGTGTGTGAGTTCATAATAATCCATGATGCAGCACAACTTGTATCATAATGAACTAAACCAACAAATATATTTAATATGTGATGATCTTTAAAGAGTGTTAAAAAGATATGTTATACATGTATATATTGATAAAATAATATTTTGCTTCTAAAATAATCAATTCCAATCTCACCAATTGCATAAGTGAATTTTATATCATATATAAAACATATAACAATAAATCAGTTCAATTGACTATAATTGCACAACTTTGATCAAATTCTAAATTCTCAGAATTTTTGGATTTCTCTTCTTAGAAACTTTTTTGTTAATTTATCTAAACTAAACATAAAATATAATTATTAATAGTTTTGATTTTCTTTTATATCATGTAAAAATAGTAAGTTCTATTTTTTAAACATATTCTCATGCAATATTTGAAATAGAGTTTATCTAATAAAAATTTTTTCAATCCTTTTAATTTTTTTAATAATTTTATTTTTTAATGTTCGATGCATGTATTATTTTATTTTTGTGTTATTTAATTTTAATATAGACTAAGAAAAAAATTGTATGTAAATATTATCTATATTTCTTTGCAAATACTCATATTGTAATTCAATTATTTTTTTTTTCATTAATAATTTTGGCAAAATTATCCTACTCTATATATTGAAAAGGGTTTGTGAATAGTTTCTACTTACCAAAATTTTCTTCCACAGATATATTCTCAAACTTGGTATATTTTGGTTTAATTTTGACTTTATTTTTTTATGTTTTTACATTCATTACATGCATAGGTCCATTTGATAAAATTTGTTTCACGGAAATGTAAATATTTAATTACTATTTCTGTAAATTTTGTATTTCCTATGTAAATTATTTAAAATATTAAATTTTGAGTTAATCAATTCCCAAGCTCTTTAATCCGGTAATTGTATCTTACATATTCTATGTCTTATGTATTATTCAAATTTTTATTTTTATTCTCAATTCTTTTTTGGATCATATTTTTACTTTTAATTAGATTTGACAAGAATTGATAATCTCCACAAATTCAGTGCACATTATACAGTTTTCCTCCTTTACAATATAATACGATGCAAAATGTTACATTTGAGTCGGATTAAATTCAACTGTAAATTAATTATGTTGTGTTTGATAATACTAAAAAATTTATTGATAATTAATTTTAGTTTTTTCCTTGTGACTATGATCCAAAAGTCCAAAGCTACCATCTTATTAATTGAAATATTTATTTAAATTTTTTACATACGTTTTTTAACCAAAACTTATGAAAAGTCATATTTGATGCTAAAAATATAAGGTATAGTGTCCTTCCCAAAGGTTTCCGTACTATATATAACACCCTATTGGGTATGAAAATTACATATGTGTCCTATCAATTGATCAAGTTGATTGACTTCTGAAAAAATTGCATGAAAATGATCATTCTACCTATAAACTAAAAGATTTAAAACAAGTATTAAAAAAAAAAGGCTAAATAGCCAATTTTTTAAAAGTCTATTTTAACCCAATTTCATTTATAGAAAATTTAAAATTTGAATCTTTTTTTATGGATTAGAAAATAAATTTTCTATTCTGTTTTAGGATAAATTTTAAAATTTATTTTTATTTTTCATTATATATTAGAAAATAATTTCATATATTTTAAATTTTTTATTTTTCGTCTTACGAGAAAATTATTATTTTAATTTCTATTTTATATGTTTTTGTGGAAATATTTAGATATATGTTTTTTAGCTCATACGTTAGCAAATAAAAATATTTATTTTAATATTTCTTATAAATTTAAGTGTTAAAATATTTCAAAAATTTTCAGAAGTATATTTTAATATTTTTCGAAGGATATTTTAAATTAATCCTTTTGCATTTTATTAAATATATATTTTATTTTATAATTGTAATTAAAAATATATATTTTATATATTTTTTTGATAAGATAGTTGGAAAATATTTACAAATTTTGAATTCTATATTTTGCAAAACAATTAAAGTCCATCTTTTTAATTTTATAAAATAATAAAATTTTAGATTTATTTTTTGAATTTAAAATTTATAACTTAGGAAATAAATTTTTTATTCTCTCTTGAGAATAAATTTAAAAATAAATATTTCTATATTTTTAATTTATATTTTATAAAATTTTTGTAATTTTTAATTTTTTTATATATTTCAAACTGTTTAAACACCATACCTCTAACTTGTGTTTTCATATAATAAAATATTTTCTAATACAATATTAAAACATAAAAAAAAATTAAAAATTTATTCTATAAGAGCATAGAAAATTTATTTCAAACCAATAAAAAGAAAGTTAAAAATTTCCTGAAAGAATAAAGATTTCTTGTTATAAAAAAATATATAATTCAAAGCCTGTTCTTTATTCCAAATATATTATTTGATAAATAAAATTATATTTTCAAAATTATATATTAGAAAATAAAATTTTAAATTTAATAAAATTTGGAAAATTTTAATTCAGTATATCTTCCAAGAAATAAATTATGATTTATTTTTGAAATATATAAAACATTTAAATTTTAATTTTAATAAAAAATATAAAAATAAATCGATATATATATATATATATTTTTTTTTGAAGTTTAAAATGTACTATTTTAACATAATTATTACACAAATTTGCCTTGGACTTTTATTTACATCAAGTACACCCTCGTGTGTATGGTAAATGTACAAGGTTATTTTCATCAAAAAATTATGTGATCGCACTCACTAATTGGACATAACTATTAGTCGGAGATGTAATTATAGTGAGTTATATGTAAATTTCTATACCTGGGAGATATCTATAAAAAGTTCAAACCTCAAAAGAGAGCACTATAATTTTTCCTAAAATATTGAAGCATTTATGATTGGCTACCTAATTAATTTTTTGAATTGAAATTTAATATCCTTCAACAAATCATAAATATTCACATAAGGAGAAATTAATTTTTAATTAAATCTTTAGTTTTGCCATTCAAAAATCATATATCTATATCATATGGTATATCAAAATTTTTCATTTCATTTACATTTTAAGTTTTACAAAAGATATTTTAACTTTTTATTTTCTTTATCTGTAGCTATAAGTAATAAGAGTAACTTAAACATATATGATTTTATATGTTTTTAAATTCCTGCAATTTCATTTCTATATTACTTATTATTATCTTCAGTTTTGTCGCAGCACTTTTTTATGATATTACATTAAAAAAAATGTTGTTCTTTCCTTCTTTTCCGGCAACGCGTGACATTTAATTTGTTGCTCGATTTTATCTTATAGTTATTATGAATTTAATAAAAGAATCAATTTTACAATGATTGCCACAAGTACTGGTGAAATAATTATCTTGATTAGCATATAAACAAGTTCTTGATTTATACAAAATGCCATGGCGATTTAACAAAACTTATATATTTAAACATAAAATTGAGTCTGAACTCTTTCACTACCATTTTTATTTTCTTGAAATATATTCTTTTAAAATTAAAAATTCTGAGCATGGCATGGGTTTATGCTGGTGGTATAGCAGCTCAACGTTTGATCAAATTTTTAAATTCAAAAAATTTTGAGTTTTTTAATAAATAAAATGTTTTCCATTGTTTATATTTATTAATTAAGGAAATGTTAACTATAATTGATTTTTGTGAGCATCAATAGTGCAAATGAGCAAGAAAATAACACGACGTATTAGAAAATAAAAGGGTAGATAACGAAAACATACAGAGATCTGTCGATACCACTAATGCATAAACGTCAAGTTGAGGGGAATAGATATATCAAGAAGACCATTGGAAGTGCATTCTCTATGATTAGAAGAAAAATCAGAAGCATGACACACTTGAATCAAGCGGCAGAAGCTTCTGGAGATTGTTCCAGATAATTGTTCATTCTTACTCTTCTGTGTACCATGATGACACTATACATTACTGAGCAATATCATAATGAGTTTGGTCAAAATCCAAATCGTAATATGGGGTCATGAAATATTTTTCAATATTACTATTCAGTATGTTTGATCTTTTGTTATGGGATCATAAAAATTTTTAATAACAAATGATCCGTGGGTGGGCTGATGTTTTTTCACCCTAATTCAACTTATATATTCTACACTTCTTTATTTTTTTTATTTTTTTTTACCTTATGTTCATTTTTTCATTGGATGATTTGCTTTATTCTTGTTGCACTTATTTTATGCACATGTATTTGTAGAGGAGGATCAAAAGTTTGGAGAAACAAAAAAATTAATTTTTTAATTGAATGTTTAATTATTTTAATTAACTATTAGGCGTTTACTTGGACTGTTGCTTGATTTAAGTTGAAATACCTTAATTGCTACCATTTGAATAATTTTCAATTCCTATATGTCACTAAGGCAATAATAACCTTGGGTGCTCCCACATGCCTTAGCTTCAGACACAACGATGCATAAAAAACAAAACTTCGACGATTTGACATGAAATACAGGGGTGTGAGCAATTTCAAGACACGTCTCAGAAAAACCCTAATTTTGGCACGAAATTGCTGTGACCAATAAATTGGGGATTTTTCCCATTTTCTAGTGAACTTCGCAGTGTGACAATGACCCCATAGTGATATGGTATGTGATTAGATAAATTTTTTGCTACATCAATTGAAATTAATGTAGAAAAGAAGTGACAATAAGTTCCAAATTTTAAGCAAAATTATCTTTAAATTGCTTAAAATTTGAAAGTAATTGTTCTTTTTTACCACTTAATTCGGTCTAATATTGTAAAATTTACCCAATCACATGCCACATCACTGTAAGGTCTTTGCCAAGCTATCAAATTCATCGGAAAATGGGAAAATCCCCAATTTTGCTGGTCATGTGATGCACGTGGCTATTTTTTTTATCAAAATTAGGGTGTTTTGTACTTGTCCTAAAATTACACTATTTTTGCAAGCTAGTGTACTTTTTTACTATCTCAAATTTTTGATATCCTAGATCACCATTTTCAAATGCATAGAGTACATATTTTAAGTTTTGGAATTAACGAAATTGTTTTATGATACTATACTTTATTAAAATATAGAAACAACATAAAATCTAGAGTTCTGCTAATCAAAAATTCCTAATTAAGACATCTTCAATTAAAAATATAGAAATAAGAATCTATTAAATAAAACATGCGTAGTTAATGAACATATTAAGTGAAATTTCAACTAAAAATCAGGAAACAAGAATCAAATTAAAAAACCATCCCTAATTAAGTCATTAACTGAAATTCAAAATCTACCAGATGAAAATGCTAGTTAAAATATCAATTGAATATATGGAAACTAGCATCAAATTAAATTAAATCCTCTAATTTAGATATTAACAAAAACTCAAATTGAATATATATGGAAACTAAAAATATGGATTTTGTTTGAATTAAATATTAATATATAAATTTTAAAAATTAAAGAATAACTATTGTGTATGATGAAAATATCATTTTGTATATTATGTATGCATTTTCGTACAGGTAAAAAATATTTTCTAATAACATTTTGTATGTATGAAAATATTTTTTTGTACTCCCTAGTTGAGTATATATATCTTTGATATCTATACTTTTTTATTTTTAATTTCAAACTTTAGTCTTTAAATATTTTTTCAATTTTCAATTACATCTAAAAATGTTTAGGTGCATTATTGTTTATTCTAACATGAATGTGTGTGTGGGCGCGCGCTTGGTTTATGAGTTATTGCTAAAAATATCGGTTCATGTGATTGATTGTGACTTCAGTTTCCATTTTATTTTCATATACAACTTAATATAGCACTTTTAGTTATATTCATTTATCAATTATTTATTACTCTCTGTCCAATTATGGATTACATGTGTATAAAGAAAAAAACTTATATGATAATCATAACTAATAAAAATAATGGT
Organism: Avicennia marina; assembly: GCA_019155195.1. NCBI lineage: Eukaryota > Viridiplantae > Streptophyta > Magnoliopsida > Lamiales > Acanthaceae > Avicennia > Avicennia marina. The sequence continues at coordinate 8,156,012 of CM032777.1, read as the reverse complement.
ATAAGTCTGACAATGATAATAAGTTTGTTGGTTTTCTTAATATTTAAAAAAATATATATTAAACTAGCCAACAACTCTTATAGGATTATTACTGTTTTGATTTATTTTGTTTCGTAAACGATTAATTAAATTTTCCAATTTAGAAAAATTTTCTTAGTATGTTGAAAATTGACTTGAGAATTGAATTTGCATCCTTATAGATAGATGTCAAATAATTGCTACTGAAAAGCATGTCTACCATTGCATGTGAAAAATAATTGATCCTAAATTTAAAGAACTCTATGTTCTGAATATAAAACAAATAATCATGATAATCAAAATCTTTAATTTTTACCTAAAATTGAAAGACGAAAAGGGAAACTGCAAAAAACTAATTGCCGTATATATGTTTAATTTAAATAAATCAATTATAACATATTTTTTACTAAAATAGAAAGCAAACTTTAATTTAGTATGATAAATTTTAGTAATTAAAATCTAACCTAAATAACTTGAAACACAAAAAGATAACTACAAAACCTAATCACCATATATATGTTTAATTTAAACAAATCAATTATCTAATGTTTCTTATTAAAAAAATCCCAAAATTCTATAAATTCAGAATTTTGGTCAAAATTGATCAGACGACGATGTGCTATTATATATTATATATGATTAGATTAGATATCCAATGTGTATTTTTTTATTTTTTTTTTTGCATTGTAAATCAACATGGTATATAATTAATTGTAATGAAGTCAAACTCAATTTAAGATAAAAGTTCCCCCAAACAATAAGCAATCATGTAACTTTTGCGCCCGGTTGATTGAACTAATTAAGTATCACAAATTTATTATGAAAACAATTATCAGAAAAACAATAATTTAGAAATTGAGATGGACTATTTAGAGTGGGCCAAAACCCTACTTAATTAGAATGGGGGAAAAACCTCCAGAGACAGAGTGTTTAGAACAGGATTTGTTTATTTTGTAATTATACAACCTCAAAAACATATTTAATTATTATCTTTCTTTTTTTTTTTAATCTATTTTCCTATCTCATTTTTACACAATTTTCAAGATAAAAATACTTAAAACACACATCCAAATCCCATATTCTTTAACTCTAACTATGTTACAAATCTTAAAAATAATTTGCATCCCATTTCAAAATGCAATTTCCTTGAATTACTATATTTATGTAGCAATTCTAAACCATATGCAAATCAATTGATGATTGCAATATGCATATCGCTAATAATATTTAAAAACATTCAAAAAAAAAAAAAAAACCCTAACCCTACGGTGGTGATACTTATAAAGAAGCGGAAGCCCCACTCATCATCTTCTTAAACTCCTCAAAATTAATACAGCCATCGCCGTCGACGTCGAAGGCGCCGATCATTCTCCCGCAGTCCTCGACCGAGCACTTCTCCCCCATACTCCATAGCACCGAGTGCAGCTCGCCAGCGTCGATCTTTCCGTCCTTGTCCTTGTCGTACACCCCAAACGCCTCCGCCAACAGCTTGCTGTCGTTGCCGCCCCAGCGGAAAGCCTTGAACTCGCTCACGTCGATGTATCCGTCGCCATCGGTGTCGAGGTCCGACATTAGAAGCGTCACCTCGTCAGCGGAGATTGCGTAGCCGAGGCCGTTGAGTACATCGCCGAGTTCGCTTGACGAGATTTTGCCGTCGCCGTCGGCGTCGAATTTGCTGAACACTTTCTCGACTTCTCCCTCCTTGATCCCTGGAATAGCTGAGGCGCATGGATTTTTCTCCATTGCTAGAGAACCCTGGCCTTTTCGGGGCTGCTGCGGCTGGGTACTTATAGGGAAAGGCGGAGCGGCCGTAGCGTGTGACTCAGAATTCGGGTTCCTCCATTGTGGGCGACGGAGCAGTGATCTGATTACGTTGATTTTTCTGCACATGACCAAAATGGTTGACTACCTTTCTGTTTAATAAAAATAAAATAAAATGAAATAAATAATCCACGTGAGATTTGCAATACTAATGCCACCCAAACTAAATATTGATTTTGAGATACGCCAAGCTTTTGAGATTTTGGATCTTATAATCGATCATGACTGTTAATTCGATAAAATCTGTGCAGTGAATGGTAATTGATTTGGGATTTCAAATTTTAAATCTCTCTAACATCATATTTATACATTATATATAATATATAATAGCCAATGTGTCCTTCGACTAATTGACGTAATTTTGACCAAATTTTCAAATCTTAAAATGTTGGGGGATTTTTGTTTTTCTTAAAAACTATTATTGGATAATGCATATGCATATAATGTTTTGAGTTTTTTTATTAAGTTGAAAATTTTCTATTAGTTGGACTATTAATGATGTATTTAATGTTTTTAAATTTTTTTATTAATAAGGAAATGTAGTATTAATTCAATAATAAACACACTTTTATAGCTTTTAAATCTAAAAATATTGTCTAATCAATAAAGTATATATAGAGAGAAAGAAAGCAATAAAGAAACAACCATAATTTACATCCAAATAATAGTTGATAGAAATTACCACTTTAAAATTCCAAATCAAATTATTAAATATGTCTTAGTGTAATAGGCTTTTAAATTTTTGTTGAATTATTTTTATTTTTAAAATATTTTATCATTTAAAATATAAACCATATTACTGATTTAGTTAATGCTATTATTAAAATATTTTTAAAAGTAACAATTTATATAAAAATAATAAAGAGAAATACAATAACAATGACATTTTTTCTAAATCTATCATAAACTATATATGAGCTTATTTTAAACTATACAAATTATTTAGTTTCGAATCACTTTGATAGAATTTACAATCTTAAAATTATAATTTACTTTATCTAACATATTTCAGTGTAACAAGCTTTAAATTTTTAGTCGAGTCATTCTTTATTTTTAAAATATTTTATTAATTGAATTATAAAATAATATTACTAACTTAATCGATGCTATTATTTAAAATATTTGAAAACTAACTCTTTGTATAAAAGTAATAAAAAAATTCCAATAACAATTGATATTTTTTCTCAATAAATCATAACTGAATATAAGCATATTTTAAACTTTTCAAGTATACCTATTATTCAAACAAATTATTTAATTTCAAATCATTCATATACGCAATGAAAACTTACATACTGTGTTGCATGGTCTCATTATTTATTTTTGTCTTATATTACCTTCCTTATCTTTTACTCTCACTTATTCTTTTTCTATTTTTTTAGATAGATTTTCTTAATTAATGTTCTCTTACACCTTTCAATTAAATTGTTGTACCAAAATTTAATTTTCATAATATTTTTAAATTTTTAAGCCTTTTGATTGAAAAAGGCTTAAATACATGTTAAAAGAAATAAAGGTTTGTACTAATTATAACTTCAATTTTTATGCATAAATTTTTCAAATAAAAATTAAAAAATATTACAATAAATTGCAATTGAAAAATATACACCACGAAAACAATTAATGATGAAAAAAATTAAGGTGAGTATCATTTTATTGAAGAAAAACTTAAAAATCATACAAAATACTTTTTAAAAAATAAAAACCATAATATATAATTTCAATTTTAAATAAATTTATTTCCAACAAATATGAGTGATTAATGTTTTTTTCAAAATTATGATCTATCAATGCATATATAATAAAAATAATTTTGATAGAAATCTTAAATTTTAAAAAAGTTTCAATTTAAAAAATTCATAAATCCTATAACCTTTTTTAAAAAATAAAAATGAAAATATATAAGTCCAATTTTTAACTAAATTTATCTTTGATATGCAAATTTAATATGAGTCATTTAATTTTTTGAAAACTACAATCTATCTATCCATATAGCAAAACTAATTTTGAGAAAATTTACAAAATTTTGTACACGCTAAGAAAATTGCATTTAGGGAACAATTAAAAAAATAACTATAATCTATTTCCATATAATAGTAGACTGAAATTACTATTTTAAAATTATAACTCAATTTATTAAATATGTCTTAGAGTAATGGGCTTTTAAATTTTCATTGAATTATTATTTATGTTTTTTAAATATTATATTATTTAAATTATAAAATGTATTACTAACTTAGTCAATGCTATTATTAAAAATTTCGAAAAGTAACTAGTTATATAAAAATAATAATAAAGAGAAATACAATAATAATTGATATTTTCCCCAAAATCTATCATAAACTAAATATGATCATATTTTAAACTTTTCACACACACACACACACACACATATATATATATATATTAGTCATACAAATTATTTAATTTCTAATTATTTTGATAGAATTTACAATTCTAAAATTATAACTCGGATTATAAAATATATATTAAAGTAATGGGCTTTTGAGTTTTTGTGGAGTTATTCTTGGATTTTAAAAAATATTTTATTATTTAAGTTATAAAAGATATTCCTTTATTAATCAATGCTATTACTAAAAATACTTGAAAAGTAACTTTTTATATAAAAAGTAATAAATAAAAATAAAATAATAATTTATATTTTTTCAATCAATCATAAATTGAATGTGAGCATATTTTAAACTTCTCAAATATATATATATATATATATATATATATTACTCATATAAATTATGTAATTCCAAATTATTCATATATACAATAGACACCCACTTATAATATTACATGCTCTTATTATTTATTGTTGTCTAATATTATATTTTACTCTTTCCAATATTCTTTTTTAATTTTTTTCCAATTAATTCTTTCGACCAAAGTATAATTGCCATAATATTTGTATATTTTTAAGCCTTTTGTTTGAAGAAATGGTGTTAAAAGAAACAAAAGTTCACATTAACTATAACTTAAATTTTGTCCATAACTTTTTCAAATAAAAAATATGAAACATTGCAATAAAATGTAATTAAAAAATGTACATCGCAAAAACAATAAATGCAAAAAAAAAAAAAAGAAGCAAATAAAGTGACTGTTATTTCATTGCATGAAAATAAAAAAGTAAAAAATCATACAAAATAATTTTTAGATATATCTTAATTTTCATTACAACAATGATATTTAAATATTTAATAACTTAAATGTAATAATAAAATTAATTAACCAGTATAGTTTACTAGGTCATACTATTCACCTATTTGTAGGAATTCTTTCCAAAATTTTGACAAACACATTATGGCCTTTAATTTATACTTATATTTTATTAATTATTATAATATGTTTTCTTTAAAAAGTAACAAGGCCACCCATTTAAAATTGTAATATAAGTTTCAAAACATAAAATTTATCATAATATATCTGTATTACTCAAAATCCAACCAACATGAAAAATATGTAGTTATGTTGAATTATGATTTATTTTACATTGTGTTAACATTGAACATTAATAAATATGTGTATCATATTCTTTGAGTTATTCATAAAATCATTTATTACAGTCTATATATAAAGGTCTTATTTTATGCATAATATCAAGTATAGTGCAAGAAAGGCTTGTAAATAATTTTTTATTTAAGATATTTTACTAAATAATTTTATTTTAACCATTGGTTGACAAGAGAGGTACTGAGTATTCACATCTCTTTGAAGATGACATTGTCCACATGCAAAAAAATATGAATATCATTTTGTTGAATATATTAAAAAAATAATATACTCTGTTGAAAAAATGATTTTACTTCTATATTAGAAAGTATTATTGGGCATGTGTTTTAATATTATTTAAATAATAATGATATGTAATCTTTATTTTGATAGTTATTTGACATTTTTTAATTTTACAAGGTTGATGTTAAAACTTGAATTTTAGTATTTGTACTTAATTTTTAAAAAATATTTCAATTATATTTACATTTACTATATATATATTCAATAATTTTTTGTAAATTGAGGGAATTTTGTTTTATTTTATATATATTTGTTTGTATATAATGAATATTAATTTGAGAATTCAATTGTATTTTTATTAATTTATCATTGTAGTTGAGTAGAAAATATTCTTTAACTATTAATAACCTTTATTATAAGTAAAACATATTTATTTAGAAAATTATACATGAATAATAGAAATTAAATATGATTGATCAGTGCATAAGAAAGAGATTATGTTACCCAAAAAGTTGAATTTTGACCAACATTATCAATTCTTATAATTTTGAAAATGTTTTTTGACTTTATCAATTAGCTTTAAACTTAAAATTTAATATCTTTCCATAATTAATTCCTACAAAATCTTCAAGTAATTAATACGTATTTTTATTTTTTCCGTGCGTAAACATTAATATACAAGTTAAGATTAGATTACCATATATAGGAGCTTTTAGTTGATTATAAATATAAATCCTATAAATGACACACTAATTATTTTTTAAATAACAAATATTGTCCAATTAAATATTTTCATTATTTTAAATTTTTTGTAGCTAAATTAATAAATGACTGGTTAGCTATCATTAATTGTTATACTAATTACCCATTACTTATTTTTTCTGATTTCCTAATTTTTTTCATTAATTATTCTTATTTTTGTCGCACGCAGAACTATTTGTTATTTATCCAACGCTGTCTTTACATCCATATTTTGAGAATGATGCATTTTTTATTTTTTTAATATGCTAATTCTGGATGTTCTTATTACAAGAATATATCAAATTATATGTAACAAATATTTTGATTGTTGTTTTATTCAAAACCACCCAAAATATTTTTTAATATTTGAACCTGTGACTCAAAGTACAAATCTAGGTAATCTAGATGTTCCACAAATTAATAACTTATGTCATCAAATATTTTAGGTAAAAATATTATGTAAATATTTATCATTCGATTTTTGCTCTTAAAAATGATACAATAATCTTTATAAATATATTATATTCATATAAAATCTCTCTAAAAATTTAGGTAAAATTACTTGTACTCTCGTTAAAAATGAAAATCTTCAATCATTAATAAATCTTGTCTGAACTTCGTAATATTTCAATAGAAAGGAAAATAATCACTTACATTTTGATAACCTAAGAACTAACTATTTTATCATAATTTAAATAACACGAAATTTTAAAAAAAATTCATAAATCAAGAAAATATATCTTGTAATATTTTGGATAAATTTATATTAAGTGTCAGCAGATGATTATTTTTTCTTAAATTTATGTAATATTTAAGTAAAAATGTTGCATACGAATTGACGTGATCAAATAGCGTCGGAAATAACGGTGTAATAAGACCCGAATCCGATAATCCCAAAGACGCAAATCGGACAAAGAACGCGAACCCAACGTGGTAGGATTGGATTAAACCTGATGAAACGACCACAATCAGCATATCGAATACTTATTGATACGTTACGAATCACACGGACCACTCCGAAATGACTCAATTTGGAATAGAAAATCACGAGAAATTAAAAGACTCAATTTCAGGGAATTGAAAAGAAATCTAAATTAATTGAAAATTCTGTCTGCTGTTAATGATGGTACATAATGAATTTATAGTGCCAAAACCCTAATCTAGTTGGGCTTAGGGCTCCCATTGAATTTATTCTAACTGGGTCCAGAGTTAAAATAAATTAAGGAAAAATAGCTAAATAAATTAAAACAGTCCACTTTACTCCTTTTGCCTCTAAGTCTTCTACCCAACTCATAATATTTACCCTACGCTCCCCCTGAGTTCCTCGAATTTATATCTACGCGTGACATCTTCTCGAATTTTGTGTACCAAGACGTTGATGGCTTCTTTAAATCTTTTTGACCGTGTCTTGATTATCGGTCCAACCAGAATTGCCATAGACTTCCTTTTATCATGTTAGACGTCCACGTCACTTGCCATGTATGGGACTGGATCTGATTATGTGGTGTAACCCTTGCCCCCAGTCAACGAAGTTTTTGCTAGGTTGCAACAATAAAGACAACATCGAGTTGCGAATGAGATGAGATTTTATGGCACTGGCAATGCACATAGAAGGATTCAGAGGAACAAAGCAGCAGGGTAGGTTAAAAAAATCATACTGTACACATTGTAAAATCCAAGATCACTCATAGAGAAAGTGATTCAAGGCGGGAAATGCGGAAGCGCCAATACGCACTCACTGTCATATGCAAGGCCACATAGTTGGAAGATGCTCTAACATAAAGGAACACCCTCAAGGCCATAAATTGTCTTAGAGGGAGAGGAGCAACAGCACACCAGTAGCACTAACCTGCAACAATGAGCAGAATGAACGAGAGGAAAAGGTGAAACTTAGCAAGGCACAACTACGACAGCTAATGTGCGTATTCAACAAGAGGGAAGCAAGTTTGAAGTCTCAGTCTTTGATATCCAAAGGGTCACAGCAGCTGCAAGCAGCAACATGAATATCTCCGGTAACAATATATGTTTAACATCAGCAATGCATGAGCATAAGTATCTTGGTTGGTTTTCCTGGTTCCTTGACACAGGTGGCAAAGACCATATGGTCTGTGACAGAAGACGTTTCATAAATTCCCAAATTGAGATATGCAGTCTTTAACTTAAAAGCATTTCAAATTTTATTATCTTTCCATAATTAATTCCTATAAAATCGTCAAGTAATACATATTTTAAATTTTCTACACTTAATAATTAATATACAAGTCAAGATTAGATTACAATTTGTAGGGAGCTTTGAATTGATTACATGTACAAATCCTATAAATGACACCCTAATTATTTTTTAAATACAAATTATTGTCTAATTAAATATATTCGTTTAGCTTAAATTTTGTGTAATTAAATTAAGTAATGATTTTTTAGCTATCATAAATGGTGCTACTAATTACTCATTACCTATTTTTCTGGTTTCCCTATTTTCATTAATTATTTTTATTTTTATTGTATGTAATTAAATATATTCGTTTAGCTTAAATTTTTTTTAATTAAATTAAGTAATGATTTTTTAGCTATCATAAATGGTGCTACTAATTACTCATTACCTATTTTTCTGGTTTCCCTATTTTCATTAATTATTTTTATTTTTATTGTATGTAATTAAATATATTCGTTTAGCTTAAATTTTTTGTAATTAAATTAAGTAATGATTTTTTAGCTATCATAAATGGTGCTACTAATTACTCATTACCTATTTTTCTGGTTTCCCTATTTTCATTAATTATTTTTATTTTTATTGTATGTAATTAAATATATTCGTTTAGCTTAAATTTTGTGTAATTAAATTAAGTAATGATTTTTTAGCTATCATAAATGGTGCTACTAGTTACTCATTACATAGCTTTCTGGTTTACGTATTTTCATTAATTATTTTTATTTTTATTGTACACAAAACTATTTATTATTTATCCAATGTTGTCTTTACATCAATATTTTGAGATTGATGCATTTTTGCATTTTTTTAATGTGCTAATTCTAGATTTTCTTATTTTAAGAATATATCATATTATATATAACAATTGCTTTGATAGCTGTTAAAATATTTTTTAATATTTGAACCGGAGAACCAAGGTACGAATCTAGATGTATCAATAATTTATATCTTCAAATAATTTAGGTAAAAATATTATATAAGTATTTATCATATGTTTTCGTTCTTAAGTCTATGAACAATTCTTCATTATACTTGCTCAGCGAACAATTTTGACTTATAAGCGTTTTAGTTGCTCGAGATGCTAAGGTGGCTCAATCTACAACAATATCTAATGTATATTTCCTTTGCCTTAATTATGCAAATCTTTCTATGCTTTGGACCACCTTTATTCTCCAAAAAAATATTTTAGGTTACCCAAGTCTTTAATCTTAAACCTACCATTTAGGAAGTGCTTTAGGACTATCTCGACCTGTGGAGAATTGGTTGCCAAGACGAAATTATCCATGTATAGTAATGATGACGTGAATAAATGCTCATTCTCCATAGTAAACAGATTAAGGTCAATTATCTATGTATAGTAATGATGACGTGAATAAATGCTCATTCTTCATGGTAAACAGATTAAGGTCAACCTTACATTTGAATTGAATCATTGCATTGCCTAAGGCTGAGTGCCTCCATCTCGACATGTACTTGAAACTATATGGAATCTAATTTGACTTGCGTACCTAGTGAGAGCCTCCTCCATGTAGCCTAGAAACTATTCCATGAATATTTTTTCTTCCCATTGCCTTTCACACATGCACTGTGGAGGTCGAATTGATCAATCTCCAATGCCATTATTGCAACCACAGCCAATGAACAAAAATGTTTTTTGACATACTATTTCTTTCCTTTATGTGCAACCCTTAACAAGGAGTTATTACTTGGAACATTTCACTGGTTCATCCAAATTATGTTTTATCTCGTAGATGTATTTGCGAGTGTTGGGTGTCTTTGGTCAATCAATGCCCATATCTCATTTTTTCTAAGTGCTCTCAATTTATTTTTCGTAGTCATACACTATTTCGAGGTATTAGGATGTCTTCTTAAAGTTTGGCTCTGTCTAAGAGGACATAGAGATTGAGAAGTCTCCGTGGTGACTTAAAATTTTTGATAATTTAAGTATAGGACGCTTAAATTTTTTTTGTTGTTGCAAATCAGTTAAAAATGGTGGAGTTAGTATGACTTACACACTTTGTATTTTAATGAATCTCATGCCGTTCAATTAAGATATTGAGAATACATGTGTGTAGATACACTATTGAAGCATTCAAACAATGACTTGTAAAACAAAATAGATGCATGAAGTTCACTCTTGACTGTCAACATCTACCTTCAAGATGACCATAGACCCAAGACATTGTGATTATCTTGTACACATGACAATCAACATGTCATTAGGTCATTAAGGATCAATATTTATCGTGGTATAAAATAGAGTCATGAACCCAACATCTTCTTGCTCAGAACCATATGGAGCTATGTGTGCGTTCAATAAATGATTTGTCTCCATACAAGTAAGGTATTTGTCTCATGTAGTTGGTATTCTATAAGATAGAAGTGTTTAGCCAAGCTAATGTATAATCGAAAGGAATTTCTAATAAGAACATTTGTTTCATAAGGAAATGCCAATTGGTTATATTAACTAGTTTGTAGGTTTAACTAAGTCTATGATTCTCCTCGGTTAGGACAATGTAAAACAAAAAGTATATACGGCATGGCAGTCATGATCGAAAAATTTCAGTGTGATCCCATTCATTTCATTTTAATTAGACTACGATATAGGCCGAAGACTAGACGTTACTCATATTCTTCAAGTTATGCTCATTGCCAATTAAGAATGAATTTTAAAAAACACACACATAAGATTAAATTGTATTGCAAGTATTAAATTGATGGCTTGCATAATTTGTTTAGTTGTAATTAAATTGAACTAAATAAATTGCTACAGTACTTATTAATGATGAGATCATTAATTAAAAGTACAAAGGAAAATTAATTAATTAATGAGATTATTAAATTAAATTATTTGGACATGTTTAGGCTATAATTATTAATGGATAATAATAATTAAAGGATTTATGGGATGATTTGTTAATAAGATTAATAAATAAAATTTCATGAGCTATTCTCATGAAGCTTATACCCCTAACCCTAGTAGATCAACTATTTAAAGGAATATTGAAGAGTTTAAGACAGATCTTTTAGCCCTAATTTTCGTGCACACTCTTCAAGCAAAAGAGAGTAGCCCTAACCACCCTTTTTTGAGGACTCTTTTGTCAAAAATTTGTTTTAACTTAATTAGGGGTGTTAGTGAACCAAGTTGCTCGACTCGACTCGATCGAGCAACTTAGTCAAAGCTCGACTCAAGCTCAGTCAATGTCGAGCTCGACTTAACTCGATATAGTAATCAAGTCGAGCTTAAGTATTTCATGGAGATACTCGAGCTCAATCGAGTAGCTCGAGCTCGATTCTTTTTTTTTTCGATTTTTATTAAAAAAAATTTATACTCTACAGTGCACTAATTCGGCTCAAGCTTGACTCGATAAGTTCGAATTCAAGTTGTAAAATTTTGCTCGAGCTCGAGCTTGAGATCGAAAACTTGACTCGAGCTCGAACTTGTCAAAAATTAACTCGAGTCGAACTCGAGTAGACTCGACTTAACTCGATTCCACCCCTAAGCCTAATGCATTTGCATTAGAGCTTTACAGAATGAATTTTGTGAAGTGTAAGAAGAACTTGCAATCATACCAATCATGAGGACAAATTATAGGTCAAGGTTCGCACAATTCCAAGGATCACTCACAAGCCATTTGGAAACGTCCCGAAGATACAAGATTTCACCTTTATCTTGTCAATTGATATCTTGTAGGTTCTACAACAAAAACGAGTAAGGTTTGTTTTGTTGCATTCCATTGCATGAGTACAATGTTTTATATTTTAATGTTTTGAATTTTTCTGGCAAACCCCATGGAAATCCAACAATTAAGACTTGAGAATCTCAGGGATGAGGTTTGAGAAGCTTCATGAAGAAATTAGTTTGGTTACAATTGGATTTGATCAATAGATTTTCTATTATACTTGTTAATAATGAAATTATTAAAAACATGGTGATACTTTAGTTTAATTAGTGAAGATTAATTAAATAAAAAGATAAGCCACAAATGGAATAATTTAGTTCTCGTTATGTTTGTCAATAATGTAATTATTAACTAAAAACATGATAAGCCATTGATTTGATTAATAATATTGATTAAATTGAATGATATAATTCTATTGGGTCTTAATTAATTAATTAACATATGGGATTTAATAATTAATGAGATTAATAATTAAATAATCTATAAGTTAAAAATAATTAAAGGTTCATGTGGGAAGCTCATGGAGCCTATGCCATGTATGTCCCAAGTATTATATTGTATCTTAAAATAAACTGATTTGGAATTCAGAGAGGCCAAACTTATTCCTAAAATTTAGGAAAATTCGTCCACCCTCCAAAGTGAGAAAAAGAAAAGTTCTCTAATCACCCTCTTGCTTATCTTTCTTACCTAAAACATCCTTATCGAAAGGAGTTTTGAGTGAAAGTCTTGCAAAAGGGTTTGTAAATGTGTAAGAGGCACTTGTTTGCATATCAATCATGTAGGCAAACTAGATGTTAGGATTCAAAAGCTACGACTCAAGGATTGCAAGTGCACTCGTTTAAGAATAAAAGAATATTCTTTGTGTGCTTTTTAGAGCTTTTTAGTTGATATGTATTGTATGGGGAAAATAGAATAAATTTGGTATATTATTCCCCTACATTTATATTTTTGTTTCGTGATTTTAAAATTTTAAAATTCCACACCAAACCCATTGAAGCCCAACATAGACTTGATTTACATAAAGTGTTAAAGAAAGCAAGAGACTTGTTCTTGTTTAGATTCCTTTACAATCACTTTGATTAATAGATGACCTGATCTAAACGGGCGGTGGTTTTCAAATTGCATAAGCATATTGTGTGTCTTTATGTTTGTTTTTATTTTCTATTCTATGTGTGTGGTAGTGTTATTGCATTAGGTTAAAAATTGGCTAGTGAAATTGGAACATCGAGTTAAATTTGGAACTACAACTCCTGTCTAACCTAACCTACACCTTCAACAAAGCTTTAAGTTGTGTGCTTCTTCATGTGGCAATGGCTGCACAAAAAATCCTACGAATCTCCAGTCTTGGGGAATTCCTCTAGCTTGTATTCTTGAACACTATGATGATTGCAATAGGGCTTTTCGAGTTTGATCCCGTACTTCAAGGTGACAGAACCTCTTTGAGCAGCGAGTGTCATCATCTCACTCTTGTGCGATTCAGTTGGTATCTGATGTTCTTCTGTTAGTTGAGGGAAAGGGATTCGTCATTACAATTTGATTCTTGGTATGGGAGTAATTGTCATTCAAACCCATCAATAATTAAAAAAACTTGGTCCGTTTGGTACCTTTCCATAAGAATTCTGAACGGGCCATAGCACATAGCATATAATCAATCTACACATAATTGACAATGGAGATAACCATGTTACTTATGATGCACCTTATAGCCGCAAACAACTTGGTCACTTGAGAAAGAAACATGAGGGCATTGAGGGCGATGAACAAACTGGGCTTCATTTGTGGTCAGATGTGTCCACCAATAGATCACCCTCTTCTGGAAGCCTAGGAGAGGCATAATGATATGATGGTGTCATGGTTACTCAATTCCATCACTCCCATCTTCAAATTTAGTCAGGTATTTGTAGATGATGCGTTTGAGCTGTGGAATGAACAAATGTTGTAGCAGCATGGACTACAAAACTGCCTGCAAATATAAGAGGCTAAGCACCTAGTTCTACGGAATTACTTCTTATGGAGATTACACGTCTTGCCCTTCGAACTATAGTTTCCATGCAGGCAAGGAGACAGTCACCAACCCTAACTATCTATACACTAAGTTGATTAAGAACACCACCTGCCACGCCGCTGCCAACTACATAACTATCCACCTGCAACTAACTTAACTATAATCAGTAGTTGTGGTGCCATTGGGGATGGCAAAATCAAGGTCACAGAGCTGGGAGAGGCCCTAAAGCTAATTGGTTGCCGACACCAGAAGAAGTCAAGCGCTTGATGACTGAGTTTGACAATGATGGAGATGGCTACGTTTCATTCCAGGAGTTTTCGGAGTTCTACGTTGCCAAGATATTCTGGCTTCTTTCACTTTTTTCTTCTTACTTTTTTGGAAAAATGTGTTTATCCTAATTTATTGCCATGCTCTTGCGAGTGGGGGGTGTTTGTTTGGAGGAACTTTTTTCAGAGGGTGTTTTGTTGGGCTTATTTTTGAAAGTTTATAATATATTTTTAAAACTTATAAACCTATAAATTTTATTTTTAAAATAAGTTTGAAAAATGTTTGGTAGCATCATATTACCAGATTTTATTGAAATTTATAATTATAATTGATTATAATTTTTCTAATGTAATAATACTGAAAATAATTTAAATAATATTAATAAAATATTATTTAAGAATATTTATGTTATTTTTAATAAATAAAATGAAATAACTTACAATATGTATAAAAATAAATCGTAAAAAATCAACTTATTTTTAAATAATTTATAAAATATTTCAAATTTATAAGTTCTTTTATAAAAAAATATCAAATATTGATGGAGAGTTCATAAACTCTCAAACATACAATATAATATGTTTTAAAATGTCTATAAATTCATCCAAACGCCCCTTAGCATTTAGTTAAGACATGAATGGCTTGTGATGGCTATTGTAAATTCTAAGAATGTGTTTGATACGTGTCTGAACGAGTTTCCGTGTATGATCGTGTGCTTGTCTCAGGGTCCTTGTTGGTACCTAAGCAAAATATGAGGGCCCCCGTTATATGCACATGAAAGCATTATACATGAAATATTGCACATGCCCGCGGGGGACATGAATTGTCAACATGCCCACAATATAGATCTAAGATTCAGCCCTCTCCATGCTAGGCAAAATAAAATAATGTAAAATCCAGATCACAATTGCCATGCTACAGTTTTTCAAATTGTTCCTTTGCACTCTTAAGTTGGCAAAAAACTAATAAAGCCATCCTTGCTTGCGAGAGCAGGGACGGCAAGAGAATGCAGAGCTATGCAATCACAACAGGTCACTCGCCAGGATATCAGTTCTATGCAATATCAGTTTTGTTAGTTCCCAGGTTAAGTTTTCCTCTTGTTCAGGGAACACCTAAAACAGAGACTTGACCCAAAAAACACCCAAAATTCAAATCTAAAATTTCATTCTTTTAAAGAAAACCATCGAGGTTAGAGGAGTATCACCGGCAGTAAAGGTGATCGTCGTCCTCAAACTCAACTCCCATCATGGCCAACGCGAAGTGACTCTTCATTAGACCCGTTGTCTGCTGCAACTGAGGGGAAGAATCAGTTATACTGCCGTTCCCATGCAAGATGGCCTTCTTTCTGCTTAACCCCGTGGGTTCTCCCCTCAATATTGGGATTATCTCCCTCATCTCGGGCCTACGGGACTCCTCATTGTTTATGCAAGCATTTGCTGCCTGAGCCATCCTTGTTATCTGAACTGAATTCTTTTGGGTGAATTTTAGCCGTGGATCAAGCAATTTTTCAAGACATCCTTGCCGTAGCAGTGGTTTTGCCTAAAAGGATAAAGAGGGAAAGTTCATACATTAAGACAGGATTTCTTTATCTAATGTACAAATGCGAGTCAACAATCAAATGCATTTAAAACTAAGATTCTCTTACAAATGCATGTTTAATATTACCAAGAAGCACAAGCATTCAGCATCATAATGCATTATTTGATGAAAAATATTTCAGATTGAGTTATTCACTCAAGACAGATTCAAGACGCTAACAAGAAAGTCTTAGCTACGCATGATTAAGTTTAATGAATAGACAACCTGCCCTTTATTAAGGAGAATATAACTAAATTGTAAGGAATGCCGATAATCAGTTATCCTGAGCCAATAAAACAATTGACCAGCACATATTACAGTTTCTATATTAGGGATTTTGCAGCTTTGAAAGCTTATGGGTAATTGCAGCTCAAAATCAATGAACAGAAAAAAGATGCTAGTTGGTTGCGCTGTAACTTTCCCAAGAAGCATAATTTTCATGGAACAACCACAAGGCGTTCATGTATCAGATCAATTGGAACTCTTAATGGGGTGAAAACTTGCCGATTTATTATTCTAATCAGCAACCAGTCCTTGGCCTACCGTGAATTTTAGGAAAACTAATTTATACCGGGCATCAACCAAACTAAGACCAACTTCTGGTGATTGAATGAACTAGATTATTAGAGAACTTAGAGTTGCCCAAAGGATTTGATCTGTCAAATTTGAAAATGTGAATTACCCTGAAAAACCATATAGGCTAAACATGCAAGGGGCAGCCCAATACACCACACAACATGGAAGGAGGGCAAATTGAGCTATCAAAGAAAAACAAACTGGAAGCAAAGGACGCATGAATTAAAGAAGTGACTTACCCACAAAACCAAATTTTCTTCTAGTGGCCCTCTTTTCGACTCAATTGGCTTCCTGCCCGTTATTAGTTCCAAGAGCACCACCCCAAAGGCATAAACATCAGTTTTATCAGACACTTTCCCATGCTGGAAATATTCAGGAGCCAAGTACCTGTGACATTCAACAAGCCAGAAAAGCCAGTCTTGGTTAATTGTAGGCTCAGAAACATCGTTCTAAATGCTGCTTCCGCATAAAGTTTTAGACATCATACCCAAATGTGCCTTTAACAGTTTTGCAAAGGAATGGTGTTGATAGTGCAGGAGTCCATAATGCTAAGCCAAAATCACATAACTGTACATGTATCTACGGAAGTTAATACTGAATATAAGTTGAGCATAAAATTACCAGTCGCTGGTAGGTGCAACTAAAATGGTCAACAGAAAGGGAGGAAGCTTGTCAAAATTACACAATGTGACCCAAGGAAAATGTGATTTTTACTCACCTGGGCAGTCTTTCTGGAAGAAAGAAGGATATTTGAAGGCTTAATGTCCCTGTGAACAACACATCTTTCTGTTCCATTATGTAAATATTCAATTGCTTCCGCAATTCCGAGGGCAACCTTATACCTAGAAGACCAACGAAGTGCAGGACCACCCTTCAGTCGCCTCTTCTTCTCTGCGAAAGGATAAATACATCCGAATTTTATAAAAGCTTCATGAACTTACAAGGTAAATGAAAAGAGTAAAAATGAAATAATACCGTGCAAAAACCGCTCTAAGTTCCCACCAGAAACATACTTGTAGACCAAAAACAGGCCCTCCTCAGCATCAATACAAAATCCCAGTAGTGGAACTATGTGAGGATTTTGCAGGGAACTGGCAATCATCAATTCTCTACAAAATGCTTTTGATGATTCCTTATCTTCTTTGTCCAACCGTTTAATTGCCACTGCCGTTCTCAGAAACCCCACCCGTCCCCTAAACACACAGCTCAATGCTCCTCTCCCCAAAACTCTGCCTATTCGCAGCCAAAAAAACCCCCAAAGAAGAAAGAAAATTATTCCCAAAAAAAAAATAATGAGGCATGACAGAATCATACTAAAATTCGGAAATTTTGTAAGAAATCAATTGAGTACCTTTGGAAAAATTTCTTGTAGCAGAGAGAATTTCAGAGTAGTTGAGCCGAATTAGAGAGTGTGTCATCGGAGAAATACTCTTCTCCAGTGATTCAATCTTCCTCCATTTCACCTCTGGAGTCTTGGAATCCGTCAAGAATCCATTTTCCAAATTCACCATCAAGACAGTAGCAGCAGAAGAACAGCTCCGGTTGACAACCATTGACTCGAGCTCAACCTGAGAGCACAAATTAAATCTGAAAGAGGAATGAACGGAGTGAGGCTCTTCCGCACCACAGCCACCAGACTCAGCGAGCAACCAAGCCTTGTTGTGCTCGAAGTCCCTTCCACCGCAATCACCCTCCTCCGCATTCTGACCGGAGATCTGACGCCAGCGATGTGGAATGACGCAACTCAGACCAAAATCCCTGATCATTTTGTAGAGTAATTTCTTGAACTTTACTTGGGAGTCACCAAATTCACTGTTTTCACGATACTCGTTATCATCAGCAGTAGAGAGAGGGCCCCAAGTTTTTGCCTTCAAGGAGAACGACACGTGCAGAGGAGGCTCAATAGAGTTGGTGCAACTATTTCTTGAAAATCCCATTTCCTGAATATGAATATGACAGTGGATCTCAAAAGGGAAACACACAGAAACCCAGAAACCAAAAAGGCAAGAAAGAACAAAAGAAATGGCTAAAAACGAGAAAAGAAAAAGAAAAAAGTTGCTTTAAAGAAGAGATAATTTACTCCTCCAGAGTTAAGAAAAAAGGAGACTTGGGTCAACTGTGCGTAAACATATACATGTATGCTTAACATGAAGGGAGAATTATGGTAATGGGAGAAGGCGAGAGATGGTCCCAAGATCAAAAGAAGACCGTGTCTTATAAATGAATCCGACGACACATAGGCCACTGAGTCAATGACATCATAACAAGAAACATGAAAAGTGTGAAACCGACGAAGACTGTTGGGGTTGAGGGTGGTGGGGAATGGGGCCAGATATGCGCTTCTTGGTGTTGATGGTGGACAAAGACGAGAAGAATCCACAGCAGTACGATTTCATGCATAAACAATGAGAAGCAGACAATATCAGAGTGCGAAGTAGGAGGGACTTGGAAGAGGGGGGGGCGTTTGGCTCCGATTGCTCGAAATTTTATGAATTCAAACTTGGACAATATATCGTCTGAGAGTGAAAACTGGGGCCACGTTTGATTCCCGACAGAAGAGGGGAAGTTTGGGTTTCTAATGAGGATCTTGTTATGATTAAAGAATATTTACGGCATCAAAAATAAAAATGAACACAATGCAATGTTTGAATTGGTGACCATCCTTCTCCATTATTATCCTACTTCCTAATTTCTTATTCCCAACAACCATATTTGACAGAAGAGATGAGCTCTGCTTGCCATTTGTTGGCCTTGTTTCCATGATTATGATTATAATATTATTGAACATTTGAATTGTCAATATAAAATTATATAATTATCTTTATTTTCGAGTATTTCATTTTTCGATCATTTTTTCCTCCCTTCTATCCTAGCTCATTTTTATTTGTATTTTCTTTTAAAATATTTTTCTTCTATATTATCATAATCTTTTTTCATTTTCTTTAATTTTATATAATCTTTATTTGGATTATGTAAAATAGAACAATTTCGTAGTCTATTACTACATATTATGGCTCTACTCTTTGTAACAATTAACTTTGGTTGTTTTAATAATTTTGTAAATACCCGTTTAATAAATTTATTTATACTACTAGTGAAATCGCAAATTCTATGCATAATTCTACTCAAATTTTATAATTACATAAAAAAATTTATAAAAATGAAGTGTTCAGAGATTGTTATTGTAGGAGTCACACACTTAACACATTAAAACTTTTATAGAAGGAAAAAAGAAAGAAAATTATTATTAAGGAGATTAAAAATTTCAAAGGAATAAAATAGGAGAAAAAGAAAAAAGACAAGAAAATGGAGGCTTTAGGAAAGATAGTTATTATAGGGATCACATATTAATGCAATATATGCTTGGATCCAAATTTGATCTATCCAAATCATTTATTCCCAACATACAAAATATTAAAAATATCACTTTTATCTTTTTTTTCTTATTTATTCTTACATATTCTTAAGTTTCTGCTCCTTCAAAATTTGGAACCAAACATAATTCTATAAATGTAATGCAACCGAAAATCATACCTCATATATCCATACTATATACTAGTAAAATTGACACACACAAAGTGCATAAAAAATTATAAAATTTTTGTATTTCAAATAATAGAAATAATATTATTGAAAATATAAAAATATTAAAAATAAGAATATACATAAAGATGAGAGTAAAAAATTTGTAAGGAAGACACAGATAAAGATAAATTATAAGAAAAAAGAATCATAAGGGGTAAAAAAGGATAAAGAATTAAATATAAAGATAAATGTGTGATTTTACATTATGCAATTAAAAAGGATAAATTTGTAATTTTGTTTTATTTAACTAAAATGGTGTCAAACACTTAATAATATAGTATATATTAACTTAATAAGGCTTTGTGGTCACATGATGTAAAATTACATAATTGTGCTCATTTTAAATTCATTTATTTCTTCTCTAATTTTTTTTCTCTCATCTTTTAACTAAGCATTTTAATTTATATTTTCTTTCAAATTTCCTTTCATTTCAAATTCTTCAAATATTTCTTCATTTTTTATTATAAATATTCTTTATACATTTAATTTTTTAATAACTTTATTTATATTTCTTAAATAAATTTTGAATACAATTTATAATTTAATAACTTTATAATTTTTTTATAACTTTATTTATTTTAAAATACAATAATTTTATAATTTAAAATATATTTGAACACAGAATGGATATGCTACTTTTACTAGCAGTAATAGATTTAATAACTACTATTTTCTCAAATATAGATAGATTAAAGCACCATTAATTTTTTTTTCTCTTCATTGCTATTATTTTGAATACCCTCTATAAATTAATATTTAATTTCTTCTTTTCCTCATTTTTTATTACTTCGAATTTTTTATTTTATCTATGTAAAACTTATATAATGAATTAATTTTATTTTACTATTGAGTTGCTAAAGAATAATAATTCTATATATTATTGTAATTGATAAAATTATATAATTTTGTTATAAGCATGTACACTCATAAAATGTGTAATTGCTACTAACTTTTAAATAATTTGTACATGTGTAATGTATGCGGTCTTTATTATGAGTAAGAATTCTCAGTGGTATTTAAACCCATTCTTGTTGCAATTTTGATGAACCCTCGACAACGTAGGAATATGAGAGCAAAAACAACACTCAACACAAGCATATTTGATGATCGAATCATGGTTATTCTCTTTTTATGTTTTTAGCAAAATGAATATCAGAAATTTTATGC
Organism: Avicennia marina; assembly: GCA_019155195.1. Lineage (NCBI taxonomy): Eukaryota > Viridiplantae > Streptophyta > Magnoliopsida > Lamiales > Acanthaceae > Avicennia > Avicennia marina. The sequence continues at coordinate 8,134,621 of CM032777.1, read as the reverse complement.
TTAAAAATCATACCATTAAACTAATTTTGGGCACGCAATTTTTAGCTAAATGAATATCAGTACCTGTGTTGTAAATGTAGCATTAAATTTTTTTATTATAGTTGCTAAAGCCCCGTGTTACTGTCCTCGTTGAAAAGCAATCAAAGTTATGTCTGGTTCGAATACTTGGTCCTTAAATCTTGTGATCCCACCCACCAAAACGAGAGGAAAACTAACAAAGGGGACTTAGATCACACAATAAGTGGTTGTTTGTGGTTTACATAGATACGATAACAAATTAATTTTTGTATAAGTTTGATGCAGGTAGATGTTCCCAATTTTAATGGGCACAATCCAATTTTTGGAGTGATATTGTTGGATTAAAAGGAGTTTCGTGTCTAATGTTAAAAAGACAATCGTATGTATGACTTGGATGATTAGCCTATATACATGTGGGTGTTTGCTACGAGAGCCATCCAATATTTGGAAACGAATTAAAATTTGTAATATTTGTGCATATAATAAACCTACACTAATTGCATATATAAACTCAATATATGTGCATAATATATAGCTTAAGTAACTAATACTTTAAAATATAAATTTTGTGTTTTTTAATTTGAAATATGTAAGTATTTCTTTCACTATTTTTTTATTTTATTTTTTTTGGGATGCATTCTAAGGATTAATTTCTTAAATATGTATGTACGTAGACAAATTTTAAAACACGACATTGCTCGGATGTGGCTGTTTAACATAAGTTTTACAAATAGAATTATATGCATATATCTATACATACATATAATTGAAAAAAAAATTGTAAAAGTATTTTTAAGCTGAATTTAGAAGGAGCAAAAATTGTGACAAATTTTGGATCCAAATTTTAGTGGGATAAAAATTGATGTGAAAATTTAAAAATAATGTGTGTGTGTGTGTGTGAGAGAGAGAGAGAGGAATTAAAATTATTATTTGAATAGATAGTATGAGTAATTAATGAGTGGAATACCATAGCCTGATTTTGATAGCATCAACCTAACGACAAGACATTCGTCCGTCGTGTACTTTATAATTACGAAACAGAATTGATAATTAAATTATCATAACAGCTCAAGAATTGTAAAAACACATACTCGTTCCTTGTAGTTGCTATTATAAATGAATTTGTGATATGGCTTTGACAAACTTAATTATCCATAAAAGCATAGAAGAGATAGAAAAACTGCTACAAAATATAAATTAAAGACAAATTGGTTTAATGAGATGGCCATTAGAAAATTGTAGTGCAAGTGGGGGCCATGGGGGCAAGGGCCTGTTTGGTAGCGGTCTGTGGGTATGTGTGATGGGTTACTTAACTATGTACAAAATAATAATATAAATGGGATTTGGACAAAGTTTGTCGAGTGTCGGTAGCAAAATTAGGCACCCCTACTTATGGATGGCCTAATAATTGAAACTTAGAAAGCTGGAAATCAAATTGTGCTTCATGGACTTGACGTAATGACATCTTAGAATTTCATAATTTTAATTAAATAAATAAACTAATTATTCCAGTATTTTAAGTTATGAATTATCCATGCACGGATGAAAAGTACATACGCGCGTGTGTTGTGAAAAATGTTTGCAGTTAAATTTGATGAAACCTTGTACTTCAAACAATCGTCTTGTGTCTAGTTGTCATCTCTACTAACCCATATTGCATGACAATAAGTTTGTGAGATTTAATACAGTAAATTAAGATTATTAAAAAATTAGAGGCATATTAGGAAAAAGAAAAACAGGTGAAATAAAGAGAGGGAGAGAATAAAGTGGAGATAATAAGAAAGAAGTTAGAGGATAAAGAAATGCTAGGAAATAAGTACAAAGGCGAGAGAAAGAACAAGAAAAAATAAATATAAATTTATAGAAAAAATAAACAAGTCAAAATATTTAAAAACACACACCACAGTTACAAAACAAACAAAATTTGAATAGACAATAACATTTTCTTTCTTTCTTTTCTTTTTTTCCTTTTTTGGGGGAGTTGAATTCAAGCGTATTGACATTTTGGCACATCATATGATACGTGTATAATGAGGATGATGTTTGTATATCCGTTGTAAGTTATCTAATAAATGACTTATCAATCAAAGCAAAAAATTGTATTATTCTAACTTTGACCATATTGTTGGATAATAGAGAAATTCCATTGTATATAATTTTTAGGCCCTATTTAGATTATATTATGATTTCTAGAAAGGAGATTTTAAATGAGGCTAAAATAAAAGAACTTTAAATACACCACGTAGTTTGAAATGAAAAATAAAATTTTGAAATAAATTAACATACAAATAAGAAAAATATATTTATTATTATAAATTTGAAATTCATTTTTTTAAATTCTTCCATCCATATGTCCCTTGAAGTTATAAGCATGCCATAACTTTTGCTAGTGAGCGTAATCCAAACCGGCCAAAATTTTGTGTGACGAATACATACATACATACATACATATATATATATATAATTAATTAATTAAACAGCCAATATTCTTAATCATGCACAAATTATTAACTTAAGCCTTTGTTTAACAGAAGCAAATGAAATCTTCACTTTGGCATGGAGAATTTCCGTTTTCCATTTTGTTTCTCAAAATAAGAGTGTGGATGAATGATTAAAGTTTTGATGAGAATATCCTTTTCTATTTTTTATGTTTGAAAAGAAAAGGGCAGATGCCCAAGAAAACATCCGACAGCTTTGCCTGTGTCCTTCTTGTTTGGCCAGAATGTGAACAACTTTATGTCATTTATACTGTATTATTAAATGTTTAATTTAGTTCTATAATGTTAATTTATTACATTAGTTTTATTATATAAGTTTACATCCAAATATAATTACTAATATACTGTTGCTACGTTTCGTCTATAATAAGATTTTATAATTACACATTATAAAATCAAAAAACCATCTTTAATTATTTTTTATTTTTCTATTCTTTTTATCTTTTCTTTTAATTTGTTATTTTTATTTATTTTTCCTCTAAAAATTTAACTTTTTTCATTTTTTTCATTTTTCATTTGCTTATTTTAAAAAATTTTTTAGTACTTTAAATCTAAATGTGTAGTTTTGATTGTTTGTTAATTGTTACAAAATTACATGACTATCATTAATTTTATTTTTTATTTTTTGATCTTTTTCTTTTTCTTTTATTTTAACTTATTATTATTATTTTTTTTCTTTCAAATTTTCTCTTTCTTTTTTCTTACTTCAAATATTCATTATATTTAAAATTTTAATAACTTTTTAGGTTTAAATACAATATTTTTATAAATTATAAATTAATATACACACTCATAGTGTGTGCTAATTTCTACAAGTATTATTATTAAGATTTTATTTGGTCTTTTAATAATTTTCTTAAAATGTCCTTCATAACTAATTTAATCCATATCCTATTATGTTAAGTGTGATTCATAACTACTTTAGCACACATGCTCTTATATTGAGTAGGATGGATTCATATGTACTAATGTTTGGCCTTCAACATTAAATTACCAAATTATCTTTATTTCCTTCATGTTTTCTTTTCTCTTTTTAATCTTTTTTAACTTTGTTTCTCTTTTCTCTCAATAAAAATTGGTTTTTCATTTTACTTACTCTCGCCCTCCCTTCTAAATTTTTTATCTCTCTTTTATAAATCTTAAATATAAATTTAATTTTGAATTAATTTTGACTCTATTTTTAATATTTTTGAAAAGCATAATAATTTATTTTGAAAATTAATTATTTTTTAAAAAATGTGCTTAGGCAAAGAGTGTGTAGAATTTACTAATATTAAGAAGAGGAGACTTAGATTAACCACCTTATGCTGAATGTTAATTGAATAAAATGTCCTTTTTTCATTCGTTTGATTTTTCTTTCTACGAACTCTTTACATTCTTCCATATCTTATACAATGTTTTGAATATAATTTTAACTTTAAATATTTTAATATATCATTAAAATTTATATTTTACTGTACAAATAAAAATATATAAAATTCTCATTATGCATACGCATAGTGTGTACCACTTTTACTAGTATTAATAAAAGTGGTAGAGTTTATATGTGTGCAAATTACTTTATTAATTATAAAATTATTATATTTCAAATAGTAAAAATATTACAATAAAATATAAATAATATTCTAAATAAAAAAGACATTAAAATAATTGGAAAAGAGATAAACTTTAAGAAAAATAAATAAAATAATAAGTTTAAATAAAGGAAAAAAGAAAGGATACAAAAATGAAAACAAAATTAATAATAGTTGTATAACTTTTTAATGTGCAACCAAAAATTCTTATTTTCATAATGACATAATATAGATATAAATAACAAGAATAGAGAATATTTACATAAGAGAAAAATGATCAAAAAAAATGAAAAGAGAGAAGGTTTAAGAGAAAAAAAAAATAAAAATAATAAGCTAGAGGTAAAGAGAAAAAGGATAAAAAAAATGAATAAATTAATTAAAGATTTAGAATGTTGAACTAAAAAGTTTTGCTTTGATAATAATATAAGTATAGATAAATAGTAAGAAGATAAGTAGTGATACATTTTTTATGTTTTAATTAAGGGTAATGGTACAAATTCATAATGTGTGATCAAATTAGACCCAAAATTTTAATAGCATAGTATGGATATATAATACACGTATACTATATTATTAAATTAATAAGAAATTTTTGGTTGCATACATATGGTACACGATGTTTTCTAGTGTAAATATGTGCATATGTCCAAAATATACAGGTTTACAACAACAAAATAAATAAATAAATAAATGAAGAGAAGGAGGAAGAGCCAAGACCATACTACATTTAAAACGCCTTCGTGGGCTACATTCGGCCACGGTGGGCGTGCCGGAGTGGTTATCGGGCATGACTAGAAATCATGTGGGCTCTGCCCGCGCAGGTTCGAATCCTGCCGCTCACGACATTTTTGTTCCATTTAGTATACATTTTCAAAATTGACCTGGAAAATGTATAATTAAAAGACGCTAGAAGGAGGGTTCGAACCTCCGACCTTGTGGTTAACAGCCACACGCTCTAACCAACTGAGCTATTCCAGCTGCCGTTGATATCTATCAGATAAAACCAACTTGATGGTTGGTTCCATCATTATCAAACTACATTGGCAATGGAGTAAGATAGAAATGAATTGGTGATCAAAGATTAATTAAAGAGTTAATATAATCTATAAAAATGTTATTAACTCGGGAAAATAAAAACCAAGCTTGGTTTAGTAAATTGCCCCAACATTTATTGGAGGATTTTGGCTTACATCACTATGATAATTAAATGCAATGACGAAGAAAACGAAAGCGAGGTCTGGGTTTTCTATTTTCGTGTGAAGTTCTTCAATCATACTTCACTTGTCTTCAAAATATGCATAAACTAATGATATGATTTGATGTATGTTAATCATGCGAGCATTATTCTCGAAGGCTTTAGCTATGTTTTCGTCTTTTTTTGTTAAATCATATTTTTTGACTTTTCATTTCCTGTTTTCTATCTTATTTTTCCTTTAAAACATGGAAGGTTAAGAGTTTTTGTTAGAAAAATGATTACATTATAAATTAGAGATTGATTTTGATGGGTGATAGCTTATTACCATTATTTTAATTGAAAATGGATATTTTAGAAAAAAAGTAAAGGAATAAAATACTTTTTATGTAAAAAGAATGTGTCTTGGACCACTTATGTGACCAGCATTTTCTGGTTTAAATGTCCTTTAAGAAAAAAGAGTGTCAACGAAATAAATTTCTTATTTTAAATAATGTTTAATTAATTATTAGTTTTTAATTGATGTAATAAATTAAATGCGCATAATATATATATATATATATATATATAAGTGCATAGTAATTAAAATGTGTGATTATGGGCAGCAACAATTAAAAATTTTTAAGGTTTATCTCACCAGAAAAACATAAGATTGGAACAAAAGAAGGTGAAAGGTCAAAAAATTAAAGAAAAAGCTGAAAGTAAAAAAGTGATGAGACACTTATAATTCTCAAATCTTGTGAAAGTGCTACTCGCATGACTGGCATCTAAAAGGCCATGATTACTATTTAAGATATAGGATAAATTATTTTATTTAGATTAATTAAATATTTTTTTTGTTTGATTAAAATTTTTGATATTTTAATGGTAAAATATTAAATTAAAAAATTATAAGATAAATAGTTACATTTAAAAGTTATTATAAAATAATTAAGGTGTCATAGTTTTTTGATAAGTCATTTGAAAGCTTATTTTAATCTTATATCATTAATAAAGTTATAATAAAAATAAATATAACCACCTTAAATGATTAAACTTACTAACTATAATTATCAAGAATTAATTAATATATACAAACTTTTTATTTCTTAAAATAATCATTTATGAACTAAATGATATTGTCTAAATCTATATACATACAAGTCGATGTTGATGATTTCACCTTGTTGGGCTAGACTAGCATGGAGTAAACAGTTTCCTGGTCATGTCTCATGGGTCTAGTCCATTTTCAAAATACCAATTTCATATATAATTAATACAAAATCATCTCTAATGTTGGTGTTATCAGGAGTTCACCATCTTTTTCATTCCAAATTCACACACTTCATTGTGTGTGCGCAATAATCCTCTAAGTATTTACTTCTCTTAAGTACGAACGCACATGTCGACCTCTTTCTTTGAGTCACTACACATGAGATTACACTTGTATCCAATTCATTTTTTAAATCGATTGTAAGAAGTCTCTCTTTAGTCACCAACATATTAGGTAGACTCTAGTATCAAAAATATAATAAATTCAATCTGTCTCCAAAACACTGGTATCCTAAAAAAATAATTAGCTTTTACATAGTTAATATAAAATTATTCTCAAAGTTGGTATTGACAAGGGTTTACACCATGTCTGTTAGCCAACTTTTTCATCTACTCACATTCTATCAAATTTTTAACTCAACAATTTCTTTTATTCAATATTTTCTTATCTTATCTATATAATTAATCTTTTTTTTATTATTACACTTATTTAAAATTAAATTAATACATACATATACACATACACACTCACATTAATATATATTTATACATTTAAAACTAATCATTATCTCTATATAATATCATATTATTCAATCATTATTATATATTTTATACAAATATAAATACTCAAATTTAAATAAATCATATTATATATCCCATTAAAGTATTTATTTCCAATATATTATACATCTCAACACAACTTCTAGCAAATATTTCTTACCAATCACTACCCCTAACCTTTAATTGAAAATACAAATATCTCTTCTATTTTTAGTGAATTAACATTACTTCACAGATTTTTTGAAAAAACATTACAATCGAGTAAAATAAGTAAGCAAAAAATTACAAATATCCACTTTATTATAATGGTAATTCATTGAAAAATAAAAAGAGTATTTATAATTTCAATACTAGTAAAAGGTAGTATATGTAAAATTCCCTAGACTGAGAAAGCAATACTTCACGAATACAACTAAAACATTCAGAAGGATGTGAAACTTACGCATGCATGTATAGGGAACAATTACATGTCGTTCTTTCCCATGGATTGAATTTCAGATACTGGGCATCATTATAGTTTTATTATATGATAAACAAATAAAGTAGGATTTCAAAAGAATGTTATTTTGATATCTCGAAAATAAACTATTATTTACGAATACTAACAATATCATCTTGTCAAAGTGGAAAACGGAACATTTGATTTTTTTTTCTTTTCACTTTTGTTGACTAAATTAATTATATTAAGCAATCTTCAAATTGTAAGATGCTATCAAAAAATACAATTAAATAAAATCTACCTTTACTCATGGATCTGTTTCAATCTACACGTCTAAATAAGTATTGCTTGTGGATCTATTTCAATCTATTCCAATCTTCATATTTGTTTCAATCTACAGATCTATCTATCTGCACATTTGTATCAATTTGCATATTTAAAAGCAATTTTTTTTTTATTATTTCAATCGCTATCCCTGTCACTTGAGAGAGAGAAACTAATTATAAATTGATAAAGGGAGATTTTTATCACTAATTCTATCGTCCATCACCCGGAGACTAATATAAGACTTGGTATGATGTAGGGAAATAGGAAAGAGACAGAAAAAAATGGAGACAAAAAAGTTCTAATTCCTTCGGAGGGTAATAGAGTTATTATAGGCCGAGATTAGCTTCTAATGAATAAATATATTTCAATAATTTTAAATTAATAAAATAAAAAAAATTAAAAATTAAAAAGGTTTATACTTACACTTTTCTCTAAGTCTAATTATATGCAATTTATTTCTACACTTTTTAAGAAGTAAGGAAAAAAGTATAATTACACGTAATTTTTGTTGTGGTGGGAGATGGTATTTTAGAAAATATACTGGAAAAATGAAAAAGAGATTGCATGTATTCTAAATAGTATGGACAAGTATCAGTAAGTGCATATAAAATTTAGGTAATAATTTGATTTTGAATAGGATTTAATAAATATTATGTTTTGACAACTTTGTATAAACATAAGATAGAATTTGTAAAAAGATTATATGTTTGGTTTTCATGTATGAAAATCCTTACATAGTTAACAAGAAGAAGTCAGAAATAAATTTTTTATATCTAAATGATATAAATTTTTTAAAACATAAAAAAAAAAAAACCATGTTTAACACAATCTTTTACCAATTTTGCAACCTCAAAACTAATGGTAAGGACAGGGTTGGAATGGTGTTGCAACACTTCATATTCATAATTGTGCTAACTCTGTTGTAACACCAGTACATGTAGTGAATAACTTATCATACACGAGATGTTAAAATTAGGTTTAATTTACACACACACACACTAACAAATCATTCACAGACACACCAAGCAAGCATGGAAGAGTTGAACAAGTGCATTTTAACGTAGTTCAATGTCCGCACCTAATAAATAAACAATTTACTAAAATTATTATCAAAATTCATCTAAACCTCATACGAGCTGCTCATTATCTCATTCACTGGGTTCGTGACTAATTAGTATTCTACAGCGGCCTCCCTGCTTAAAAGCTTGACCTAAGTTCTTAAAGGCTTTATTCAACCTCCGATCGTCATAACAAACATTCTAACTCAATGTGCAAAATGCAAAGCTCGACTTTTTACACAAAAACACAAGATAATACTTTTTTTTAAGAAAAAAAATACTCATTAAAGTCAAGCTTTATCAGGATTGGCACATCAATGACTTTACAAAATTTTAGTTGAGCACTTGACGACTCTCACGAGGCTTATTAAGCATCTTTGAGCTCTCCAATATTTAAAGAAGTCATTTCCAATAGTATTTTTGGAAGTAGGACATCAAAGATGCCTCAAAATCTTTGGATTTGGTCAATTCTACATTTTTCATGTCCTATCATTTTAGTGTGTAACACAAAGTTAACTTTTTTTTTTTAATTGATCTCTAAATTCCTTAATTTTAAAAAAGTTCAAACTGTATAATCTTTCTACGATTACAAAAAGTATCACCAGCAAATATTTGCTCAGAACTTCCCCTTTTTGTTTCGGTCTTCCTATCTTGAAGATGTACAAAATTTATCTATTCACAAAAATAAGAAAAACTTTATCCAAAAGATATAGAATAACAATCCTTATTTCTTTCGTAAAATAACAATGATTATAACAAATATAACAATAATTATAATGACATACGCATCCATATAAATGCTACATAAACAAGACACTTTATAATGTCAACAAACACACAAAAACTAATGGTACTTCTAAACAAATATTCCCTTTCAGATGTATCGTATATATACACTTAAGTTTTCAAAATTCAATTATTATTTCTTCATAAAATAAAATCATAACCTAAACCCTCACGATTATATTTATTATGTCTATCCTATTAACATTGTTGTCTAATATAATATATAATAAGAGAATAATCAAATCAAATATGTTATCCATTAACAACAAAATCAATAACTATATAGATATATGCATACACTCAGGTTTATACGCACACACACACATTGAAAACTAATGGTTATTTCTATATATACACAATATCCAATCATTATTTTACATATATATGAATATATAAATTTAAACAAAGCAAAATTTCATTTTATCAATACGCATTAGTGAATGCCAGGTAGAATTGAGTCTCCTTGCATACGAGAGTGAATTAATTGAATGCTAGTACATCTATTAAACATTCATCAATTGAACTTCATTTATAACCTATGATATCATATATTAAACATATTTTTACAACATTGGTTTTAGATATGGCTATGGATCTTTCCTTTAGCAGAAGCCTCATCTCAATTTTAGTACACAAACATATTTACAAACTTTCATTACCAAACACAACTTGTAGGCACTGTTACTTTTGTTGCCTGATGCCAGGCATTTTCTTGTTTAGGGTTACAAAGGTAGATTTGTAACTTTTTCAATTCAATGTCTTGTTTAGATCCTTCTATGTTGTTGGAAATTTCAAAAATCATACATTGTTCTATAAGCTTTTATCTATATATGATTGCTACAAGGCAATTAGGCTCCGTCCTCTTATCTCTTAATTTTTCATTTGTAAAGCAACAAACCTAATCTCGTAGCAGGAATTTTATATACCCTATTTTCTTCTCTTTTCATTTTGACCTAGTTCTGAGAGAAGTGTGGACGATGATATTCATTCGTTTTCTTGCTATCTTTTTCATCTACAAGATATTGCTACTATACAATTTTAAACTTGTTACTACTTTAACTACTATGAGAATAAGAGAAATTTGGTGTTGTGGCAACCGTTTGCCATTAATTATCTATTTTCTATAATCTATTTATCTATCTAAACTCTCTATATGAAGACTCTATACCTTAAACTTTAAATTTTGGTAGTCATTATATTAGCCATGTTGTCCTTATTAGTGTACTATACATCACTTAAGTGAAGGTTAAACAAGTAAATTTAGTTACTCCTGACTTATTTCACACTCTAACCCACTGCTCTTGGAGTTTTCCACTTCTCTCTCCTATCTCAAATGGTTTTTAAACTTTTTTTCTTCTACATACAGTATGAAAAATCGTAAATCTTCAATCAAGAAAAAAAAAATCCTTCATCTCATTAAAAGGGTAAGCTTCAACATAACACTGTATAAAACTGTGAAGATTTAATAACTCAACTTACACTTGCATCAAGATGCATAAGTGTAGATACTCCATAAGGTTGTTTTATTGGCATTGCGAGGATTGCCATAAAGTATCTGGAAATGCTAGGTAGCTTTTACCTTCCCCTTCCATTTTACATGTTATGATAAACTTTGTTCACTGTGACACTCTCAAGGGAATTGCAAGTGTTTTCACATCTTGTTTGGGAAATAAGAAATTTTTTGTTAGATATTTTCAGCCATTTCTATAAGTTTGTGTATTTCAGTGCTTGGCTACCATTTTGTTGTTGCATCGAAGGGTATGATCACCAATAAAAAGAAAGTAAACAATTTATGTAATCTTTTTATTTGTCTGCAGTCCTACAATGACTTAAAAATCTTGTAAAACATCAAATTTTTTGTTTGCCTGTAGTTTAAATATATGAGAAAAGGATTCAAACATCAAGAATAAGTTTTCATCATTGGTATATTGGAATATTAAATGCTACGAAAGTGGCCATTTTCGTCTGTTTTTGGTTAGCTTTTTGTTAAGCAAGTTATGGGGATGTGGTAAACACATTAATGATCCATTTACAAAGAGTTCATATTTGGCAATTTGAGTGTCATGATAAATGCTACGGGAGAAGCAATTGTGCTTACCAAATAAATTTGTGCACTAATTGTGGTGACAAGTTTTGATTTCATAAGTTTCATTGTTTGCTAAGACAAGAGATAAGGAAGGAGTGTTGGACTTTTTATCACTTTCGTTATTTACTTTAGTAATCTAATATTGTTGTTGTGCTTTTATACTTTCCTTTGCATCTATGATGGAAGTAGGGATTTATAAATGCGATGATAATAGTAACTAGAAACTTTTTTGTATGCCTAACTTTTTTTGTACATTTTGTAAACCATAGTAGAATTGTAGGTAATGGTGCAATAATGTGATTCAATTTAGGAGAATATGTAGAAACAATCACACAAGCGCATGCACACACTAATAATAAAGATAAAGCATAGGACATGAAATTTTTTAATGCAATTTGGAGCTCCACTCCTACGTTTGCTAGCACCAAACTAGGATAACTTCATTAATTCAATCAAAGAATAATGAAAAATTAGGTGAACAACTCTCACACCTCTCACAAACCCAACACTTTCTCCCAAGGTGGCTAAATCATTGAAAATGTCTTAGTTTTGTACTTAACCTAAATCCTTTCAGGCTCAACTTTTATTCTCTTGGCTAGTTCGTGTATCAACAAGATTGCTCACACACTTCAAATCTCATATAAGAATAAGAGTATCATTCAATGAAGCTAGCACTCTCACGACTAGTGTTTTGGAGTCTTCTTATACTGTTCTCCACGTCTCAAATAACTCCTATTTATAGAAGACAAATTTAGGTTGTCCTATTCTAAAGAGATTCCTTATTGATAGCAATTTGACTCTAGTTAAGTTGACTAGAGATAACTATCAAAATGATGTTACAACATTGTCTCTAATATGCAGTAAAAATTTAAGACAATTAGATTGTTGAAGTCCTAAACCATCTTGATTTTAAACTTGTCTGCTTTAAGACTTCTGACCTTTCTTAAATTTTATTTTCACTGCAATAGTCAATCTAGCCACAAACCTTATCAAATAGTTGGTCTTCAAGATTTATCTAATCAATCCATTCAACTGATCTTCAATTAACACAAGTCCATATTTATTTAGACATTAGATACCATTAGACTTTACATAGAAGTAGTTGAGTATAAATGTGCTAACACAATTATTGCAACAATTTCTCCCTTTGGCACATTTGTGACACAACCAATTCAAAGCTCCCATCAACAACTTCCCAAGTAATATCATCAATAATAAAACACTGTCCTTATTTTAGACAATAATACTCTTCATTTCCCTTTGAAACTTTTCTTCTCCTTTGTGTTATACATTAGCCAAAGGGCAAGCAAATGCTAAGGGTCATTTGTTGGAGCATTACTATAAGGAAATATAATAGCATCATCAATACTTGTTGCAAAATATCTATGCATTGTGTATGGTGTAGTAATAATATTCCTTTGTTTGTCTTTTGTTCTAGTATGGTTCCCAACCATCATCCGATTTAGGCGATTTTGAGTTATAGGCAAGTCCTTGTTGCAACATTTGGCATATCAAATTTGTTTGCTCCCCCTCGAATGTGACTCTTTTCTAATTCTCCAAAATCTATGTGCCTGCATGAATATCTTTGATAGTTTGGAACATTACCTCTATTGTCAGCATGTCATGTTTTTTTTGAATAATCTTTTGTGGGTGCATGAGATATATTGCACTTGAGGTCTGATTTTTTGATCCAGATCTGCTTTATGCGTCCTCTTTGGCCTTTCATGTTGTTAATATTAAGTACAGCAGTACTGTCTCGTAACATGTGACTAAGAAATGGAAAGCATGTTCCCACTAGATGCATGGTTTCTTGTAATAGAAACAGAGTTCTTTTTATATCTTCTTCCTTTTTCTTGTGGAATTTTTCACAACAAGGGTTGAACTTGCCTTTTATGTTATTTTTTCTTTCACAAACTTGATTTCTTTTGATTGTCAAGTATTACTTTCACCTTTCTCCACAAAGTCCAAACCTATTCAATCTTTTGTATTATTTCATCTAATTTGGCTTTTTCAAAATTTAGTTTGTTGAGTGCTGCATCAACTTCGTGATATAACCCTCTAAACCTCTTGCACTCTTATTTTAGATTGTGGAAGGCATTCTCCAACTTCTCTTTACCCTTATTCAACGATCATACTTCATCTTCTAAGGTCATCAATTTATTACATGCCATTTGGTAAGCAGAGAGCAACTCTTCTTCAATAATTACACTATCACTACTATTGTTCTTAGATTGGTCTTCTGTTGTTGATATTGATATTGCAGCATTGTATGCTGTTGAATGTCACATGGCTACTTGTTTCATTGACATTATCTGACTCTTCTGATCCTTATTCACTCTAGATCATGCTCTTGAACTTTTCTTACTTCTTAAGAGTATTGGCACATTCCACTTGAACATGACCAATTCCACCACATTCGTAACATTAAATTTCTTTTTGTTGAGGTTTAGGTTTCTCAATCTCTTTGGAACTCTTACCATAATCTTTGAGACCCTTTATGGATGAATTTTCAAACTTATTTGACTTTTTTTTTTTCAGTAACCTTTTGAACTCCTTAATCATAGATATAATGTTGTTGTCAGTATTGCAGTATTCATCTCGACTATTCTTCGACTAAAAAGCCAATTCCTTTTCATTCTTACTATAATTTAGATTCATCTTATATGTTTGTAATAAAGCATGTCAAGGCAAAAATTATCCAAGTCTCCAGCTTCTTGTATAGCAGCAACCATTAGGATAATTCTTTCAGGTAAAGAATGCAAAGTTTTCCCCAAAAGCTTAGCTTCAGAAATATTTTTATCTAATTGAAAGGCTTGATTTGCGACGTAATACCATTTTCTATTAAATTCAACAATAGTCTCATTTTCATCCATTCTTAAAGTTTCAAATTGAGATGTTAAAATTTGAAGTTTAGGAGTTCTAATAGCACTCATACCTTTGTAAATATTTTTAAGAATGTCCCAAGCTTCTGTTGCTACCTCACATGTGGATATCAACTTGAATTGATCCTCATTCATATCTTGAAAATAGCATTAATTGCTTTTGAGTTTCCTAAAGCTACTAGTTCTTCTTCAACTGTCCTTGATTTCACATATTTGACAATCTCCACACCTTTAGAGTTCCTTTCAATTGGTGGTTTCCATATATTTTCAATTGCATACCAAACTCTTTCATCTTAAGATTTTATTAATACACACACATGTTATTTCCAATAAGGATAGTTGGCACCATCGAGAAACGAATAATGCTTTGTAGATACTCATTTTTTTAGCACTTATATCTACAAATCTTTAGGATCACACCTATTTCGAATCAAGTTCTCTTGGTCAACTTAGCTCTAATGCCACATATAAACCACAGTGGAATTGTAGGTGATATTGCAATAACGTAGTTCAATTTAGAAAAATCTACAGAAGCAATCACATGAGCATAAACATACAAACAATAAAGATAAAGTATAGAATACTAAATTTGTTAACACAGTTTAGAGCTCTACTTTTACGTCTGTAGACACCAAGTCAAGATAACTTTACTAATTCAATCAAAAAATAATGAAAAATAAAGTAAACAACCCTCATACCTCCTACACAAACCCAACACCTTCTCTTAAGCTAGCCAAATAGTTGAATACACCAAAACTCTGTAGTTTTGTACTTAACCTAATTCCCTTTAAACTCGATTCTCACTCTCTTGGTTAGTTTGTGTATTAATAAGGTTGTTCACACACTCTAAATTTCACACAAGAATAAGAGTATCATTCAAAGAAGCTAACACTCTCACAGCTAGTGTTCTGCAGTCTTCTCATGCTGTTCTCCACGTTTGGAATGGCTCATATTTATTGGAGATGAATTGATGTTGTCCTATTCCAAGGAGACTTCTTGTTATAGCAATTTAACTCCAATTAAGTTGATTGGAGATAATTGTCAAACTAATATTACAACATTATCTTCAATATGCAGTAAAAGTTTAAGACAGTTAGATTGTTAAAGTTCTAAACCAATTTAATTTTAAACTTATTCGCTTCAAAACTTTTAACATCTTTTGAATTTTATCTTCACTATAGTGGTCAATCCAACCACAATCCTTATGAAATAGTTGGTCTTCAAGATTTATCTAGTCAGTCTACCCAACCCATCTTCAATCATCAAAAGTCCAAATTTACCTAGATATCAAGTACCACTAGATTTTATATAGAAGTAGTTATGTATAAATGTGCTAATACAATTATCGTAAAAAATTTAATTTAAATAATTATATAACACTGTTAAATTGCATTTTAGTATTCACCATGATTTTTTTTTATTGCAAATTTCTTTCATATTAAAATATACCAATATTCAATACTTAATTATTTTGTTATTTTATTTATTATGTTTGTCTTATGGTTATGTCTACATTATTTTTTTACGCACACGCAATGAAGGTACCATTTCTGTTAGTAAAAACTGTTTTTATCACATAAATTTATTGGGCAAATGGCACTTAACCTCGCAAAAATTTATTAGTTTTACACATTATCTCTTAAAAGTAATATAATAGCACTTTACTCCCTAAATTTAATAAAATTGATGCACTTTGCCTCCAAAATGAATTTATAAATAAAATTAACAATAAAAACTTCTACACAATAAATTTTATAATATTTCCAATATACTTTAATCTTTTTTAGTTTTTCATTTTGAAAAACTTGATATTGTCTTCATTGTGTTATTATTTTATTTACATAATTAATTTTTGATACACTAATTTATATTATTTTACACTAAAAATATAGTCTATTATATTTTCAATCATCAATAGTGTTAGAAAAATATTGCAAAAATTTTTATTCAATAAGTGAAATGAATGAAAAAATAAAATTAACATCAAATGAAAATATTTTTGAAATGTAAGTTAAATTGGAAATTGAAGTGGTACAATTATGAATTTAATGAAAAACTATATATTTGTAAGAATATTTTGTTAATAATCTTAATTTCTCAAATTAAAATTTTAGATTCTAATCTCTTTAATTGTATATATATTGAAAATTTTCATATATATGTCATTCACGACAAATTGTTTTATTTTGACACTAAAATTAATATTATTGAAAATAAAAAAAATATAATTGTAAGTTACATATTTATGATTGATATCAAAAAAGTAATTTTTTACAATAAAAAATTGAAAAAAAACGAAAATGACAAAATATGATGAGTCTCTAGTAAAGTTATAATTTAAAGACATAACTAAGAGGCAAAGTACCAAAACTAACAAATTTTAGGGGGTAAAGTACTATTATACTATATTACATTCAAGAGATGATATGTCACAATAATAAAATTTTGTACTCTAATTTAAATACAAATTTGCCCTTATTGTTTGTACACAAGAGTTGTCAGTTGAAGGACCATTTGTGGACAGGAAAAACAGCTACAAGGCAGAGAACTAACATTAGGCAACACAAGGCATCATGAAGGCCCACTCTTCAATTACCATTAAATTAATGCAATTGTAGGTAACTACTTCTATAGGATGCCTTCATTAATTCACCATCAAATTTTAAAATTTCATATCCCATTTCTCTTCTCTAAAAAAAATCTACAAGAAAGATGTCATTAAAAGATAAAATTGTGTGTATTAATTTCAATCTTTCACGTGTGTGTGTGTGTGTGTGTGTGTGTATTTCTTATCATTTTACGTATGTTGTAGCAGTTGACATGATTTTTAATCAAAACCTTAATGGGGTGGGTATGTTATACCACCTCTTCTATTTTAAAATATAATTATACTTAATTGTTTTTTATTATTTCATATATCCTTAATGTTAATATACTAAAATGTCTTTTTTTAAAAATTTATTTTTCATTTCAATCTTTAATATTTTCTCTTTTTTTTTTTACTTATTATTTCATTATCTTCTCATTTATCTCTCCCTCGGTTTTGTAGAAATTGGCTAATATAATTTTTATTTAAGATAACTTATATTTATTACTAAAATATTTAAAAATATACTAGATTTAAGCTTTATAATCATAATTTTAATTTTAAGAACTTGTTTTTATCATTTAAATGTTTAAAAATTAAATAATTTGTACTTCATTATCATTGATATAAAAATTATGTATACATGCAGAATAATTAAATTTTGCTAAATAATAAATTATAAAACATAATATATATGCAATATATTTTAATATATTTATATGATAAGACTAGATTTTTATTTATGATAAAAAACCTTATGTTTTTAATAAAAAACGTACATTGAATACACACACACACACATAAAAATGACCCAGTTTTTAACTATAAAATGAGAGATAAAATTGTAAAATAAGAGGTCAAAAAATGTAAACTAGAACTATCCTCCTCCAATAGTGCATTCCTGAACCGCCACACGAAAATTAGGGAACAATTTCTTGTAGTTTTCACCACACCACGTGGAATTAGTGGGTCCATTTTTTGATTGGTGGATAGTTTCGCCTCTCACATGCACGTATAAATTCTCGTGAGGACTGAAAATTACGAGAATGATTGTTTTGTTTATATATTTATATATCATAATTATTATATTTTTTAAATTTTATTTTTATTTTTACATTTTTTTTAAAAAATACACTAAAAACACACGCCTGAAAATAAAAAACAAACATAACATATACTTCTTTGTCACTACTATCTTATTTGTTCCTGGAGTGAGATGAAAATTTTATTAAAATTGGCTGTCACAATGGATATAACTTAATTACATTGCATATAGCAATCAGCAGCACAACGCAATTGATATTGGCTTATATAGACTAACAATCGTGGACAGCAGCTAATTAGTTAAAGCTTAATTGTTAATTAATATGTCAAATCAACATTTTCCTACTCTGAATTTAGTGTGTAATCTCACTTATTGCTTATTAAGCACTAATAACTATAATGTTAGTATAGTTAGTCCAAGATTGTTCTTTTGCCAGGGTCAATTATCTTGTTAGCATGAACTTATGCAATCTATAATGCAGGTAATTTTGTTCTTTTTTTTTTTTTTAATAAATGTGAATAAAATTCCGGACATGGGCACTAATACATAGGAGTGGGATTCTTTATTACCCTTATTTGCAATAAACAAAAGCGTACGATTCGTACTTGCAATTTTTCTAAGATAATTTTGGGAGTTTAATAATAATGATCAATATATAAATATATTGAGATAAATTTGAAAACTGATTGCAGCTTTCCCACTTGTACGGCACGTGCGAAGTATAATTACAGCCGATCATATAAAACTTGGTCCTGTTCTTTCATATCCTCATGTAATAATAATGGTTATGAATTGCGACAATAAAATTGATTACGAGAGTGATGGTGTAACACGACTTTAGCATATGACTGGCGGCTTGGCCCTACAGCCGACGACTCTATTCTCATTCCGCACACAAAAATAGACTTCCACAACATTAAACCAGGGATCATTCCATAACCATCAATGTTATTACCTAAGCTCCAATTAAAAAAAAAAAAACTTTTTTGTGTCCTAAATAAAATATTAATCATGTACACCATTAGATTTAATTAATCGCATAAATATACTTACTTTTTGTATTTGTCGGATGACAACTCTATTGAAGTCGAAATAACTACGCTCGACAGATGGCACTCTCTACTTTGAGCTCCTGGGAGGCTCCAACGATAAAATCCTCGACGTTGTCCCTTGTCCGATGCTCAATGTTCATGGTGGAAACTCTCGTCTCCATATACTGTTTACAGACCAAGAAACTAACCAAAAACTATGACGTGCAATCTGCAAATTGTCCGGGTTCTTAAACACTGGGCAGAAGGAGAGATCACTGACTTCATCAAGGTATGGACCCTAGTCTTTGCCTCTCTCTGCTACTGCTTTTATGCCGCCAAGCTTGTGCCCAAAGGCTTCCCAAGACTCTTTGCCATAGCCCCAGTCCTGTGTCTCAACTTACTCCTCTCTCTCAACCTACACACGCTGCATCTCGGCGGCTCGGCGGCTTTCTTCTTGGCTTGGCTCGCCGACTTTAAGCTCCTCATGTTTGCTTTTGGCATGGGACCTTTGTCCGACCCTTCGATTTTCCTTCCAAGATTTGCTGCTCTTGCTTGTCTGCCAATCAAATCCCGAGAGGAGAAGGAAACCCATTCTCGAAAGAGCCTGAAATCACTCTGGAATTAAGTTGACAAAGGACTGCTTCTGTGCTTGTTCTGGAAAGCGTACGACTGCACTGATATCATTCATCCAATACTCACGTGGGTTATTTATAGTTTGCACATTTACTTTGGGCTGGAAATCATCATGGCCATCGTGGGTGGATTGGCCAAGATCTCGAGCCACAGTTCGATGAGCATGCAGCTATTGGTGCATTCGTAAAAGATGTTAGGGAGGCTTTGGCGTAAATATCTTTGAATAATGTTAGCATGGTTTAAGGATGGGTCATGGGCAGACAGATATTTTGCGAGTCAGCATTATTCAAGATTGTTGTAACGATTTAGAATTTGAAGAAGTTTTGCCGCAAAAAATGAGATGCCAATTGGTTCTATATGCTATTATTCTCAAGCATATTCACTTTATTTAATAGGATTAAAGTCTTAAGAATTATTTTGAATGATAAGTTAATTATGGGATAATTAATGATATGTTTATTAAGTTGAATTATTTAATTGGACTACTTTTGTTTGTCTAAAATGCCTTTATTTTAATTTTTTTAAAAAACTATATATCTTCTATTAATTATTTATATCTTCTCAAAAATTAAAGTAGTAATATCAACTAGGTAATTCCATTTGATATTTAGTCAAGAAAACTAAATTATTGTAAATTATATATATTTTTCTACACTTATAAATATCAAAAAATTATATTTAATTTTAAATGTTATAAAAAATATTGATCATTATCGAAGGACAAAAACGTCTTTTAGATAAAATATCAAATAGGTCAATTGAGTAAAATTGTTTTATTACACTTGGTGGGATAAATTATTTATCCAAAATTTTAGTCATTTAGTACCAAGCTCATATTTTATCATGGACATTGTCTCTCTAGATAAACATATGATAAATATGGATAAATTAATTAATAAAGCCCAAAAAAATTGTTAATCCTAGCTAAAAACATGTTCTTTTAGAGAGATTAGGCCCATCATAAAATATAGATCCGATACTAAATAACTAAAATCTTGGACAGATAATATATCCCTTTAAGTTGATCTATTTGATATTTTATCTAAAGACATTTTTGTTTTCCAATATAATAATTGACTAGCATCTTTGGTGCGTCCATATCACATGAAGTTTCTAAGCCTATCAAGCAGGACAAATATTCTAAAGTCTTTTCTGAATCAAACCAATTGTCTCCACTAAGAAAGTGTGATTACTTAAATACCTATCAAACTGGATTCCCAGTCAATAAACATAAGACTCCATCGATACTTCTATCATGAGGAGGGAGAAATTGAGGGATAGATTAGGAATTACGGCCGTGATTAGCTCAATTCTATTTCTCCATTTTTCATTTTTTTGGAATAAATTTTGTGAGATATGGCTTGATTGGCTATATCTATGAGAAAAAAAAATCAGACATCTATGGGAAAAAAGGAAAATTCCCGCAGTCTTACATCTCTGACTTTTCCCTATACGTAGCCTTCATCACTTTCATTTCCTTCATGTCTAATGACGATGATGATGATGATAAATAAACGAAACAAAATTATATGAATTATAATAATGATTGCAATGACAATAATAAAAATAAAAATAATGCAAATACTAACACTAATAATAATATTCATGCCAATAATAATGATTATTTTGATTATAAATCTAATATTTATAATAATATAATAACATATAACAATATTAATATTAACATTAATTATTACATTACTAAAATAAATATTCACAACATTACTAATAATTTTATAATTTTTAATCACCTCTAATATATACAAAAACATATATAATTATCTGTTACATCAATTATATTTTTTAATAAATAACTACTTATCATATTATTATAATCATTACACTATCTCTCAAACACCATCTATTCATACAATTCTTTCTTTTCTCTATTTCATTTCTCTTAAAAAAATTCTCACGTTTTCTCTTTTTCTCAAAATTTTTTTTTCTTTAGAACAAAGTTCCTATCTAATTGCAAGTTACTTGACTAGGGAGTCATCACCTCATTAGTGTTGTTGGTTAAGAGAAAATATTAGACCACAAAGATGTGTACTGACTACAAGAAATTGAATGACAAGACCATCAAAAACACTTTCCTAATTCCCATTATTGAGGATCTTTTGAATGAGGGGCAACATGGTTAAATAAACTTGATCTCATCTTAGAGTATCACCAAATTGAAATGCACTATGATGATATCTATAAGGCTATTTTCAAGAAACCCTATGGGCACTACGAATTTTTAGAATGTCTTTTAACTTAAAAAATGCTCCAAGCACATTTCAATGTCTTATAAACGAGGTATTAGCTGACTATTTGAGAGTTAGTCTTCTTTTATTGTATTTTGATATACAGTCAAGGACTAAAGAAGCATTTGGAACATTTAGAAATGATATTCTGACGGCTAAAGGAACAACAACCTTTTGTGAAAGCAACAAAGCGTTCTTTCGGCTAAAACCAACTGGAATATCTTGGACATATTATTTCATTTAACTGAGTGGCCACCAATCCTAAAAAGATCAAAGCTATGGTTAACTAGCTAACTCCTTAGACAGTTATATCTTTAGGAATTTCTTGGTCCAATTGGTTATTAACGGAGGTTTATTAAAGATTATGACAAAATCAATGGAGGATTGATGAACCTATGGAGAAATATGTCTTCCATGGGACTCCGAGGTATAAAAGTGTGTTGAAAAACTTAAGGTTGTCATGACTAGAGTTCGTATGTTGGAAATGCTTGATTTTAACCAACTTTTTGTATTGAAAACCAATGCTTCAAACATTGGAATTGGAACAGTTTTAATACAAAATTCTAGGCATATAGCATTACTGAGTAAGACCTTGTATCTAAAGAACAAATCATTATAAGTGTATTAGAAGAAGTTTTTGCCCCTTCTAATGGCAATTAGAAAATGGAGACATTATTTTGAGACATAACAACTCATCGTTAGAACTAACCATGAGAGTCTTGAATTTTTGCTCAACCTACAAATAACTAACCTCAATCCAAAGAAAGCATTAATAAAGCTCCTTGGGTTAAATTATAAAATATTAAATTGAAAGGAAAGGAAAACAAAGTGGTCAATGCATTATCGAAGTGATATGAAGAGATGCCCAACTAACTAAATTTTATTTCCATAGTCATACTAGAATGAATTAATGAAGTTAAAAGTAGTTATAATCCAAATGACAAGATGCAACAACTCATAAGAAATATGAAGGAAGGAAAGGAGCCATCACATATTTATACCTTGGAGCAAGGACTTCTAAAATTCAAACACAAAATTTAAGTTGGGAATGAAAATGCTATGAGGAAAAAAATGTCCAAAACCTTCACGGTGAACTTGTGGGACAACATTCTGAAATTTTGAGCACATATAAGAGAATCCAATCCATTTTTCACTAGAATGGGCTATTTAGGGATGTTAAGAGTGTAGTAATGGAGTGTGACACCTGTTAAAGAAACAAAGATGATAGGACTCATTCTTCAAGTCTACTCCAACCACTACTAATTTCCAAGGAAGCATGGCGTGACATCACAATGGATTTTGCTAAAAGGTTGCCTAATTCAATTGAGAAAACACTATCATGGTAATGGTAGATAGGCTTAGTAAATATGCAAATTTCATTGCCATGTCACACCTTTACTCAACTATTCAAGTAACTCAAGTTTTGTGAATAATATATTTAAATTGCATGGGCTATCCATATCAATTGTCAGGGACAAAACTTTTACTTACAATTTTTGAAAATATCTATTGACTTTAAGCAAACCATACCACCCTTAGAAAGATGGCAAAATTGAGTAGGTGAATTAGTGTTTCGAATGCTATTTAAGGTGCATAACGGGAACAAAGATAGACATTACCCCTTTTCCAAGCATTGTGTGGGACAACACCTGTATAATATAGCTTTGATGTGGTAGTGCACACACCTTATGAGGAGGTAGTCTAATTCATTAATGACCACGGGACAATATTAAAAAAGCTTAGGGAAAAACTTGCTAGGGCATAAGGAGGTATGAAGAAAACATGCAAACAAGAGAAGAGTTAAAGAAGTTTTTGAAATTGATGATCAAGTCTACCTTAAACTTTAGCATTATTAATAGTGGTCAGTGGCCACAATATAGAAATAAAAATAGCATCCAAATACCTTGGTCCTTTTATAGTTATTAAGAAAGTGGGACAGTGCTTATAAATTAAAATTACCCAACAGATCTAATATTTATCTAGTCCCCACATGTCACAATTAAATAGAAGGATCAACCAAAACATACAATCCACACAAAGGTTACCCTTCATAGACAATAAAGAAGAAATCGAGTAAATACCAATGGCTATATTAGGTTGGAAGTAAGTAAAAGAGGAAAAGGGTATAGAGACGCATGTCCTAATTCAATAGTCAAATTTAGACCTAGTAAAGTCACATGAGAGGATTATAA
Organism: Avicennia marina; assembly: GCA_019155195.1. Taxonomy (NCBI): domain Eukaryota; kingdom Viridiplantae; phylum Streptophyta; class Magnoliopsida; order Lamiales; family Acanthaceae; genus Avicennia; species Avicennia marina. Next base: position 8,110,215 of record CM032777.1, on the reverse strand, counting down.
AGTCCTTTAGTAATGATTTTAAGCCATAAGTCCTTAAGAAAAATGAGTAACATTGAAAGAAAGGGGTTGTCATACCAAATCCTAGCAAGAAATAGAAAAATATAATAAAAAATTATTGTTTATATAGAATCAAATTATAATAGGAGAGTATTAAATACATTTAAGAGGAGAAATGTAATTTCCATTCAACGAAGGCAAAGCATTAATCGCAAAATCAATACATCAAAGGCAAGCAAAGAAGGACAGCATTAGATTTGCTATTAAATCAACCTTAAATTCTCATACCTGTTCTTGTTTATACAAAACAAAGGAAAAATTGTTAGTTATATATAAGCATATATGAAGCAATGTAAGGCAAGTGAGAAAAAGAATAAAAAAAAATATGTATCTTTCCTACTTTTCTTTCTTATTTATGTTCTTCCTTATTCTCCAATCCTTTTTCTTTCTAAAAATCTCTCACTATTGCTTTTCATTGCAATCTATCATCACCCAACTTCCACAAGTCACTCTTTCACTCAAAGAAGAGAGAATTTGTTCTAATTAAGTGACTCTCCTTATCACAGTGGACCCAAGGATCATATTGATTTGGAATGAAAGGATTCTAAATTATCAAAAATTAGAGAAGAAAACCCTTGGTCGATCGATCAAGAGAGAGGGGGTATAGGAAAAGAGAAAAATAGTTTGACAATGCGGACTCACCTTTTTCTTTTAACCTACCAAATACCCCAACTCAAGTAATCAAATTAATCCATAAAGGCCAATTCCTTAACATCACAAAAACATTACTGTGTATAAAATTACTGTTTGGTTTTTTATCTTTAATCATATTCTTTTCTCATTTTTTTCTTTACTTGAATTATTTATGTGATTTCTCTTGAAAAATCATTTAGGTGATGTTTATGATCCCCAAAACCAATCTTCCATAATATCCAATAACTATCAAAATAAGACGTGGATAATATTGTTGTTGATGACGAAAACGTTACTTCGCAGCAATCTATATCTCTACATTGTATTGATTTCTGCATTGGACGTGCATCTAATTTCCATTTATTATGATTAAATTAGTAATTATAGTTGCTATTTGGTATAATTAAAAGTATTTATGAATGATGCTCTTAGTATATTGGGATTTCTTCCCTAATATATGTTAATTTGATGTAAATATAAAACTCGTGCATTCGTATTTATGTTTAAATCTAATTCATTCTTAAAACCACAACAAATCTTTTAAAACCACAGTTCCAAGTTTGGCATTTAAAATCGTCATTTTATTTTCTTATCACACCACACCTGGCAATTCAATATGAAATTTCTTGGGGGAGAAAAATCAAAAGTGCACCGTGATCAATCTTAATTTCCTGCTATCATCATCACTCTTCTCTAATGTAACAAAAATTATCATGGAGAAGCATCAACAACAAAAAGAAAAAAAAAAAAAAAGATAATTCATCACATAAAAATAAAAAAGATTCCCTCGCCCCACTTAAAAGTAAAATAAAAATAATAATTATTATTATCCATACTATTAATAAAACCTGTTTTCGTTTCAAGTACATGCTGAGGAAAGATATTAATAATAGTCGTTGGCACACGCTGCATTTTTCAAAGCGATGGCGTAGAAAAAGGGAGCCTTGGGTATTAATCACTTTGAAAACACGTAAAGAATGTGAGGATGAGAGTCACATAATAGTATGTGCTGTTTTCTTTATAGTGGAAAAATGTGTATTTGCTTTGAATGTAAGAACTCACGTGTGGGAAGAGGAATCGGGTCATTTAGCCACCTTCCACTACTGTACAGGTGGCTTCAAAGTATTTGAACCACGTTGGTCATCGCCTTTGGCCTCCACTTTACGTCAAAGCCTTTTATATATATATATATATATATATATATATATATACATATATATTTATATTTCTTTCTTTCGTTCTTTCCCATATACGTGTCAACTCGTTAGTTTTTTTTAATTAAAATTGAATTCCAGCAATGACGTTGGCTATGTTAACAAGAAAGATTTATGTGGAGGTGAGTTAAGTTGTGTCTAAAGTGATGGTTTTGATGAAAATGATCTTTTGGTGAGAATTGTTTGTGGTGAGACTAATAATATATTTGGAAGAATTATTTTTTGATGAGATGTATGGTGTAATTTAGTTAAATTTGTGTATTTATATAATATATATATATATAATGATGATTAAAAGATATGATATTATATAGAAATAACAACTAATTTTTAGAGTATAAATATATAGAGTTGAGTATACGTGTGTGTATATATTAATTTGATTATAAATATAATAATTGAAAAATAAATAATTAGTTGTATGAGTGAAATTTTGAATTTGAATTTAAATTAAATTTTTAATTACTAACAATGGCTTTCAAAATATATATAGAGATATATATATATATATATATATACTTAATAGCATAAAATTCGATATATATTTTTTAAGATCAAAAGTGCGATTCTGAACATAGCCGTTAAAACTATGAATAATATTGATAGATATACATAAATATACAAATACACACTTCAAATTTTTGATGATATCTAATGTCAACAACAAAAGGGTTAAACTTAACATGGTTGTATGAAATGTGAGTTAATAATTTAGATATTTGGCCAAATTATAAAAGAAAAATAGAGTTTATGAAAAGAAAACGGAGAAAGAAAGAACAATTTATATATATTTAAATAAGAGTATTATAGTAATTTAACACTGTATAATCAAAATTATGTCCCTTGTCTAAATATATAGTTTAGAATATAAAATAGGCAAACAAATTAAAAATAGAATAAATTAAAACTTAGAAGTGAATATGTGAATGAAAATCGGAAGAACAGAGAAAAGTTAAATATGTGACAAATTGAGTGTTATTTAAGTAACTATATACCATGCAATCAAATTTCCTTACTAACTTAATATGTAGTATAAACATATCTTCTAATATCAAATAAAAATTATTTATTATATAATATTTGATAATCTGTAATATATAATTATATCCAATTAAGGTATATAATTAAACGTATTTACTAGTCTTAATCCATGACACAATAAAAGGCTTGATTTGGTTGACTAACTTGAAATTTACAGATACAGTCTTGAATTAGTTGTGAATAGGAGACTCAATAATCAAAAACTTATGGTTGTTCGTCTAAGTGATGCGTACTTATTTTGATGTATTGTTAATAAATAATGTGATTCTTTTATACTCTATAAATTTGATATAAAAAATGTAATGTCTAAACATGGATTGAAACATTCCTCCAAAACAAAATAACTTCAGTTTCTTGATCCAAATTTCATCCCACGTAAATCCAATCCAACGCCACTGATCAGAGTTTTTGAGTTACTGAGTAATAAATCTGATTGCATGCATGGCTCATGTGTTTGAGTTAAATAAATAAATAAATAAATAAAACTCTTCAAGTTTGAGATACAGTATTCCATAAAATTTCAAAACCAAAAAAAAAAAAAAAACAAAACTTGACTTTTTAATCAGCTGACTGTGCCATAAATTAGTTTCTAAGAAAATTTTACGAGGAAAATTTGCATGCGCACAAAATGGAGGATTGTGTTTGTGTGTAACTTCGCAACCATGGATAAGAGCCTATGTTCAATTTTATGCTGCATTCTTGACATTTGGCGATAGATTTTCGTATAAATTCATGGGCTTGGGACTTGACAAGCAAATATTTTGACCTTCTCTCTATAAATAAGATATTGGCAAATATTTTTTCTTAGTTCATAGTGGTTATTAGTACCTAGGGATTAAGAGGGTGTTTGGCTAAACCTATTTTAAATAGTTTATAAGATGAAGTAGTTTATAAGATGCTTTTAGAAGTCATAAGTTTATACATCTTATTTTTAAAATAAGTTTATAAAGTATTTAAATAAAACATCTTATGAAATTTTGTTAAAATTTATAATTATAGTTAATTATAATTTTTTTGATATAATAATGATAAAAGTAATTTAAATACTATCAATATATTGTAATAGAAAATATTTTTGTCAATTTAAATATATACAATGAAGTTGCTCATAAGATATTTGAAAATAAATAGGGATAAGCCAACTTAATTTTAAAAAACTTATAGACTCTAAAAATCTAATTTTAAGAATTTATAAATTCTTTTATTAAAAAATATATAGAGCCAACTTAATTTTAAAAAGTTAATAAATTCTAAATATATAATTTTAAGAACTTGTAAATTCTTTCATTAAAAAATTTATTCAATACATTTAAAAATAATATTTTAAAAAATTTACAAGCTAAACTAAATACCCTCTGAGGACTTCCACGAATGTGTAGGAGGTTTGAGGCTAGTAGCCCTTATACCCTTTGGTTTCGAGAGGCCAATGAGTTTTCTTGCTTCCGTCGCTTATTTATATGTATATATATATATCTCACACACAAATCTATATTATATTATTATTTTAATAAATCTTTTTGTTATTTAATATAAAATTATACAAATACTCTTTATTTTAAATTTTCTTATTTTTTATCCTTTTCTACCTCTCTTTTTGTCTTTTCTACTAACAAATTATTTTTATTTGTATTTTACTATCAAATTTCTTTCTTTTCAAATTATTTTATCATATTTATTTTGTTATTTTTATCTTTTAATTATTAATACTATATTATTTAAAAGCCACACCTAATACTATATTTATTATTTGATGTTACTGTTGAAGCCACACCTAATGTTGATCTTCCTTAATCAAGAAGAATATCCAAAAAGTTTTCAATTTTTTTTTTCTTTTTCAAAGAAATAGATCTAAAATCACAACAAATTTGTTTGGAACTTATTTTTTCAGGGTTAAATGATTTAATATTTATTAATAGTGCAAAAATGATGAGTCTGTATATTTAATTAATTTGTTTTTTTGTATGTTCATATATATATATATGATATTTATAATGACTGAATAATACGATAATATATAATATACAAGAATGATAAATTTAAATGTAACTCTCTATAGACACAAAATTGTTTCTATTATAATTAGGAATACAAATTAGACTTTGAATATTTAAGTGTCTATTTATAAGAGAAAGATGAAAAAAATTTTACAGGATTGCGTATTTGTGAATAATTTTTTTTGTTTGTGTATTTTTAAATCAAAACGGGTTGAAAAATGGCTTTCATATAGTGTGTTTTGTTGTCCAAAATTATGCCATACAACAATATAAAATTAGAACAAAATCATACAAATTGCTAGAAGCATAACAATATAGAATTGTATGAAATAATAAATTATCCATATTATATTATTAAGTATTTGACCCGCATGTTAGTTACATAAAGTAAAATTATATACTTATCCTTTTTTAATTACAAAATATAAAATTACGCATTTACTCTTATTTTTAATTATTTGTCCTTTTCTATTTTTTATAATTCATTTTTCTTTTAATTTATCTTTATTTCTGCTTTCATTTCAAACATTTTACTTTCAATTTCTTTTCATCTTTATTTATATTCTAATTTTAAATATTTTTTATATTTCAAACAAGATTATTTCTATTATTTAAAATACAAACACTTTATAATTTTACACACATTTTGTGTGTGTCAATTTCACTAATATTTATAAAATCTTACCCTAAAGTGTTAATAGTGAAGAGGATCAGCTCTTGGGAATGGAGTCCCGACAGAAGGCAAGCACCACTTGTTATTCCCATCAAGGAATGGTCTATTAAGTATGGTCAAAGTGATCAATTCATATAAAAATTGAGCTTTATTTATGGTCAATAATAGAAGCCATATTTCTCCTTTTGGTTGTCACACTCCCACTTGAAATCACATTCTAACAAACGCAAAATCAATTCCCACAAGAAAATAGAAAGAAACTTACACATGGAAAATGGGCAATTCCACAAATAAAAGAAGAGGGACCAAAGAAAAAAAAAATGAAAGAAAAAGACAATGGGTAATAATATTTCTTCAATAAATAATGCTCACAAAACAACTTTCCCTTTGTTTCCATCAAGGCATGGGATCAATAATATATGAATGACAAAAGGGGAAGAAACAAACATCATGATGGGATCCATATTTTAGACAAAGCAATAAAATATGTATTGTATGTTTATTCATTGTATGAAAAAAAAAATGATGTTAAATTATTTATTTTAATTGTTTAAAATCAAATCATGACTTCTACTTTTGGAAATAAATTTCATCAATCTCGTGCTTTGTTCATCCAAAATACAAGGTTTGATTAGATCTAAAATTGGATTGATTTAAGAGCTACAATAAATAATCAAATCTATACTGCATGCATTTTGGCTTATCTAACATAAAACAGCCAATATTCTTATTTTGTCAAATTTTAAATGAATGTATTTACTTAGGTTTATTAAATGCAGAATTTGATCATTAGCAATCAAATGAAGTATGTTTTGAATTCCGCTTTATGCCAATAATTGGTCCCTTCGTATTTTAGTTGGAGTTACGAAAAGAAAATAACGTTATATTTTTTCCATACATGATAATTACTCGTTACTTGATTGGATTTTATTTTAATTATCTAACTAATTATTACATTACTGAAATTAAAAGTTATTTTGCTTGAACACACAAGAAATAAACGCCCACAAACATTCTTTATTCAAAACTACGCATAATGATTTTTTAAAAATATTTCATTTCTAGTCAATAAACCTTAATAAAATATTGGTTTAACGAAGTAATATACTCATTAATAAAACTCGAACTCGTAATATCACTGTTAATATTCCCGTTTAATTTCAAGCAGGCTATTCAAACGGCATTAATTGAGCTTACGCCGACTTCATTAGTCAACATAATTTACGTTACCGACAAATAAAAAGATTTATTAATTAATAAATGGTCCCACATTAGTAGGTGGGGTCCACCAGAGTTCCAACTGCCAACTTCCGACCCGTAATATTGCCGTTGAACCCCACCCCAACCCACCCACTCACCCCCTACGCCCCTAGCGCCGACCCCGGGGGTTGGCAACTGAAACTGTTGCTTGACGCCACGGCTGCTGTCCTCAGCCTTACGTTTCCTCCATCACTATTTAACTCACGCTCCTTCTCTCTTACTCAGATTTTCTCCCTCTTCTCCCACCATTTCAACTTTTTGTCGGAGCCGAAGTTCGAGAAGAGGGTCAAAATGGTCGAAGAAGACGGCACCAGCGGCGGCTGCCACCGCGTCGCCGATGCCGATGACGCTTCGCCTCGTGCTTCCAGTCCCTCGTGTTCATCGTCCGTCAATCGGACCCTCTTGCTCCTGCAATCGGATGATCCCAATTTGAGAGTGCAGGCGGCCAAGGATATCCGGCGTCTGACAAAGACGTCCCAGCGGTACCGGCGTCATTTCTCCGGCGCCGTCGGGTCACTCGTGGACATGCTCAGCTGTGGCTCCTCGGAGCAAAACGAAGCCGCGCTTGCCGCGCTCCTTAACCTTGCGGTCAAAGACGAAACGTAAGCTGTAGAAAATTCATTTGTTCTAAGAGCTTTGACTCGTATGCTTGCGTGCGGCTTTTTGTGTTTGGTTCATTTCTCTCTGCTGCGAAATGGGAAATCAGGTGGTTGGGAGTGGAGGCGTAGGATTTTACAATTAGGATTTGGTTAAATCTCAGTTTCAAATTGGTCAATTCTTATGGATCATGTTCGAATTTCGAGGCCAGGAAATGTTTTTTTGGAATTTTTTTTTATCGATCCCTAAAATCAACGCTGGAATTTGTTACTCATTTTTGCTGTTTCTAATTTTCTGTTACTTGGGCCACTTTCTCGTTTCTGTTACAACTTTTTTCTGGGATTGGGCTATTATTTGGATAAAAATAAGTAATGCTGCAGAGCGACTGTTAATAAACTGATTATTCTTTTTCAGATCTTCAAACAAGCTGATCAGGCTTCAGACTGTAATAATAACAAACATTGAAGGATGTACTGATATCCAATTAATTTGAAGTTCGATCACTTATGGGAATTAGATTATTTTTAAAATTAAATAGATTATCATCATTACTTAAAGATGATAATATCCCTGGTGGCTTGTTATCAGCATGGATCATCTATTCCGGTTTGCTATTTCATTGTGTTAGCGATGCTAACTTTGTATATATTCCAGAGATGGGAAAATGGATGAAATGAGAACGTAGGCGCATTGCTCCATTCGTAATATGGAATAGAAAATGAGATACTAAAATTAGGAAGGGTATCTAAATTTGTTGGTTTTACATTGTGGACTAAGTTGTAGCAAGAATTATGCTTCTTTTACTGGGAAATCATGGAATTCTATTGATTACGTTCGCTTAAAAGTTGTTTTGATGTATATTCTCTACTAAGCAAATCTAATGTTCAAAATTCTGAATTGGGTAATGACGGGTTGGTCTGTGCTTTTTAACTTGTTTCTTTCTCTTTTCTTTTTCCCTTCCCGTCTTTTTCTTTTTTTATCCACTCTGCCCTTTGGCTTTTGTCATCAAACACTTTTACTTTAGTCTTGCTTGTGAAGTTATCACATGAATTAGGTTCTGTTTCCTTTTCCTAGAAGAGATGCTATTTGCTTTAGTAGTGCTAGTTTTGTTTGGTCCATAGTTTAATGTTGATTGAGGATAAAGCACTCTGAACTTTTATATTACTTTAAAGTGTTCTTTCTTAATCATTCTCTGGCCTCAATATTTTCATTTTCTAACCAAAAGTACCAACAGGCACTGTCGGTTGGTACGTTTGGAACCTAACATTGTTTGAAGAATTTGAAGATTATAATAGCATGTGCCATCACTTTTTTAATTATTTTGATGAACTACTCTTATTCATGCCTTGCTGATTTAGAGTAATCTTTCTTGTTCAATACCTAAATGAGTATATTCACATGGTGCAACCTTTTTCATGTTGTCAATTTGTTTGATTCAATTGACATTATTTCTTGTGTAGCTTTCAAGTTATTTTTATTCTGTTATTCCGTGTATACTACCTGTGGTGAGTTTTAGGTTTTTGGTGGACAGAAGGTCGACCTTCGAATAATCACGGGGAAAGAGGAGGGTGAGCAATATGACATCTCTTGTCTAGTGTACAGTTTTGTAAATAAAGTGGAGGGTTTGAGTAAATGACAGGCTCTGTCCATTTTAAGAAAGATATAAAGTATTATGAGGAAACTATGAGAGTGAGTGGAACCCTGTTTTGAATGTCAAAATGACAGTATAATTGCCTAAACTCAGAGAAATTAATGTTTAAAGGCTGATGACAGAGTTGCAATTTCCTGGAGTTTGGTGGAGATATGTCGTCCTTTTGTCCTCCTCAATTCTCGACTGCTTCACAAATCAATATAAGTTTTTATTTAGACTCCCAAGAACAGAGTTCTCCAAAATGGGGCAGCGGAAAAGCTTTTAGCGTACAAGAATGAGGGAAAGATGAGCTGAGTCATGAATTCTGGGAACTTTGTCTTGCACATAGGATTTGAAAACTCGATTTTGCAGGAATACTTTGTTATTCCATCAAAGGAATAGTTTGCCAGAAGGCTGTGTTGACCTTGATGCATTATTAGATTGACTATAAGACAGATACTAATGTGAATTATATTCTCTAACTTCTCTGGAAGATAAAGCTAGGATAATATGTGCCTGAACATTCATATGCTTCTAACTGTATTCTAACCTGCTGATTGGGTTTTGTCTATCGCAGAAACAAGATAAATATAATTCGTGGTGGTGCCTTAAAACCGATTATTAACTTCCTGCAGTCTGAGAATGTAACCCTACAGGAGCATGCAGCTGCAGCTTTGATCACTTTATCTGCATCATCTGTCAACAAGCCAATTATCAGTGCTTCCGGTGCAATCCCTCTCCTTGTTGATGTTCTGAGACAGGGAAGATCCCAAGCTAAATTCGATGCCGTAATGGCTCTATACAACTTATCGACTCATGTAGATAATGTTAGCCTAATCCTTCAAGCAGAACCTATTCCTCCCTTAATTAGCCTGCTCAAATCCTGTAAAATGGCTTCCAAAACGGTGGAAAAATGTACTGCTTTGATAGAATCTCTGGTGGCTTTTGATGAGGGGAGAACTGTTTTGACATCCGAGGATGGCGGAATACTTGCAGTAGTTGAAGCACTTGAGGGCGGGTCACTTCAAAGCCGAGAGCATGCAGTTGGAGCACTTTTAACAATGTGTCAAAATGACCGTTCCAAGTACAGGGAGCCCATTCTTAGAGAAGGTGTAATCCCTGGGCTTCTTGAGCTAACTGTTCAAGGAACAGCCAAATCTCAATCGAAAGCACGGACGCTTTTGCGGCTGCTGCGAGACACTCCTTATCCCAGGTCTGAGCCCCAACCTGATACGCTAGAGAATATTGTGTGCAATATCATATCTCAGATTGATGGGGAAGAGCAGACAGGCAAAGCAAAGCAGATGCTTTCAGAGATGGTACAAGTTAGCATGGAGCAGAGCTTGAGACACCTGCAGCAAAGAGCTCTGGTATGCACTCCAGCTGATCTGCCGGTAAATAGCTGCTCTTCTGAAAGTGAAAACTCTAGCTACTCATCTTGAGTTTCTTGTTCACTTTTTCAATGGCTGGTGATTTAAAATCAAAATTGACCATTTGAGGAGTAAATGATAACAAAAAAGAACAATCAAAATATAGTAAGAATATGCTAGTCCAGGGCTTTCGTTGGGGTACCGGGTGACTGGTAGTTTTAAATAAAATGATTTTAGTTTTAGGAGTGAAAGATGAATGGTTTGCTTAGCACGTTCTTTGTAAAATAAGTCGGTGTGTTGAAAGCTATACAAACATGTAAAGAATTTTTTCCATACATGTTAATGAGGTGTTGTCAGCTCTGTTGAACTTTTTGTTGGAATGTATGTGTGATTTTTCCTCAAGAACCAGAATTTTCTGTAATTGTTTTTTATTATTTCTATTGAATGTCATTTACTTTACTGTTATTACCATTGCTGTTATTTTCAATTTTTACTGGCTTCAAAATATTTTACTAATGTAAATTTCATGCCAATCTACTTCAATATAGTATTCAATTTTGTACACTGTTAATATGTACATGACGTTGACCCAAAAGAGAAATGACCATATGATTCACTGATTTGAAGGGTCGACGCTCGATGTTTGGTTCAAAAATTTTTGACACGAAAGAAAATGTTTGAAAAAAAATAATTTTAGTTCTTTGTTTGATAAGAAAAAATGTTTAAAAAAATGAAAGAAAATATTGGGCATATGCGAAAGTTCATTTCCTCGTAACATGATGTGTAGAATGGAATAAAATTCAATTTTGCTCTCTTCCCTTATTCAAGACATTCGCCATGTCCTTTCTTTTTCATCTTTTACTCATTAATTTTCTTAACGATCAAAGTAAATCAATATATAAAACTATACATTTATTTATTTTATTCGACACTCTTTTCTTCATAAAAATTATTAAACCAGACAAAATACAAGATTGTAACTTTATTTATTTTTCTTTCTTTCTTTTAACATTTTATTTTCTGTTCTAAAATTCTCATAACAAACGTGGTGTATACGCCCTCGCACTATGAACGAAAGGGGAACACTGGGACATGCCCTAACGACGCCGTTGCAAGAAGCGAACGCGACCGTTCCCTGATGGAAAGTCTATTGGACATCACTCCCTGTTGTCTGTTTCGAGGGGTACCCAACTTTTTCCTTTTTTCCTGTACAAGGTAGTGATTTAATAATAAAAATTCAACCCAACGTGGGTTAGTAAATGTTTTAACCACAGCGAGTTATAAATTTTTTTAAATCAAATCAGTGGATTCGATATTATATTGATGATTGGATTGGTAGATTCACGAGATATACACTTTATGCCAATTATTTAAAAATAAAGTAAAAATATTTTACTTATGTAAAATATAATAATTTTTTATCAACTAATATATTATGTAAAAATAAAATTCTTATCAATTAAACAAAATTACAATTCATTTTTTTTATCTATTATGTATTTAATTTTACATCTCTTCTATAATTATTTCTACATATAAATTTTAAAATGTTTCACATATTCAATTAAACATTTACTCTGACAATGAAAATTTTTAAAACCATTTGATTCTTTAAAACAAATATACATAAATCAAATTATTAGGCTAAAATCTAATTACATTATATTAAAATTATAAAAAAAATATTATATTAAAATATTATCAACATAAAGCATCAAATAATTAAGAATAAAAAAATTCAAAATTGACTTAGATATAGTAATAAGTGCATTTTAAATTAACAAACAAAATTGATAAATATACTATTAATTTCATCCTAACATATAAATCATAAATAAAAAATAAAAAAGTACTGTTATAATTTAAACTAAAAGAAAAAATGAACATAAAAAGTATGAATATAAATTATTAAACAAATATAAATGGTCGGGTTGTAAGTTAAATGAATTGTAATTATTAAACCCACCATTCAAGTTTTAATATTTATAAATTATTATTATTTATTAGAAAATTTAAAACCAAAAATTTGTATGATTCAAGTGGTTTGACCGAGTCAAACAGGAATTATGTGCCCCCCATCTTTTTTTTTTTCTTTTGTTTTTCCTTTTTTTATATTAAGGCTGAACTTCCCTCGACCCTAATTCAGCAATTTGCTGACTAGATTCATCTCCTTTGTGTGTCACACTTTTTTGTTCTTAAGCTAAAAGACATTCTTTAAGTCTTATCGTTATCCCTTTCTACTTGATTTGATTGTACCCAATTAATAACTGCACACCAATACAATTGGATGGCCTTCATTCTAAATCCAACCATTTAAATAAAATGCAATTATTTATTTTATCTTGATCTTAATCAGAGCCCACGGGGTTTTTTTTTTTTGAATAATAAAATCAGATCCAAACTAAAACGTGCCTTAGCCAACCACGTGTAGTTTCATGGATGACGTGTCCATGCGCTGGCCGGTATGAATTTTTATATTGTGGCCCACAAAAAATAAAATAAAATATATTTATTTATTTAAGATAATTTAGGAAGGCTTTTCTGTACCTCAAACGTATCAATCATGGTAAAGGCTCAGAAGCCAACGATACTGAGGGACAAAAATGTCCCTTCAGTGAAGACATTTCCTCTGAGTCGTTGTGCTTTCTTCGTCTTCTGTTTCTTTTATTTTCTTCTTTTTTAATTCTATAAAAAGGACAAAAAAAAAAAAAAAAAAGAAAATTGGATGATTAAAATTATTAGCAAAACGAAAACAAACGTCTTTTGCACTACAGTGTTTATTTTTTCTTTAAATGAAAAGGCTTATGGTTATGTTTGTTTTGATTTTTGGTGTGTGTTTTGTATTTTTATGAAAAAGTGTGTAAAATTATGAGAGAGATAGAGATAAAATTTAAAAAATATGATGACTGATAAAATTTTAAAAATATGATAATTGTAGCGTGTGTTTTCAAAGCGCGTGAATGAAAATAAACATTGCCTGTCAATCTCGCTGGTATAGAGATACCGTAAATTAAGGCTAAGGATCTCTTTTTCTTACCAAATGAATATTTATTAAAATATCCATAACCCTTTTACATATTTTACTTTAAATAATGACTAAAATATTCATAATTATGAAGACCCTTAATCTAAATTTATATTTGAAAAACTAGAATACACTGTACGTGTGGGCAGTCAATATATGCATATAGACTTGATTCAAATTAAGCTAAAATCCATTTAAATATTTTTTTATACTATTGAGTAATTAGAGAAAAACAGTGATATTAGATGTCAATTCTTTATTTTTATAAATCACAAATAGTTCAATAATTGCAATTAATCTTATTCACTAACATATTTATTGCCTTTTAATATTTAAAACATGAAAAAGTTGTGATTCTAAAGTCGTTTTAGCTCATAGCTAGCGTTTAGCGTGAGTCACCTAACTTTTAATATCAGACTAGTAGTTAAAAAACAAAGGCTCTCTCAACTATATAAATAAATAATATTTTACATTATTAAAACAAAGGGTAAAAAAGAAAAATTGAAAACAAAAAATCCTAGATATTTTAGGAGAAAAAATTGAAAACAAATATAATAAATTAAGATTGAAAGAAACTCAATTTTATGATTATCAATAAAGTAAAAGGATTTTTATAGCTACAGAATTTACATTATTCATAGAATTCAAAAACAATAAAAGAAAGAAAACTGAATAAAATGAAATAAATTAAATTGAGATAAGTGACTTAAATAAATAATAAAAATTGAATGAGTATAGTAATAAAATAATATGTATAAAAAAATAAGAGTAGTCTAGTTGTTATACATTCTGTAACCAAATTCTTTTATATTCATAATACATGGTATAAATAATATTAAACAAGAAATGTGGCATATAATTTTTTGTTCTCCTTTTTTTTTTTTTTCTTATAAAATCACTTTTTAGTTTTCATTTAAACAGTTTTTCGCATTTGTCCTTATCGCTTCTTTTAGATTATTTAAAATTGTCTCTTTAAATTGTAATTGCGAAAAAGTTATTATCGTATATTTTGATTGCAATTTATTAATGTAAAAAAAATAAAAATTCGTGGACCAAAAGTCAAAGTTCATTGACTTGTGAGACTCAGCTGCACCTATCAATTTTTTGAAAGGATAATTAAGTAATATTTCCAGTTCCAGTTTAATAGAGCTGCAGTGTTTCCAATCCCAGGAAGGCAGAGCAAAATCGTCAGAATCCTGCGGCACGGTCGCTGGATTTTTCTTTTTTCGGGGCTCAGATTTCTTCTCGCTCCCAGATTTTGGTTCTTGGACCTGCTGTTGCAGAAGGGTCTGAAATTATTGATCAATAATTGTAAAAAGTAGGGTTTTTGAGTGGGGTTGAATACGGAAATGGAGAGGTTGGGATCGGAGGCGGCTCTGGCGGGGATGGAGACGAACATGAAGGGGGAGCTTTGCATGGAGATCGATTCGTCACTCAAGGAGAATCTCGCCACCGCCGAAGACTGGAGGAAGGCACTCAACAGGGTGGTCCCCGCCGTCGTCGTCCTTCGCACCACTGCCTGCCGCGCTTTCGACACCGAGTCCGCCGGTGCGTCATATGCCACTGGCTTCGTCGTAGACAAGCGCCGTGGAATCATCCTCACCAATCGCCATGTCGTCAAGCCTGGTTTAAAAATTTGAGAACTTTTTGATCTATTCGGTTGCAGTTTCATTTACTATAAAGTATTTAAACGACTTTTTCTGTTTCTTGTTGTAGGGCCGGTTGTGGCGGAAGCTATGTTTGTGAACCGCGAAGAAATTCCGGTTTATCCAATATATAGAGACCCTGTTAGTTGTCCTTACTATGCATTTAGTTCACAAATTATACTTAGCTGTCATTCTTCATCGTCTTCTTCTTTTTCTCATGTATGAGCGAAATTCTAGCAACTGTCCTCTTCTTTTTGGCTTGTCTTTATTCTTGTTCTTGATATAAAGAGGTCATATGACTAGCGGTAGTTCTATTAAGCAGTGATGTTAACTATTGTTATTAGACATCGAGTAAACGTTAGGGGTTCAGTATAATTCATCTGCTAATGTAAATGGTACGTGCTCTGACCTTGATATACCATAACTGGCTTTGGATTATGATGTAGTGTTATTTTCTAACTTTTAAAAAATGGCAATAGATGGAGGTAATAGTTCGGATTCAAGCAAATATAAAATGCAAGTTCTGTTGTTATTTATAACGTGGTCTCTGTTGACTTGGCTGACTGCTCCAGTTCATGGGTTTCAAGGGCTTATACTCCTCTGGATGTGATTGCATGTTTATGACCAAATTCTTTGAGCTAATTAATCACTTGTCATGGTAATATATTTGCCAGTTTATCTCGGTAATAATTGTTAAGCTAATTTGGAATTCCTTGTGGATGGGGTTTCAGAAATTTGTGAGTGTGTTTTGGTTCACTGACACAAGTGCTCGACTCTATTTCTTTCCGCACACAATTTTTCACAATATATTTCTTCTATTTCCATCATTATATAGGTTGCTGTTTGGTGCTTTCCGCTTAAGGTTGAGAATCATTGTTATTTACTTTTAAGTTCAAAATTTTGACACTGATTCTTTGCTTCTCTAGGTTCATGATTTTGGCTTTTTCCGTTATGACCCTTCTGGTATACAATTCCTTAGCTATGAGGAGATTCCTCTTGCACCTGAGGCAGCGTGTGTGGGCCTTGAAATTAGAGTTGTTGGTAATGATAGTGGAGAAAAGGTATGTCAATCATAGTTTGTCTCTCAATAACTACTTTTCCAGTGCAAAAAGGTTAAGATAGCTATTAATTTGCCTATTATATTTGATTTGTTAACAATTTGTTTACTGATGCACAGCAATTACTGTGTGGTCAAGTTCATAAAATTTCCAGTTGATATGTTTTTAACGCATCAAATATATTCATAATTGTGTATAATTTCAACCTTTCATTTTATTGGTTCCCCATCTATTCATGCTGTACAGTGCTTAAAAAGAGTGGAGATTTTACATGAGAACTATTTTCATCCTTTATGTGAATTTTGCAGGTCTCTATTTTGGCAGGCACTCTGGCTCGTTTGGATAGAGATGCTCCACATTATAAAAAGTACGTTTTGATGTGATAATATATACTATCTTTTTTCCTTGATTGCTCAGTTGAGAATGTATGATCATTGGTAAAGGAATAGACAAATTCTAGTATGTATTTATAGAGTCCATTATAAGCAAATTTACTGAGATTTCCAGATGAAATTTTGTCCAAAGAGCTGTTTAAATATATAGAGTAATATTCTTTTCCATGACATTTTGTGGTTTTCTTGCATAAGACTCAAATTTATACAAAGCTGCTCTGCCTGCTACTGCATCACTCTCTGTCTATCTTTTTGTAATGCTCCAGAGCAATATATGTCGTTTTTACTAGAAATATGATTTTCTAGTGACCTTCTTGCTGGATAAGGTTTCATATGATTTAAGTCTACTGACGTAATTTGATTTTTGGGCCCAAATGGCCATATTAACATTCTTGCTGAAAAAAACTTTTGCTTGGTGGACAATTGCTATACCATCATGCAGTAAACAGAGAAATAAATAAATTACAACTAAATTTGCTTCTTAGAAATTGTCATTTGGGTTGAATTTCTTCTACCTAGTCTTTGGTTGGATTTAATTCTCTTTATCCTCAAAATTAGGCATATTTTTCACATTGAGTTAATTTTATTGTAAGTTTCTATTATTGGTTTGTCTGACCTAGAGTTCATCAACTTGAGTGCAAATATAAGAATTCATTTTTGTCAGAAAAATTAAATATTAAATGAGCATGTAAGAGTAATTAAAATTAAATGATATTCGAAAGAACGGCTTAAATGTTCTTGAGGATTCCAAAGAATTTGAAAGAAACTTAAGTCTTCAACTATTTCTTTTTTTCTTCTTCTTGTTGCTTTCTTGCCTGGTTGCTTGTTGCTCTTTCTTCAGCTCTTGCTTTCGTTGTTGTTGCTTCTTCCTCGTTGTTGTCCTTTCTTTAGCTTTTGTTGCTGTTGTTCTTGTCACCGTTGTCGTCGTGCTTTGATTGAGAGATGCCACCTTTATTTATAGGGGTGGAGGAGGTTTAGCTGCCAAATTTGGCGAGCGATGTAGCGAAATCTGATTGGTTGGGAATATTTGATTTGGCATTGCTTCCTTTAATTGGATGATTGCAAATTAATTGTTAAATCAACAATATTTTCCTTCCAAACTTACAAGACTTGACATGTGGCGTGATATAATTGACCCACTTGTCGTGATTTAAACGGATGATAAAAATGTTAATTTATTTATTATTTAATTTTAAGAATTATGTTTATTTAACTCCTAAAATATAAACAATTAAATAAATTAATCATTTAATTACAATAAAATATCACGTGGCGACATTTGATTGGACAAATATTTTAATTGTCTACAGATATATCTTTCTAATGGTTTAAGCATTTAAATGAGGTGGTTATTAAATAAAAGGTCTTGAGTTTGAATCTCATCACTATTCATTTAGATAAATATGTTTTACGTGTTCGGGAATACCATTTGCATATGAGGAATTTAATATTAAATGAGAATGTTGGAGTAATTAAATACTTAATAATACACCTCTTTAATAACTTTAAACTTTTAGTTATGGTGGTCTTTCAACATTTTCTGACTGTGGATCTTCCCTAGTTGCCGTAAGGTCTAGTCAAAGAAATATCCACTTGGAAGTGCTGCTGCAAAGTTTTCCCTATTTGATCATGTCTGAAGAAATATAGGGAAACACTCTTCATAAAAAGAAGGTTTTATTTGCAAAAGCCCACTGACTTTTATCAAAGAGTTTGGTATTCTTCAGGAGCAGATACACACGTCAGGATCATGATGTCGATCTATGATCTGTCTTGTTGAAACTTACTATCTCTTGACTTCCCAAAATAGGTCTCATTTTACTATAACACAATAGTCTTTTCCGAACGATTCTTTCAATTAAAGAAATATGCAATAAAAATTAAAATGCATATGCTACATTTAAGGGCTTTAGTATAAGCATATGTATATCTTACTTTTTATGTATCTTACTATTTGAAATTCTTTTGGTTGTAATTGTTGCATCTTCATTGTGGATTATGAAAGGGTACCCCATGGATGTAATACTGTTAATAAATTTTATCATTTATGCAGGGATGGCTACAATGACTTTAATACATTCTACATGCAAGTAAGTCTTTCGATGATAGTTGCCTTTCAGCACCGAATGCTTGCTAATTTGTTCATATGGAATTATTTTAGTTCCTTATGAGCACTACATGATATGGTCTCTGGCCATCTTGACTACAATCTTGGAATTTGATTTTGCTATTTTGATATAATTAATTTCTTGGATGGCTTGTTGTATATTTTGAGAGAACAATCAGTCACTTGTGGAAAATATAGAGAAAACTTGGTCAAGAGAATATTGAATATTATAGCTAAATATACATGCCAGTATGAGTTGCTCAGACATTCACATTCAGATATTCATATTCTGAAGTGCTTTCCCCCTTACATCACAAATTTTAGCTTATTCAAAAAGTTGTTTGAAGATGGTTCTTTACAAATGTATACTATCAACTTTCTGAATTATCCAGTACCTACTTGAATGCTTTAACTGGCAATCTTTGATTTCAATAAGCAACTAAATATGTATATGGGACTAATTCAATAAGTAGCCAAATACCTATTTGCAAATTGTATACATAATTAGTTCTCATATGTTTAAGTGGTTCACTGACGTTGATCCTAGTACCTACGAATACTTGTGTGCTATAAGGTACTGGCTCTAGTGACTATATTATAAGATGTGCTAGGTTCAAGGGCGTGGAACTTGTAGAGAGGATCTGGCTGTCTTGGTAGAAACTTGCTTTTTTTTTTTCCCTAATCAAATGCCATTGCCAATGACTCACATGCTGCTTCAAGTCCTTGTTATATGAAAAACGAAAAAAATAAATGCATTACCAGTTTTCTATTTGTGGTTCTTCCATTTTCTTGAGATGAAGTTTCTTACCAAGAAATTAATTCAAAAAGAGATTGCTGGTGGTTTTTTTATTGCTTCCCTCTGACGGGATAGTTTCTATTTCTATACAGAATGTACAGACCCCAGTTAATCCCAATACAACCATCAGTAACACAAAAAACCAAGCAGTCTAACAGTTGTGCCGTTGTGACTTCAACCTTTTGTCTATATGATTGGTCCTCCTTTGATGACACTGGCCAAGTTTCTTGATTAATCTGATACATGATCTACATCTTCTGTGCATAATCTCAGCAATTTTTTTTGTATTTTTCTTTTTCCTGCAAAACAGGCTGCTTCTGGAACAAAAGGCGGTTCAAGTGGCTCTCCTGTAATTGACTGGCAAGGTAGAGCAGTTGCCTTGAATGCTGGGAGCAAGACGTCTAGTGCTTCAGCATTTTTCTTCCCTTTAGAACGAGTAAGAAGATGTCTGTCAGAAACAATATTTTGCAAACTGTAGTTGATATACTGTATTCTCTTTAAGAGAATACTGTATTAGCCCAAACCTTCTCTTCTCCATTTGCAGTGGCTTCATGAACTAATTCTTGTGTTGTGTGTTCTCCATCCTGACTTGCACATAACTTAACAATCTTATGTTCTTTAATGCTTTGATTTTGTGACTTGAAATGGAGATCGCCCAATTTACTCTTGAAGTGACTGCATATTCATGTTCCAAAATGTTGTGGACTATGTTGACTATTATTTTTCTAGAACTCACATTGTCACTCTGAGGATGCTAGTTCTGGAATCTTGTGGACTATGTTTACCATTGTTTTCCCTTGAACTCTGTGTCAATATTTATGTTTTAGTGGGTGACCCAAGGCATGCAACCTTCTTCACTCAATCAAGAATCTATTTTCTTTTTCTTTTTTTGCTGGAGTACTGCAACGTGTCGGTGCTTTCTTATTCCTGGATCTTTGCTAAGTAGTTATCTTCTTAGTACAACTCTCTTATACAGTCTACTTTATAATGGGACAATATATGATTTGGTATCCAGCTATATGTGGCCTTGTTTTTGACTTATTGTACTCCTGAATGTAGTCTCCTCTCATGTATGTGATATTCAAGAAATGGCTACTGCATGAATTTAAGCTTTTAAGTACCTGATGCCATGTTTTCTTGTAATGGATTCTTTTGAAAAATTTTGAATGGAGATTGGAAGTTGTTCTGTTGTAAGAGTTTTCTGTTTAAGACTCTGATTTTGTTGCAGTCTATTGATGAGTGCTTCATTGTTTTGGACATCAGGTTGTGAGGGCCTTAAGATTCTTGCAGAAAGGAGGAGAGTCCTTTAGTACCACATGGGAGGCAATTGCCATTCCCCGTGGCACACTTCAGGTTTGTTAGTTATTTCTTTAGAGGTTTTGTCATAGTCCTTGAAATCTATTCTTTGTCATGAAACTGCCACAATCTTGCAACATTGACTCGAAATTCATGATTTATTCATAACAATGAACCTTGCTTCTTAGTTCAAAAGAATATAATAAAAATGGTTCTAGCTTCAGTTAAGAAGATATTTTACATGATGCTGACCAAAATTGATGGAGCCATTCAACTGATACCTGTAGAGAGCTGGAATTCATAGAGATTAAGAGTAATTTGGAACAATAAGGAGTTTTATTTTGTAGTAGTAGTTTACTTCAATCTTTTCTATTTTTTTCTACAGATTTACTTTAAGATTTGATAAAAAAACCTGTTACAAATCATAAATCTCTTATTGGGTTTCTAAACTGTTATTGAACGTGGTAGTCTAGCTTGATCCCTTTCTTTTGAGCTTGAGTCTTTTTTTCAATATTGAGCACTAGCTCGAATTTGTTAAATAAAGAATATTTCTTAAAGAATTTTTGAAAAAATTAAATTTTTTTGTTTAAGTTCATCATGTGTTAAGTTGAAAGAAATGTTTAATTATAAGAAGAGATTTTTAATCTTTCATTCAGGCTAATAGCTTAATAATTTAAACAAGTATGATAGCACCATTTCTGAAATTAGGTTTAGTGTTAGTAATTCTAACATCTTCTAGAATTAACTATTTATAAAATTTTAGAAGTGACAAGGCATGCTTGGGCATTAAACTTAAAATTAGAAATATACATATATATATTTTAATTATTGTTATTATATATTTATTAAAACTCTACAAAGAGGTAACCTAAAAATATAAAAATGCATTAAATCATGTAAACACCTATTAACATTACTTGGTCTGGTTATGCATTTATTAAATTTAAACATCAATAAATATGAATTTTTTTTTTAATCAAATCAGAGAAGAAATTTATAGTAATTATGTATGTAAACATTAAAAAGGTGCATATAGAATTATCTATTAGAAATATATATGTCCTAAATAAATATACTAATATTATTATTTTGAATATTATTTTATAATTTCAATTTTCCATAAAATTATTGCAAATTCGAATTATAGAAAAAATATGCTCAATTATCTGCATGAATTATGAAGACAATTCACATAAATATGATGGAAATTAGGAACGAATTGAAAACTGATGTGAAGATAAATGAATTTGCTTAGATTGATCTTATATTTAGGTACCTTTTGCATAATATAGTGAAAATATCTTATAATTACTATGGAATTGTTTTTAATAAAAAATATTTATTCAATAGAGACAATCAAGCTTGAGCGCAGGATCTAGTTGAGGTTCTCTACTACCCAGCTAGATTCACCTTGCACCCCTAGTTATGAAATGTAAGTCACCTGCTTGGCTGCTTTTTTTTTTTTTTTTTTTTTTTTTTTGAGGTGACAAAGTTTTCACTTTGGACTTTTTTTTTCTTAATTTTCTAAATATTTTTGAAAAATGATTTGAGAAGATTTCCTTTGGACATGCGTGAGTGAGATGAGTGAGTTGATATGTTTGACCAAATGAGTTGATGGTTTGATTTAACATGTCGGTGCTTTCATTGAAAAGTGAAAAAAGCTTAGTTTACTTGTTTCAGTTAAAAATAGAGTGCAGGATTTTGTAAAATAGCGTATAATCTTTGAAACAAGGTTGGAAAATAGGTGGTATGGTAACTAGGGTTCAAGGTAGGATTGCTGTTTGGATCTTTTTAAGAGAACAAATTCTAAAATGAACAGAAACAAACATGTTTTCACGCAAAATGCTCAAATGTTTTGGGGTCTCAGATCTAAGGATAGCTCTAGTTTTTATCTGCCTTTTCTTCATATTTTAGTCGTCAATGCATGCTTTTTTGTTGACATGGATTCCATATTTGTGACATAGGCTACATTTCTTCACAAAGGATTTGATGAGACACGTCGGCTTGGCCTTAGAAGTGAAACTGAACAGGTATATTTATTTTTATTTTCCATTTGTTGTTCCATCTGGATTTTCATTTCCTCCAACATGGCCATTGCTTGTGAATCTATAGATAGTCATCCCACTGAATAATACATACCTTTTACTTATTTTTGTTTCTATGATTCAGTTAGTCCGCCATGCTTCTCCACCTGGGGAAACTGGAATGCTCGTTGTTGACTCAGTTGTGAGTACCACTTTCTGGTCATTTTGCTCTGTTTGTACTTTGGTTTGATAATTTGATGACCTCTTGATCTCGATATGTTTCTCTCTGGTTTCATATGAGTTCAGTCATGTTCTTGTGTTGGTTTTAGGTGCCAGAGGGCCCTGCCTACAAGCATTTGGAGCCAGGTGATGTGCTTGTTTGGTTGAATGGGGAGGTATGCTTTTCTAATATTTATCATGACTGCTAAATTACATTGTTATGTATTATGCCTATTTATGTAAGATTTGCTGAATTTTAGAGATGATAACTGTTGAGAGTTGTCATTTATTTGTATCTTGAAGGAAGTCTTTTAAGTGTGGACACATGGTGAGAAATGAGACGTGGTATGACGGCAGTATTGTGTCATCTATTTTTCCTTCTGATTTTGAATGAACTTAATCTGTGTGAGGGAATTCTCTCACCCTTTCCATGATGGGTTTCTCAACCCAAAAAAGAACAGAAGAAAACAGAAAGAATGACATAAATAAGAAAAATGAAATTTTGAAGGTGTTTCCTAGTTGACTGTGCTGACATTTGTGGATCCGGCATATAGGTGCATGTGGTTGACGGCCTTTTGATCTTCTCTGTTGTTTTGGGAAACATGGGGGATTGGTGATAGGATCAACAGAATCATAACCCAAGGTTCATTGAGAGGGTTTAGATGCTGGCAATGAAAATAAGGGTGTGGCTGAGAGCAGCCGGTGGCTAGAAGTCTGTGTGAAATCTGAAAATTAAGAAAAATCTCACTTTCAATGTTTGAAATTAAGGGAATCTTTGTGTCCTTGGTTCAGTTCTTAATATTGTACTATAATCTTCTATCATTTTGAGGAAGTTGTTGAATTAAATTCCTATATTGTATTCGTGGGAATATGGCAAACTTAGTTTTCAAATGCTCTTAGTTTCCTTCACTTCCACACTCGTAAAAATCTGATTAAGATATTTTGTTGAATCTCAAGTCTCCTTTTTTCTGTTTTCATGACTGTAAGTTAGATTCATAAAAAGTATTACAATTTTTTTGTGCAAATATTAGATGCAATAGAATGTAATTTTGAAGATCTCCTTTCTTTCTCTTTTCCTTGGATAGTTGGATATATAATGGATTTAAAGGGAGGCCTCATGCTTATGAGGAAAGACCAGAGATTTGTTCCCATTTTTGGTTCAAAGCCCATAATAGATGCTGTTTTCATTGGATGACATTTGTGGGCAGTAGTAGATCAGTATTTTTTTGAACCTGCCGTCAGACGGTTCTGTTGACAGATAGAGCATCTTGGATTTGCCCATATGATTTTATGATACTTTTATGAAGATCTTAATTATGCAACTGATAGTTATCTTCTAGAAATTGCTGATTGCTCTATCTAATGTTCTAAATTTAATTTCAAAAACTTGATACAGGTGACTACCCAGTTTCTGAAGATGGAGAATTTGCTTGATGATAGTGTCAACAATAAAGTCGAACTTCAGATTGAAAGGGGAGGCAAACCTTTGACCGTGAAATTGACAGTAAGATATATACATTCTCTGTGGCAAGGTTTTCATGAAATGTTAGCCAATTCTATATATTATATACCTAGGCCATCACATAAAAAAGGTTTTGTTGAAGAATGAAATTACTGCCACATGTTTATTTTTTTTCATTGCTTTCTCATTTTATATATCTTTCATCCTTCTATATTGAGCAACAGTTGCAATATCTTCTCTATGTTTCCTCTTGATATGTAGTTTAACTATGCGTTCAGCTGTTAGTATTGGAACTCTGATAACATTTGCTAGCTTCTCATGCATGTCAACAAATTTATCTTTGTTTGATACCACATCATCATGAGCTTATGATGTAAATTTATATGAGTTTCTGTGAGTACGATGAAAAACTATATTTACCTGTGCATCTTGCGGATAAGCTACTTATTTTTTTTTGTGGCTGATGTGTTGGCTTATTGATGCATTTTCCCCTTTTCATTCATCTCTCAGGTTCAGGATTTGCACTCTGTCACTCCTGATTACTTTCTTGAAGTGAGTGGTGCGATTATTCACCCTCTTTCTTATCAGCAGGTTGGATTTACCACTCTCCTTCACTGGCAGTTATTTTTGTGGCTTTATTATTGTATGCAGTGAATTCTAAACTCAAGCTACCAATCATTTTTCGTCCTCTGTAATTGTAAGTATGATGGATGCCATCTGCAGATATAAATGTCAAACTTCTGAACTTATAAATTTGTGCAGTTAAAGAAGCAATCTGCTCTTTTGCACATTAAGTGCTGTCACATCATCTAAAAGATATGATTAATTGAATCTTCTGTGAATATAGGCAGCTTAAGTCATACTTGCAAGAGAAATAGTGTCTCTCTTAATGTCAAACTTCTGAACTTATCAAATTGTGCAGTTAGCAAAGCAATCTGCTGTTTTGCAGATTAGTAGAAGTCACATCATCTAAAAGATACGATAAATCTCTTTTATGAATGTGGTCAGTTTCTTTATTTAATAATAACTTGGGTAGGAAAAAGTTAGCCTGACATTGATGATAATGGAAAACAGAACTATTTAGACCACTGTTTCTCTGTGCATCTAATTAATTTTTTCGTCATCTCGACTTTTTTAATATTTTTTTAATTTCAATTGTGTTTCTTTTATTTTTTCAAACTTTTGTAGAAAGCAAGACAATGTTTGGTGTTTAATCTTTTTTGCAGGGTGTAAATGACCTAATTTAGTTATTGATTTATCTTATGAAGAAGTGTTCAAGATGGGTTGCTCAATATTTTCTGTTGACATATTATATTCTGTATAAAAAGAATATTATCATGCTCGATTCCATAAGTTTACTTAGTTTATGCATCAACTCGTTTTTTTATATTTGTGTAATTTTGGCGGCCTTATAAGAGTATGCCTGCTCTTGAAAGGCTGTTCTGGATATAAAATGCATTGACCGGGTAGAATTAGGAGTAGAAGTTGAATCATCTTGGGAACAATCCCTTGCCTCATAAAAAGAAATAAGATTTCGTCGCTTGTACCTTCGTTCCTTTATCAACTTGCAGCAATTTTGTGCCTACGGAACCTGGGAAGTTGCATTGGAAAATTTTTACTGGGAAAGTGAGGGAAAAGAAAAATGTTAAGATCCTTGATTGAATTTGAATTGGACAGAAGATGTTAGTCCTAGAAGAACAGCATCACTCCCCCACCCCTTCCCTTTTTTTTTCAGCGGTCCTAAGTAATATTTAGAGGAGTTATATTTTTTGCCCAGATTCATTTTTCCTTTAATGGTTCGAAAAGGGAGAGAGTGCAAAACTTAGAACTGATTTCCTAATATTCTTTCCTTGTTGACCCTTTAATGCTGAGGAATAAGGATTCCTCTAAACATAACTACTGAACATCAAAGATTACTCCTCTGTTACTCTTCTAGCCATTAATTGATCTATACTCTATATGGAATATGAATGGATTTTCAAGGTAGAAAATTAATATGGAAACTCAAACCATTGTGAAAACTGTCTATTAAGCAAAATAACACGAAGCAGAGTCACCTCAAAGTTGATTAGCAAGGATATTGTAAACTAATATTGATGCCAATTATTGTATACTAGTAAAATTGCACAGTATATGTGTGTGCAAATTTATTTCTAAATTGTATTATTGTATTTCAAATAATATAAATGCAATTATTTAGAATTAAAGGTGTAATATTACTTAAAATAACAAAATAAAGAATCATCAAAAAGAATTTGAAAAGAAAGAGAATTTGAGATAGAACTCATAAACGTAAGATGTTAGAAAGAAAGGGGGAAAGAGAATGATAAAATAAATAAAAGAAATTAAAATAAGGATAATTTTATAATTTCACATTTTGTATCGAAGAAGTTTTATTTCTATAATAATATAGGATAGAAAAAAGTCATGGCATATTAGTAATTATGCTTGAGTATATTTGGTCTCTTTAATTAAGGGTAGTGGTGTAGATTTATTAACCGAAGATAATGTTGTAAATGCACAATGTGCTGCCAAATTAGCCCTAAACTGTTAATAGCAATTGAATAGACAAAATGGCTAAAGTTGCTAACACTAAATCAGAGCTGTTGCTACTCTCTACACTAGTTATTTTGAGGATTCTATGTCAGCCATCTACTTCGCTCTGTGAATCAAACCCTGTACCTTTTCCTGCTTGGCAGAAGATCAAGGAACATAAAATGGTAGTAATTGAGTGGGTATGTAATCTAGGGAAAGAGGGACAGATATAGCTTTCTTAAGAACTGATTTTTTGACATCTTAAAGAAAGGTTTCCATGTATGAAGGGAAAATTATCTCATCTCTCTGTTGCCGTCAAAGAAGGTCTAAGAGGCGGCAAAGTAGTCAAGAGCATGCCAAGGACCTGAATAGGAGATTGAAGAACTGATTGCAGAAGGAAGAGGACAAGAAACATAAGAAGGCAAAGAGGCATTTGAATGGACGACGGCCTCCATTTTGTGTCCAGTGACACAAATTTGTTTCTCAATGCAATACATCACATGAATGATTAAATCTCTTGTAGTTGGTTCAGTAAAATAATGATCCATAGATCTTAAGTTATAATGCTCCTTGCATCTGTTTTTGTACATAGTAATGCCCTAAACTCATTCTTTTTGTATGCAGGCCAGGAATTTTCGGTTCCAGTGTGGTCTTGTGTATGTTGCAGAACAAGGGTATTCAAATTTTTTACTTTTGAGATGCTCTATATTTTGATTGATCATTTTTAGTTTGTTACATTGAAATGCCATTTTTCTCTATCTGGTTGATCGTATGTATCAATGAAGCAGAAGGTCGTATTTCAAACGAATGAGACACTGAAACATAATTATTTCCACTATTTTGTTTTTAACAATGATGCACTTTTCTAATGCTCACAGATACATGCTACTAAGAGCTGGAGTTCCTCGACATTCTATTATTAAGAAGTTTGCAGGTGAAGACATATCAAGAGTTGAAGACTTCATAGCTGTCCTGTCTAATTTATCCAGAGGTGCAAGAGTACCACTGGATTATGTAAGCTACACTGATCGTCACCGAAAAAAGGTACCCATGATGCCATGGGGTATAGTGTTGAATCAGCATTGGTGTTTCTAAGATGCATAATCCCATAAGCCCATTGCTAATACCTATTTTTCCTCCCCTTTATGCTATGTGCATAAACTCATAGTGGCATTTTCATTGTGGGATGATCTTTTGTTACACTTGGAGATTTGGACTGTTATGGAAGTATATCTGCTATTGTGGAATAATTATTGTAAATATTCTATCAGTTAGTGTAATAATGTACATAGACAAGATGATATCATGTTAGAATGATTGGAAGAATTATTGTATACTTTATTATTCAAGAATTCTCTGCATTTGTATTATGAGTGTAGCACCAACATTCTAAAAGTAAGCCTAGACATAAAATTAGCCTTATAAAATAGGAAAAAAATATTCTAAATCTATAATTTAGTTAACAAACTATGTATCAAATGCTTTTGAAGATTCTTAAAATCTTGATAATCTTGTTTGGTTTTAATATACCACCCGATATAATATGGATCAATCAATTTTATCCATTTTGTCTAACTTGTGATGCAATTGCGTTTCTTGTTTTAAAATACTGGTTTTGCATTGTGCACTATTTATACATGTAAAGTATGAGCATCTTAAGCCAATCTTCTCTTAATTGAGTTAATGAATATATTTCCATGAACTGTTTTTTACCTGCTCGCTGTTACCATCTCCTTGCAGGCACCAATGCAGCTTTTTACCATGCTTTAGACTATAATACATGTGATATTTGTCTGAGTTATATAGTTGAATTCTTTTCCATTTGAAAATTGGAGAATTATTTACAAATTTATCTTGCTGCAGTCTGTCCTGGTCACAGTTGATCGCCATGAGTGGTATGCTGCTCCTCAAATATACACTCGTAATGACAGTTCTGGTTTGTGGACTGTCAAGCCAAGTTTAACACCGGACTCTCCACTCTTGTCACCCCTGGTCACTACCATTGAAAGAGATCTAGCGAGTAATAGAATTTCATCAGGCGCCGCTGAGGTTACCCCGATGGAACAAGCACATCAATGTGTTGGCCAAGAGGTGATGGATGGTGTGACTAGCATGGAGACTAGCTGTGAACAAATTGAGGAGGAGTCACATTCTTTGGATGAATCTGATGCTGGAGCAAAAAAAAGGCGGGTAGAAGAGGATTTGTCTGCTGATGGCAATATATTACCCGACTGTTCCTTGCATGAACCTAGGGAAGAGAGATTGCAGGACCCAGGAACAGAAACCCAGACAGTTTTGAGAGATTATCAAGGTGCAGCAGCTGCAGCAACTAATGCTTCAGTAGCTGAGCGTGTGATTGAGCCTACACTCGTGATGTTAGAGGTAATAAAATCACATAGATAACTTCTTCATGCACTTATTATTAGTTCATCTTTTGCTATCTGTTTGTTGTATTTGTGGAATAAATTTATTGAATGGGCTATGTAGTATAGCATAATTAAGCTGATGGAATGAGAAGGATGATTAATCGGAACTGCAAGGTCAGGCAAAGGGGGCATATAGGAGGTTCAGAGATGATGATGCCAAGGGCTGGGATTTTGGCCCTTGGAAGCTGGAGCTGGAGTCATAATTTATTATGGCCATTTTTGATGTATTTTCTGTATTCTTTTTATATATTTATTATTTTTCTTTTGGGAGTTGCCATGTTGGTTGCAGCATTGGTTGACATCTTAAGACAATTTTAAAAAAGCTAGGCAGGCAGTTTCTCTTTGGTTGGGTAAATAGACAACTAGCCCATAAACATTGAAGAAACTGAACTTCTAGTCTGCTATGCTTTAGAACTTCACCGTAACTAAATCAGATGCATACTTTTTGTCAGTAATTCCCGCGTCTTATCTTTGGGTTGGTTAAATTAACTCTCTTCCTAAACTTTGCAGGTTCATGTGCCGTCATCCTGTATGCTTGATGGTGTGCACTCACAGCATTTCTTTGGAACTGGTGTCATCATATATCATTCTCAATCCATGGGATTGGTTGCTGTCGATAAAAACACTGTTGCAGTCCCTGTCTCTGATGTTATGCTGTCTTTTGCTGCTTATCCAATTGAAATTCCTGGCGAGGTAATTTTGCATCTACTTGAACTGTGCAGACTATTGGAAGTGATGCTAAGCAATCTGATAATGTTCTGCAGGTGGTTTTTCTCCATCCTGTTCACAATTTTGCACTTGTTGCTTATGACCCTTCTGCTCTTGGTGCTGGTGCTTCTGTAGTTCAGGCTGCCGAGCTTCTTCCTGGTATGTTATTGTGTGTATTATTCTGATGGCATATATGTCTTTCACTGGGTGCGTATTTCTTATATATGCCTGCAAATTTGAGGTACTAATTATTGTGCCTCTCCTTATAGATTTTTTTCTCAATTTAGCTATTTATGTTGTGCGTAACCACAAAGGCATTAAAAGAAATTTTACCAGCTGGATGGAAGTTGGAATGATGTGGACAAGCTGATGTGCATGGTCCCTTTTACTGGATGATTGAAATTACATTTATGTTATGTGACATTTTAGCGAAGTTCATTTATCTTCCAGCCTTTGGTGAAATATCATTGCTTAGAGATGCCCTCCATAATTCACTTTTTTAACTTCAGTCTGTCGTTTCTTTTGAAATTTCAAAATCAAAACAATTGTTAAGCTAAAATACTGAAAAATGGTAACCATCTTTTGAACTGATCAAATTATTAACAACCACAGCTATGTAACTTTGGTTATTGTGATGGAGTGACTCTGCTAAGGTATCTAATAAGCAGAATGGTACTTAAAATAATCTGTAATTCACTGATTTTTAGTATATTGATTAAGAACTGTAAGGCTAGAAAGTGTAGGGGTATCCAGTCGTTTTTGTTTTTTTTTTAATCCAAGGTGCTGTGGGTTACATCCTGGAACAAATTTCCCAATCAGACTTTCTCGGAAATCAAGATGTGAATTTGGGAAAGCCCCAGGTTTCGATATGTGGAAGGGCTGAATCCCACTGCCATTTGGACATTTTATGATTCAAGTAATCAACAGCTTTAGTTTTAAGTCCAGGGGAGTGTGCAATACAGACATGTTTTGTGTGATGTGGATATAAATCAATTGAGAGTTTTGTTCAGGTTACCTGGTGTTCCATGTATGATATCATCTATGATGGTACATTTTGGTTCAAATGCTATAGTCTACAGCAGGATTTTTTTGTTTTTTTAAAAAACTGCTGGAATTCTAAGTACTTGGAGAGATGGTTCTCCCCCTACTATGTACTCCTGCGGTTAGTAATTCACAGAGCACATCTAGTGATTAATCTCTTATGCCCATCATATTTTCGGAGATTTATTTAACAACAGTGCTTTCGTTTATAGAATTTTGGATCTCACACACACTGAATTCTTGGAACTGATAATCTAGCTCATAGCATAATTGGATTTTACCAGGTTTTGCTTTATGGCTTCTACCATACATGCGTATAATGTGACTTTATTCAGAGAAAACTAATATTTTGAGATGGAACTTTATCTTTTTATCTTCACTGACACCAATTTTACTCAGGAGTGATCCTTGAAGAATAAGCTAGCATCTGTGATTGTTCTTATCATGCCTGTTTCTTGTTGTTGCTTGTGTTCTCTTTCCTCACTCTCTTGGCCATGAATAATACTTGATGACAAATTATGTCTCAGAACCTGCACTGCGTCGTGGAGATTCTGTATGCCTCGTGGGGTTGAGTAGGAGTCTACAGGCAACTTCTAGGAAATCCTTTGTCACCAATCCTTCTGCCGCTTTGAACATCAGCTCGGCTGACTGTCCAAGATACAGAGCTACCAATATGGAAGTGATTGAGCTTGATACTGGTGCGTATGAAGCAATTGTTGCCTTATCTAAACTGCCATTTAGCTTTTGGTGGCTTGGCTTGTTTGTCTTGTCCATTATACAGACCATTGGAAGAAACAAAGCCCTGATTCGTCCTGTACCATGTTTCAGATTTTGGTAGTACATTTTCTGGTGTTCTTACAGATGACCTTGGAAGGGTTCAAGCAATTTGGGGAAGCTTTTCAACACAGGTTTGTGTTTCTCATGTTTCTTGAGTTCATATGAAGTCCTTGCTTAAACATCTCTAATCGCTCCCATGCACTTCAAACTTCCAGCTTAAATATAGTTGTAGTTCATCTGAAGACCATCAATTTGTTCGGGGTATTCCAATTTATACAATAAGCCAAACTCTTGACAAAATCCTATCTGGCGGGAATGGTCCTGCTCTTCTCATAAATGGAATCAAAAGGCCTATGCCACTTGTAAGAATACTAGAGGTTGAACTTTATCCCACTTTGCTTTCCAAAGCTCGTAGTTTTGGCCTGAGTGACTCTTGGATCCAGGTAATGTGTTTTTTACGCATGTCTCTTTTTACTCTTGCAAGAGTTATATTTCCTTATGGCATTCTTCATTGTTGGCAAATAGATCTTATTTATTTCTGTGGTGATATATATGCAATAATTTGTTGTCATGTTCTTTATGTTGCCTTTTTTATATGTCTGTTTCCTATTTTTTGAGTTGGGCAACCAGGAGCATTCTGCTTGGTAAATCTATTAACTTCTGCATGCTAGGTAGAAGATTTGGTGTAACTATTGATATTTTGATAATGGAATTAACTTTATACAGATATTTTTTAAAAGTGAGGTGCACTAATGTTCTTGCTATATATACCTTATTCATGGTAATATAGGCAAATAATTAGAACAGAAGCAATATTTGGAAGAAGTTGCAAGTACACTTCTGTCAGCTACTTTATCTTTCATTTTTCCTCTCTTTCCTCATTTCTTTTTTATTTTTTATTTTCACTCTTTCTGGTGGTAATGTGTTCCCTACATGCATTTTGCTGCTTGTGTACAGTGAAGCGGATTTGTATGTTACATTGGCCTAGTGAGAATGCCGGCATAGCTTTATAGAACTGGATGGATGTTTTATTGGCATACATATTAGTTTGACATTATATATTCTTCTCTGAGCGAAATAGACAAACATAAATTGAAATAGTTAGGACTGCCAGCCAGCTGTCAGGCTAGCTGAGGTGCTTTGACGATGCTTGTGTAACATGACATCAGATATTGGTGATGCTTAATTTTGGTTGTGATGGGCTAAGTTTGCCAAATATTTGATCATGTACTTCATTTCCCCCATTATGTACGCCATTATATATATATATATATATATATTTATATATATGGTTGGCTAGCTCTGGTTGACTGAGTGCGTCTGCTATGCATGTTTACTGGATGCAAGGTCATCTAGATGTAGGTGCTGGGGAACGATGAGTTGTGTGCTACAAGTCTTATGTTACTTTGTCCTGCTACCGCATTTAAAATCCTGGTCAAGATGGTTGCTTCACTAGATTATGCTATATGTGGTTTTCTTTTTAAATGCTTTATTTGATTTCTGTTTACAAAGTATAGTTCTTTCTTGATTCTTATTTTCAAACTGAGGCAAATCCTCCCCTTGAGATAGTGTTATATTGGTGAGAGAAAGACATTGATTTGCACGAGCCTTTGCATGCTATACTTGTGTGGAGCTAATTTCAGTGACAGCATTCAGATTCAAAAACTGTTTCACATTACTCAGCTGTCAGACCATCATATTTTGTAAATCTATAATATGATCATAGGTTAGTTTAGTCTCCTCAAAAGGTGCAACCTTGCTTGATACACTATGCTAACTTTGATGATTCTTTTCTATACCTTTGTGTCCTAAAGTTAAGAGGGATTCTGTCTCCTTTAGATAGATCAAGATTTGTTTTGTTAAGATTTTAATCTTAAATAACGTCAAGCTGTATCAAGCTTTGGTTTCTCTGTTACAGGCACTTGTCAAAAAAGATCCAATCAGGCGTCAAGTTTTAAGGGTTAAAGGCTGCTTAGCAGGATCTAGGGCTGAAAATTTACTAGAACAAGGTGACATGGTTTTGGCAATCAATAAGGAGCCTGTTACATGTTTTCGTGACATTGAAGATGCTTGCCAAGAACTAGACTGCAGTAATAACATTGACGGGAAGCTTAACCTAACAATTTTGCGCCAGGTTTACTTATTACGTTGTGCTTTTCTATTTATAGTTTTTACTTGATCAGCACTACACTCGTGGACATTAATATAGTTAACTCATGGTTGTATAGATACTTTCTTCAACATGAGTAAAACATCTAATTATGATGTTCTCAGGGTCGCGAAATTGATCTACTAGTTGGAACAGATGTGAGGGATGGGAATGGAACCACCCGTGTCATAAATTGGTGTGGTTGTATTGTCCAGGATCCTCATTCAGCTGTTAGAGCTCTTGGGTTTCTGCCTGAAGAAGGTCATGGTGTTTATGTGGCAAGGTAAGGCTTTAACACAAGCTGATTTGTTACTAGCTGGTGGACCATTGCATGGAGAACTATTAAAGTGTATGATTGACTTCTTTTGACCCTGGATATAAGAAGTTATTTGATGTGGTTGGTTAGTTTAGGAAGTGTAAACCCTTTTCAACCTGATCAGAATGGGCAATGCATCCCTGGAAGAATGATTAAAGCATGAAAATTCTTCCCTTGTGTCACTTTTGATGGCAGCCCCGACCACAAGGACTAGATTTTGGGGAATTCCTTCTCTAAAAATGTTGCTGAGTTGAAATCTATACTTTGTAACACAGTCCTAAAGTCATGTTTATTATGGTGCTCATACAATTTTCAGGTGGTGTCATGGGAGTCCAGTGCATCGATATGGTTTATATGCTCTTCAATGGATTGTCGAAGTAAATGGAAAACCAACCCCGGATTTGGATGCTTTTGTTGCTGTGACAAAGGTATGTCTCTTGCCCTTAAATAAAGCCTTAAAAAGTGAAAGGAAACATGCATTTTTAAATGTCCAAGACCAATCTACTCATGTCTATTTCTGAACAAACAGTCTGTTCAGGTAAACTATTTATATTTATTTCGCCCTGGTAAAGTCAACATGTCATGTTAATATTATACTGCTCGTGGTGCAAACATTACTACTTCCTATGATTTGGGAACTTTTTAATTAATCATTTGAAATGCTGATCGCTCAGGAAATAGAGCATGGGAAGTTTGTTCGTGTAAGGACAATTCACTTGAATGGGAAACCTCGAGTACTTACACTGAAGCAGGATTTGCATTACTGGCCAATGTGGGAGCTGAGATTTGATCCTGAAACTGCAATGTGGCGTAGAAAGACCATCAAGTCGATATAGATTTCACTGCCGTGTGATTGTTGCACGTCGGTAAATGCTAATTAATCTATTTGGGAAAAAATGCTACGACGAATGCGAATTAGTCTTGACTAGTTCCTTGAACTCGATAAATGGTTTACTGTCGTATAGTATCTGTAGCTGCTAATATGTTAAACAAGGAAGATCCATGCAAATTTGAGATTAGCAGCTGACTGTTTGTAGTAAATTATGGTCATAAAGAGACAAATCTGCAGAGCTACACTTTTACATGTAGGCATGGTAGGAGGAGGTCTGGATTCTAAAGGAACTGAAGATCTTTCCTTTTGTTGAATGGGAAGTATTATTATTGTTTGTTATTGTATTATCCTTTTTGATATTTGCCTGCCATCAGCACTTTCACAGTGTACTTTATTAGCCTGTTTCCTCCTTTTTTGAATGGCAAGTATTTCTCAGAACACCCCTGTTTGAATTTTGGGATATTGATGTGAGTTCTTCACGTTTGTATCAAATAGATAACTTCAAAATTTGACTTTGTTCCTATGTTGGAAGGGTTCCAAAAATGTGTAGTTCTGCAATGGATGGATGTTATTGATTTGGAATATAGAGGCTATGTTTGTTTTCGTTTTTAGTGTGTTTTTAGGCATATGCTATTTCAAAAAATTATTTAAAAGTAGAAACAGAGGGAATTTAAAAATGTAATGATTGTAGTGTATATATTTTTGGTGCAAAAATGGAAACAAGCATGCCCAGAAAGTTCTGTATTTTCTGTTGCAAGTCTCTGAGATATTATCTTTGTCGTACGGAATGTCATTTTTTGTGGTGTCTCAACTGGGCTGATGCTGGAACTGGTCAGCCTAGCATGGGTGAGACCAGGTTAGACTCACTAGACTATGTTTTTGACGCCTTGAAGCCATTAAAAATTTGGTCCCATTGGGGGGGGGGGGGGGGGGGGGGTTCTGCAGTTACTAGTTGTACTTTCAAGCACTTCAGATTCTCTGTGTCACTTGTTTAATATGCGTGTCGCCATGCGTTTTGTTTAGGAACTTTCGTGAGGAAACATGAATCATGGATGTGCGTTTGCTCATCGTTCCTAAACAAACATGCATGAAGAATTGCTTCTCCTGTGTTTTGAAACTACTTAGGGAGCTAAAATAGAAATTCACCTAAAATTAAGTGAAGGGCAAAAATACCATTACGAAAATAATGGATAGAACATTAACTCAGGGATGTAGCTACATCATCAACCCCCCACCACAAGTGCGGTGCCATTTTTAAGGAAATTGGAAATATGGGTACTTCTGAATCTTATGACCAGTGGTCAACAAAATGCTAGCAACTGAAGTGCCGAGCACCCTACCAAAAGAAATGCTCCTAAACTTGGAAGAGAATCATGTACCCCATTAACGAGTGGACTGAAAGGTTCATTTGGATACAAGTTTCCAGGAGGCCCAGTCACATAAACGAACCTTGGCGGTGGCGGTGGCGGTGGCCTACAAGACCGCACTGGAGGTGGCGGTGGTGGTGGCGGTGGAGGGTGGGCGGGTGGCACGTGACTGCATGGATCCGCACAAGAGCACTGCCCACACTTTATGCTCGGATCAGACACTTCATCAACCTTTGTAGAAAATACGGCACTGGCTGCAACAAAAACTGAAAAATGGAAAACAACTATCGTTAGCAACATTGGAGTCAGCAGGGCCATTTGAGTTCCGGAAAAGGGTCAATCTACAGATATTAAAGGAAAGAAAGAAGAGCATGAAGATGTGATTGGATTTGCACGAAGTGCACTTGAGGGCAACCCATATTATGTTCGTTTGCAACTCAATGAAAAATGGTATTGCTGGTCCTGAGGGGGGTTTTGATTTGATAGGTTTACTTGGCATTGCACCAATGAGGGGGGAGCCTCTTCCCACGCTTATATAAGGGAGTCAAATTAATGTGGATGGTGTAAAGGTTTATGACACATTAATCTCTCCCTTCTAGCTGTATGGTATTTAGAAACCATTAGAAGGTTAAAGGCAACAAAAGTGCAACCGAAATGAGAAGAATAAGTTCTCTGTCTCTAACGGTGGTGGGAGAACATGTTCCACAAAGAATTCTGCAGCATTTTTGCCTCCTAACAGGTTGGAATAGCTGAAAAAAATTCGCCCAAGGGATGGCTGAGAAACCCCATATGGACATGCAAGACTTTATTATTACTCAACTAAAGGGGGATCAAGATGGTGACACAAGGCTGCCTTTCTTTAGATCGAAGTCAGGGATCTTCTTTTTAAATTCAGGAAGTTTCTTTCGCCACCGAGGGAATTTTCTTTTCTTCATTGTACTTTGGATTGTTATTTTCCCTCTTGAGTTAATCACATAGATTTTTCCGATAAATAAATGTAATTATTGACCACAACCCCTGAGTTCTTGGAATCACCTAAATTTCTTCCCTAAAGTTTATAAATTTATTAGCCGCCTTGTGGAAATTGGTATTGTCATTCAAAAACAATTTTGTTTGGTTCTTTTGGTGATAATTATAATCACGCTCTTTGACGTTTGAGTTTAATCGCAACTCGCCCTTACAATTTTAGAATAAATATTGACAAACAAAAAAACTATTTATAAGCAAATTAACTTTTTCGCCCTTTCAGAAAAATAATTAAAAGAAGAAACGCAAAAAATAAAAATATTGCAAGGATCAAAATACCATTTAAATACTTTTTACAATCATACCTCCACTAGAGATTTCATTAATTATCCTAATTTTAAATTTTAGCATTATCTTGATTTTTTATGCTTTACCTTTTTCCCTCATAACCCACTTCCATGTGACCACTTCCACGTACTCATGACGCACATATATTACATATACAAGTACGAAGACCATACGACAACACACACACACACACACACACACCACGGCTATGTTTGAGAGAAGGGTTTGGTGGAGAATGATGTTTGGCAAAATTACGTGGAAATGAAAAATATATTTGATTGTAAGACTTTGATTAGATAAAAAATTTTATTTATTTAATTATATGCATAAAATTTATAATAATAATAGAACGATATGATAATATATAATAATAATGATTAGTTTTTATAATGCATATATATATATATATATGTGAGTGCATACGTGTGTGTATATATATACGTATTAATTTGATCGTGAATAGTTATAATGATTGTAAAATGATTAATTAAGTGTATATATAACAGGTGAGTAATTAGAATTTGAATTTAAGTGAAAAGTTTCTTAAGTAATATGTTTATCCACACACGCATATGCTATCACATCTCTCTCTCTTATCGTGGGGCTGCACATAATTATGTCCAAATCTCATTAAAAGTGTGTTATTATTCCCTTGATTGTTTACAGCTAGTCCTACTTTTTTTAATCTTTAATGATAATGACGGCTATGGTAATTTGTTAAACTTGGAAGGACGTTTGTAATTATAAAATGGCAATCGTAAGACGAGGATATTTTATAGTTATGATTGTATTAAATTTCATTTTATGCTTATAAATTTGTGTTTTTGTCATCTCTTATTTATAATTCAACATTTGCAAATAAAAAATAATGAACATATTCATCTTTAAACATCCCCATCACACTTATTAAAGCCTTAGATTTAAACATCCCCATCCCCATCCCCATCTTTAAAAATAACAAACTATCTTAGCTCTTCAAAATATTAAGTGGACACTTCTCACTCACAAAGCTCCTTCAAGCTTATTCTTTTTTCACTCTATTGTATTCATAATCTTAACAAACATCTATTTATAAGATAAAAAGATAACACCATGTTCTGTGTTCCACAAAATGTGTGAACCAAATCAACTTTTCGAACTGTGTCGACTTCATCAAATTTGTCAAAGATGTTTATTATTCAATTTATTGTAACAATTTGACTTTCCTTTTCTAGTAGGGATCACCTTGCTTTATTTGTACTTTTTATATATTGGATTGATATAATCTTGATTGTTTTACAACTTTTTCGGTGATCTACCAAATATTTGAGGATATTATCTAGGTTCAATTATATCTACAAAAATCTTCAAGAGCTAAGTCTAGAAACTAAATCCTAATGAATTTGGATTCCTTAAAATTGGTTACAAGTAAACCATCAATGGAATAAAAGTAGCAACATTTGCGTCTTATACCATGTAATGCCAATATAATCCAAGCAAGCTACACGGATTACAATTTCCCTCTTTGTGATTGTTTGACACAATTCTTTAATTAAGATGATAGAAATTTTGCACCAACATTACAGTAGAAGATTATCATGCTTAGAGGAAATCCAATAAAAATATGATGAAGTCCAACATAACCAAGAATTATGAATTTAACAAGACTCAACAATCAAGCAAGACTAGACATGAGAAAAAGACTCAGACTTTCCCTTCATCCATTATCTATTGCAACAACACAGAGCAAGATATCCAATAATTGTTGCAATTGGAAATGCCATACTCAAGACAAAACCAATTACTTAAGACAACAACAAAATTATCTTCAATACGTAAACGACCATTAATAGAAATCCACAAAGCCATAGCCTTCCATAGCAATCATCAACCACTAAAACTAACCAACACCAATATCCACTAAGAAAACTAAACCAACAACTACCAACAAAACCAATTGCTCCCCCTTTATGCTGGACTATGACAAAGGGTAGAGAGAAGTCATCATCAGGAAGTCGGAAGCTTAGCCTGATCATCATCATCCACTAGAAGCTCATTAATAATGGATTATATGGTGGAAACTTGAAGTTCAAGTCCATGCTTTTAGGACCGTGGATGAGCAATTTGAGAGTCTAGGTTCTGGATGCAATGAGAATCTATTGTAACAAAGCCAACTTCTCTTTAGTTGTTAGAGGTGGGATGGACCAGCTTCAGCCTCGAGGCCAACATGGGGAAGGTAATTGACCTCGTTAGAATGCAACACACAAGTAGCATATATTTTGTCACATAGGTGGAATTAGCCATAGGAATCCAGTTAAATATGGCCACCTCGAATAATAGAAAGGACTTTACGGTTAGAGTAGAAAAGTTGAAAAATAGAACTCTTGGGCCTTTTGTTCAATCAACCTCTAGTGATCACCAAGATGCTTTCATAAAAGTTGAACGGGAATTCCTTAAGGTATGTTGCATCTCAAGTTTTGCAATAGTCCACCTAATTGTTGCATCTATTAGCTTAGGGGAGAATTTTACAATTTTCTTTTTATACACACTTGAAACCTCTACGTTGAGCAAGGTTCTTCAATTTCCTTGGACAAATTGTAGTAGAAATCATATACCAACTTTGGGAAAAGGAAATCACACTATATAACAGCTTGCATTAACCCAACTTCCTCAAGCACCCCCATGAATTTAATTTTAGCAAATTGTTTGGTATTCAACTTATGCTTAACAATGATTTGCCTATCAGAGTAGTATTTCCAAAGTCTTTTTCACTTCCTAGTGTAAAAAGCTTTGTCATAAGGATTTTGTACCTTAAACTTTTGTTGCTTAGGGTAAATAATGGTCGGTGACCTACAAGGAGCTTTTTGCTTCTTTTGTGATAATTTAGGCTAGTTCACAAGCTGTGAGATAAGCTTTTTCTTATTGGAGTGACGAAGTTTAGTTTCCATGGTTCCATTTTTGCCCATGTTAGGAATCTACTCAACAACAATCACAAGTAGGTCTTTTGTCCCAAAAGAGTTTTTCTTTCCTAAAACCTATTGTGGAGACATTTGAAGCCTTTTTGCCTTAATCTCATGGCTTGAAAAAAGGCTTTCATTGTTGGTGGAGTAGATTCAATAGGGTCCCCAAAAGTTTTGGTCTTCATGGCAGTGATCTTCCCCTCAATAGATGCTTATGTGGTGGTGGTCACTCCCCTAACTGTTTGGATTTCTAGATCTCTTAAGGTTTCTCCTATTAGATGGTTAGAGTCATTGGTCCCCTTTTTGCCACCACTCTCAATTTAATAGGGGATGTACTGAAAGTAGTAGATGGTTCGTTGGTAATGTCAGATTCCTTTGAAGCTTAATTGGAGTGGATGAAGATTCAGATTCGGAAAATGAAATAGCAGTGCTATTTGTACCTTGAAGGTGCACAATAGGCTACTTGTTTTTTTATTTAAAGCCTGAAATATAACTTTTGATATAGCAAGTAGAGAGAAATGATTCTTGATTGTTTTTTCAAATTGGTTTTAGATTTTAAAATCATTCTTATGAGAGATATGAGCACATTTTTTCTAATCTTTTGAGAAAAAGATTCATTTTCTTTGTAAAAAATAAGAGGTGGAACCATTGTAAATTTCACAAAACAAAAAGATCTTTTTTATGAGGTACAAGTCTCAAATTTTTTTATTTGTTTCAAAATCGACCATGGATCAATTCTCTTTGTTTGTCTTCAATAATTAATTCTCACTGATTGTAGCCATACCCTATAAGGATCATCAAATCAATAGCAATAAGTCTGGTTTAAAGAGACTCTTATACAGAATGCCAAAAAATAATACTTGGAGTAGGATATTTAATTATTGAGATTCAGGAGTTGAAATTAGTAGTGTTGCATCTACAATTTCATTAAGAAGAAGAAAGGCTTTAACTGGAGTTATAGGTAGTGTGGAACTTCCTTGAGGAGTAGTTTCAGTGCTAGATTCCATTTGGAGCATGGAATCATGGTGTTTCATCACATAAATGGTGCAAAGGAATAGTGGTGTACGATAATGATGGTGGAGAGAGTGAGGCAAAAATGGATGGAGATTTGGGAGAAGTGCCATAGTTATATCCAAGTAATGATGAGAATCTTTATACTTTTTAGAGACCCGATTGTGTAAAGAAAAATGAAGTGACAGGAAAGTAGACTCTCTACTAAGAAGTAAAATATTTAATGTGTCAAATAAGATCTTCCCTTTAATAGAAGGAATCTCTTTTCTTAATAAGATCAGACATTTTAGGCAACAAAATCAAATTAGGCATGAGGCAAACTCCAACCTAAGTTGTTTGAATAGACCAGCTTCTAGAGCTTTTGTGAAGATATTTACTTGATGCTTATAGTTGTAACATAGTCTACAACAACCACCTTTTTCTCAACTAATTCTCTTATGAAGTGATGCTTGATATCTATATGTTCTATTTTGGAATATTATATTGGGCTGGAAAAGTTTATGACACTTTGGTTATTACAGATTACCATAAGCTTTTCTTGTTTTTCTCCATCATCTAGCTGCATCTACTTCATTAAAATTATCTAAGAGCAGCAACTTCTAACTGCTGTACACTTCACTTTTGTAGTAGAAAGTGCTTTTGTTGTACCTTGATACCAGGTCTATTCCAACTAAGAAACATCTACCAGTGGTACTATTCCTAGCTTCTGCATTCCCAACCTAATGTACGTTACTATATCCAACCAAATTGAGATTGGAGTATTTTGAGAACTATCATATTAAATAATACTTTAAATAGCCACAATATTAGATTAATATCATCTTTATTTTTTTACTACTTCTATGTATTCACAGTGATTTTCTTCCATATATTTAAGGCTATTATTCAGGTTCAATTATATCCACACAAAGTTTTAGGAGTCACTTTAAGTTTAGAAACTAAATCTTGCTAGATTTAGATTTCTTAGAGCTAGATGCAATAGGTGAACCGCCAATGGTACATGTGTTGCAACATTTAAGCCTTGTGCCATGTAATGCTAATATATT
Source organism: Avicennia marina (assembly GCA_019155195.1). Taxonomy (NCBI): domain Eukaryota; kingdom Viridiplantae; phylum Streptophyta; class Magnoliopsida; order Lamiales; family Acanthaceae; genus Avicennia; species Avicennia marina. Next base: position 8,067,263 of record CM032777.1, on the reverse strand, counting down.
CTATGTGAGTTTCAAAGGTTACAAACTCTACCATTTTATTGTCTGAATGCATGATGCTAATAAATTTTTCTTTCCTTTTGGATGTAGCTTCACGATGCCAAATCAAACTATGTAACTAAGGAAAGAAACTACTATTGAAGAAAATAATAAGTTAAGGAACTTTGCGTAAGAATTCATGAGCTCTTTTATCACTGATTTTGAAAGAAAAAGGTACAAAAAGGTAGGTACCTAGCCACATATGAATATGGAGTAGTCAACATGGTTAATGTTGATAGTTATAATTAGCCCACATATGAATATTTTCCTCTTATATTTGAAAGGAGGGCATTAAAAAGGTAAAAGGAGATTAACAATTTTAACATCATTATTTTATCAATAATGCTATGAAAAGTATTGAGAAAATATATTAGCTTAGACTATAGTTTATTTGTCACATTATGACACAATGCGAGGAAATAACATCTATTTGTGCTTTCCTCACTTGTTGTCTCTTGAGTTTCTGGATAGGAGATTGGATGAATCATAAAAGGTTAGTTTTTGTTGAGACAATAGGCCATTAAAGAGTCATTGAGGAAAATCACAAGGTAGGACAAAAAAATGGATAACTATAGAAAAGTCCAAAGTTAATCAAATTCTAATGTTTTGAACCATGTTGCAACAACTTGGTAGTTATTGTAGTGATTTCGATGCTGATTTTTAGGTAAGTAGTTGCAATTTTATGTAGCATTTTTTCGCCAATGAAAAGGAGTTTCAATCATCCATGGTTAGATGAAGTTGTTGCTGAAAAACATTCTTTAATATTCCTAGAGAAGCTAGATGACTTAAAGAGTTCATGAAGGGTGGACAACTCAATTGGATTAACTTCAAAGAGTCCAAACTTATCCAACCATTATCGCAACATATCTGGCAACATCTTTGAAGTTGTTTGGGTTACTAATTTCATGAGGGTTGAAATGATCATCTTGCAGAGATTTTAGCCAACTAAACTCGTGAATTTTCACTATAAATAGAGGCCATGTAGTGTAGGTTTGGTAAACTTCTAATAAACAAGATTGAGATTTTGCATGGACAGAAAAAGGATGTTTTTACGTTGCTATCACCTACCTATCACAGAGTATCCATATGATTAATGTTTGTATCAATCTTTTCGACAGAAAATTCGTTGTGACGAATGGTTGAGATTTAAAGGAAGTTAGGTCAAGACACGAAACAAGAGAGGTTTGTGTTTGTTGTATCAATCAATTGAAAACTTAGGGTTGTGAGAAAGTAAGTTGTTCTAGTGAGAATTACTTGATGTGATTTGCTAAAATCACTTTTATTTGGTGATAGTGAAATTATTTTATTTGGAAAGCCTCATACACAACCAAATTCTATAAATGTATTGTGTGTCTCACTCTTTATTTCTTTATTATTTTTGTGTTATGATTGTGTTGTCAACATTATTTACAATACTAAAACAACATATTCCCAATATTCAACTCAATGCATTTTTTCAAGTGGCATCCAATGAGGTTACTTTTTTTGTGACTTGGTTTTTCAATTTAAGTGAAATCTTGAATGTGTATGTCTTGGATAATGGGTAAAAAAGTAGGAGTCCTTTTGTGGCATCTCCCAACAATGAAGAAAAGCTTGCTCAATGTGATATATATCATGTTGCAACATTGGAAACAACAGTTGATGATGATGTTTGAGTTGAAATTATATCTTTATATTCTTAAGCAAATTTAATGATTATTCTCCTTACCTGGATGTATTTATTACTACGTAGGGTAAAGGGGGAGAAAAGGGGGAGAAATTAACGTGAAGAAGAAGAAAAGTACTTGAAGCTGAGTATCAATCAAGGAGAGAGGTTTTCAACTGATTTCTAAGATAAGTTAGAGCTTATCATATTGCATACATTGTTACAACATTTAACTTGTGATGGTCTCTAATCGACGTGATGAAATTTTGGATGAGTTATATCACAATATGTCAAAAGAGAAGAATATATATATATATATATATGTGTGTGTGTGTGTGTGTGTGTGTGCATAATCTCCAATATAATTTAATATTGACATATATATACATACGGGAACTTAGTCTTGCACGAGACATGCATATAAGCACCTAAGCAACAATCTAACAAAATCAAATATATTTGATAATCCTAAGCCCTTTCCACCTGTCCAAGATTTCCTCCTTCCTTTCTATCCATTTAGCTTTATAAAATGCAAATGGCCAAATGTTGGTCTCCTGCTTGCTGTCTTGCATTCAATTTTTTGTTCGTTTTCTATTTAGTTTTCATTCCCTCTCGTTTCTAATTTCTCTTTTATTCAACCTTTCTTATATTATTTTCATTTTATTTATCTTTGATATATTTTTTATTACCTTTTGTTATAATAACAAAAATTCAAAAATTTATAAAAAATTTTACACTGTGCTATTATTACTAACATCAGTTTAAAAACTAAACAAAATTTATTAGTTCAACTGGTTCAATTAAGAACAAGTTGATTTTTGGTACGATTAAGCCAGAAAACCTACCAATTCAAAAATCTTGTGTGAACTATCAAAACCAATTTTGATCCAAAAATTTAAGAAAGTCCAGCAAAATATTTTTAAAAAATAATAAAATACATCTTAAAATTTTTTAATTTCTAAAATTTTTAACTATAAATTTTGATTAGACTATTTTAATTTCCTTATTTTTATTTTTATTTATTTAGTAAATTTTATTAATTTATTTTTTTAATTGAGTTATTGAAAATTTGAGTGTAGTACCTTAAAATTACAGCTATTCACGTCAATTGATGTGTTTTCATTTTATAAAACTATTTTTTCAAATTTAAACTTTTAATAGTTTTGAATTTAATTTGTTTTTTAAAGTTGCGTAATGATTTTTCACTCTTGTTATCATTTATCATAGTATAAAATTAGATTAAACTTATTTTTAAAATTATTTTAATAGTATTTTACATATGCATGTACAATATTATATAATCGAAAATATTTAATATTTTTAAATGGTCCAATTTTGTAAAAACGAACAGCATAAAAGGAATAGCCTATTCCATGTAACCCTTTCAGTGGCGAGACAGAAAAGGTGCTCCCATGACAGACCAACACGTGTTTCCTACAGCAATTGAACCTACACACGTGGCAGCGCCACGTTCGGATCCTTTCCCTTCAGCTATCCTCGAAGACCAATCTCCAAGCACAGAACAACTACTGTCAGTCAAGCAAAAGCGATGGCAATCGGTGTTCCAATATGCGTGCAGTGTGGGACGACAAGCAACCCATGCAGCTGCGACGTGGTGGGCCCGACCCTGGGTTTCTTGGCTTTGGCGGCGGCGATGGTGGAGTGGCCGGTCGGGGCTTTCGTCTACTGCTTCCGCCACATGAAGGGCCGCCGCATCCCGCCGCCGTCGTTTACCCTTCCTTTCCAATTTATTTGCAGTCATTTCCTTTTATTTAATTTCCTCGTTCCCTTTTCCTTTTAAACTCAACTTTGAGTTTTCTGTTAACTATAGGAAGATATATAATGGCTACGTGCTTTCATGTGGGAGCCATCTCCATCATGCATTTTGTGATTCGACGTCGTTTATGTGAACTCCAAACAATGCTCTTTGCTTGAAGGTTCTTTATAAATATCTATACTCTTACTATATATTAAGATTATAGTCTGATTTTGGATGTAAATGTTTATTTACTTAATTGTCTTCTAACAAAATTACTGTGGGTTTACGCACCTTACTTGCCTGCTTAACTGCATATTAATTTTTTCTGCCCAAATGGTTTCACAGTTTCCAACTTCCTCCTTCACCACACCAAAGTGAAATTGTTTTGACAAGTTAGTAATTCAATTTCAGAAAACATCTTCCTCTAGCAATCAAACTGAATAAAAATTGCTGTTGGATTAATTAAGGGCATTTGTGAATGAATTATGGAATTCACTCACACAGACATATTGAATTCCAAGGGTTCTTTTGAAGATTGACAAAGGGGGTGATGAGAGGATTATGAAGTTCTGCTGATTTCCTTGTATACTCTTATCCTTAAAGTTCAATTTTGATTGGCTCAACTTGATTTTAAAAGTTTACCCTTGAATTTATACTTTTTTAACTTATTAGAATGTTAAATTAGTGTGTGTGTGTGTACCATTACACTTTTTCACTCTTCCACACAAATTTTCATATATTAAATCTATGGAAATATTGTGTGTGCATAATTGCTAGTTAGGATAAAGTTAATAAGACTTTTCTGTTGTACAATATCAAATTATACAATTGCCCTTATTTAAATTTAATTTCATTTTTCTATCCTCTTATCTCTCTCTTTTCTTCTTCTAATTTATTATTTTTAGTTGTGTTCTCCAAAACTTTGTTCTCTATTCAAAATTTTTAAACTTTCTTTATTTTATTATTTTAAATATTTTTATTATTTAAACTAACTTTATAAATTATAAATTAATTGTACACACATACCGTGTGTAACTTTTACTTTTACTAGTTTTCTTTGATTTTAATGTAAGCTGTGAAGAGAGGGGATTGGAAACTATATAACAACATTAGATAAAACAGTTGAGAATAAGAGACTTAAGTGTGGCGTTTGTGTTATCATGGCTTTGCTAGCTTCACTTTTAGCTCCTGACTTCTTAATAAAACCAGAATAAATCTCATAAAATTTTCATAATATGTTTTTTTTTTCATGTGTGTGTGTGTGTGTGTGTAACTGAAAATGACTGATTAACATCATCATTATCAACAATTTGAGCACATTTAAGAGCCAAAAATTTTATCTCATAAATATTAAGTGTGATTCTTAAGTAAATGCGTAGCCATCTCTTCTATTTAATTTAAGAGACATATCTATTCTTAATTTTAAAATGATGAAACATGACATTAGCATTTGAATTGCAATTGATAATTCCATCATCCAAGAAAATTAAAAAGCCCTTTCAAAAGAAACCACAACCAATCATTTCTTAAATTACAATACCTTATATTGAGTCAAATAAGCCTATAAATTTAAAAATATAATATTTACCTTATATTGAGTCAAATAAACCTATAAATTTAAAAATATAATATTTAAATGATAAAAAGACTCAAATGATGCAAATTATTATCCAATCGAAAAATAAATTAGTTTTTAAATTCAAGTTATCTAATCAATAAAAAGAAAAATTAATTATATTATTGAAAATATCGTAATATCAATTTCTACATTATATTATAATGTGTCTAGCGAAGTTTAATAAAAAATTATAAACTATGCAAGTAAGTTAATATATAAATAATGTGGTCAAAATACTGTGATATATAAATAATTTAAAATTTTTATAAATAATTGCGGCAAATCAGTTAAGAATATTTTGTAAAGTAATCGTAATTTCTAGTTACCAATATTAGAAAATAATTTAATTTCAACTGGAACAATTTTTTAATTAGTTTAAAACATAAAAATAAAATTAGAATAAAATACACACATGTAAATTGAGTAATGAATATGGAGTGCGAAATTAAAATTTTCAAACAAATTGACATGTGAATGCACAAAATATGTTTGAAATTTTAACGAGGCACGCCATGAAGATGATATTAAGATCACACACAAAGTGTGACTTTAAATACAATAATATTAAACCAAAGGAAATATTTCAAGAAGTGAGAACATATTACGTATTGGATTGAGAACAAAAAATCATGCATATTAATTATAAGAACATGCTTGTCTATATCTATATAATTAGTAATTTGGGCAATTTTTATGTGTTACAAGCTCTATTTCATCTTTGAACGTTGATTGCTGAGAAGTAAGTTGCCTCAATTTACATGTCGGTTTGGCAACTTTTTATGAGTTAGATTTTCCTCCACATGCCCTCATGCATATATTGTGCATTTCCAGCATCGAAGGCCTTGGCTTATTCCCATCAATCCCCCCCCCCACCCCCCCCACCCCCACCAAACTTAAAAGATCAAAAGCAGGGATCGGCTTATTCCATTCATTTGGACCATTTGATAGAAGTATGATCTGGGATGTATTATTAAATCTCCAAAGCGTTGGTTAGTCTAACCTAACTGACTTGCCTGAAGAGATGCAGTTTAATCAACTTGTGTCTGAATCCGTGCAATAGACTCATTCTCCAAATCGTGTACATGGGATCACACCTATGTTCATCCTTTCTCTAACCTGCTTATATAGGATCTTTTATGAGTGTTAAAACATGAAACTCGTTCTTCTAATATCACACGACTATAAAGGAAAGTGTTGAATAATGTATTCCTTATTCCCTTTACTTTTTGATGTAAAATGATGTTAAATTTAAGAAGAAAAAATGTTCTTACGATAAAAGAGTTACCATATTCCACAATTTAAGTAGATGCGCGTTTTTAAAGTTTCAATTGTGAGCACCTAAACGTAGACTTCAAATTCAAGTAATAGGACCATGTCCTTTAGTTATTGTTCTTAATGAATGACCTAGCTTGACCTATTTCTCGAAAGAAGTTTTTTTTGTGGGATTCTTGTTAATAAAGCGTGAGGTTGATTTGATTTACAAGTTCGTATGGGATCTTTTCTTTGGTCGATGTGGAACGGGAGTGGCAATTTGTGTGCTCTTTAAATTTGTATAATATATAATTAAACACGTTTATTTAGTTTTCTTTATTTATTATGTATATTAGTTTATTTAAATATTTATTTTTATGCTTATGAGAGAATATTATGATTAGGAAAAGAAATATATAAATAATTACAAAAATTAGGTATATACTTTACATCCTTGGTCTACGGAGTATAGTTTTACTTGCATTATTTAGCTACTCTAGCTAGGTTTGTTTTCGTTTTTATACCAAAAATACACACGGTATGATAGTTATATTTTTTAAATTTTTTCTCTATCTCTTTTATTTTCATATAATTTTCAAAAATATACACTAAAAACATACACTTAAAAACAAAAACAAACATAGTCCCATTTTCTTTTATGTTGCAGTTGGTAAATTTTTTTCTCCACTATTGGCATTTTCATCTGCACCATGAATGAAAGGCTTTTTTGTTTTTTTCTCCTCAATTACTGGCAGTTTACAATTCCCAGTTTCTATGTTTTCTTTTAAAAAAAAACGAGTCATTTTAGAAGGCATAATTTACTAATTAATCCTTCGAGGTTATAATAGTTACTGAGTCAAAGTCATTATAAAATGAGTTTGGATATATTATTTTAAGGTGATGTTCGACCAAAATCATGCAATTTCGATCAAATTCCAAATTTTAAGTTTCGAGTTTTTTACTTTTTATTCTTCAAATTCTTTCATTAATTGAGCTTAAGTTGGTGTATTGAATTAGTATGGTTGCATTTATTAATTTTAACTGACATTAAGCTGTCACAATTATATGGTTCCGTGAATTAAAATAATAGAAAACATATTTTCGTGGAACTTTTATACCATTTAAACTCCTTCGAAAGCCACCCCATTCACATATAGAACTATATGACTTAGAATTTTCGTCCAAATGATTCTCAGTTTTCTCAATTTATCTCACTAAAAAGTGTGATTCTCGCTGGATTGAACTCACTAGTTCAATCCGATTATTACCATGGATTTGAAAAGGTGATTGATCGGAAAAATGATTGTCTACATCGTATATAATCCAATTCTATTACAGAGCATATATTTTCAATGTTATTCATTTAAAAAAATTTGTAATGAGTTGCTTATTTAATTAATTTAAGATTTTTATATTTTTATAAAATGTTACAATGCATAATTGATAAAAATAATTAAATTGTGTAGTTGTGTTTAACATGTGCAAACCAATACCCTGGATAGAGATGTCCATTCAGTAAAACCATATTGAATTGAATTGATTTTTGGATTTACAATATCATTGAAACAATTTCGGTTCAGTTTGGTTTTACAAAAAATCAAATTTTAATTAAAAGGCAAAAATTTAAAATAAAATATTAAATTTTTATCATTAATTCACTGTTTAAAAGAAGAAATGAAAAATTTTCTTATGTAAATTAGATAATAAGGGAAAAAGAAGGAATAAAAAATTCAGAAAATGAAAATATAGACGACATGAAAAGAAAAATAAAAAAATAAAATTCTGTATTCAGCAAATATCAAAACAGAATCAAAAACTAAAATTTTGAAAATTGTTAATCGTTTCACAAACTATAACTGCGTCTTATTTATTAAAAGGATGTTAATTATATTTTAATATCAAAATCATATAACATAATGTCACGTATTTGTTTGCATAGAAATTTACGCTAATTACAATAATTAAATAATCAAAGAAATAAATGTTAATTAAGAAGTATTAATTCATGTTCAAAATCTTATTTCATGAAAGTTTACTTGAAGAGCATAAAAATAATAAATATTTAGGTATTTTCAAAATCGAATGATATATTTAATACGTTATTTGAATAGGCTGCACTTCAAGTAATTCAGAGGCCCAACACTATTGAGGGGAAAAAACAAATATACAAAACTAAAGACTTTAAAAATTTTCAAGATCGTCAAAAAGGGCAAATGGAATTTAAAAACATGTTATAATTTATGTTTTTAAATTAAGTCTAAAACAATGCGATATGTTACATAGTAACTGAAATTTCAATGTTTCCTGAATATGTGAAAATTAGTTCTAATCAAATATCATATAAAAACACTTTAAAGGAAAATTAATGCAAATGTTACAAAATAAAATATAACAAAAGCAAAAAACATGAAATATGACTGTAGATGTAGAATTAATGAAATATGTTTTTGTGTTTTTTAATCAAAGTGTGATACAAATGCACGATTTGAAGTACTTCTGAAAAATTAAAGTTTTCATCATATTTTTAATTTGGACATATCTCATTCCATTCATGATGTGCAATGAAACTAAAACCAAATATGGTATCACTGAATTATCGCCATATCTAATATAGAAATTAATTTTTTTTAAAAAAGGCACAAAAGTCGAACATTTAAAACAAAAGAATCAAACATTATGTTAATGAAATAAAATTATCTAAATAAAAATGAAGGTGCAAATCAATAAAATATTTATAAATCTTTAAACGTCAGCGCACACACAAAACATTGCATAAAATAAACTACAAAATTAAAAATATTTCGGTTGATAAATAAAATAAAAAATTCACAATTATTCTTACCTTATTGATTGTTTTATCAAACAAAGAATTTGTTATTATCACAGCACGAAGCAAGAATCAAACTTATAATTTTAGGTACAAAATATTCATTAATCCCTTTCAACTCATCGAATAGAAATATTAAACCAACAAAGAAAACACTATGAAATTGAAATAAATAAAAGTTATATAAATGTACAAAAAAAATTAAGAAAAATATATAAACGCTTATTTATTCAAAATTAATCTTAATTTCCCAAACATTGATAAGAATGAAAAAAAACCAATGTGATCATAGAAAGGCGAAGAGAGGATCACCTTAAATCAATTCAATGAAAATAATTGTAAAAAAGACAATATATTCAGAGAATTAATTTGGGAAAATCAGTTCTACATTTCTGTCCAAATATTAACCAGTTGATGCAGCAACAGCTTGCCAATATGATAGGAATTCAGATAACATCCTCGAACTTTTCTTATATGAGAGTTCCAATGACCATCGGACGAAAAGCTTGATGGCTGCAATTTTCAACCAAATTGATTATCAATCAATGAAAGGCTATAAAAAATAAAGAAATCTATTAAAATTTAAGAATTCATAATCTTGTTAAAATTGAATCATTAGGGGTCAAAGATCACCTTCAAACAATATATTACTATCTTTTCTTGACTAAATGAATTATATGTTCCATCTTTCGTTAGTGTAGTTTAATTATATTATTTGATTAAAAATTTACTCTAAACCTAAAACAAAACTCTACAATTGGTAACCAATTTAAATTATTTGTAATTATAAAAATAAAATTATGTAAAGCTAAAATGGAGCAAAAAAAAGTAAAAAATAATGAGATAGAGAAAAGTTTCAGATGTGTGTTAGAGAATAAATGGAAAGAAAAAAAAATGAAAATACTTCTAAATGTAGAAGATGAATAAATAAAAAATATAAACAATAAATAAAATTTTATGGAAGAAAATATAATGAATTAAATTTGATGGAGGAACATACATAAAAGTTGGGAAGGATAGTAAAGAAAAATACATAAAGGATTGGGCAATATAATAAATTAAAGTTGAAGGTGAATAATATAAAAAATTATATAAGTTCGGGGAAAAAGGTGAAAATTAAAAGAAAGAAATAGAAATTAAACAAATGTTAAGGGCATTTGTGTGTATAATTTGAGCCAAAAAAAGCAGTTACCATCAGAATAATAATATAAATATAAATAAACTAGCGTTTTGTCATATTCGTTGTTGTGAAATAACAATTATTTTATACATTAATTATTTGAATGGGATATATTTTTTTATGTTAATGGTATAATCTAATTATGTTGATAGAAGCTTTTTTGAGAAAAAATAAATAAAAATATATATAAGAATAGGCCTAAACTAGCAAATTAATTTATAATGAAGGAGGAGGTATAATTTTATCGAGAATTTTCTTTTATCAACATTGTAGAATAGATAAATACAACTATAATGGAATCTATTCAAAATATATATTTAAAAAAAATTATTAAGAGACTCAGAATCAACGCCATGCATTGGTAACACTATAGATGTTGTGAGCTTTCTCAAGTTTTGCAATGAAAAATGTGATAAATATATATATATATATTTATTTATTTATTTATATATTTGTGTATGGCTGACTTTTTGTACCGTGGAAATGTGTTGAGGGTCAAATCAAACACTATGAGCGGTTTTAATTGTCCTGCCTTTATGCAACTTGATGATAAGGATATATTATGATAAAGTTTAGGTGGAAATGTATGTCACCATTAGAATTTAAAACTTCAATGAAAGAGTTGAAAAAAAAAAAAATAAACAGAGCAGGTATATGAAAAGTAAATTTATTCACATATTTTTATATTAAATATTTTAATTCTTTATATCACTTATTTCTTTTTTTTTTCATTAAATTTACAATTCATATCTATTTGCTCTCTCAAATGTTATCATTTTTAAATTTTTTAATATTTTATTGTTTTTTAGTTAGTATATTTTTACATAATGTAAAATTAGATAATTTTCGTATATTATTGTTTATTTTCTCTTTTAACTTTTTTATTTGAATTTTCTCTCAATTTTTTTCTTTTTAATTTTTTTGATATTTTATTATTTTAGTTATTCTTTATACTTTTTAATATAATTAATTAAAATGTAATAATTTTATAATTTATAAATAAATCTACAAACACATTAAGTAAGTAAATTTTACTAGTATATGTAATGCTAGACGTCACTTTATCAATAATAATAATAATAATCAGCAATCAATATTTATCAATAGGGAATCATGTAATAATCAATCAACGGCTATAATAAAACCTAAATTAATGCCGTTGTCATTACAGTGGTATAATTCGTTAGCATGAATAATAAGTATTATACTGAAATTTTTATACAAAATAGGCTTGTCAAATTATTTCAAAGTATTTACTAGATTTATGAAATGAGAGGACGAATAAATTAAAATAATATAAAACACGAATATTGAGAAAAAATTGAAAAAATATATCCAAAAACATTCGATACGAGAGAAAAGAAGTCATAGTAAAAATGAATAAGAAAAAAGAAGAAGAAGAAGATACCTCAAAACGTTACTTTTTAATTAATCTAAATTAATTATTCTCTTAATAATGCATCAAACAATCATGAAATTAAAGTACTCACTCTTAATCAAGAACATAAATAACAAACACCGGATTCTGGACCTTATAAAATTGAAGAAATTGAAATTCACGAGTAATAATTGTATATTGATTGGCTTTAATTTGCTTCTTGGGCCAGACTAAAAAGCAATCTGGATTTGTTTGTTTTAAATTATTGCATATGTTTTTAAGTATTTTTTTTTTAAAAATTATATAAAAATAAAAAAAATAATAATTAAATATATATTCTTAAAAGATATATAATTATAAAATAAACAAATCAAAATTTACTTGTAGTAAATAATGTACACATCCTAGCCTATAGGGACATGTACTCTACTATACCCTCTTTAATTTCTTCCCTTACAAGTCCACCTTTGTACAGTTGCTTAGAGGCCATTTTCTTCCTCCAATCAAATCTGTGGTGGTGACAATCCAACAACTCCACCAGTGTGACACGACATCTCACTGATCATCCGCCAAAGACCCAACCGTTGACCCAAGTCAACAAGTCAAAGTCTACCCCAACCGGTAAAACACGAAACGCGACTTTACTCTGAATCACGCGTATGCCAATTGCTTATGCTGGTTGCTTTGGAAATGTATAATAATACAAATATGATATGCCTTGATAGCCTATATTTAGAGGATGGATGGAAACAGCTTGACTAGGCTTGGATGCAAATCTTATCCATCAAAATCAAGTTTTTAGACAAACTGTATATCAAAATAATATTCTTTATTTCTTTTATTTTTATATTGTTTCTAAATTTTTCTGTCAAAATTTATAAAAATTTGCATCCAAACAAACGATGTCATCAAGATGACTTCTATATAGAAATAGGGCATATATTATGTGGGCAGTCGAAATGATTTAATCTATATTTTGAGCGAAAATTATGGATTCAATATCTAACGATTATGCCTATTTTTACGATTACTTACCCCACTATTCGAGATACAAGTAATATTGGACTAATTCCAACTACTAAGAATGGCAAGCAAGACTAATAAAAGAGCATGTTTGTAAGATGTTCCATTCAAGTATTTAGAAGTTCGTAAGATCAATTGCAATGTTTGGTGATGTCTTTTAGAAGGGTTTCAAAAATCATTAAAAAAGACGTGTTTTTTTTAATTACTTATTTTAGGTGCTTGACACAACAGATTCTTATCTAATTCTCAGAATCTTAAAAAATTATTTCAATATGGATCAAGTAATAATGTTAGCATTTTTAAAATCTATGCGTAACCTTATTTGATCTAAGGAGTCTACGGGTTTGTTATTAAAACACCATTTAATGTATTGCAAGTTCCAAAAATGTGTAATAAAATACGAATTTTAATAAAGTAACCTCTCCAAACACACGTAAGTGGAGAAAGGGATGCATCACATCCTCATACATCAAATAAATATTAAAGTCACCAGCTGTCAGTAGTTTATTGGTCCTCGAATCGAACTCTAATCTCTTTAAAGAACCATTGGTGGCCTCTTTACAAAGATGCTCGTTGATTACTGGACTTTAAGTCTTCAACAATAACTGTTCCTACCACTCTTAACCCTTCCGCAACCTTTGCTTTTGCTACTGCTTCTTCTTACCGTCGTTCCTTATAAACTATTTCTAGAAATCTTTTGAATCTGGGCATCAAATTATTAATAGAGCCATGGCAAGGCCTTTGCCGGGTATTCTTACTCTCCCCTTACAGAAGCTTCGTTTCTTACCAGCACAAGCTGGCTTTTTCGTAGTTTTAGCAGCGGTTTTCTCGGTGTTTTCTGTGGTGATTTTCCTCTGTGGATCTCACACGGGAGTGGTGAAGTCTTTGAGGGGCAAAGAAGGGAAGAAAACAGTGAGGTTGGGAGGGGACGGAAACAAGCGGCGGGTGATCGAGAGGATGAAGAGCAGCTTGAGCAGTAAGGCGCTTTTGATGTCTAAGATGATATCTTGGAGGAAGGTGCAGGATGAGGAAGGAGCAGAGGAGTATGGTTACGGTGGAGAAGACGAGGAAGACGGCGCCGTTTGGAAGAAGACGATCATCAAAGGAGAGAAGTGCCGCCCTATTGATTTCTCTGGCAAGATTTTGTACGACTGCGAGGGAAATCTTTTGCCGGATTAATTTACGATCTCGTAATCCCTAATTATGTCCTAATCATGGATTAATTAAGGTAAATAAAGGGATTAAATTGTGTCCTTTGCTGAATAATAATATTCGGTCTTTCCCGTTTTCCCCCCTTTTTCTCTTTGTTTTGTCTGGGAAAATGAAAGAGATTGCTGGCGGGAGTGTAAATGAACTGAATTGAGTGTTAAATCTTAGTTCAATCTTTGTCGACCCAACGTTATATTTTGTTTGATTTGATTGTTAATTAAAAGGGTGTTTTGTTAGGTTTACATACTATATTTTTATAAGTTGTTTTAAAATTCATAATATATAAAAGTTTATTTTAAAATCAAGTTACTGAAATGTTTGAATAAAGTTATTAGTGGATTTTATATGATGTCAGTGACCATATTTATACAATTAATTTAATTAAGATCAAATAAATTTGTCAAATTTGTTAAATGAGAACATTTAAATTTTAAAAAGATTTAATAAACTTTTTAATATCTTTAAAATTTTATGAAATTTGGGTTTGTAACATAGTAATCCTATTTTGACGTGTTCCACTATCTCGACTAGCTTTTCGGACATTCAGTTTGAACTTGGAACATGGAACAAACTCACGACGGATGTCCATTGTGCTTTAAATAGCCTTAGAGAATTTGATTTTATTGAAAATTTGACACACAACCAACATGTTTTTGGAAACAATATGTTATATGAACCAATACATTTACATATCAAGGTCCGATAATTATGTCGAAATATTACTTTTAAATTAAGACAAAGTATTGAACTTGAGAAATAAATAAGTAAAAATTAGTATAAGAATGTCTGAATTCATGATATTTTGTTAAATGAAGAGTGTGTGCTGGCTTTTTAATTTAATAATTAGGGTGAGTTACATTTACAATCTCTTAAATTTGATAGTTTCCCTGTATTTTGCGAAATTACTAAAATTCTTCTAAAAAATTCAACGGCATTACGACGATGATCCTTGTTCTAGAGTTTTGGTGGAAACCTTTGATGATTTTTCAAGTGTCCTTCGGTCAAATGAATTCAAAGGTTCACCGAGGGGTAATTGTCATATAATTCAAACAATGAAAGGACGAATGTGTAATATATGCTGTCATATGATAAACTAAGTTGTAAATTTTGTCTTAGGCTATTAATATTTTTGTTTCTAGCCGTTGAAGGGATGGTGCTATAAATGTGTTGTTATCATTTGTGACAGCACGGAGTTCTCAGTAGAGCTCTACACAAAGCAGTGGTAGTGGATTTATTTATAGGAAAGAGAAATGTAAGAAATGTTGAAAGAAAACACATATCGTGGCTTTTAAAATAAGAGAATCTCCTGGAATTTTCTTTTTTCTTTTTCTTCTTTACTGTTGCTTGGATTACGATTTTTTGCATTAGCGTCACCCTATTTAAGATCCTCTAGAAGGTACTTTGCACAATTTCTAGATTGAGGTTTGACAAAAAGAAGAAACTTGTAATGCGGTGTGAAGGATAAGTGGAATTGAAAAGATAATTGATGGAAGACTATTAATTAAGCTTCTTTTGGCAAAAATGATACTTTTTATGTTGTTTTGTTATGTCAAATCATTAAAATGTTTGTAACGTAATTTTGAATGTGGTACCTTGTTTTATATGAATTTGTTAATGTTGTTTTTTGCTTCAACGAAACTTGTTGATTATTATGAGTATAGTGAGGAAAAGTAAGTAAGTAAACATCTAGATCCACACAATGCTTTATCTACAATTAAACTACAAATGCATGAGGCTATAGATAGGGTTAGCATCAAAATGAAAAAATAATCCTAACACAATAACACTTGCTTCACGCATGTCCATAACATTTCAAAACACTTGCCAAACATGAATTACGATGCTTTATCAACTACATAGTATTCATTAATTTAAGAATCCCATAGTTCAAATTAGTTGCCAGAGAAGAGGGAAGAATAACAAAATAATATTGTCTACAATAGTTTATCTAATAGACATTCAAGAAATACAACTTAAACATCATAAAGGTTCACCAATTACATAACGGCACATTGTGGCATGGTCCTAAGAACAAACTGTGGCATTATTGGCCTAACATTGGGGAGAAACAACTTCTCTAGCCAAGTTACCCTTATTTTGTCAACTCTTCTACCAGTATTCTTTAGTCTAACTGTAACATCCACACCAACAAGGTCTTCCACTTGATTTGACACTTGAGCTTCCAATGGACTTGAATTTGCGGCACAGGTGGAATCTGATGAAGTAAGCAGTCTAGACTTTATCCTTGCACTGCTCCTTATAGGCCTTCTAATGTGTTGCACAACTTCAACAAGAAGAGTCTCATCATCATTACTCATTTGAACCATCTACAACCATGACAAAAATAAGACCAATAGTTCACTTGATTACTTATAACACAACTAATATATAGTATTTAACCTTAGGAGTAGCGGGAAAAGAAGTTGGCCTTGTGGACGATGGAGTAGCAAGTTGACTTGATGAAGCAAGTAGGTTTGATTTAATCCTTGCACTCCCCTAGTGGTTTCCACAACATTAATAGGAGGAGCCTCACTATCATTGTTCACTTCAACCACCTACAATCAACACAAAATATCAACAATAATTCACTTGATTATAAGGCACACAACTAAGATATAGCATCAACCTCATGAGCTCTTATGCTAGAAGTTGGCATTATAGATGATTAACTAGCAAATTGATTAGATAGAGCAATTAGGTTGGAATTTATCCTCGCATTCCTCCTCATATTAGTCCTCTTTCTTTTGATGTTTGGGCTTAACCTTGTATCTTCATCACCCAGCTCTTACACTTGAGCTTAAGGATCAAAAGGGCTTAATTGTGGCATTGTAAATGATGGCCCAACACTATCCCCATTCCAGGCAACAAGGGAAGTAATATGTTGTGGTAGGGCAGTAGGAAGTGGTGGATTAGTAGCTTGTAGATTGATTTCAGGTTCCTTAACTTCTAATGCTAAAGGAAGCTCTCTTTTCATTCTCATAGTGCTCTATGGGGCTAGCTTCCTCCTCATTAGCTTTCTAGTGGTTAGCACTACTTTAACAATATGAGTATTACCATCTTTGCTCATTTGAACTACTTGCAGCTAATATAAAAATATGAACAATTGTTCACTTGATTACAAAGTACAAAACTAATATATAATACTAACATCAAGAGCAGTTATGCTGGAATTTAGCATTGTAAATGATTGACTATCATATTGATCTCCAACAGAAGTTGGAGGAGCAATAAGACTTTCATGTAGCATAGTTAAGGCCTTTGTACTACTATCATGTGGTATTGCAACCCTTTAGTTTTTCTTTTTTTTGGGGCTCCATAAGGCTAGTTTCCTCCTCTTAGGTCTTCTTCTCACTAAAACTAGTTCATCACTAAAACTAGTTCATTATAATTTACATCAGCACCGCAATTTCAACATCTCGTAACCAACAAAAAATCATCACATCTTAATTTACCTAATTATAGATGAAACAATTGAGTTAGAAACTTAACCTCATGAGCATTTGGGCTTGAAAGTAGAAATACTAATAATAGATCAATAGTAATAGGTTCTTGTGTTTTCATAGCAACAACAAAGCTTGATTGAGCAATATAAAGTAGTGGATCAGGATTGTGGCCGTCCAATGACAAAGAAACATCACGAAGTATGGTGCTTAGTGTATCATTAAATCCATTTGGTGATGTAGCAGCAGAGTTTTTCTTACTTCTACTGTTGCATGAGCCTACCATCCTCTTCCTTAGACTTGAACTTGTTTGTTCAACATTTGCATATGTATCTTCTTGGCCTACACTCATGTCAACTACCAACTTCCATTTAAAGGGAGTTCATACATTAAGTTGGCACAAAGACACGACATGTACAAATAAAAGAACACTCAAACTTTGTGCCATTGTCATGGATTCTGGTGGTAGAATCATGGATCTCTGGGATACCAATAGAACATATATAAGCATGGAATAACAAGCAAGCACTTAGTCACAAAGAGAAAATAAATTGTAAATGGAATGTACTAAAAGTACATAAAGGTTTGTACTAGTCCTAATATTGTGCCTAAGTTTCCAACATGTCTTACATTCGCACTTGAAATTCATGCTTCCTAGCTACATGCAAATGACACCTTACAGACTCCTCCTTGACAATGCTAACTCATCACAATGTTTGGAATCACTTCATTCTTCCATTTATGAACTTTCTGTCTCTTTTTTTCCAACCTACTTGTCAACTTTGCCTTAAGCATATCTACCAAAGCCACGATGGGCTTGCCTCTATACTCTCCTATCTAATGATTGAAAGATTTAGAATCGTTGTTGGTCACATGATCATTCTCACTCTGGAGCTAAAGGAATGCCTACTCCAATATTTAGCAAGTATGTTTATTAGCCAATCATACATAGCTTGTTTTAACTCTTTGATCTCGTACATGGTAATGTTAAAGCCTACTACATAGTATGATCTAGCTACCAGCCAGAAGTACTTCTTCAAAGCAATACCACCAAATTGCAACCTAAAGTTAGCATATATATGCCTTGCATACCTCTTGTTAATTTCATGTGGAATTAACTCCTCATCAATGACTTCCGCTAATCCTTGCACACAAAGAAATCAAAAACTTAAACTATAAATTCAAGCATTATTAGTCGTGAAGGTCACAACAAAGTAAGAGAACATATTTATGTACTTTCTGCTTATCACTCATAAAAGTCTAAGACAAATTTGGAGAGAAATCACCATGCAACTTGGCGAAATTCTCAAAGAAAAACACCAAACTCTCTTTAAAATAAGACTTAACCACTACAAATGCTAAAGGGAAAAGGCCATTTCTGCGATCTAGACCAATGATAGCAAGCATGACACCATCATATAATCCCTTAAGATGGCAACCATCAAACCAAATGAATGGGGAGAAATCATCCAAGAAGCCATTTTTTGAGGCACTTATACCTAAGAAAAACTTTTTAAATGACGAAACTAATGAGCTGGATGACTCATTAGAGGTTGCATTAGGCCAGTTACTCTATAAGGTAACAACATACCCTCAGTATGCTTATAAACCATTTTTGCATACTGTGATAGCTTAGCAAAGAAAGATGCATGACTGCTCTCTAATTGCTCTAAAGCCCTCTTCCAAGCCTTATAAATTTACATGTAACTAGGGTGCACTCTCTTCTTAACAAACTCTAACCTAATCACATTCACTTTGAAGTTGCATTATCTCTTAAAATATCGACCAATTTTGAAGCCATCAAATTGATATCGGCTTCTTTAGTGCCATTAGATGTCACGCATGTGTGTGCACACTTACATGTTTTGATTTGGAAGGAAATTCCATCTATCAAAGCAGATGCATGAATTCTTCAAGTGCATCTCTCAACACTACAATGATTAGTTACCCTTATCCTCTCATTTCTATCTCTTATTATAGAAAAACCTTCCAAAATTACATTTTTTTTAGGTAGCCTTAAAGTGCTTGAAATTAGTGAAGATCATGCCTTCTCCAAGCCCAACTTTCCAAACATGGTGTTGGGAAAGTGCTTAGCATCACTGCTCAAGCTACATTTAAGTGGATCATCTTGAAACTTATCATCAAACTGATTTTCTATTTCATAATGATCATTAGATGCATAGTCAGATAATGTATTTGATGAGATGCCCTTATTTATGTTTTTATCGTCACCCTCTTCACTATCAGGGTTATATGTTGAGTTAGACATTTTACCCCTAAACTCCCCACCATCCCTAGAGATCCCACCACCTCTAGATTTACCATTATCATTATCTCCGTACGCATTTGCACCATCACAAGAGTAGACAAACTCATTAGCAAAATGACTATTGCCACCCCTAACACCTTTCCCATAATGGAAACATAGCTATCAAACTCTTTAACACTAAGATTTTTATAAAACATCTAAATTACATCATTATCACCCTTGACATCTATTAGGAAAGATCTACCTGCAACATGAATACTAATGTTGAAATGATCCCCTAATCCATAAATTGTTTTAATATCATGTCCAAAGTCAAAAAACCCATACCTATCTGAATCAACATCAAAAAACCTTTGTTGTTTGTTTAGATAGTGGACAAGAATTCAAAACATTTGGTTAGCCATTCATACAACCAAATGAACAAGAAACATGATTAAGATGATTGAAAAATCTAAGAAAATGTTGAAACTTTAAAACAACAAAGCCAAATAATGTCACATACAACTTATACACATATATTAGCATACAAAGGAAAGTAAACGCTAAAATTTGGAAATTAAAAACAAAACCAATCAAAGTAACATCCACCTTATGCATCAATCCTCTTCCACAAAGGCCCACAACAAAGTAAAGTCCACAACAAAGTAAAGTAATTGAACTTGTTTTAAACAAACAAAAAGAAACATGCAAATTTAGACTTTTACACTCAAAATGATCACACATAGCCTATCATACCATGTTATAATGTAGAAAAAACCATTCATTCCTAGGCAACCCCCGGTTACATAGTGCTACAAAAATCTTAATCCCAAATTTGGAGTTCTTTGGAAAACTTAACAAATATCCTAGAATTTCAAACATAAAAATAGAAATTGGGTTATCAATGAAGCTTATGCAAGTAACATTTTACCAAAAATTGGAAAAACAAAAACCCAACATGTTTTTCCTATCACACAGTAAACAATGTGCACAAAATGAAAGAACATTCAAACCATACATAAAACATTCAAGCATCTTGAATAATCATGTTGATCAAATTTTCAAAGAATAATAATATTAACACATAGTGCTTACCTCTATAGGTTCAAACAATGCATAGACTAGCAATATATCTATAGAAAAGGATTTTTTCTACCTTTGCCACTTGATGTATGGGGTTTTTTGCCCATTCGGTGGTGAAAATCATGCCAAAATGCCTAGACGTTGAAGGTGTTTTTGAGAAATCAAATGTATAGAGATAGCCGGATAGTTTAACTACATGCCTTTTCTACTTGTTTTTTGGGTAAATAGGCAAGACTATTTTTGTCATCTCATAATCTACCCTTTTCATTTTTCTTTTTATTTTTCCTCTCTTAAAAAAGTGATGGTATTAAGGTCTTTTTGCTAATTCCAACAATCCTCTAAAAGGTATTTCAATTATTAAGGAGGGTTTTGGTAGTTTCACGAAGTAGAGAGGGCTAGATATTATTTGACCAACTCTCGGAAGGTGCAGATTAATTCACCCTTTTTATTTCACTAATGGTATTTTCCTAAATTCCATTCAATTATTTTATTTTTTACAATCATTGTAATCTGATCTATGTAGATCTGAATGGATATACCATGATCTAGCCTTCTGGATTGAACTAGTTCTAAGGGGTGCGCCTTTCCTTATTTATTATTTTGCTACTTTTATTTGATTTCTTCATTTTGACCTGATGGAAAGTATTGTTTCCCCCATAATGTAGAAAATAATTCCTTCGCCGTATATTTAAATCGTTTGACTTCTATCTTGATTGCTTACTTTCTATTGATAATTGAAATATATTGTCATTGTTCCCTCTCCTTTAAAGTCACCCTTGTCCTCAAGGATTGAAGGATGGAAACTGTTGTTAGAGGGTTTGCAAATCTTCACAGGTGGCTTTTGTTGGGTCCAACTAGGACCACTGCAATAGGACTTTTTAGGATATCCCTACCCTTCGTATCTATCTCTGGCCTGAATAGCAATAGGTTTCTAGTGCTTAATACATATGTACACATTGATTTTTATTTATACTTTAAAACTTAATCTTTATCTCTATGTACTATTATATTATTAAATTATTATTATTATTATTAAATATTCAAACAAATTATACTATTAATTCAATTAAACTCTTTTTTTTAGGTATATTACTCATTACAATATAACTCCTACTAAACATAATCTCCAACAAAAACCCCTTTCTCGAATATAGCATTGGTTTATAAAATTTTTAAGTGATGATGAATAGTGTAAAAAAATGAATCATAGCCCAAACATTTTACACCATACAATTTTAATTCAATTTTAAGTTCAAAAGTTTCCTCTTACATATAAATTAACTAATTAATTTTCAATTATTATATTTATTTACAATTAAATTAATATTTACACACACACACACATATTTATACCTTAATAATTAATCATTATCTATATGTATTATCATATTATTCAATTATTATGTATATATAAATATACAAATTTAAATAAATTATATTATTTATCACATTAAATCTTTCTTTCCATATGTATTATTCATTCTAATATAACTCCTATCCAACATCACATTTCAACAAAACCCTCTATAGGCAAGTAAATCTTTAGCCCAATCAAGTGCTGCCATGTGGCATTTTGTTGCAATAAAATATCAATTACTAATTATTTATGTTTTAGGAATTAAATTAAGTACAATTCCTGAAATTAGATAATAAAATAAATTGGTATTGTACTATAAAATTCGCCCACAAATCAAATTACAACACATGTCATGCTTGGCCAATCAAATTGTGCCACATGTCAAATCCTATAAATTTGGAAGAGAATATTATTGATTTAGCAATTAATTTGTAATCATTCAAATAAAAGAAATGATGCCAAAATCAAATATCCTCCACCAATCAAAAGTTACCACATCACCAAATATTTATGTCAGTAAAGCCTTCTCCACCCCTATAAATAAAGGTGATTTTTACATCACAAGAGAATAGAAGAAGACTTCAATTGAAAAAGCATTCAAGAAGTTTGAATTCTCTCCATAAGCCTCAAGAAGTTTTAAGGAATTCATCATCTAGTTTAAGGTGTTTTTCACAAAAATTACTCAAATCCTGACATTAATTCACATTTTGGTCGTTAAACCCGTGAGTTAATGTTATTTGAAGTTCTCAGGCTATATGAGAAAAGCTCAAAAGCCCCTTCAACCCCAGCTGTGTTCTTCAAACAACATTCAAGGAGCTCTTGTCACATTTGAAGCAGTCTTCAACAAAGTTCATCAAATTATAGAGTTTGATCCAAGATCGTGGTATTAAACTAAGAAATTAACGTTTCTTGGAGGCTTGGTGGACTTTAAAGAAGATTAAGTTCACAAGAGCTTCAAAAAAATCTCAAGAACATTCAAGCTTTCTCAAGTTGAAAGAAGAATCAGATGATCAAATTAGAGATTGTACCTACAAAATTCATTTGATTCAAATTACAGTTGTATTTGTACAAATTCTTGTTTATAAAAATTCAATTACAAAAATCTTATCCTACAGTTTCTAGCACACTCAGTGGGACCTTTTTATCTCTCATCTCTTCTTTCATCAAGACCAAAGAAATCTCAAATTGCCAGAGGAAAAGATAAGTCATCCAAACCTACTGCTTCTAGTGCCACGAGGGCCACTTCTAAAAGAAGTGTTGTCACAAGGGGCTTAGCCCCTTCTCTAAGCCAACCTATATCCTTGAAGTTGTCAACAATCCCCTCTACATGGCTAATAAAGGGAAGACACCAAGAATGGTTCGATGCCTTCTAGCCCTCGCTCGATCACTTCGCTTGGCGCTAATACTGCTCCAGTTATTATGACCAATGCTTCAAGTTTAGAGGATCAAATTGTAACTCTAACTAAAGTCATTGATGGTCTTGCTAAACATGTACAAGACCAAGACTCTCACATCTCCAAGTTAATTGAGAAGGTGGATAATGTTGAGGCTAGTTGGGCGGAAGAAAAACCTCATGAGAGTTATGATGAAGTTGAGACATCAGCGAGGTAGTAATTAGACAAAGGCAAGAAGCCTGCTATCAAGAATTTTCAAGTCTCTACTGATGGTTTTATCCCCTTCAGTCAACTCAAAGACTTCATCAAGGGCACTGTCAAGAGCAAGATTGAAGGGATCACTAAATCATCCCTCACTTATGCCAAACCTTATACTAGTACAAACCTTTTCCAACATGAATTTCAAGTGCGAATGTAAGACATGTTGGAAACTTAGGCACAACAAGATAATGCTCGATTACATCTTCAAGAATTGGACGCCCTTGATGAGAAGAGGTTGGAGGCATAGCAGAGACTAGAGTGCTACCAAGCTCGACTGTCCAAGGCTTAGAGCAAAAAGGTGCACTTCCGATCCTTTCAAGTTGATGATTTGGTGCTTGCTATAAGGAAGCTTCTCATCATCACTCATCGTGTTGGAAATAAATTCACATCAAAGTAGGACGAACCTTATATGGTCAAGGAACTGTATCCTAATGGTGTATATAAGCTAGTTGCTAAAGATGGGCTACAAAACAAAACAAAACAAAAAATAAAAAGAAGATCCTCTTTGATAGGAGCGTAAATTGTGAACTCAAGTTAAATTGCAATGCCCCTTGACACAAGAGCTTAAAACTATAAGTCATTCCTTCCCCGCAAGAGTATAAACTGTGAACGACTAAATCTCTTGACAACTTCAATTGTTTGTACTACATTATGACTGGATCCCTTTGCACGGTACGTAGGTAGCTTGCAAAATTTTGTCAAGTTTAATCATAAAAGAATTTTCTTTGATAAATTTTGAATGGAGGATAGGCTATTGATAGCAAATAAAAGAAATGTTTTATTTATGATTGAATGATTATAATGTTTCAAGTACAAAGAGATAAAAACTGGGGTTTAGTTAAAGGGTTTCTAATCCCTTAACTGTCTCTTGGCAGCCTGAATAAATGCTTTTGAGGACTTTAATGTTTCAGCCATCTCACTGTCTAGCGGGGCAGTGTTGATTATGGCATCGACCTGTCCCTTTATTTCTTTGATCTCGGCCGAAATGCTTTGATGAGACTAGGCTCGTGACTCTAAAGATTTCGACAACTCCTTCTGCTTCTCCTTCAAAGCTGCAAGCTGCGCTTCAACACTCTTCAGTTTTGCCTCAACTGGTGAATTTCTTTCGCTCCTCGACTTTTCCTAAGTTGAGCCAAGAATATAAGTGCATGCATATATCTATTTCGCGTAATCTTGTGTGGATTGCCCAGGACTTGAAGCCTTGTCGTCTCTTTGGTGTGAGGAGTCAGAGTCTCTTCTAGGCCTCTTCCAATGGCGATCGACGTTGCTATTGCTGCTGTCCCCAGAACATGAAGGGTGGTCTTTCTTTTAGGCCTATTAGGAGGATCGACTGCTGTAACTAGTGCATGAAGGGTATGATAGGCATCACCAAGCGATAGGTCAACCCCCTTGCCATGTTTTCTACCTCGAGATGGAGATTCCATATGTGGTGAATTGAGGAGGCAGGTGAAATTTTCTTCAAAAAAGTCACCATGAACTAAGGGCCACCATTTTTTTATAAGCTGTCGAACAAAACCTTCTCGCGTTGGTTGGACTGTGAGGAAATTGTGCTTTGGCCATGGAATTAAATAAGAGGCTTAAACACCAATATCGAAAACTGTCATTCAAGGAACATTGCCTGGCATCAAATGAAAGGGACCCGAGCACCTCTTGAAAATAACCAAACTAGCAGCTAAATCGATGGGGGTCATATAGCTTAATGGCGAAATGGCCACCTCGCCTTAAAGTCAAATGACTTGAACGAATAGATGAGAAATAGTCGTGTTCAAGCTCTTCTAGGTTGGCACTATCCACATAAAGGATGTTAGTGTCTTGGGTGATCACGTTACAAGTTTAGCTAACAAATTCGCCTTTGTGCATGCATTTTCGAGCCTCGTGTAAGTCATGATATTTTGCACACCTCTTTCTAGGATACACCACCATTTTAGGGTTTGGGACGCCCTTGAAGACTTGAAAATGAGTCGTAAAATAGTGGAAAATCCATCCATAAATATAGTAGGCAGTAAATGATGATAGCTTGCGGGATGTATAACCAGAGTTGGCAATCGTGTTAAGCCCCTAGTAGATGGATGCCAAGACTGGAACTACAAGGCTTATAGCTTGCCCAGTGGCTATGATACAAGCCATCTTCAAGGTGCTTGGGCGTATCAAGCCGATGTCTTTAATAGGGAGGGCAAAAGTACACAACCAGCAAGATAGAAATGCTACTAAATACGCCTCCTCTCTAACACTTTCGTAGGCATTAAGGCTAGAAAATGGAGCCTTCTTTAATAAAGTCTAAGGTTCATGCGGGTTGATATCTCCAAATGGATTGAAGGTAAATTTAGAGCGGACAGTCCTTTTCTCCTTGCGGGTAAGGGGCATTTGATACTTGATAGCCTTTTTACACCAAAATTTCGCCCATCCAGCAATGGAAACCCGTAAGGACTATCCTGCATGACCCCGCCTCTAAGTTTATGGAAGGCATGAAATAAGTATTTACATGATTGAGGAACAAACTTGGTGCCTGTTTTGTCAACACCTATAAGCTGACAAGAATTGGGGATGATCTCGTCATAGAATTTTCCTCTCACAAGAAGCCTAACGATGGTGCTCGAGTCGTAGAGAGAAATCAAAGCTTCTCCAAGCGAGGTCAACAGTGTGTTTGTAAATGGGCACCAGGCTTCGTAAAATGCTTTCATAACCTCTGCATTTCGATCATAGGTGAAGAGCGAGGCGGACACAACATCAAAGACTTTAGCAACTTTTAGCTTGGGTTCACAATAACTTGGGATATCTTCAACCCATTCCCAATAACCTGGGATGTACTGGAATTTGCCAGAAAAATCAAGCTGGCTCCCCTTTCTCACGTCTCCATTAATGATGTAGCGGCCTAATGAGGGGAATGTGTCAGCCTCCTTGGAAGGTTGGAGATGAGTCGACTGCAGGGTCCACTCCTTGGAAGATTTGCTAAGTGAAAGTGGTTGAGACCATTCATTGACATGATGGGGAACTGTTAACTTCGACTAAGCCATCATAAGTTGGCTAGTAAGGGGAAGGTGTACAAGCAAGGAGGTAACCTTTTCCAAAGGTTGATCTTCATCAACAAGAATAATTAATTATTGTTCTCTGGATGGCGAAGTGTAGTTCTTGAAATGCATCATGGTATAAGCTGCAAAATGAAAGCGAAGTCCAATTATCTCCAGTTAAAACACACACACGCACACACACACAAAAGGGAAACAAAAACTAAAGGTCACATGTGCAAGGGATAAAACATGCATGAAATCCGTAGAAAAAAAAAGGGGGTCCAAAATTTTCCCAAGGCCCAAGAAGATGCTAGGATCAAGGCCCAAGAAAATTCTAGGCCTAAAATAACAAGGCACCAAAATTTTCTCGATGCCCAAAGCTAAAGAAAATTCTATGCCCAAAATAACAAGGTATCAAAATTTTCTCGAAATACAAGTTTGTAAATCTAGAGCCTAAATGCAAAGGTCCAAACTGAAGTTCGTAAATCCAAAGCACAGATGCACGGGCCCCAAACCCAAGTTCATGAATCTAGAGCCTAAATGTATGGGTTCAAATCCAAATTCAAGAATTTAGAGTCTAAATGTATAGTTCCAAACCTAAGTTTATGAAGACCCCTTAGCTTAAAGGCCCAAATTCCAAGGCCAAAGGCCTTAAAACCTAAAAAAAAATTGTTTTCATTTTGTGTTTCTAAATATATATATATGTGTGTGTGTGGATATATATATATATATATATTATGGGGGTAGTCAAAAATAAGTTATGTACTGTTAAAAAAAATATTGTTGTTTAAAAAAAAGAAAAAAAAAGAGGAAAAAAAACGGGAGAAAAAAAAACCAGCTGAGCCTGATTTGGGCCTAAGATCTTTTTTTAGCCCTATCAAACAAGTCCTAATTTGTTTCTTGCACCCCAACATGGCCCAACAACTCATTTTGTTTTAGCCAATGAACCAAACATACCCTAAGCGTAATAGTCCAAGGCCCAAGTCTCAAATCCAAGAGTCCCAAACCCAAGTACATGAATTAAAGTCCAAATCCAAAGGCCTAAATTCAAAGCCCAAATTTTCCTATCACTGTCGACGTCGGTTAGGAGACCCACTTGTCCCCAATACCCGCAGCATTGCCAGGACCTCACAAGGGCAGCCTGGTTCGATCGCTTGCGCCACCACCGCCACAAGCATCTAATGATGGCAGCTGCCGAGAAATAACGACGACAGGCTATGGGCTCGAGGTGTCGACGAACAATGGGCACAGCCAGAGTCAAGGAAGACGGACCAAGGGGTGTCCAAATCGTTGGGTTTGTTCATGGTTTCATTTTCTTTTTAAAAAAGGAGAAAAGAAAACAGAGAAATCAAACAAGGGCCATTGGACCTTAATTTCCTTTGAAAAATGAATTCAGCTCGGGAAAGTTTCGCTGGAATTTCTGTTGAAAGATGGACTCGTAGCAATAGATGTCGTTGGGAAGCTGATCGGGGTGTGTGTGTATGCAGTGAAACGCTTCCAATTTATAAATCTAAGAAGCATTACCCGGGTATGGAATCTCTATCCAACTTTTGGAGGAAATGATTCGGCTGTTAAGATTAAACGATGAGATTATGCCCTAGAAATCAGTCACCTTCTTTAATCTAGTGGGTTGGGGGTCTATTTTGATGGAAATAAATCAAGCTTCATGCAATTCAAGCCAAGTTTTCTTAATAAGCTAAGAATGCTCAACGCGAGCCAAGTTTGTTGGGCCGAATGGGTGTGACAAGTTTTGTTGGGCTAGGCTAGTGATATCTGGACTATTATGGGTTGATCTGTTGGTGTGTAGTTTGAAGTAAATAATTAAACTCAGATTTCGAGACTTACTCACTCCTACAAGGAATTCTTTGTGAACAAGTCTTAATGGGACATTTGTAGGCAAGTAAATTTTTAACCCAATTAGGTGCTACAACGTGACATTTTGTTGTAATAAAATATCAATTACTAATTATTTATATTTTAGGAATTAAATTAACTACAATTCTTGAAATTAGAAAATAAAATAAATTGGTATTGTACTATAAAATTGGCCCACAAATCAAATTGTGACATATGTTAAGCTTCGCTAATCAAATCGTGCCACATGTCAAATCCTATAAGTTTGGAAGAAAATATTGTTGATTTAACAATTAATTTGTAGTCATTCAATAAAATGAAATGATGCCAAATTAAATATCTTTCACCAATCAAACATTGCCACATCACCAAACATTTATGGTAGCAAGGTCTTCTCCAACCTTATAAATAGAGGTGATTTTTACAACATAAAAGAGTAGAAGAAGACTTCAACTGAATAAGCATTCAAAGAATTCAAATTCTCTCTGCAAGTTTCAAGAAATTTTAAGGAGTTCATCATCAAGTTCAAGGTGTTTTTCATAGAAATTCCTCAAATCCTGACGTTAATTCACATTTGGATCGTTAAACTTATGGGTTAACGTTATTTGAAGTTACCAACTAGCATCAGAGATGATCAAAGCTAAAAAAACCTCTCCAATCTCAATTGTGTTCTTCAAAACAACATTTAAGGTGTTCTTGTCGCATTCGAAGCAATTTTCAACAAAGTTCATCAAATTACAGAGTTTGATCCAGGATTGTGGTTTAAACTAAGAAATTAACATTTCCTTAATGCTTAGTGGACTTTAAAGAAGATTAAATTAACAAGCACTTAAACAAATTTCAAGAACGTTCAAGCTTTTTCAAGTCGAAAGAAGAATTAGAGGATTAAATTAAAAATTGTACTAACAAAAGTCATTTGATTCAAATTGTAATTGTATTTGTACAAATTCTTGTTTATAAAAATTCAATTACAAGAATTTTGTCCTACACCCTGCTCGCAAACATTACCATCCATTACAAAAGTCTATTTAATTTGTGTGTGCTTTATAATTTTGACATACGTTACTAAAGTAGGTTTAAAGACATTATGGGGACAGCGAGAAAAAGTAGTAAAACGAAAAAAATAAGTAAATAAATGTATACGTATATCTATATTTTATTATTATTTCAATAAAGGTTGTTAATTAAACAAAATAAATTTACAAAGTCACCTTTATGTTAAATACTTCTATTCTTTCTATTATTTTTTCATTCAACTTAGCCTTTATATGATATGTTTTTCCAAATTTTATTATTTTTTAATTATTTGAATTTTCCATCATTTTTTATTTTAAATATTTTTGCACAATATAAAATCACATAATTTTCTTATTTTTATTTTAAATTTTTTCTTTTAACATTCTTCATTTGTGTTTTCCCTCAACTTTCTCTTGCTTTTTTTTTTTTTTCAAATTCTCTTGGTATTTCTTTATTTTGTTATTTTAACTATTCTTTGTACTTCTTAATTTTATATAATTTTATTTTTATAATTAATAATATAAGTTTGTTAGGCTGACAAATGAATCCGAAGCCCTTGCAAGATTGATAGGTTCAATTCTGTTATCTAATGTTTTATTTGCTCGTACCTTTAAACACAATTTCTTGTCATACAAGAGAGTCAGAATTGTTACTTAGTTGTATCCAAAAATGTGCTACATCTAGGTTCAATTACTGTGGATGAAGATTGGTTTAGCTAAGCTTAAGCAAGGGTTGTTCACCTTGGAACAAAAGGCGAGGAAGTCCAACACATACTCGAACTAGACACCTGATGAATAGTCTACTATTATAAAGAGTGATTCTAATCAGTCTTTTGTTCATACTTGCTTTAATGATTTTTTTGCTGTATAGCACTATAAATTAAGCCATGCATCTCATCATCTATTAGAAAAGTTATAGATAGTTCATCTTCCATATTTATCATGTCCATCAAATTTGTGAAATCTGTCCTAGCACAAAAAAAAAAAAAAAAAAAGTGTATTGTCCATCATTTTTCTTAGCTTGAAACCCTCTAAAAAATACAGTGGTGGAGAGTAAACATCAACGCCATCTTGCCAATACAAAAGCACTCTTGTACACTATAATTTTGGGGTAAGGCAACATTTGCCGCCACATACATCATCAATAGATTGCCATTTAAACTATTGAACATTCAAATACCTTACCAGTATCTTTTTGATACGGAACTAGATTAGAGTTGACTTAAGGTCTTTGGGTCACTAGCCTTAGCTTCCACTTTCAAAAGGACATAACAAAGTTTGAGTCTCAAGCTAGGAGATGTATCTTCATTGGATATCCAATAAGAATAAAAAGTTTCAAATTATATGACGTGGATACTTATAAAGCCTTTCTAGGGATGTTTTCCATGAATATGCCTCTCCCTTTGAGTAAAAAGGTGTTTGGGTGAGGTTATAAGTTTTTGAAAACATTTTATAAGATCTTTGAGAGCTTACAAGATCTTATTAAATGTTTAGTAATTTTTTTTTATAAAAAAAGTTTGTAAGTTAAAAAAATAAGATATTTTGAATTTATAAACTCTTTGAACTTTAATTTATTTTCAAACATCTTATAAAATATTTCATTTTATATTTTAAAAATAATATAAATATCTTTAAATTACATTCTATCAATAATATTTAATGTATTATCATTATTATTATATCAAAAAAAAATTATAATCAATTACAATTACTAATTTAATGGAATCTTGTAAGTTGATTTTATCAAATATTTTAATAGCCTATTTTAAAAATAAGACCTATAAACGTATAAAGTCTAAAAATACCTTATAAGCTATTAAAAAAATAAATTTAGCCAAACACCCTCTAAAGGGCTCATAGCATGCCATTTGATAAACTACTATGCAAGATGAGTACTAAAGGAAAATGTCAAAAGGAGCAAAGCACACCAAACAAGGGATTAGAGCTGCTGAGAAGGCTTTTAGCACTTCATATGTAGTTTATCTGATAGGAGCAGTTATTTAAATCCCATCGGACTTGCTTTTAGAAGATGCATGGAATTAGACATTGCCATTTAGTCTATTATTAGCTTATGGAGTTATTCATAGTAATAAAAATGAAATAACAAGCAACATAAATCCTATATTTTAAATTACACCATTCCATAAAACCAACCACTAACCCAGTTCTTCAACACTTGACAAAGCACACCGCAACAGGAATTGCAAGGGCATTTAATATGCATATTTGTGGACAAACAACCACTTCAAATAGCAAAGGGCATCCGGGAACTTGATCTCCAAACTCCTCTGGCTGCCACCTTGTTTGGGA
Source organism: Avicennia marina (assembly GCA_019155195.1). Classification (NCBI taxonomy): domain Eukaryota; kingdom Viridiplantae; phylum Streptophyta; class Magnoliopsida; order Lamiales; family Acanthaceae; genus Avicennia; species Avicennia marina. The sequence continues at coordinate 8,035,366 of CM032777.1, read as the reverse complement.
TGTACACATAAGAATAAACCCAGAATGGCATAAATTATAATAAAGTAGAGAATTGGAAGAAATAGAAAATTTGGGAAAAGGCATAGAGTTATATTTAAAACATGGAAAATGAAAAAAACAAAAACTAATAAAATTAAGGCATTTTAGTAATTTAACATTTTGCAACGAAAATACTTGTACCCTTAATATATACTACAGATAAATAATTAATAAAATATTAAAAAAGAAAGAAAAGGAAATAGGATGTACCGGTTAATCCGGAAAAAATAAAAAGAAATGACTGAATGGTTATTTTCAATGATTTTTGTTAGTTGACATCCCTTATTTGGTAAAAGCATATAATTAATCAGAGGAATCTCTAGCTTGATGTGTGATCAATCTAATTACTAAACCCTGCCTAAGAAAAAGAAAGAAGAGAGAAATCACATACCTTGTTCAAATTAGCTATTAATCAAACCCCTGGATAAGAATTCAAGTCCCTACGGCCCGAAATCAGGAAATGAGATAGAGAGTGAAGGCTCCCCAGCCAGTCTGGCAATGAGCTTAATCCATGACACTTCCATATGCCAAACCATCTGAGAGCGCTTAGTTGTTGCATGCTTTCTGGCAAATTTTCGAGATCAGAGAAATTCTCAATCCGCAATTCTTCCTCTGCGGATGCATTATCCAGCACTTTAGATAGAGTCCTGACAGGCAATGCACCTAACCATAGCCGTTTAAGGCCGTAGTGATTTGGTAGGATTGGCAGTCTAGTCAACTTAGGACACTGGGCTATCTCTAAATGAATTAAGCGAGGAAAACTCTTTACTGAATCTGGTAAGCTCCATTCCTCGAGGTTGGGCATATCTCTGATGCTAAGGTCTGTCAACGCGGGAAAGGAACATTCTCCATGTCCATGCCATTCAGCACCCAAACGCTTCACTGAATCCATTCTCTCGAGAACTACACGTGTCAGAGAGGGCAATTTCCCAATGGGCGGAAGGTGTTCGATTCTTTCACAATTCCTCAGTTCAACTTCCCTCAGATTCATGAAATCCATTGTTGTCATCCAATTTGGGAATTTGGATCCTTGATATCGCTCGATTTGGATCTTTTTTAGATTCCGATGAGGTTGGAGACCTTGTAGAACCTCTTCATGATGTTCCGCAGAGTTATTGTTGACGTGTTCCCTCCACTCTAAACTCAAGTAAGTTAGATCTACTTTTGTCATCAACTTGGCCCTTTTGGCATCTGCCAAATTTCTCACATTCTCAAGCCCTCTTATGCTCAATTCCCCTCCAAGGTTCAACTCCTCCAGCTGCTCTATTTGCTGAGACGCTTCTTGCCCCACAATGAAGATGCTTAGTCCGCGCAGGCGAGTCAAATCTCCCAGACCAGGCGGTGTCCAAATAAGTGAATAATGATTTTCAATTTCTAGAAACGAAAGATTCTTCATCACTCTCAAATCTTTAGGCAGCTCAACAAGTTGGGAAGAATCCATAAGCTTCAATGTTTGAAGGTTACCGAGACGAGTCAGGGATGCAGGTAACCTTTTAATCCACCAGCATGACATGCAAAGGTACCTAAGATGTTTAAATTTCCAAACTAAATTTGGCAAATCTTTTATGTCAGATGGTTTAAAGTGTAGTGCTCTTAGGTATCGTTGCTTGGAGAGGATGGAAGAAAAACCATTGTCACAGTCTCCTTCACGCACTATTAGTGAGCGCAAAGAGACATCTTTAAACGTGCTCTTATTATCCCCAACAGCCTTCAACAAGCCCATGCCTAAAGACAAGTGACGAAGAGTTTCAGGGATTTCCTGAACATTGCCATGCTCCAGGATCAAGGTGGCTTCATGTCTCATAACAGACACGGCTAAATCATGCATCAGATCATGCATTTTACATGTCCTCTTACCCGTGTATCTATTTATTTTGACATCATGGAAGAAAGATCTCCAAACTAATTCTTTGAAGATCAAACGACCAGCGAGGGGCAAGTCTGTTTGACCATCAGTGAGAACCACAAAGCCATTTGCCATCCATAGCTGGATGAGCTCATCCACCTCCATCTCATAATCCTTGGGGAATAAGCAACAATAGGCAAAGCATTGCCTCATCTGCGGTGGCAAATTGTCGTAACTTAACCTTAGGGCTGACAAGGTACCATTTTCATCATCTGACAGTTGCCAGATTTCACTCTCTTTTATTGCTAACCATTCGCTTTCGTCGCTCTTAAATCGCATGAGGCTCCCTAAAGCCTTGATTGCCAAAGGTACGCCACCGCATTTCTTCACCATCCCCTCGCCAATGTCGCGAAAGCTGTCCTCCACCTTTCTAGTTGAGAATGCTCTTTGCTCGAACAAAGACCACGAATCTGCTTCAGTCAAACACCCAATTCGGTGTACATTCATGGCAGCCATCATAGAAGCAATCTTCTCATTCCGCGTCGTCACCACCAGCACACTGCCTTTCGAGCCACATCTCAGCATTTCCTTCAGTTCATCCCATAGCACATGATTATCATTCCATACATCATCTAAAACTAATAGAAATCTTCTTCCCATCAACCGTTCTCGAAGACGTCGCTGCAGGGATTCCAAATTAAACTTAGAAGTATTACATCCATCTGCATCAATAGATTTTATAATTGCTTCCACAATTTTTTTTGGGCTAAAATCATCAGAGACACACGCCCATATTGTTAAGTCAAAATGCCTCTTTGTCCTTTCATCATTATAGATCAGTTTTGCAAGAGTGGTCTTTCCTAGTCCACCCATACCATATACTGCATAGACGAAAAGATCATCTTGCTGAAGCGTGCTATTTAGCAATATGTCCATTATCATACCCTTTTCCTCTCGCCTTCCACAAATTTCCGATTCATTCACCAGTGAATTTGTCTGTCTACTCTCCAGGGTGAATCCAAATTGATTCTCCGTAACAACCTCTCTGAGATGGAAATTATGCCTCTCCTCTGCTATGAGATCTAAATTTTTCCTTATATTTTTCACTTGATGGGCCATTTTGAATTGGAATTTTAATGGAATTCTGAAGGACAGAAAACATTTACCTCTTTCAGATTCCACCCTTCGTCTGAGGACCTCAGTTGCCATCTCATCCAGTACATTTTCAACATCATAAGCAGCATCCTTCAGGTCCCTGAGCCACTTCTGTATTTGCTCACTCTTCCTTTGCTTCATCTCAGCATCATGGAGAACAGATCGGAGTGTGGTAAACGTTCTTTCAAGCTTCTTGAGCTCGTCCTTCAAGCCACAAAGGAGGTCAACCTCTTGGAGTAACCTAGAGCTCAAAGTTTCAATAATCGTTTGCGCAAGAGCAGAGACCAATGGATCAGCCATACTTTGAGACTTACAGGCACAGATAATTCGAGCTTGGAACAAATTGTGTGAGAGAAAAGGCTAGGAATTGCTGGAGAGATCCTGAAAGACTGATAATGCAAGACGAAGTCAATGGACAAAGTCTGTTTTTAACGGATTAGATGCTTTTTCTGCAAAAGGTCCGCATTGTAGTAATATTAAATAAAGTTGGTCGGAGCACCAACGTCAGCCAAAGCTCTCCTTAACCTTTTTCTCTTACAAATGGAACGCCCAGTTGACAGAAGTTTCATAGATATGAATTGCAGATTTATGAATATGAATCGAAGGATGCTCAGTCAACAATTGTAAATATTTTACTTAGTAAAAGCTACGTATTACAGGTAAAAGATGTAACTTATCATGAACAATTGTAAATATTTTCACTTGGCAGTAAAAGCTGCATATTACAGGTAAAAGATGTAATTTATTCTAGAACATTGTAATAATAATAATAATAATAATATATTAACTTATTTTTAACTTGATGTTTGTTAATTATACTGTGAAATTTCATTAATAAATATATATGGGATGCTTTTTGTGCATAGGAAAATAAAAATGAAAATTGTGTGTACATGGAAGCTGCCTTAATTTGATGGGATTAATCAAACCAAAGCTCCGCAGTATTAATATTATACTAATCTAAAGTAGATCTTCTTTTATTATTTCTGCCTTCCTATAGAAATCTCGATTCTTAACTTTGTAATATTACTCATTAACATTGAAATTATTGCCTCATCCTGAGTTATTTTAATTTTATTAGCTCACTTTGATATATTTTTCTTTTACTAAGGGAGATATAATTATTTAGCTTTTGATTTATGTAACTAATTTGTAGAATATGCAATCAAATAAATATGTCTTGAAAAAAATTAAATAAATATTTAATGTTAAATTAGAGGTTAAAAGAATATATTCACCGTTCATGAGAAAAATAGATGCAAAATTGAATGATGATCATCAAATACATATTAATTCGATACATATATGAAAAAAAAATTCAGTAACAAATACTAATATTGTAGAGTCTTATAACTTAAATAAGACCTATGAAAATTTCACATGCCAATTTTTACTCTAATTTAAAATAATTGATTAATTATCTTTTATGTCCTATCATTAATTGTTTTATTTGATATAAAACTAATACAATCGACTTCTTTTTGATCTTTTTTAAAAATTCATTTTTGACGTTAAGAGTGCAATAACACATGACTATCGTCTAGAAAATTCCATAAAATTTGGTTAATACATAACTGGATGGCATATTCAACTAAAATGGACATGAAGTCTCATATATATTTGACCTATATTGGAAAGATACCTATATTTGGGAGAGGAGTTTTGTTAGTGTATGATGGTGCAAATTGTGTCGGGATTAATTGTATGTTTGAAAGAAAGATTCTGACAAAATAAAATTTTTGATTTATTTGAATTTGTATATTTATATATTGATGAAATAATAATAATAATAATAATAAAAACCCATAAATTTTAAAATTTTTAATCGCAAGTTGTAGAGAAATAATCTATCATATATTTAATTAGGGAAATAGAGAATCTTACACATGCATATAAGAAAGTTCCCTTAGTTATTTATGAAGACATATTTAATTTTCATAAACTGTTTTTTTAGCCCAACTACATGTATGTTAATTAAATATTTTTGTGAGTGATGTTATTTTTCATGCCTCTTGATTAATCAATCTATGCCATTCACTGTAATGTAAATAAATTAATAATTTAACTTTGGTGATGGTATTTTTGTGTAAATTGGCACTTATATAGTACAAATTAAAAAATAAAAAAATATCATAAAAAATTTTGACAAAATTTAAAAGATGTGAACTTTGAGTTGTTCCATATTATGGAAGTCAAGAATCTAGTCAAATGTGGGAATGGATGACTTTATTATTATCGTAATTATTAAAGTCTAAAATGACAATCACTCTAAAAAGGAATGAGCATGTACTAGATCATGTTGTAGTTTCCAAATATAAGGAAAGAGATAAGAAGTTAAAAAATATGGTGAAAGATATCTTGCTAAAATAGGAAATTACCACCTAAAACTACAATATCAAGCTACTAATTAGGACAAATCTACATGAAAAACTTAACAAAATATTTTAAGATAATTTGGAGCTAACTTTCACAAATCTTGTGGATGGAAAGCAAATATAAATACTACAGAATAGGGCATGGGTGTGTCTCCCATGAATATTTTTAAGAGTTTAATGAAAGAAAACACCTATTTTCATACGCATGATACACTTGTATTGAGTTTTGTTTAGTCTTTATGAGTTGAACACTTCACGTTAATATTAATGTTGGGGTCAATGGGAGTTTGACTAGTAATTAACAAGGAGAGATTATTAGAGTACATTAACTAGTTGAAATCAAATACAAAGTTGATTTAGATGAAGTGTTAGGGAATTAAAAGCCTTGTTCTTGGCTTGATGTTTTTGGAAACATTTTTATTAATGGATGATTGAATTGGGCGAATACCACACATATGTATGAGGTGGTATTTGAACTGTGAAAATACATGGCATATCACTACATTTAATTTTACTTTTTGTTTTGAAAGTTGAATGGTGTTATAACATGTATTTGCAAATTGTCTTATGGAATTATAACACTTAGTCTAACTATACCTACCAGTGGCATTTGAGTCACATTATTCTTTTGGACTTGGTTTCAAGACAGGTGAGGTCTTGGAATTAGCGGTTCAACTATGGGTGCCAAGTAAAGTTGGTTTCAAAATGGCTAGTAGCATTTGATCCCTTGGCCATATTTGTCGTCCACGTTTAGGAACTCTTTCGTACCTAGATGAATTTGTACTTAAATGAAATACAGATACATTTTATTTATGACTAGCTGTTTTATTGAATTCTGAGTAAATTTCTTCTTGGATTTAGCTCTTACCGATAGGCTATCTATCATAGCCTAGCCTCTAGGTTTTTGCCCCAGGAACTTGCTACTCAATGAGGTTGACCAGGTGAAGATTCGGAAGACTGGGTTCAAATGTTGTACAAGTGAATACACCCAATTCAACAGAAGTGTATTCTGCACAATTAATTAAATTTTGATTTAATGGTATTTACGCTGTGGTGAATCTTCTCTCACCATCCCGTCTCCCCCCCAAGCCCAATGCAGGCCAGTTGAATAATCTATCTGGCAACCTTGATACTTCATGTGACACCAGGAAGGACATCTATGCTTTCAGACTTACATATTATCAGGTATAATTGATCTTTTTTGATGGTTTTGCATTTGTATGTTCAATATACTCAACAATCCTTTCTTGGCACCACATATACTATAGTTATTGGAAGGCATACATATCACCAGCATGAACTCCCTCTATCTCAAGTCCGGTGAGTTTGAGAAGAAGTTGCTCCTGAGTCGGTGTCCTAGAAGAATTCTGTAGTAAGTTGGTGTCATTGAAAAATAGACTTCTTTCTACTTCTTTTCTTGGTATTCGATTCTGTGGTGATGTTCTCTTGATATAATACCTTTCTACAAATGAATGAAGATTCAATAGTTGAATGAATCAAGCAGTGCAATTGCTATAGTTCATTGGAATGAATCCCTAATCAAGTATATTTTCTATTGTAAAAGAAAGGCAAACAACGAACCAACTAATTGAATTGTACTTTGAAGACTGATTTCAATTTCTCGTGTGGATATTATTATTGGATGCTATTTCCTCCGCAATTTTTACTGGAAATACTCATGTGACATTCACAGACGAAATACATTACTCAGATGAAAATGTTTCAGTTTAATACATATATATATATATATATATATTAGAATTTTTTTTAGATTGATATAGCAGCGTACAAGTCATGATATTTGCCAAAGGCCATCATTTGTTGCTGTCATGGAAATTCTGGAGGAAGTCATTGTTGATGAAAAATGTGGCCTGTCCTGGTTGTTGATTCTCTACTCTGCCATGTAAGCGAAGGCAACACTGTGAGTCTGGTTTATGAACATTGTTTTCTCATTGTTTTTCTATTTCCTGAACTTCTTTTTCACTATGTTTGGAAAAGGAGTTTTATTGAAAAATGATGTTGAGTGTTAATTTTGTTGGAACGTGTAATATATTTAGTTTTAAAATTTTGATATTTTGAAAATTTTAATTTATTTGTGTATATATATATATATATATATATATAAACTATGTAATAATGATAGGATATTATGATTATATATATAGATGATGATTAATTTATAAGGTATAAATATATAAAAATTTGAATGTATGTGTGTTTATATATAGGTATTAATTTGATTATGAATATGTATAATGGTTGAAAAATAATTAATTAGTTATAAAAGTAAAAGTGATAAAATTTCGATCTGAATTGAAATGAATGTTTGTTAAATAGTATGTTTGGTTTGGTTATGTTAAAATAGAAGTTGGGAGAGTAGAAAAGGTGTTCCAAACATAGCCTTTAGATATTGTACCTTGTAATACTTCATTTACCACATTTTTTTGTGTGTAAATGTTGTTTAATCATTCTTTAAATGAATGTGTTAACAGTAAAATAAAAAGTGATAATATTAATTTAATAAGGTTAACTATGGAGAGCTCTCCTGCGCGTTAGTATAATTATCAATGATATCCTTTTCCCTTTTAAAATAATAAAATCCTCCTTTTAACTTAATAATATTTACATATTTTCTACTCTTAATATCTATTTCAATTGTATTTTAATCATATATTTAATTTACAAAAATACATACAAACATACATGCACACACACATACACAGATATATATATATATATATATATATATATATTTACACATTCTTTTTAAAATATATACCTGCATTTGTATTCTATTTATTTGATTATTGTGTATAAGATTAAATATAAAATACAAAAAAATTAAAAAAATATATATTTTGTTTGAATATGTTGCAATGTTTGAAAATTTTATGGGGTTTTAATATTTTAATATATACTAGTAAAATTTGTACACTCTATGCATGTGAGAATTCATTTATAAATTATTAAATTATTGTATTTTAGTTGAAATTATTTACCATTAAAACGTATAAAGAATATTCAAATAATAAAATAAACAAATATCACGAGAATTTTGAAAAACAAATTTGGGAGAAAAACACAAATAAAAAATTAAAAGAAGTAGAAAAATGAAAGAAATAAAAAATCAAAATAAGTAAATTATGTGATTTTAAAATAAGTAAAGATATTTAAAATAAAAAAATAATGAAAGATCCAAATAATTTATGAATAATAAAATTTAAGAGAACATATAAACATTAATTGCAAGTTGGATGAAAGAGATAATAAAATGATAGAAAGAATAAAAGTATCAAATATAAAAAATTCATTTTGTGCAACTAAGAAGCCTTATTAAAATAATAATATGTAAAAGGTTTAAATGATGTATATTTAATTTTAGAAAAGAAGTATTTATAATTTTGGAAGAAAGAAAGGCAAGATAAATAACTAAATTAATTCATACGTAAAAGTTTGACTATGGTAGTTTAGGCCAATATTGGTCTGAACAATAGAGTAAAGTTAGCAAAACTTTCACGCTTTCGACTTCTATTCAAGCTTTATCAAACCAAACATATTACTCTATCAACTTTTATTCAAATAAAAATTTAATTGGTTATTTTTTAATTATTATAATTATGAATAATCGAATTAATACTTACATATATATAAGTATATACACACACATATACTCACTTTTATATATATTTATACCACATAAATTAATCTTTAACTTTATATATACTAGTAAAAATTTATAGAATCTATGTATGCAGGAATCTATTTATAAATTATAAACTTATTATATTCAATTAATAAAAATCAAACTATTTGATATTAAAAGGTATAAAGAACATTTAAGATAATAAAATAAAGAAATATCAAGAGAATTTCAAAAATAAAAAACAAAATTTTGAGAGAAACTTACAAGAAAATAAAAAATAAAGAAGAATAAAATAAGACAATTATGTGATTTTACATTGTGTGAAAATATTAAAAACATGATGAAATATCAAAAGAATATACAAATTATAAAATTTGAGAGAACATAATTATATAAATTATAAGTTAGATAAAAAAAAAGAGAAAAAAATGATAGAAAGAATAAAAATATTTAACATAAGTATAGTTATGAAAATTTACTTTATGTAATTAAGAATCTTTAATAAAATAATAATATAGTGAGCATATCGAATAAATCATCTAACTTATTAATTTTGTAATTGACAATTTAGAAAAATTTGCTACCCATCTTTTCGTCTTTCTTTATATCATCAAATTTCATACAATCAAGGTTATGTTTGTTTCTTAATTAGGATGGAGGAGAAAATTTTGAATAATTTGAGTGGTGATCCAAAATTATATTTGATTTATAAGATTTGGCAATATAAAAATTATGTGTGTGTATATATATATATATATATCTAATATGTTATAATGATTTAAATTATAGGGTAATAAAACATGAATGTGAATATGAAAATTATAGGAGTATGTGTTAATTTAATTATGAATAGATATAATGATTGAAAATTATGAATTAGTTATAAAAAGGTAAAAAAGGAAAATTTTAAATTTGAATTGAATAAAATTTATATAGTAATATGTTTGTACTATATTTGGAACTTAACTTTTAATCTAAAACACCCTCTCCAACTTTAGACTATCAAACAAATTATTTCAACAAAATTTTCATTCAAATTCAAATTCAAAATTTTCCTCTTATACACATATACACACATATATATAATTAACTAATTATTTTTCAATTATTAAGATTATTCATGATCAAATTAATATTTACATATATATATAATAAATATATTCACATTTATTTTTATTTATACATTAAAACTTAATACTTATCTCTATGTACTATTATATTTCAAATTATTATTATTATTATATATTTTTAAACAAATCAAACTATTATTTCAATTAAAGTCTTCCTTTCAAAATACAACTCCTACTAAACATAATTTCCAACAAAAACTCCTTTCTCAAATATAACGTTGGTTTATAATATTTTTAAATAGTGATGAATAGTCTATAAAAATGAGTCATAGTCCAAACATTTTGCACCATACAATTTTAATTCAATTTTAAGTTCAAAATTTTCCTTTTACATATAAATTAATTAATTATTTTTCAATCATTATATTTATTTACAATCAAATCAATATTCACACACATAGTTTTTTACCATAATAATTAATCATTATCCATATATATTATGAAATTATCCAATCATTATGCATATATAAATATACAAATTTAAATAAATTATATTATTTATAACATTAATTTTTTTTCTAAGCATATTATTCATTTGAATATAATTTCTATCAAACAACATGTTTCAACAAAACCTTCCTCCCGAACATTACCAATATAAACTCTACCCAATGCAACAATCTATTTAATTTGTGTGCGTTTTATAATTTTGACATACGTTACTAAATAGGTCTAAAAACATTATGGAGATGGTGAGAAAAAGTAGTAAAACGAACAAAATAAGTGAACAAATGTGTACATATGTTTATATTATATTATTATTTTAATTAAGATTTTTAGTTAGACAAAAAGAATTTACAAAATCATCTTTATGTTAAATACTTTTATTCTTTCTATTATTTTTTTCCTCTATTTTCATTCAAATTAACCTTTATACGATATGTTTTTCCAAATTTTATTATTTTTAAATTCTTGTGATTTTCCATCATTTTTAATTTTAAATATTTTTGTGCGATATAAAGTCACATAATTTTCTTATTTTTATTATTATTTTTAATTTTTTTCTTTTAACTTCTTTATTTGTATTTTCCCTCAACTTTTCCCTCTTTTTTTTCAAAGAAAAAAACCAATTCTCTTGATATATCTTTATTTTATTATTTTAGCTATTCTTTGTACTTTTTAATATTATATAATTTTATTTTTTTAATTAATCATATAAGTTTGTTAGGCTGCCAAAGGGATCCAAAGCCCTTGCAAGATTGATAGGTTCAATTTCGTTATCTAATGTGTTATTTGTTTGTACCTTTAAACAATTTATTGTCAATCAAAAAGCTAGTCAAGAGTCACAATTCTTACTTTGTTGTATCCAAAATGTACTACATCTACGTCCAATTACCATGGATGAAAATTGACTTAGCTAAGCTTAAGTAAGCTTGTTCATCTTGGAACAAAAGGCCAGAAAGTCCAACATATGCTCAAACTTGAAACCTAATGAACAGTCTATTGTCATAAAGAGTGATCATAATCAGTCTTTTGTTTGTACTTGCTCTAATGATTCTCTTGATGTATGACACTATAAATTAACCCATGCATCTCATCATTTGTTAAAAAAATTACCGATAGTTCATCTTTTATATTTCTCATGCCACGCCAACTTTGTGAAATCTATTCTAAAGGTAGAGTATATAGCATGAGTTACGTAATCAGTATATAAAAAATCAAAATGCATGCCTATATTTTCCGATTCAATATGATTTCATAAATTTGAAGTTCAGTTCATTTTCCAGAGTTTGGCTGAAGCATAGGATGATAATTTTCATCCTTAATGTAATTCGCATGCATAAATTTTCAAATCCCATCTGACTTGATTTTAGAAGATGCATGGAATCAGACATTGCCATATAATCTATTATTAACGTATGGAGTTGTTTATCATAATAAAATAGAAACAACAAACAACATAAATCCTATATTTTAAATTACACCATCCCATAAAACCAACCACTAGCCCAGTCCTTCAACACTTGACAAAGCACACCACAACAGCAATTACAAGGGTATTTAAGAGTAGCATCATCCACCGCTTTCATATGCATATTTGTCAACAAACAACCACTTCAGATAGCAAAAGGCATCCGTGAACTTGATCTCCAAACTCCAATGGCTGCCACCTTGTTTGGGATGTACACATAAGAATGAACACAGTATGGCACAAATTATAATAAAGTAAGCCCCAAATTCTAACACATCTTAATTAACTTCCCACAAATTCATTTTCTCTTAGTGCTCCATCAATCCGTACTCTTCATTGAACGAATAATATACATATAAAATTTGTAATCAAACTAAAAACTTTTGAGTGCTGTTAATGAGCTAACAAAAATTATTATTAAAATAAAAAATTACAACACCCTGTTTTAAAATTTGGACTTTACTAAAACCAGTCTTTCAGCTATTCGTATTTTAAAAAAGGTCGATATAATTTTTTAAAGGACTGATCCGTATAAAATCCATTCGCTAAATGGACTTAAATGTTAGTTGAGATGTAATTGAAGTGATTTATATGTAATTTTTTATATTTGAAAGATTGATTTATATAAAATTCAAAGTTAAATATTAGTTAAAGATATAATTAAAAATATATATATATAATTTTATATATTTAAGAAGCTGATCTATACAAAATACAAAATTCAAACTTTAAGAGAATGTATTGTAATTCTCATTATTAAAATAATACGGGAGTCAAGAGAAAAGTGAAAGGGCGCCACCTTATTAGATAACGACAAGCATGAAAAGGAAGGGGAAAAATAAACAGTAAAGTATTTATTAAAATACATATCCCATTAAGAAAACAATTATGCATAGAGGGGCAATAAAAAGTAAACTATTGAATAAAAATATTATACTTCTTAAAAACTAAGAACGCTGTGTTCATTTTTAAATTTTGATTTCAAAAAATATACATTTAATTATTATATTTTTTAAATTTTATTTTTAAATAATTTTTAAAATAAAATATTTAAAAATATACGTCAAATTTTGAAAACAAACAAAGCTTAAGAAAATTCAAAGATAGATGTACAATACCTCAAAAGTCACCACATAAATATAGATGACAATGATGATTATATGAAATAATGTTTTAAAAAATAACAGTCTATATATAGATATATATATATATATATATATATATTTGTAAGAGCAATACATCATTAAAAAAATCTAAAAAAAGAAGACCTTAATAGAAGTGTGCAATATTTAAAAGTCCAAAAGTTATTTATGATAAATTTTATTCATCTAACAAATTATAATAACATTAAAATAATTTTTAGAGTTAAAAGTGCATGAAAAGATTTTCAAAAATAAAAGTAAGATGAATGAGTGAATTAGAATATGTAGAAAAATATATTAAAACCGATTGGAGAAATAAAAAATAATACAAAAATATTAAAATGTGGATATTATAGTAATTTAATATATTGCAAATAATATTAGAGCTTTAATCTTAACATATAGTGTAAATAGATATTAAAAAATAAAAAGAATATGAGAAAAATAATTAAAAATGAAAGATAAAGTACAGAATTGGAAGAAATAGAAAATTTGGGAAAAGGCATAGAGTTATATTTAAAACATGGGAAATGAAAAAAACAAAAACTAATTTTAGTAATTTAACATTTTGCAAGGACAATACTTATACCCTTAATATATACTATAGATAAATAATTAATAAAATATTAAAAAAGAAAGAAAAGGGAATAAGATCTACCCGAAAAAATAAAAAGAAATGACTGAATAGTTATTTTCAATGATTTTTGTTAGTCGATATCCACTTTTTGGTAAAAACATATAACTAATCAGAGGAATCTCCGGCTTGATGTGTAATCAATCTAATTACTAAACACTGCCTAAGAAAAAGAAAGCAGAGAGAAATCACATACCTATTTATCACACTCCTGGATAATCTTCCCATTGATACGTATATCGGGGATGTGTGATATTTTAGGCCAGTCCCCGCCCACTGGTTTCTTGCATCTCTTCTCCAATTGCGGGCCCCCATCTATGCGCAGTGTCCTCAGTGATTCGAGATTCCTGAAGGCATCAGGCAAAGAATTCAAGTTCCTACTGCCCCAAATATGGAAATATGAGAGAGAGTGAAGGCTCCCCAGCCAGTCTGGCAATGAGCTTAATCCACCACAGTTCAATATGCTCAACCGTCTGAGAGCACTTAGTTGTTGCATGCTTTCTGGCAAATTTTCGAGATCAGAGAAACCGGAAATCGACAAATCTTCCAGAGCGGATGCATTATCCAACACTTTAGATAGAGTCCTGACAGGCAATGCTTGTAAGCATACCCGTTTAAGGCCGTTGTCATCTGGTAGGATTGGCAGTCTGGTCAACTTAGGACACTGCTCTATCACTAATTTAGTTAAGCGAGGAAAACTCTTCACTGAATCTGGTAAGCTCCATTCCTCGAGGTTGGGCATCTCTGCGATGAGGTCTGTCAATGCGGGAAAGTAACATTCTCCATGTCCATGCCATTCAGCACCCAAACGCTTCACTGAATCCATTGCCGAGAGATGAAGACGTGTAAGAGAGGGCAATTTCCCCAGCCAGTCTGGCAATGAGCTTAATCCATCACAGTGCCATATCTTCAACTCTCTGAGAGCACTTAGTTGTTGCATGCTTTCTGGCAAATTTTCGAGATCAGAGAAACGGCAAATCAGCAAATCTTCCAGAGCGGATGCATTATCCAGCACTTTAGATAGAGTCCTGACAGGCAATGCACTTAACCGTAGCCGTTTAAGGCCGTTGTGATATGGTAGGATTGGCAGTCCAGTCAACTTAGGACACCCGTCTATCGTTAAATCAGTTAAGCCAGGAAAACTCTTCACTGAATCTGGTAAGCTCCATTCCTCGAGGTTGGGCATGTCTTCGATGCTAAGGTCAGTCAATTTGGGAAAGGAACATTCTCCATGTCCATGCCATTCAGCACCCAAACGCTTCACTGAATCCATTCTCTGGAGAACTACACGTGTAAGAGAGGGCAATTTCCCCATGGGCGGAAGGTGTTCGATTCTTTCACATTTCCTCAGTTCAACTTCCCTCAGATTCATGAAATCCAATGTTGTCATCCAATTTGGGAATTTGGATCCTTGATATCGCTTAATTTGGATCTTCTCTAGATTCCGATAAGGTTGGAGACCTTGTAGAACCTCTTCATGATGTTCCGCAGAGTTATTGTTGACGTGTTCCCTCCACTCTAAACTCAAATAAGTTAGATCTACTTTTGTCATCAACTTGGCCCTTTTGGCATCTGCCAAATTTCTCACATTCTCAAGCCCTCTTATGCTCAATTCCCCTCCAAGGTTCAACTCCTCCAGCTGCTCTATTTGCTGAGACGCTTCTTGCCCCACAATGAAGATGCTTAGTCCGCGCAGGCGAGTCAAATCTCCCAGACCAGGCGGTGTACAAATAAGTGAATGATGATTTTCGATTTCTAGAAACAAAAGATTCTTCATCGCTCTCAAATCTTTTGGCAGCTCAACAAGTTCGCCAGAATTCATAAGCCTCAATGTTTGAAGGTTACAGAGACGAGTCAGGGACGCAGGTAACTTTTCAATCCCCCAGCATGACAAGCAAAGGTACCTAAGACGTTTAAATTTCCAAACTAAATTTGGCAAATCTTCTATGTCAAATGGTTTAAAGTGCAGTGCTCTTAGGTATCGTTGCTTGGAGAGGATGGAAGAAAAACCTTTGTCATAGTCTCCTCCATGCGCTATTAGTGAGCGCAAAGAGACATCTTTAAACTTGCTCTTATTATCCACAACAGCCTTCAACGAACCTTCGCCTAAAGACAAGTGACGAAGAGTTTCAGGGATTTCCTGCACCTTGCCATGCTCCAGGATCGAGGTGGCCTCATGTCCCATAACAGACACGGCTAAATCATGCATCAGATCATGCATTTTACATGTCCTCCTACCCCTGTAATTTATCTGGACATCTTGGAAGAAAGATCTCCGAACTAACTCTTTGAAGATCGAACGACCAGCGAGGGGCAAGTCTGTTTGACCAACAACAAAGCCATTTGCCACCCATAGCTGGATGAGCTCATCCACCTCCATCTCATAATCCTTGGGGAATAAGCAACAATAGGCAAAGCATCGCCTCATCTGCGGTGACAAATTGTAGTAACTTAACCTTAGGGCTGGCAAGATACCATTTTCAGCATCCGGTAGTTGCCAGATTTCACTCTCTTTTATTGCTAACCATTCGCTTTCAAGGCTCTTAGATTGCATGAGGCTCCCTAAAGCCTTGATTGCCAAAGGTACGCCACCGCATTTCTTCACTATCCCCTCGCCAATTTCGCGAAAGTTGTCCTCCACCTCTCTAGTTGAGAATGCCTTTTGCTCGAACAAAGACCACGAATCTGCATCAGTCAAACACCCAATTCCGTATACATTCGTAGCAGCCATCAAAGAAGCAATTTTCTCTTCCCGCGCCGTCACCACCACCGCACTGCCTTTCGAGTCACATCTCAGTATATCCTTCAGTTCATCCCAAAGCCTTGGATCCTCGTTCCAGACATCGTCTAAAACCAATAGAAATCTCGTTCCACTCAACCTATCCCGAAGACGGCGCTGCAGAGGATCCAACTCTGAAAGATCGCATGCACGGTCATCAATAGATTCTATAATTTTTCTCAGTAATCTCTGTACGTTAAAATCAACAGAGACACACACCCATATTCTCACTTCAAAATGCTTTTTTGCCCTTTCATCATTATAGATCAGTTTTGCAAGAGTGGTCTTTCCGAGTCCACCCATACCATATACTGCATAGACAAAAAGATCATCTCGCTGAAGCGTGCTATTTAGCAATATCTCCATTATCATATCCTGCTCCTCTTGCCTTCCACAAGTTTCTGGTTCATTCACCGATGAAGTTGTCTGTCTACTGTCTGGTGTCACTCCAAATGGATTCTGCGGACCAACTTCCAGAGGGAAATTACGCCGATCTTCTGCTATGAGATCTAAATTTTTCCTAATATTTTTCACTTGATGGGCCATTTTGAATTGGAATTTTAATGGAATTCTGAAGGAAAGAAAACATTTACCACTTTCAGATTCCACCCTTCGTCTGAGGTCCTCAGTTGCCATCTCATCCAGTACATTTTCAACATCATACGCAGCATCCTTCAGCTTCCTGAGCCAGTTCTGTATTTGCTCACTCTTCCTTTGCTTCATCTCAGCATCCTGGAGAACAGATTGGAGTGTGGTAAACGTTCCTTTAAGCTTCTTGAGCTCGTCCTTCAAGCCACAAAGGAGGCCAATCTCTTGGCCTAACCTAGAGCTCAAAGTTTCAATAATCGTTTGCGCAAGAGCAGAGACCAATGGATCTGCCATACTTTGAGACTTACGGGCACAGATAATTCAAGCTTGGAACAAATTGTGTGAGAGGAAAGGCTAGGAATTGCCGGAGAGATCCTGAAAGAATGATAATGCAAGACCAAGTCTTTTTTTAATGGATTAGATGCTTTTTCTGCAAAAGAGCCCCATTGTCGTAATATTAAATAAAGTTGGTCGGAGAACGGAAAATAAAAAGAAAGACGTGTGGACATGGAAGCTTCAGAGTAAATTCATAAGCATCAATGTCGGCCAAAGCTCTCCTTAACCTATTTCTCTCACAAATGGAACGCCCAGTTGACAAAAGGTTCATAGATATGAATTAAAGATTTATGAATACGATATGAATTAAAGAGTTATGAATATGAATCGAAGGATGCTCAGTCAACAATTGTAAATATTTTACTTAGTAAAGGCTACGTATTACAGGTAACAGATGTAATTTATCATGAACAATTGTAAATATTTTCACTTAGTTGTAAAAGCTGCATATTACAGGTAAAAGATGTAATTTATTCTAGAACATTGTAATAATAATAATAATAATAATAATAATATATTAACTTATTTTTAACTTGATGTTTGTTAATTATACTTTGAAATTTCATTAATAAATATAAATGGGATGCTTTTTGTGCATAGGAAAATAAAAATGACAATTGTGTGGACATGGAAGCTGCCTTAATTTGTTGGGATTAATCAAGCCAAAGCTCCGCAGTATTAATATTATACTGATCTAAAGTAGATCTTCTTTTATTATTTCTGCCTTCTAATAGAAATCTCTATTTTTAATTTCGTAATATCATTCATTGAAATTGAAATTACTGCCTCATCTTCAGTTATTTTAATTTCATTACCTCACTTTGATATATTTTTCTTTTATTGAGGGAGATATAATTATTTAGCTTTTGATTTATGTAACTAATTTGTAGAATATGTAATCAAATAAATATGTCTTGAAAAAAATTAAATAAATATTTAATGTTAAATTTAAAGTTAAAAGAATATAGTCACCGTTTATGAGAAAAATAGATGCAAAACTGAATGAAGATCATCAAATACATATTGCTTCGATAAATATATGAAAAAAAACCTTCGGTAACAAATACTAATATTGTAGAGTCCTATAACTTAAATAAGACCTATGAAAATTCACGTGCCAATTTTTACTCCACTTTAAAATAATTGATTGATTATCTTTTATGTCCTATCATTAATTGTTTTATTTGGTATAAAACTACTACAATCGACTTCTTTTGATTATTTTTACAAATTCATTTTTGACGTTAGGAGTACAATAACACCGTACATCAAGTCTGATATATATTTGACCCTTATTGGAAAGATACTCGTATTTGGAGAGGAGTTTTTTTAGTGTATGATGGTGCAAATTGTGCTGAGATTAATTGTACGTTTGAAAGGAAGATTTTGACAAAATAAAATTTTTTATTTATTTGAATTTGTATATTTATATATTGATAAAATAATAATAATAATAATAATAATAATAATAATTGGATAAGATGATTGTGTATAAGGATATTGATTAATTCTTAGGGTGTATATATATAAATATATATATATATAAATGTGAGTATATGTGTGTATTTATAAGTCTTAATTTAATTATAAATAAGTGTAATGACACAACAATAATTAGTTAATCATATAGGTAAGAGATTAAATAAGAATTTTGTTAAATAATATTTTATTAATATAAAATTTGATTGGTTGTGTAGAGTTTGAAAAGGGATTCCTAACATATTGAAACCTAGTTTTGTATAAAGATTACATTATTTAAATTCCAAATATATATAGAGTTAAAAGAAAAATTATATATAAAAAAGCCATGAAGGCTGAAAATAAGAATTTGGACAAATGACAAGCACTTGTAATTAAAAATTGATGGCATTTCTTTCACCCTTTTGATTTTTGTTCTTTGTGAGTATACTTCCAATATGGATACGACAAGCTTAAGGTTTGCTTGACATGTGTACTTATTTTAGAAGAAACAATTTTTACTATTGTTAAATTTTCTTTAATTATTAAAGTTCTATGCCATTTTTTCTTTTGGGCATATTCATCATATTTTATGATTACCTACAAATAAAAACTCATAAATTTTAAAATTTTTAATCACATGTTGTAGAGAAATAATCCATCATATATTTAATTTGGGAAATAGAGAATGTTACACATGCATATAAGCAAGTTCCCTTAGTTATTTATGAAGACATATTTAATTTTCATAAACTGTTTATTTAGCCCAACTACATGCAAGTTAATTAAATATTTTTGTGAGTAATGTTATTTTTCATGCCTCTTGATTAAACAATCTTC
The DNA here is from genome assembly GCA_019155195.1 of Avicennia marina. Lineage (NCBI taxonomy): Eukaryota > Viridiplantae > Streptophyta > Magnoliopsida > Lamiales > Acanthaceae > Avicennia > Avicennia marina. The sequence goes on along the minus strand of CM032777.1, from coordinate 8,015,489 downwards.
ACTATGATGTAAATAAATTAATAATTTAATTTTGTTGATGGTATTTTTGTGTGAATTGGCACTTACATAGTACAAATTAAAAAATAAAGAATATCGTAAAAATTTTTGACAAAATTTAAAAGATGTGATCTTTGAGTTGTTTCATATTATAGAAGACAAGAATCTAGTCAGATGTGGGAATGGTTGACTTTATTATTATCGTTATTATTAAAGTCTAAAATGAGAATCACTCTAAAAAAGGAAGAGCATGTACTAGATCACATTGTAGTTTTAAAATATAAGAAAAGAGATAAGAAGCTCAAAAATATGAGTGAAAGATGTCTTGCTAAAATAGGAAATTACCACCTAAAACTACAACATTAAGATGCTAATTAGGACAAAATCTACATGAAAAACTTAACAAAATACTTTAAGATAATTTGGAGCTAACTTTCACAACTGTTGTGGACGGAAAACAAATATAAATACTACAGATTCGGACATGGGTGTGTCTCCCATGAGTGTTTTTAAGAGTTTAATGCAAGAAAACACCCATTTTCATACACATGACACACTTGTATTGAGTTTTGTCTAATTTTTATGAGTCGAACACTTAATGTTAATGTTAATGTTGGGGTCAACTAGAGTTTGACTCGTAATTTGGCAAGGAGAGATTATTAGAATACATTAACTAGTTGAAATCAAATACAAAGTAAATTTAGATGAAGTGTTAGGGAATGAAAAGCCTTTTTCTTGGCTTGGTGTTTTTGGAAGCATTTTTATTAATGGATTGATTGAATTGGGTGAATACCACACATATGTATGAGGTGGTCTTTGAACTGTGAAAATATATGGCATATTACTACATTTAATTTTACTTTCTATTTTGAAAGTTGAGTGGTGTTATAACATGTATTTGCAAATTGTCCTATGAAATTATAACGCTTAGTCTAACAGTACCCACTAGTGGCATTTGAGTCACATCATTCTTTTTAGATTGGTTGCGAGATTGGTGAGGTGTTGGAATTAGCGGTTCAACCATGAGTGTCAAGTAAGGTGTTTCAATCACATAGCTCTCACTGCTTGATGAAACAAACTATACCTAATGAAAAGCTTGGATGCAAGCTTTTATACAAGAGTTGCAATACCAATGGATTGAGCGCACCAATAATAAAGGTGGAAGGCATGATTGTTGTCAAGGATGTGAATGGCTAGATGTTCAAAGATGGAAGGTAGCTCTCAAAAACTCGAAGGCAATTAATGTCATATTTAGTAGAGTTGATGAAGAACAATTTAAATTGATCTCCACTTGCAAAACGACAAAAGAAGCATGAAATATTTTCTAGAATATCTATGAAGGTACGTGCACTATCTAAATTTGGAAAACTCTAAATGCTTACTTCACAATTAAAGAATTTAAAGATGGCAAAGATGAGTCAATCACCATTTTCAACAAGAAACTTTGGGACAAAGCTAACAAAGCAAACCAACTAAAAAAGAGGTACTTTAGAGTTAAGCTAGTCTAGATTACCTTGTTTTCACTCCTTGAATGTTTATCTGCAAAAGTGGTAGCCTCTAAGGAAGCTTTGGATGTTAAGAAGATGAGACTTGATAAATTGATTGACTCGCAACAAACTTTTGAGATGAACATGGCTAAAGCCGAAAAACAGAAAAGAATGGTGCTAAAACCTGAACAAAGCAGCATAGAGGAGGAACACTCTAAGACCGATGATGAAGTTGCCATAGTGGCCACGAAATTTTAAAATTTCATGAAGAAAGAATGGAAAGAGCCCTCCAATTGCAGTAGCAATTCCTCCAAAAGGACTATTGAAGTAGGTAATAAATACATTAAGAAGGACCTTCAAAATGACTTCTCTAATAAAGGTGTTCAATGCTATAAATGTCATAGTTATGGGCATATCCTTGCCGAGTGTGCACACTTTAAAGAAACAAGAAAAACTAAAGACAACAATTTAGAGCTAAGATTATTCAAATAAATCAAAAGAGGCTGAGCAAACAAGTAGCCACATTGTTTTAAATGGTGTTAAAACAAAGACCAAGATTGTTCGTATTGATACCACAACTCTAAATACATTGTCAAACTATAGTTCTAACATAGGTCAGAAATCACTCATGAAGAGACTTACAACAAAATTCTATCCCTTCAAAATGAGGTCAAGACACTGAAGGCACAAGTGGGGACTCTTCAAAGTAGAAGGAAGAATTGAAGCAAAAGATCATCACGATGATAAAACGGCACTAGGATGCTATTGTGGAATCTAACAAGCCACAAAGACATTGCAAAACTTAAACAAAAGAAACATAAAACTTGATGATCTACTAACCATGTGTAAGACTCTAAAGGATCACTTTTGTTTTGGTTTAGTGCTTAATCGAGCTCCAGCTAGTGCCCGTAAAGAGATCCAATTTGTGCGAGAATTTGTGAACACTACCAAACCTAGTGTTGTGACACCAAAGTAGAAAAATTGAAGGGGATCTTGATAGTTCAGAACTCAATGTGAGTATCATCATATATCTAATCATGTTTTAACTAAGTGATTTACTCTAAGTTCAAAATAAGGACCAAGAGACAATACAAGAAAGTGTGGCTAGAAAATTTAACTTATGTTGTTACACCACATACATTGTTGTGTATCGTGGCTTTAACACCACTTGGTACTTTGACAATGGTTGCTTAAGGCACATGACAAGGAACAAGACAACCTTAACTGAATATATAAGTTTTATTGGAAGTCATGTTACATTTGGTGACATATAGGAATGTCGAATGATAAAAAAAAGTAGTTCTACCCATAAAAGGGATTCTAAGTGTAGAAAGGATGCCAAAACTAACGGGCTACATATGGAAGGATTAAAGGCCAACCTTCGTAGTATCAACCAATTATATGACTAAACCTCCACGTACAATTTACGAGACACAAATATTATATATATGATGAAGCAATAACTAATTGCTTAATGGAAAGAGATCATCCAATGATGGTTATCTCTTAACTGATGCTACAACATACTTCAGTACAAATGCGAATAAAATTGAGATTTTGTGTATATGGCTAGGATATCTCAACTGTCAGGATCTTTTGAAATTTTCTAGATCTCGTGTGCTCAGATGAATGCTTGTGCTAACAAAAAAAGGAGGGATTGTGTGGTCCTTGTCAATAAGGGCAAGAGCTACAATCCAATACTGCATCATCCCTACAGTTCAAGAGGTTTAGAATAGCTACACATAGAGCTAATGGAACCAATTGATATTGCAAGTTTGGAAGATAAAAAATAAATTTTTGTTTGTGTAAATGATTTTGCATGCTAAGCTTGGGTTAATTTTCTTAGAGAAAAATTAGAAACCTTTAATGCTTTCAAAAAATTATGTTTGCAACTCCAATTTAAGAAAAAACGTGCCCAAGGGAAGATAGCCAAAATCCAAAAAGACCATGGGCGTCAGCTCGAGACCCAGAAGTTTAGAGAATTTTGTAGTGAAAATGGAATTGCTCACTAGTTTTCCTCATTAGAAACACCACAACAAAATAGTTTTATGGGAGGGAAAATCAATCCATACAAGAGATGGCAAGGAAAAAGGCCTAATGTTTGATAGTTTCATATGATTAGTAATAAATGCCATATCTTAAAAGATCGAGAATTAAGAAGTAAATTTGATACAAAAAGTGACGAGAATGTTTCTTGATTACTCAACCTCAAGTCTCACTTATCGAGTTTAGGACTCATTAACTAAATGTAGTATAGAATCTATTAATGTGGTTGTTGATGTTGAGAAAAGTCAAGCATAAAATTCCCCTAGAAAGAGAAGGAACTTGCTCTACCCTCTGATGATAAAACACCACAAGTACCAAGCAGTTGTGATGTTTCAACATCAGAGTAGTTAGGCATTTACGATGATGGAACACCACAATAAGCAATTCGAGAATCATCATAAAACATTAAAAAGAATCACCCAACTAATGCTATTATTGAAAATCTAGATCACTAGGAAAAGACTAGAGTTGTAGAACAAGTGAACTACAAAGAACTTAATATACACACTTGTTTTATTTAAATGAAAGAGCCTAAAAATGTTGCCAAATACTAGAGGATGCGTGTTAGATCAAGGCAATATTGGAGGAGCATAATCAATTCCCTTGCAATGATGTTTAGGAATTGGTGGAAAAGCCAAGAGATGTCAATATCATCGGTGCAAAACGGATTTTTAAGAATTGATGAATATGGGAATATCACACAAAACAATGCTAAAGGTATATGTAAGTTGAAGGTGGGGATTATGATAAAACCTTTACTCTTGTGGTAAGGATAGAAGCTATAAGGCTACTTATAGCTATATCATACAGTTTCAACTTTAAATTATATCAAATGGACGTAAACAACACATTTTTAATGGCATTCTACATGAGGAGATATATGTGGAAACCTAACGGGTTTTAAGGACTTAAAGCACCCCCATCATGTATATAAGCTGGAAAAGGTCTTATATGGCTTAAAGCAAGTACCAAAAGTATGAAAAGCATGTAAAATATCTCTTAAAAGAAGGATATATGAGAAGGAGAGTAGACAAAATGCTATTTGTGTGGTGCTCCAACACTAGTATCCCAATTAACCAAATATATGTGGATGACACAGTCTTCGGATCAACTTCTCAACAACTTGTAAACAAATTTGTGACCCTTTTACAAAAGGAGTATCAAATGAATATGGTTGGGGAACTAACCTATTTTTTAGGCTTGCAAGTAAAGTAATGCAATAATGGTGTCTTCATATCACAAAGCAAATATGCTAGGGGTTCATGAAAAGATTTGGCTTGGAAAACTCCTATGGTGTTAGAACACTAATGTTTGTCAATATCAAGCTGTCAAAAAATGATGCTGGAATTGAAGTTAATCTCAACCTGTATAGGAGTATGATCGAGAGCTACTCTATCTCATAACAAATAAATTGGAAATTTGCTATAGCGTGGGAGTTTGTACATGATTTCAATTAGCCCTAAATGAGAGTCATCTGAGTGTCACCAAGAAGATAATATGCTACATCAATTCAATTGTTGACCTTGGATTATGGTATTCTAAAAGTTATACACTTAATTTGGTGGCTTTAGTGACATTGATTGATATAGTTGATAGAAAAGACATGATTGGAAGATGTTTCTTGTTAGAAATAGTCTTGTATCATGTTATTTTTAAAAGAAAAATTTAATCTCATTGTTCATAGCCTCGGCAAAATATATTGCAGCTAGTGTATGTTATGCACAACTTCTTTAGATGAGGCAAATGTTAAAAGACTACGGTGTTCATTAAGAGGAAATGTTAATTATGTGTTATAATTGAAGTGCTATAAACACCTTAAAGAATCCTGTGTAGCATAGTAGAATAGAACATATCGACATCAAGCATCACTGTATTCAAGAGTTAGTGGAGAACAAAGTGATAGAGCTGAACTATGTTCCAACATGATCACAACATGTGAACATCATGACTATGGTTATGAATGTTAAAAATTTTGATGCCTCAAGGTGATAGATAGGCCTATGGCCTAGCTCAAACATGACCTACCCCAAAATTGCACAAGGGAAGAAGCGAGAAATTTTAGAAGGAGATTATCTAGATGCTTGTGCCACTTACTTGCCATTTCACATGAATTCACGAAAATCTTAATTCCTTCTCCCATAAAGACACTTAGCCCTCCAAATATTTAGTTATTCACTATTATTTGATATTTCTTCATGATCTTCTCTTGTTTGCTTCATGCTTTTTAAATTAAAGGATTTCACTCACCAACACATACCTTAACTTCACGAAAACTTGCTCCCAAAAGAAGTTCAATATACCGGAATCTTTGTTGAATGAAATAATGGCACTAGAAGAGAAAGTGCTTGATTCAATTAAGGAAGTGAGAGTTCTAAAGGGACAAAGTACTAGAGACCCTCAATAAGTCTAGGTTGAGGAGGAAACCTTAGCTCCTGAACTAAATCTAGAAGAATAATCTAAAACTTAACCTGATGGTGATAATAGGGTGGCAATTACAGGTGACCTACCTAAGCTCCATCCTCTAATAAAGAGGATTGAAGCCCAAATTTTCCCCTTCAAAGATAGCCCTGCTAAAGAATCGGAACACCTGTCTATTGCCATTAGTGGGAAAAAGAAACAAAAGTGGAAAGTGTACAAATCAAAAGAAGTCTCCAGGAAAAAAAAAGAAGAAGATTAATGTGACTAAGCACACAACTTGTGTACTTCACAAAATCCAACTTAGTAAGGTCGACATTTCTCTGTGATAGAAATTTTATGGTAGAAAATTTTGAACACTGTGCAATACAAAGATATTAGATTTATGGTGAAGGTTTCGGCTTATTAGATGCTATGACTTGCTTGAAGAATTACTTTCAAAAGTTAGTCAATGAAATTTTACAACAATTTATCCATGGGTGTTGGTGATGATAAGCCTCTATAGCACCACAAGGTTTATGTTTGTGGGGAGTTGGTCAAAATTTCACCAAGCAAAATCAACCTAGTTTTTAGATTCCAAGATGTTAAAGTAGAGGAGACATTACTAAAGGACTGTGAGGTTGATTATGATGAAATTGTTCGTGTCTTAATTTCAAATAGGTTGCTAATATGGCTCTTCACTACATCTATGCAATCGTCTTCTCTGAAACTTAAATACTTCTTGCTTTATAAATTCATTGCAAGAAATTGGTTTCCTACTACAAAACAACATGGGTCTAATAAAAAGACTACAATTGTACTCTACTACTTTATATTACAAGGATATTCAAATGGGAATGTAATCAACATCATCAATTATCCTAAGATGAAATCTACCACATCTTCACATACATCATCATCACATCAATATATCAACATCACACACTGGATGCATAATAAATTACAACAAGAGCATTATTGTACAAACTTAAATAGGGGAATCCATCCTAAAATCAGTGAACGAATAGTAACAAAAAGTCTAAAAATAAGTAAAGATGTCGTTATAAATAAAGGTACTAGATCTAAAGCATATCTACTTAATAATCTCTGGTGTAAGTGCCAACAAAGAATAAGGGTAGTAGTTAAATATATAAGTACAAAGAAGTTGTACTAAAAGGATTATCACGAAAAACTAATAACATATTTATACACCCTTGTTTTTTCTTTCCTTTCCCTCTTCTTCCTTTTCCACCTTCTCTTCTCCATTATTTGTGTTACTTGTGCTATTTGTTAACATCATCACCTAATCCTCATCAGGTGCTTAAAAGTAAAGCTTTCAAAAGCTAATAGTCCCATACCTCATCATAGTAGTGAAGGAGGCTCATTGGGCTAGGAGGGCTTAGCAAGGCTAACGATCTGAAAATCACAACGGAAAATAATAGAGTAGAGAATGGTGTAAACGAACCCAGATCAGAAATCCCAGGGATGCGAACTGTGCGTTAAGCGCCCGATCCAACATAGTAAAACTGGATTAAATTCAATATAGATGGCCACAATTAGTACACTAGCACCTAATTGATATGTCACTAATTACTCAAACTACTCAAAAATGACTCGATTTGAGAGTTAGAAATTCACAAGAAATTGAGGCACACAAGTTCAGGGAATACGAAATACAATTCTAAAATTTAATTAGGTAGACTAAATAATAATGAAACCTAATGTCATATTTATAGGTGGCATTGGGAACCCTAATCCTTTTAGGATTGTGTTTTTACTAGTCTTAATCCATATAAAACTATGTTTTTAATGGGCTTGTTTATTTGTGGTCCAATAATGAAATACCCTACAATAAAATAGAATAAAAATAAATGATTAAGACTCAATAATTAAGACTTCTAATCCTTTGCCTTCAAGTCTTCGGTCTAGTGCAAAATATTCACTCGGCGCTTTTTTGGGTTGTTCTAATCTACGTCCACATATGCTATCTTCATGAATTTCATGCACAAATGTATTAATTGCTTCTTTAACTCTCTTTGCACGTGCTCTAGTCATTGGCCCAACTAGCACCTCTAAAGGATCCTCTTTTAGACACGGGACGTCCCCATCATTCCCCTCCTCTTGAGAAGTAATTGCCCTCAATTTAGCATCTCATTTATCTCTTGCATCAAACAAACTCAAATCAAATACATTAAAGGTTGTGCTAATCCCATACTTACTCGGGAGTTCTAATTTATAAGCATTATCGTTAATCTTCTCTAATAGTTTGAATGGTCAATCTCCTCGAGGCATCAATTTGGATTTTCTTTGCTCGGAGAATCTCTCCTTCCTCATATGAACCTAGACCCAGTCTCTAGGCTTAAACATTACCTTCTTTCTTCTTTTGTTTGCTTATTGCACATGCTGTTGGTTTCTTTTTTCAATGTTTTCTTGACTTGCTCATGCCTCCACTTTATGTACTTTACACGCTTCTTGCCTTCTAAATTCAAATGCTCATTGCCAAATAATGACAACAAATCTACTGGTGTTAGTAGATTAAAACCATAAACAATTTCAATTAAGGCATGTTAGTGGCAGAATGAACAACCTTATTATACACAAATTTCACATGTGGCAAATATTCTTCCTAATTTTTAATATTTTTCCTAATAACAACATCTAATAATGAAGTGATTGTCCTTTTAAAAGCCTCAATTTGCCCATTAGTTTGAGGATGAGCAATTTAGTTCCCAATTTAGCCCATAGCATTTTCCAAAAATAGCTTAAAAATTTAACATCACAATCAGACACTATAGTTCTAGGCACGCTACGTAGATGAACCACCTTTTCAAGGAATAAGCCAGTTATGTGTGACACATCACTTGTTTTATGGCATGTAATAAAGTGAGCCATTTTGGAAAATTTATTAATGACGACAAAGATGGCATCTTTATCATTCCTAGACCTAAGTAGACCCAAGATATCTATAGAAATACCAACCTAAGGAATATTATGAACAGGTAAAGGGTGATACAAACTATGAGGTTGGTTACGTGACTTAGCTTCCTTGCACCGTGTGCAGTTTTGTGTGATTTGCTCCACATTCCCTTTCAGTCCCAGCTAATGGAAGTACTCCTACAAAATTAATACTATCTTGTTGACACCGAAGTGTCCCATTAACCCTTCATAGTGAGCCTCTCTAATAAGTAATTCTTACAAAGAGCATCGTGGAACGCACAATTTATTAATATAGAATAGATAACCATCATGCCTAAGGTACTTGTCATAAACACATTTTTTAGTTAGTGCATACGCTTGACCAAAGTTAAGGTCTTCTTTATAAAATTCTTTAATACACTTAAACCCTAATAATCTTGTGACTAGCGTGCTCAACAAATTGTACCTATGGGATAATGTATCAGCAACTACATTTTTCATACCCTTTTTGTATTATTTCATAGGGAAATGTGTCAATGAAAGAGATCCATTTGACATGCCATTTGTTGAGCTTGCTTTGGCCTTTTAAGTGCTTTAATAATTCATGGTCAATATGATTCACTCCTTTAGCCTTAGGTAGTACTGTCAAGTCTCCAAAGCTTACACTAAGGAGTACAATTCCTTATCATACGTGGAATAATTTAGTGCAGCACCACTAAACTTTTTACTGAAGTCGGTAATATGTTTCTTTTCTTGCATCACGATTGCTCTAATATCCATACTAGAAACATCATATTCAATCTTAAAGGCCTTATTCAAATCAAGTAAGAAAAGTAAAGAAACATGTGTAAGTTTATGTTTTAGGGTATCACATGCTCCTTGTTGGGTATCTCTCCACTTGAACTTTTCAATCTTGATTATGGCAGTAAGGGGAGCAACAATAGTGCTGAAATCTTGCACAAATTGCCTGTAGAAACGAACTAACCCATAGAAGCTCCTTACTTCAGATATTGATGTCAGAGTTGGCTACTTTTGTATAGCTTTTACCTTACTCTCATTTACCTGTATTCCCTGTGCACTAACAACAAATCCTAAAAAGACAGTGATCAGTACAAAAGGCATATTTCTTAACACTAGCATATAACTTTTCTCATCGTAACACATCAAGTACATTGTGTATGTGTTCAACATGCTCAACTAACATTTGACTATATACTAATATGTTATCAAAATAGACGATGACAAATTTACTAATGAACGAACGCAAGACATAATTCATTAGACACATGAATGTACTGGGAGCAAATGGCATCATAAGCCATTTGTATAGCCTAAATTTTGTTTTACAAGCTTTTTTCCATTCATCACCCTCACGCATCCTAATTTGATGATACCCATTCTAAAGATTTATTTTAGAAAAAATAAAAGCACTATGTAACTCATCAAGCAAGTCAACTAAGCGAGGTATAGGGTAACCATACTTTATCATAATAGCATTAATACCTCTACAATCTATGCACATGCGCTATTGTTTGTCTTTATTTGGCACGAGCAATACTGGCATGGCACAAGCGCTCATAATCTCTCAAACCCAACCTTTACTCATCAACTCATCCACTTATTGCTGGATTTCTCGGGTTTCTTCGAGTTGGTTCTATAAGCTAGCTTGTTCAATATGGATGCCTTTGGAACAAAATCCATTTGGTATTCTATTCCTTGAATCGACAACAACCCATTTGGAATTTCTTATGGAAAAATGTCAGCATATTCCTACAAGACAGACACTACAATAAAGGGGAAGGAAAGATGTGACATCATCAGATATATAATACGCCTCTTTATATAATAAAAGTACAAGGGGCCTCTCAGCATTCAGTGCTAGGCTCACATTTCTAACAAAAGCTAACATATACTCTTTCTTTTTCTTTCCTCTCTCCTCTCTTTTTTGTTCCTTCTCTTTCAATCCCTCTTTTCTTTCTCTTTTCCTCTCTCGCCATAACTGGAACTGTTTCTGCATGTATGACTGATTCTTATAGACTTGCTTTGAAGTCAATGGAATTAAGGTGACCTTCTTGCCGTGAAATACAAAAGAGTACCAATTGGTCAATCCATTGTGTATCACTTTTTGATCAAACTGCTAAGGCCTGTTAAGCAAAATATGATAAGCCTACATAGGCACTACGTCACATGTGACTTGATCTTCATACGTACCGCTCTTAAAGCTCACCAATACTTGGTTAATTACCTTAACTTCTCCACTATTATTAAACTATTGTCACTTATATAGCCTAGGATGATCATTTGTGGGCAATGCTAACTTCTCAACCAACATCATACTAGCCACATTTGTACAACTTTCCATATCCACTATTAAGCTACATGCCTTCTCATTAATCAAGCATCAAGCATAGAAGATATTCTCCCTTTGTGTCTCATCAATCTTTTCCTTCGCTTGAGTACTCAATGCTCTCATCACCATCAAATTAATTCCTATTCCTTCACACAGTTCTCCTTCATCAAATGGAACTTTCCTTGATGATGGCATGTTATCTTCACTACTATGTTTCCCATTAGTCATAATTTCTCTGACTTGAGTCAAAAGCACGGTTCTCTTATTGGAACTGCATAGTAATGTGCCCTCTACCCTGGCACTTAAAGCACAATATATCCTATTTCGTGTACCAGATGAGCTAGAAGGGACAGGAGATGTTACTTTAAGTGCTTTCACTTTAGGTGTAGTTCTAGCCTTTATGGTGCTTGCCATGGGTGCCTTGTCCTCCTTTCTAGGGAAGAGTCTACCCAATGTATTAGGCTGGAATGTAGATTTATCCCTTCTCTTCCACTGCCTCTCTACCTTAATCATCTTTTGCACCATTTCTTCTAACTCCATGTAATATTGCAACTCCACTACATCAGCTATATTCTGGTGCAATCAACTTAGAAAATATGCCATGGTAGCCTCCATATCTTCCACTACATTTGCTTGGATCATGGCAATCTCAAGCTCTTTATAATAGTTCTCCACACTTTGATTGCCCTGTGTCAACGTCGGCAGTCACTAGTAAAGATCTCGATGGTAGTGACTAGGTACAAATCTCTTTCTCAAGACTACTTTCAACTTTATCCATGTACATATCGGTTCCTCTTCCGCTCTCCTTCTACTAGTACAAAGCTGATCTCACCATATAATGGCATAGTCGGTAAAGTCTACGACTGCTAACTTAATCTTTTGGCACACTAAGTAGTGGTGGCAGTTAAAAATTAGCTCTACCTTCCTTTCCCACTCAAGATAGGTGTTGGGATCAAATCGCCCTTAGAAAGATGGTAGTTGCAGTTTCACCCCCTTGGGCACCTCATCATCTACGTTATCTCTATATCGATGTCTCCTAGGCACAGTGTCATAATCATGCCACTCATCTTTTTCATTCAACCCATATTTATTCTCGTAACCATGTCGATCTTATCTTACAGGCCGGACAGGAGGCCTATGCTTATCTTTGGTTCGGGCTTGTCCTAGCACGGGGCTACCTCTGTGCTCCGTTGGCTTGGGCAGTAAACTGTCTCAATCTGGAATCGCAGCTTAAGATGCTTCTACAAGCCCTAATCGATCCTGCATATTGGTCATCCTGTTCTGCATGCCCTCCACGCTTTTGGTAAGCTTCCTCAACTCACCAATGAGGGACTCAAATAAAAATTTAGTTTCGTCAAGACTATTACCTTGACCCAAATAATGACTAGCCATCTAGAGTAATTCTGAGCTACAAAGACATATAATAAGAAATAATAGTTAATAATAAAAGTCATCACCAATAACCTCACCAATTTACTATTCTCACTTTTCTCCAAAGAAATAGGGCTCTCAACACTTGTTTCTTGTCTCCACTCGTGTATCACACAATACTCAAATTAATTCTCATGAATATCAATTTCTTATGCCATTCTTGTGTGATTCAAAAGTGGTCCTGTTACCTTAAGTGACGTACAAACAAGCATACAATATTGAGAATGTGGAACTACAACAGGTATGAACTAACTAATTGGCCAACAATCGATGAAATGGGCCAATATGAAACTAAAGGAAAAAAATTAGTCCTTTTTTTGTTTTTTTTCTAGGAGATATATATATATATATATATTATTCTTTTTTTCCACTACTTTTTTTTTTGGGGTTTTCTTTTTTCTGCACATGGGAGGCTGCGCTGGCGGCAGTTCACAGCTGCTACTGTTGCTTCTCCTATTTTTTTTTTATTTTTTTGAATTTCCTCTTTTTTTCGAGATTTTGTTTTTTGAATTCTGCCCTTTTTTTCTAATTTGTTTTCTTTCAACAGGAAAGTATATTAAATTAGAATACGATACAACATAACTCTGATGCCAATTGATGTGATCAGAAAATCACAACAAAAAATAACAAGGTAGTGAATAGTGTAATCGAACTCAGATCTGAAATTCCAGGGACTGAACTGTGTGTCAAGTGCTTGATCTAACATAATAGAATTGGATTGAACCCGATGTAAACGATCACAATTAGTACACCAATATCTGATTGATATGCCATGAATCACTCGGACCACATCGAAATGACTTGATTTTTGAGTTGAAGTTCACAAAAAATTGAGGCACACAATTTTAGGGAATAGGAAATAAAATTTCAGAATTTAATTAGGCAGTCTGAATAATAATGAACCCTAATGTCATATTTATAGGTAGCATTGGGAACCCTAATCCTTTTAGGATTGTATTTTTACTAGTCCTGATCTATATAAAACTGTGTTCTTAATGGATTTGTTTATTCGTAACCTAATAATGAAATGCCCTAAAATGAATAGAATAAAAATATATGATTAAGACTTAGTAATTAAGACTCCTGATCCTTTGCCTCAGGGTCTTCGACCTGTGCAAAAAATTCATCCGGCACTTTTCTTTGGACTCTTCGAATCTATGTCCACATATGCTATCTTCATGAATTTTGTGTACAAACGTGTTAATTACTTTCTTAACTCTCTTCGCACGTGTTCTGGTAATTGGCCCAATTAGCACCTCCAAAGGATTCTCTTTTAGATGCAGGACGTCCCCATCAAAGGCTCTTTCAATCAATGGGTTAATGAAAAAAACCATTCCAAATGATTGAGAGATTGGACGATAGAGATTCAAACAATGTAACTTTTATAGTGAATGGACAACCTAGCCACTGACAACTATAGTTGGGCAACTAAGGTTGGCACAGATAGGGAGTTAGAAGGAGGGTGAAAGAAGAAAGTCATTTGAGGAGTCTGGCTAGGGTTAAGACAATTTAATGGCCCGACTCTAGAGGAAATTCCCATCGTGCCCCTCCTTGCATCCCCTAAGGTAATTCGAGATATTAGATGACTTAAACTATAGTATTACCCTTGTTCTAGAGGTTTTGGTAGAAGTAGTGGAAATAGACTAGGCCACATAAAGTACTGAATTGGATTGCAAATATTGGGCCAACGTTCGTGGCTTTGGGCTTTCATGTTACAAACTAGTGATTGCCTTTCTTATTACTTGTTAATTATATCTCAATTATTTCTTAACTTTTGATCATATACATACATACATACACACATATATATATATATATATATTATAAATATATAAGCACTGGTTCTCAAGGAGTGGTCATGTTCATACGTTGAGTACGTGTGCATTTCTGTCCACGTGTGGGGAGGCTTTGGTATTTGACGCGTGCACACACACACACATTAGAACACAGAATCAAATTGAAAAACTAAGCCAAAAGAACACAAGAAGTGGAAGGATTTACTTCAAATTAAATGATCTTTTGGGATCTTATATCTTTGATGAATTAATTAGATTCTTTTATCAATAATTAATTAATTTTCTGGTATCTCAAGTGCCATTTATAATTTTCTCCATAGATTATTTTTAACACTAAAGAGACTTTATAGTTAAATCATACATGTACTGTAAATAACATGATACAATTTAACATGAGAAATTCAAGGACAATAAACCGATTACCCACATATAATCTGGATTACACTCCCGTTATTCTCTTACAATTATGTGTTCTTATTTGTTAATTTTAAATCAAAAATTCGACCCTTATTTATGTTTTCAAAATCAAGAAATCAATTCAAATGAGCTTTCAATCAATCAAGTTAATTAATTTATGTTTAGTTGATTGAGTTTTCATTTAATCAACTCTACTATAATGTCTATTGATTGAGTTTTTATTAGATCAAGTTGAGTCCTCATTTGACATAGTCAAGTTTTCAATCTATTAAACCAATTTGTATTTGATCTATCAATTTGGAAACAGAAGTAATTAAAATATTCAAATTCAAATAAAATAGTGTCTATTTTGACATTAATAGTATAATTTGCTCCCACTAACCAAATAAATATTACTGCACCAAATATTAATCTATACAATGCCAAACATCTCGAGAGCATAATGCCTGAACATACAAACTACAATTTCATTACCTCAAAAACAACTCCCTCCAATACGAAAATCTCAAAAACATTCTAAAATGTTAACCAATAGATTTTTCCTTTTTTCTTCCGTTTTTGTATTTATTTTTATTTTTTGTATTTTTCCTCTTTTATTTTTCTTGTAATTGGATATGATTCAAAATACAATGTAAATTGCTTCATTTTTTATTTATACATTTTCATATAGTTTTCTACCAGTACTTTTTATGTACATATAACAAAAAAAGTTATATTCGAAAGTGCATGTCTTAGAGTTTAAAATATTTTGTTTAATAATGTTATATTTAACAACAATGTGTTTGTATTAGTCATGTATGCCTCATATTATCAGAAAGCAACTTTTGCCATATTTTCAAGGTTCAACTATAATGTGCTCTATTTCACGGAGACAAATTATGGCAATTTAAATAGTGATGAAAATTATCCTTTTAATGCTTCAGTTTATATCCTTTTCTCTCAGGCCATATGTACTAGTATATACATTTGCTCGGTGAGCAATTTTTTTAAAGGTATTTTGTAGATAAAATTATATAAATGAACTATATTTTGTGTTAATTAGCATGGTTTAATTATGTTGATTGATAAAAAATCATTTGGTGACTCTCATTCTGCATCGTTCTCATTCAGGTCATATATACTAGCATTTCTATACATTTGTTGCGTGTATAATCAAAAAAAATTATTTTTTGGATCAAGTTGCATAGATAAACTATATTTTGTATTGACTAGCGTGGTTTACCCATGTTGATTAATTAAAAAAATCACGTCAAATTTTTCGAAAACATTATGTAATTAATAAAATATACAAAATATTTTAAATATAAAATTAAATTATTTAAATGTAAAATAATATGAAAAAACATAAGAATAAAAGAAGAGATAAAGGAAATCCAAATGGTGGTTAGAGAACAAAAGAAAAAACAACAAAAATATTAAAATTGAATAGAAACAAATAAAAAGTTAAAATACACAACAAGAAATATAAAATAAAAATAATTTAAAAGAAGATAATATAATAAAAGAAAGATTGTCAAGAATGATATATATTAAGAGTATTTTAATTATTAAATCTCAAGGATCAAAGATAATTACTTTAACACCCTCATACTTATACACACACACACACACACACATATATATTATATTAGATTGAACAAAGTTTTGTAATTCTAGGTTAAATTAGATTTTGTGATTGTTGTAATTCCACTGGATAGTTTATATGCCGATATTATAACACCAGCATATGTAAAACATTAGGTAAAAGAGATTATAAAAACACACAATATATTCATGTAGTTTAGAGCCTCCATTATTGAATCTCAGCCAAATCAAAGTAATCAACTGTTTTAAGTGATTACAATCCAAATATAGCCAAACACAAAGTCTCTTGGCTCTCTTTCACTTCATCTAAATTGAGTTTTCAGTTAGTCAAAATTAGTTAATGCATTTTCACACTCTACTTAGATAAAGTGTTTAGTCAAAATCTCTTTTGATATCAACATTCACGTTGACATGAAGTGAACCATTTAAAATAACTTGTACAAACTCAATGATGTGTGAATGTGGTGTTTTTCTCACTCACACTTCTCTTAGGAGAAGACACGCCCAACCTTGAATGACTTCAACCTTTTTATGCTTCATTTTGCCCCAAGAAATCTAAGAGAATCAACTACTAAATCATCCATGTAACAGCTAGCTGGTTAGGTATTAATGCTGAACGAATCAAGGAAAAAGAATTGCAGAATTCAAGGATAATAAAGGAGAGTTAAATGGAGAATTAAGAAGGACCGAAGAGGATGTGACAGCTGCAAACTTAGTAACAGCAAACTTTACTTGTCAGTGCCAAACACAAAAGATGGAATTGAAGTTGGAATTAAGTCTGATTGTCAACCCTATAGAACGAAAGGAAAGTGAGTTACTCAATGATCAGCCACTAAAGGCGGGAGAGGAATTCAGCCGCTGAAAACTGAAAGGGAGAGAGATTGGCGGGATAGAATGATGGGATGGTCAACCCGGGCTGGATAAAACCGAGAGTGACGAAGGGTAACCGATGGAGTAGCCATGTGAATGAACGACCAATCAAAGAGGAAGCATTAAATAAAAATTTATGGGAATAATTGCGATTGGACGAGAGTTTTACCTTAAAGAACCTGTGAAGAGTTGCTGGAAG
The DNA here is from genome assembly GCA_019155195.1 of Avicennia marina. Lineage (NCBI taxonomy): Eukaryota > Viridiplantae > Streptophyta > Magnoliopsida > Lamiales > Acanthaceae > Avicennia > Avicennia marina. The sequence goes on along the minus strand of CM032777.1, from coordinate 7,998,002 downwards.
GAAATGTTGCTACTCTGTCTTTAAACTCTCCAAACCGTACACTGTGCCAAGACGGGAGTTGCAGTGGATTAAATCCATTCATTCTGAGGGCTACTGAGTCGGCTGTTTGAAGGAGGAGGAAATTCTGATGTACCGAAGGACTGCCCGACTTAAGAAAGGAGGATGGAAGCCCGCTCGAACTTCAAGAAACGGTAAATCTACTCGATCAAATTTTTGTCCCAGTCTCGATTGCATTAACGCACGTAAATTTTATAAGTAGGGTCCGAGAATTTCGTTGGTACTCACGAAAGAAGGAAATCAGACGGTTCGGATATTCAACACCGGTTAGACACTCGGCTCTACTTTCGCTTTCAATATAGTTGTATTATAGAGAAACTTGGATCATACGGCAATAGTGCGCCTGTGAAAATTCTTGGATTTATCTGAATACACTGCAAGTGAATGGAACGCATGATGATTCAAAGATGGAGTAAGACTAGGAGATGGACTACAGAAGTCTGTATATGCAAGATTTTGAGTTTGTATTGTGAGATCTTTCTAAACCTTAAAATAGAACTGAACTCTTACTTCTAAAGCCTTGAATCATGGATTGAATTATAGGGATTCTGAAAAGGGAGGCTATGCTAATTTTCAAGGCAGGAAGAATTGTTCATAAGCATACACACACACACTAGTTAAGCATGAAATTGGTGGTGGACGAGTCCAATCATGGCCGTAGATCTTCAACCGAGACTTTTTAGTTCGGTTATTAGGATTTTAATTCATAGAGAAATATTGCTTCATTATGGATTAAGTGGTAGATTGTTCGATAATTAGTAATTGACTGATTCTATACCAAACCTCATGCCCTCGAATAGTGTGAACTGCAATCAGCATAACATATTCACTACGTGAATGTGGAAACATGGTTGCTGAGAGTTATTTTATTATTATTGGTTCTCTTTTATAGTGGAAATCAATGAATTAAGGGTCAGGTTGGTGATGTTGAAAGTTCTGGCACAAGGTCTCTAATGATTGCCTTACATATTCAAGTTTATAGTTCTGATAAGGTTAATGAGTATATACACACACACACACTATATATATATATACACACATATAAATATGTTTGGCCGCACACATATTGTATTTATAATGATTGAATGTTAGATACTTACATTCTAATTTCTGATGGCAAGTCTTAGTGTTGCCCCGTGCCTTAGGAAATAGGATGGTACCTAGCTTAAAGCTTCCAACTGTGGCCATAGGTGCATTCTGTTGGTGGCTTAAACAAGCATAAATGAAAGTAGAATTCTCTGCAATGAAGAAGAAAACCACTAGTAATTGATGTTTAAGTTGGATTGAATACAAGTTCATACGAAACCAAGTGAGAAACAACAGTGTCAATAAATTCGAATTTAATAAATGAATAAGGAAAGGACAGCTGAAATTTGGGACTAAATCAAGTGATTATTGATTTAATAAGAAGTCGCACCTGGGGAAACCATAAATCGTGCAAACTAATACGAAGTAAACAGACTATCTGCAGAATTTCAACCGCCTTATTTTTATAATTGCTTTTATCATATAAATGAAAGTTTACCGTGTTAAGTGTGTTAAGTGAGTTACGTTTGAATTTTGACAACTATCATAGTTTAGTAAAATTTCTTTGTCATACAATTGAAATTTTCATCGTTTAAGTGGTTATCTTGTTAGTTTCTTAAACGGCTTTTGAAAAATAAAATCAAATTTTTTTATGGCAATAATGAAATTTTTATGCAAGTGGATTACTTAGATTATGTTTGACAAAATATTTGCAGTATTTTGTTTTCTAATATGACTTCGAAATGCCATGAAATTCTTTCTTTTGGAAAATATGTGTATCTTTTTATAAATATTTCTGCTTATATACTAGAAATTATTTATGCCAAGTTACAGTTATCTTTTGAACATGTTTTGGATGTAAACAAATATTATAATGCATTATAATTATTTTGAACCTAAATTATGTTAAGCTCAGATGTTTATAAAAAGATTTTATGTAATGATGTGTATTGAAAAGATCGTTAATGTAGTGTAACTAGTTTCAACCTACAGGATAAAAAGTAAGGATACGATCTACTCAATCAGGGTAAAAGGTTGAGATACAACTCATTCAACTAGGGTTAAAAGGTTGGGACAACCCTCCTCAAGTGGAGTTGAGAGACTAAGATCTTGATTTGGGAATTTCATATACGGTATCTTTGAGCCAATGAACAGCGTACATAACGACATTCCTTTAAAATTATTAGTCACTTATAAAGATGCTTACGAATTGTCTACGAACACCGACCTTCTGTCAACTAGCCTTGTATGAATAAAGGGTTCTGAACACACAACTATTATAGAGAATCTGTGATCGAGGCAATTTGTGGGACTAAGGATTCTACAACTAGATTATTTGGCCCAATTAATCTATATATATCTAATGGTCAAACGGTGACGTCTTGTGGAAGTTCAAAGACAGTTCTGTAATTCAAGTCGCCAATGATGCAGATCCTCTTGATTGGCGAGATTGGAATTTTATGACATGGGTTAGAATTTAATGAACCCTAACTCAGTCTGGTCCACGGATCTCCTCTGCCACCCTTCCTTTCTTGCTTTTCTCTGGCTAAGACTCCGACGTTGCCCTTCTGATAGGTGGCAGTTGCAGCTTTTGATCCATTTCAAATCTTATGTTTTATGAGTTCTTCTGATGTGATCTATTGATTAATAGGAAGAGATTTCTAATTTATGTCCCTATAGATGTGTTTTTTTACCCCTTTCTCAGTTAAATGAGCTTTAACCCACAATAATGATGAGGGTGCCTGATACCTCACCTGTTAACATGTTTTAATAATGGAAGACTTGAAGCATTGAGAAAATTAAGAAAGTAAAAATAGAAGGTGTTTCCACCAATGTTTTTAAACTCGAATTGGACTGGCTGGTTTGTTTGCTTTAACTAATAATCGGCCATTTTTCCAGTCTGTATGCAAAATGAACCGGTCAATATTTTTGATCAAAGCTGAGTGCCTCTTTCTTCTCATTCTTGGTCAGCACCACAAAGAACCCAAAACTCAGAAATCAATCATGCACCACAGAACTCAGAACTGGAGGACTAGAGTTTCTTTCTTTCACTCATTCTTGCACCAATCATCGTCAGAAGTCGCCGGAATCACCATTTGCCTTTACTAGCATTAGCTTTTCTAAGTAATTTCAACCCTAAACTCTTCTATAGGTTAGATTGAATGAATTAATTTTGCCCTCTTTTTAGTTCGACTATTTGCAGTTAACTCACATTTCCTTTCTTGTTTTCTTTTCTTTTTCATTCACCAGAGCCATAGCTTGAAATGCAATGATGATAGTGAGTTTGAACCATTGATAGTTTACAAGTGTGTTTTATCCCTCAAGTAATGTCTGAGTGTCTTGATGATTTAATTTCCCTCATATGGTTAATGTATATTTGCCAGTCTCTATTTATAACTTTGATTTAAAAATGCTTTGCATTTCTGCTTAATTCTTTGGCCTGAAAGCTACTTTGTTCTAAGAAGATTATTTAACTTGTAGCAACAGTAATATTGGAGATTTGCATTAAGTTTGGTTCAAAAATCTTATCAAGGAAAAGGAACGCTAGGTTGAAGGGAAGCAAAAAACATATGGAACTCTAATTTTGTTTGCTTTATGTATTTCAATGAAACAAATAAAAATATTGAAGTAACAAAAGGTAAAATTGAAGGAATACAAACTTAGAAAAAGAACGACGAAATGGCTACGGAAAAGGACTGTATGAATGCTTTGGAGGAAAGGGCCAAATTTGATTCTATCTCATTTTTTTCATCATTTTGCTAGGTCTCCAATCATATTATATTTCCTTCATTTTTTCATTTAATGTTTTTTCATAGCAATTGAATATTCAGATTATTTGCACTGAACATCTCTTTTCTTTGTACCATCAAAATTCATACTGCCACTATAATGTCCATTTTTCATTGAATGGTATTATTATTTGGAGTACAATTATCTTTTTCACTAATAACTTTTAATTTCTTGGTAGTTTTGTTTAGTTCGGCTATTTGCAGTTAACATGGTGTTCAGTTTGGTTACAGAATTTCACAAAAGGCCAACTAGCTTTCCTTTTCAAAACTAAACTACACTGAAATTATGTGTTTAATTCTATGTAAACTTTTAGATGTTTTAATTGATAGTTTTAATTTATACATTTTCTTATCGTTAAATAATAACTTAACATACGTTTTTTATTTTGTAGTCTAATGGAAGGTATAAGCTCTCATTCTATACCAAATAAGTCTCAATCTATTGGTGATTGAAAAGGACAATCATACGGGAGTAATCCTAGACAAAAGAGAGACATAACATGGAGGTATATCTCTGAAGCAACGAATGCTGAAGGAAGGAAATTTTTTACTTGTGAGTTTTGGTTGTCTATATTCAAAGGTGGAGGTATTAATCACATGAAGCAACATTTAGCTAGAAAAAAAGGAAATATTGTGAGCTATAAGAAAGATCTACCAGAGGTTCGATATATGGTCCAAGAATCTTTGAAGGAAAATAGTGAAAAGGCAAAAGATAGACGACAAGGTAAAATAGAAATTGATAAATCTGCAGTTAGTGCAAATTTGCATGATGCTAAAGATGATGACATTCATGATATTTCACCTCCACCAACTCAACATGTATCACTTCAAGGAAAATATCACAAGGTTGGGCAATTGACATCATCAAACAAAAGAAAAGTAACACTTGGACTAGAGAGTTTCTTCAAAAGTGGTACTTGTGATCCTTTTCAACTCACTATAAAAGCTTCCTTGCAAAGTAAAGAAAAATGGCATATACTGATATGTCCATTGCATTGTGGTTTATGTTGCATGTATCTCTTAAAATGCTTGCAATTCTCATATTTTCAAATTTCCATGAGTAAAGTTGCTTCAATGGGTCATGGATACATTGGACCTAATTATCATGCTTAGCGAGTTGGTCTTTTGAATGATACTAAAAAACAAGTTGAACTTATTATTGATTATTTTAGGAGTAAGTGGAAAGAAATGAGATCTTATTGTAGATTCTTTTAGGAGTAGGAGTAAGTAGAAAGAAATGAGATGTACAATAATGGGTGATGAATGGAGAGATTCTATACAAATGCCATTAGTTAATTTCTTAGTTTATTCTGTCACTGGAATCTTATTTATAAAGTTTGTTGATCTATCTGGAATTGAGGCAAATGCTGAAAATTTGTGCAATTTATTTGTTGAAATTTTGGAGATAGTTAGCCCAAGTAATGTGATTCATATCATCACGAATAATGCAAGCAATTGTAAGGCAGCTAGTGAATTACTTTTGAAAGGTATCACACTATTTGTTGGTCACCTTGTGTAGTTCATTGTATTAATTTGATTATGAAAGACATTTGTGAATGGTCTCATGTCGAAGATTTATCTATTCTTGCTTCAAGAGTGACACGTTTTATTTATAATTACAAATGACCTCTCAATTGATTGAGAAAAAGAGAAGGATGGAAAGAAATTATTCGACCTGGAGATACTCGTTTTGCAACTACTTTTATTGCACTAAAAAATTTAAATGATCATAAAGAGGACTTACAAGCAATGGTAGTCTCTCCTGATTTCAAGAAATGTTTGAAAATTGATATTGCAAAACAAGTTAAGTAAATTGTTTTAAGTGAAACATTTTGGAATAATTTAATTATTGTTGTGGGAATTGGAGCTCCACTCCTACACTTGTTGCGCATGTGTGATTCTGATGGGAAATTGGCACTAGGTTTTGTGTATGAAGGCATGTATAGAGTGAGGAAGCGTATTAAAGAATTATTTAGGAACAAAAGAAGACTCTATTAGCAATACATTGACATTATTGATGCAAGATGAGATAAAATGTTGAGAAAAAATTTGCATATTGCTCCATATTTTTTAAACCCATCTTTTCAGTACGAGAAAGAATCTTTTTGTATAAATTCAAAAGTTGTGAGTGGATTGTTGGACTACATTGATATAAGAGTTGACAGTGGAAATATTAAAACCTATAATGAAATATCTTTATATCCAGATAGATTGAAGAGTTTTGCTAGACCAACTGCATTGAGCATTGCCAAATCAACTCGCTCTAGTAAGTTTAAAATATAGAATTATATCTTTTTGCACTATAATTTGCATTACTTTTTATATTCTTATTTAATTTCTTAATAATTTTATCTTGCTAGATGACTGGTGGAAATTGTTTGGAATTGATGCTCCACATTTACAGAAGTTGGCTATTAGAATATTAAGTCAAACAGCTTCTTCTTCTGGATGTGAGCGTAATTGGAGTGTCTTCGAACGTATTCACACTAAGAGGAAAAATAGACTAGAGCATCAAAGGTTAAGTGATTTGGTTTATATGTATTATAGCTTGAGTTTATAAAATAGGTGAATACAAGTTTGTTATTTATTATTGTTTATTCTCGTATGCCTAATTAAGAAATTTGCTAATTTACTGTTTCCTTCTATTTTCCTCTTTCTATTTGTTCTAAGGTTAAATATAACAAAAGGCATTATGGTCCTGTAGATTATGAGTGCATAGATAAAATAGAATTTTGGATTGTAGAAGAAAATCCTTCAAGTGAACTCGAATATGATGATTTAGAAAATATATTGGAAGAAAATGACCAAAAACTGGAGAAGAGTCTAGTTCACAACCATCTACAGATTTAGTTAAAACTATTTGTCTTTCCTTTTTTCTTTTGATAATTTTCATTTATAGTGATTTAATGTTGATTTTTTTTTAATATTAGGAGAAGAAACAAATACCTTTATAATTGAAGACATTAATGTTGAAAATTTTGGCCTCAAACTAAACTTGATGATGATGGTGATGACAATGGTGATTGCATTGAAGAAGATGACTGGAATTAAATTCAAATTTAAAATTAATTGTGTCTATATTTTTGTAATTTTAATGACACTGTCGCTTTAATTTTTATTGAAATTTAAGATTGATTGTGGCTATGTTTTAGTAATTTGAATGATATTTTTACTTTAATTTTCTATAAATATTTATCACTATATCATGTGTTTGTCAAATTAGATTGAATGATTCATTTAATATAGAATATACTTGTGTTATTATTTTTTGTTTTTGAATCAATTAATTTTTGTATAGAAAATTTATACAAAAACATATTATTATATATGTTAACAAGTATCCACACACACACAGAGAAAATATATATATATATATATAATTATATTTATAGTTCAGGGCAATCGATTTTTTAAAATCGATTGAACCGATCGGACCAGTGACTCGGTGAACCGATAGACTATCTAGTTCAATCACTGGTTCGGGTTTGAAAACAATGGTTTCAACTCTTGTTAGGGGCTTTTGTAGTTTTGCGAGTTAGAGGAAATTGATTTTTATTTGAACAAAAATTAGGGTGGGTAAATGTAATTCACCCATATTATTAAGACGTTACTATAATGAGGCTTTAGTGGCTACAATGAACAATTAAGGGCATAAAAGAGTGAATCTAGTTGAATCCGTTAACGTGCAAACTCATTTAAATTTTTATTAGAATTTCAAAAATTATTTTTTGTTTGGTCTAATTATTTATAAAGTTGGGATTAGAGGAAATTCAATCGAATAGAGTATTATTTCAACTAAACTAATATAATTGTTGTTCTTTGTTAATCAAGTCTATATGGAATATGAGTTTAAACCTATTGAACAAAAAAATATGACCAAATTAAGGTGGTTAAATTTAAATGGGTCCAATTCAAATTATTAATTTAAAAAATACAAGAAATAAATGTAGCGCATCCACACGAATAACGTGCGAATCATTCTGGCTCCTGAAATGATCTGAAATGTTTACATCTTATTTATTATTATTGTATTTTTATTGAAAATCTCATCTCATATTTCATACCCTTTTGTTTTTTATGTAACACAAAATGACACCAAAGGAAGGGCCGTGGTGGAAGAGTTGAGTTGAAATTGGGTGCTATGAATGTGAAATTAGTAATTTTTGAAGTCCTAATTTATAGTGAGATTAGAAGCCAACTCATGTAATTAGATGTTGGACGCCTTTTGTTAGAAGTGTGAGTGGTTTTGGTGGATAATTTGTAAATATCCTGCAAGCGATCTATAGAATATCGAAGGGTAAACATTAGTTATTATGTTAATGTCATGGTTATCCTTTAATTAACTAATAAATAATAACTAAATAATGAAATTGATATAACTGAAGCAAATATAGGAAGGATTTGACCCCCTGGTCCCCGAAAAGAATTTTGCACCTAGAAATGAATAATTTTTTGAGGCATTAATTTCATGTTTCGCATGAAATACTGTATAATCTTTGTTTTGAAATTGAAAGCAGAAAAATATACTAGCTAAAACTCAATTTGGTCTATTCTTACAAATTAATCTTTCTACCAAACCAATATCTAAAAATATGTTTATACAATATTTAACCTTTTCACATCATAAAAAAAAATGGAGTTGTGGAACAATTAACAAAAAGGGTGTTTCATTACCTCTTTTCCAATCTTTGTAGTTGTACAAATGTATTTAAACTATAAATACTTAGAGTTATATAAATTTATAATATGAATACAAATACTATGAAGATAATGCAATTTAAGTCCATGTTTTTAAAATTGAATCAGTCATTAGACTGAAGGAATAATTAGATTAAGGGTCACTAGTTCAATCAGACTAATCATTTTAAACAAATTGTTTTTAAATTATATATAATATTAAATATATACAAATACAACAATATTAAATCAAATTTGAAAAAAAAAATTCAAATCAAATTCTTAATATACCAAATGATAATGTAAAGAAATTTAGGTTGGTGAATTTTTTTTGGGGCAAACAATGAGATCTTGTGACTTGGGGTATATGGATAGATTGGCTGGGTAAGTTTTTGGTTGAGCTGATTGTATCTCTTGACTTGCTAAAAGGCCCAACCAACTCTAATTTGTGACTTTAAATGACAGTGTCGAGCAAACCCTTTTGGAAGTGAGGGGCTTTTAGGTAAATTTGGTGAACGGACAGATAAGGTATTGTTGATTGTTAAGGTTGAGGATGAGTTTGTAATTTTTGATTTTAGATTGAATAAAACTCTCTCCATGTTCCCACTATAGATCATCCTTTTTCTCTACCTTCTCTTCTATTCTAGGATTTTCTGTTATCCTAAGCTTTGCTAGCTAACAGAACCCCAATGCCCTAACTTTATATACTTCTTGACTCCTTATGACGCATAAAATAGATTAATTGGAATAGAATTTATTTTTCAGATTTCAATATTTTTGAAATTAGCCCAAATGGTTGTGGAGCACCTTTCCTCAAATGAACCAAGAATAGGCCACACTGTGATTAGGTGAATTTTATGTTCCTAATATGTAATTGTCCTTTATAAGGTAAGTGAGGTGATAACAAAAGAAGAATGGAAAGACAAACAAAAAACGAGAAAGAAGGAATGGAGGGAGAGGGAAATAGATGAGCTGTAGAGGGGAAGAGGAAGCGAAGATGAGGTTTTTTTTTTTTCCTTAATTTCAATATCTGATAATATTTACATTCTATGTCTTTTTCATATATGATTCTATTTTTCTATTTCTTTGAACAGTTTGTTTTAGATGAGGAGAGTTATGGGTAAGTAGCTCTAGATTTGGTGTACTTTCCTTATTCTATCTACAGCTTCATTTTTGCTTTTTATTTATTCTATTTCTCTACTTAGACCATTAGATAGATGTTATTGTCCCCTTTCAATGTATTGTAATTTTCCCACTTGTAATTTTTATTTTTTCCAGGCTATGTTGAAGCTTATAATAATGTAGTGCTGATTTGTTTGTGATTGATGCATAACGCCCCCTCACCCTTCAAATAGTCCCCCTGAAAATCCTCCCAAGAGGCTTCAGCCACATTGAGATTAGACTATTATACCACTACTTATTTGACCGTGTCCCTTTATCATTCTAGCTATCTTTGAATTTTATAGTAAATGTCTTTAATTTTATTTCACCATAATTGTTTGCATATGGTAGTTTTGGCATAGATTATGAGTTTGCCATAAGCTACCCTTTAACTAAAATACATGAAACATATGATAAGTGTTAGCCCTTTTTAGTAGATCTAACTTGTAAACAACCTTTCCTAGTTTCTCCAAAATTTTTATAAACCAAAATATTTTAAAACTGGTTTCTGGCTAGACCTTTTTACGCCAGACATCTATGTATAGGATTGTAGTTTTAGGTACACTTCATCACCTACCTCAAAGCATTTTACAGTCCTCCTTTTGTTGTTCTGGATTTTTCATGGATTCTTAGGTCTTATGAAGCTTGTCCTTCAGTATTCTCAATGCAATTTCATGATCCTTGATGAATGGGTTGGCCTCTTTGTTTAGTGTATCTATTGGCACATCAAACCTACATTGTGATGGGCTACTCCATACAATGTATGAATGGTGAGGTTTCAATTCCACTATAGTAGTTAGTGTTGTAACGCCATTGTATGAGTGGAAGCTAATAAGCCGATTTTCTTAATTTAGATTTAGTCAAACACCTTAGATAGCACTCCAAACATTGATTAGTTCTTTCTAATTAGCCAACTAATTGGGGTGATGTCAAATACTTAAATTTAACCTAACTTAATGTCCTGAAATACTTTCAAAACCCACTAGTGAAAACTTTGTCTCTATTGCTAACAGGTCTATGCAACTTATACACATGATTAATAAAGACTTGAGCTACCCAAGAAGCTTAACAGGGTTGAGATAAGGTAATGAAGTGAACATATTTACTAAGTCTATCCACTACTACCACGATGGTATCATTTATAGTTGATTTTGCTAGTCCTTTTATGAAATTCTTAATTATGTCTTGTCCAATACCTTGGGAAACTGATAAGGGTTGAAGAAAGACGGGATAATGTGTCCTTTCTATTTTGTTCCTTTGACAAGTATCACAACTAGATACTGTGGCCTTCACATCTTGATACAATCCCCTCTAATAAAATAGTGTTTTGACCCTTTTATATGTACCCAAGACCCTAGAATGTCCTTTAATTAGGTCATCGTAAATATTTTCAGTAACATTACTCCTTATTTACTAGCTCTTGCCAATCTTTTGCCAATCTAAATCCTATTTTTATAACTTAAAATTCCATTAACATAAGAATAATGTAACAACGAATCTTCACACTTTTGTACTTACTATATGAGTTGTTAAACTGTTGAATATTCCTTGTAGCTCTCCCTTACTTCGTTTAGCCATTCTAATGTGATAGCAATAATGACTAATAGTTTCTATCCCTTTTTTCCATGACAATGCATCTACATTAGTACTAAAGTGTAAATCTTTAATCTAATCCAAGAAGTTTTGTAAGGCCCGTCTTTTGGAATGGTTTGGTAATCTTCTGTGGGAGTAAAAACTTGAGACTTTTATGATTGGTTTTAATAACGAAACACTTAGCCTCAAAGTAGTGCCTCCATTTACTCATAACAACTTGAGCCTTTCAAATTATTTAATTAAAGCATCCTTTTTTAGTGGATCGATGAAGCTCTTACTAATCTTGCTATAATTCTTTATGAATTTATGATAATAACCCTTGAGTCTTAAAAATCCTTGCAATGACTTAATAGTCCTTGTAATTGGTTAGTTCACCAGCAACTCTGTTAGATAATTTTATACAGTCAAGATACTTACTCGAGGAAAGCCAAAGGAGTAGTTTTTGAGTTTTACATATAGTTAGTGCTCCTTAAGCCTCTAAAATACTAATTCTAAGTGCCTTAGGTGTTCCTTCATACTTTGGCTACAAATAAAAGGTTTTCCTTTGTCTTTCAGCTATAAATAAGACCATTGTAAAAATACTAGCATGAATTTACATAGGTATCCATGCAAAACATCATTCACCAGACTTTATAAAGTGGCAAGGGCATTGATGAGCTTGAATGCTATTATTAAAATCTCAAAATGCTTATTATGAATCTTGAATGCTATTCTAATTACATATTCGAGCCACATTCCATTCTAGTGGTATCCAAATAGCAAATTCCGCTTGGTGCCCCTTAAGTTTATCTAGCAAATCCTCAACAATCAAAATTGGAACTTTATACTTTATGGTCATCTTGTTGAGGTGCGAGTAGTTAATATACATCCTAATTGTTTAATTTTTACCTTGAAGTATTGGGGATGCAAAGAGGCTTCTATTAGGTCTTATCACTCCTTGTTTAAGCATGTCCTCCACCTATTTCTCTATTTTCTCTTTTTCTCAGTGGGAATGCCTGTAAGGCCTTAAATTTGATGGTTGTGAATCTGGTTTTAAGTGAGACTCTGTGATAATGGTTTCTCAATAGTGGTAGTCCAGTGGGTATTTAAAAAATAGTATAATATTCACCAGTATGGTTCCAATACATTCTAAAATTTGCTATCCCAACATCTTAGTGTGGATGTTGGATAGATGTGACGTCAAATTATAGGAAATAGGTTGTGTCAAACTATCCACCAATTCATGGTAGGTTATGTGAGGGCATTAAAACAGGTTATGATTTTCCTTTAGTATACAAATTGTAATGTGAGGGCATTAAAATCAAGTATAATTGGGCTTATAGTCTTGAGTTAGGTTGCACCAAGTATCATATCACTATTCCCTAGTTTGAGGAGCTGAATGTTGAACTCGTATTCCTTTTCTTACACTCTCCATGTAAGCTTTCTTTATTTCAAACTACTCATACTTTTGCTAGGATTAGCAACTGTAACAATCAATGGATAAGGATCCACCTAATCTACGATAGTTCCAATTAAAACTTTAAGACTAATAAAATTGTTTACACTGCCCGTGTCCACTAAAGTCAGCATTGATTTCTCACTAATAGTATCCTTCAGTTAGAGAGTACTAAGAGGTAAAGTACTTGTGATAATATCGAGAGTTACTTCTCCTTCCTCATAAATGTCCTCATTAGTGGGTTCAATTTCCTCTACATCACTTTGCTCAACTTCTTTAGCATCTATCTAATGTAGTACATTCTCTTTGTATTTATGGCCAAGGTGCCATTTCTCCTTTAATGGAAGCACTGCCAATTTTATATATTCATTTGTTCTTTATAGTGGGCTTGGCTTCGTCTTTTGGCTGTTACCCTTTATAGGTCTAAAGGAAGACCTATTCTTCATAAGGGCCTCCAGTTTCAATTTCTTATAGTATGTCAAGTTATAAATTTTCTCTAGTATTTGTAGTTTAAACACATTGATTGTAATGCCATATCTCTTTCTTTCAATCTATTGATAAAATTGTGAGTGAAATGTCATTTAGTAGTGTGAGGGTTGAACTTTATCATACTTGCCATCAAGTCTTCAAATACTTCAATGTATTAAGGAATGTTTCTCTTTTGTTGTAGTGTGTTGAAGATTTTAATAATATGTCCCAAATCCTACTTATCAAACCTTGATAGAGTGGCCTATTGTAACTCCCCTGAAGAGAAATAATTCTTTCCAATAAGATAGTTTCCAAACTAGCGATCCTCTTTCTCATTGAAGTATAATGTTTCTATTTGTGTTTTTACCTCCTCAAAAGTGTTGTAATATTAAATGTAGTGAGTATACTTCCTAATCCAAAATTGGGTGTTATTCACATCAAATTTCATGAGTTTGACCTTTGGTTTAGGATGGAAATGATGCTTATTTGCCTCATTTTAAAGGAAATGGTTTTCACCTGTGGATAAGTTGGTTGGTGAATTTGGGTCTCTTATTATACCCATGGAGGTGGAGAAGTGGGCAAAATTCCCTTTGATCCTTGGACTAAAGGTGTTCCCTTGCCACTTTACAACATAGTTACAAATAGTTTTCCACTTATTTACTAAAATGTAGATAGCAACTTATCCATCTTGTTAGAAAAAGTTTGTTGGATCCCTTTGAGACTAGAGTTGAAGTCACTTGTGAATTTTTTTGATCTTATTCTTCATGCACGCTCCAATTCTTAAATCTATTTCTCTATATTCTTTTCGGCCATTTGTTGTGATCTTATGTGTTAGGAAAGTGTGTTGATATAGAGTTGTAAAGAAAATTTAGGCCTATAAATTTTCTAGGTCGAACAATGAGATCTTGTAACCCAAGGTATAGGGCTTAAACTTGTGAGTCCTAGGTTGAACATATTGTAGTTCATAGTTTGTTAAAGCAGCGGACTCAACTAACTCAAATTTGTGACCCTAATTGATGGCATTTGGTAGAGCCATCCAGAAGTGATTGGTATTTAGAAAAATTTGATGAATGGATGGTTGAGATCTCAGTTATTAAGGTCAAGGGTGAGTTAGTAATTTTTGACTTTAGGTTGAATAAAACCCTCTCTCCACGTCCCCTCCGCAAATCACTCTTCTATTCCCATTTGTGTTTACTCTCCTTTTTCTCTTCTACTTTTCTATTACTATATCCTTTGCTTTATATACTTCCTAACTCCTTGTAATGTATATAATAGATTAATTGAAACAGAATTTCTATTCTCAATCCTATATTCATGATATTAGTTTAAATAGCTATTGAGCCCTCTTCCTCTAATGACCCTAAAATAAGCCACAGTACGATGTGGAAAAGGAGAAGACAAATACTACGCTTCTGATGTGTATCTATCTTTAGCGAGGAAAATCAAGCTATGATTGACGAAGAATAGAAAGATAAACCGAAAGCAAAAAAGAAAGAAAGAAAGAAATGGAAACAAGAAGGAAGACATAAGTAGAATGGGAATGATGAAGTAAATATAAGTTTTTTTAATTATTTTAATTTCTCACGGTGCTTACATTGTCCTTTTTTTTTTTTAATATCTGTATAATACTATTTTCCTATTGATTTGAACAATTGCCCTCTGATGACAGATATTGATGACCAGCTCTAAACCTAGTGTATTTTCCTTGTTTAGGCTATGGTATCCTTCTACTCTTTACTTATAACCTTTAGGGCTTGTTCACTTAGGGTGGTGAAGCTTGATTAATTAATTTATTCATACTTATTAGACATTTACTTAGAGGGATAACGTTCATGATAAATTATGAACCCAATACTAAAAAACTAAAATTTTGGATAAATAATTTATCGCATTATGTATGATAAAACAATCCTATTTAGTTGAGTCATTTGATATTTGATCTAAAGGATATTTTTTTTCTCTCAATGTGATAATGACTAATATTTTTTTATAATATTTAAAAATAAATATAATTTGTGATATTTATAAGTGCAAAAAAAAATAAATATAATTTATAATAATTTAATTTTATTGAATAAGTATCAAATGGAATTATGTAGTGTATATTTTTACATTGATTTGTAAGAAGTTATAAGTAACAAATAAAAGACATATGATTTTTTAAAAAAATTTGAAATAAGGATATTTTAGAAAAATAAAAACAGTCCTATTAAATAATCTAACTTAGTCAACATATCATTAAATTATCCCATAATAACTTATTATTTAAGATAATCCTTAAAATTTTAATCCTACGATGTAAAGTAACCATGGCCTTCATGTATTATAATTCTCCCAATTGTAATTTTTTACTCCATCTTGTCTGTTTTGACATTTGTAATAATGCAGTCCTGATCTGTTTCCGATTTATGCATGACAGAAAAGTTTTAGATTTAATATTAAAAATTTATCAACTCAATAAAAATAAAAAAATTTATTATACCAATCTGAAAGACAATTAAATCCAAAGCAAAAATTTATAAATATTGAAAAATTAGTCTTGTAAAATAAAAACAACTCAATTAATAAGAAGATTTTTATTCTTAGGTTGCAATGTTTCAATTTTTAATAACTCAATTAGAATTATATGTAGATAAAAGTAATTAAACAAACGAAAGTCAAACATTTAGGAGGCAAAGATGTTAAGAAATAACAAGAATAATTAACAATTACTTTGTTAATTTTTATTTAGAAAAGGGTGACATTTCTCGTCTTTATTCATTTTTATCAAAAAAATTTACATTTTCACTAGGTTTTTACGTTTTTTTTTTCACCTGTTTACACCAGTTCCATTAATAAAACGTCATATGGTACAATTGGACCGACCGATTCCGGTTTAATGGTCTGGTTTTCGAATCATTGGTGCCAGTAAATACATGTGGTGCAAGCTAATCTCATTTTCCATTTTTATGTTTAGGTGTTTATATTTTTGGACAACCAGGCTAACCATCTAGTGCAAGAATGAAAGCAGAAAACACCAAAGAGCGTCTAGCATTACAACGCCAACAACAGACAGCAAAATTTATGAGTAGTTCTACTTGGCTCATGTTTGATGTCTCACGTTCTTACAATGCTATAGGACCCTCATATAAGAACGTTCCATTTTAGCCGACGCCGATTGCACCTAGAACATAAGAAGCTTCAACGGAAGTGTAATGCATAAGAAACAGCATAATAGAAGCATTGTCAGGAATCCAGATATTAACTGGAACAAATGGATAATACAATCTGTGAATGACATCACATATAAGAATTGGAAGCCCATGAACAAGATCAATGCGATAACTAAAATAAACTTGTCAATGGCGGACAAAAAAGTCCTTACACGAGCAGATGAAATGGCTTTTCCTCGGAGGAAGAACATAGCACAAAGGCAATGGCTTTTCTGCTTTGATGACATGCTTATACTTCGAGGAGTATTTGCTCAAATTGGATTTTCCAGATTGATGGCTCTTGCTCAACAAAGATTGCACTAACACACTCAACAAAGATCCATCAAAGATGACAGCGTACATTGCACCAATATTACAAGATGACTGCCACAATCCACTTTACCTCCAGAGCCACTATAAAAACGCATTTTTCTGTTCATTCACCCCCTAATCTTGGAACAAGGAGATGAAATTATGCAAGAGACTTCTGACAGACTTCCCAAGAGTCATGTTACCACTTCAGACAAACCACAACTCTCCATCCAGATAACCAACCTCCTTCACAAATGAGCACAAATTGCATTCTACAAAAAGTCAGAGGGAGAAGCAGCATCTGGCTTCCCACTATCCGCTAAGCCTCCTCCTTGATGCTGCATGTTCTGCATAACCTGTGGAGGAAGAGTCCCCAAGCTGCCACCCAAACCATCATTGGTCGACCCAAAGAACTGACACACAAGCCTAGCCACAGCCCCCAAAACTTGCAATTGGTTCTGGCAAGCATCAGAGTGCATTTGCATCATCTGCTTCTCATGCTCAATCTGCATCTGAACCATTTTCTCCCTCCATTCCATCTCTTCCTCCTCCCACTTCTCCTCCAACTCCATCCTCCGCTTCTTCTCCTCCCGCAGTTTGTCATCTAACCACCTACATTTTTCGAATTCCCTTTTGGCCCGCGCCATCTTCATATCTTCCAATTCCCTTTCCTTCATATAAATTTCCTCTTCCAACTCGTTCAACCGCTTCTCCCTCTTCATTTCCCTCTCTCTTTTTGCTGCTTCAACCTCCATCATCCCTTCCTCTTTAGCCCATTCTCTGTCCCTCCTCTTTTCTTCCCTCCTACAAATCATCTCTCTCAATTCCAGAACCTTAGCACCCACCTTTCTCAGTCTCTTTTCTTTAAACCCCTTCTTCAATTTACTTCCCCCTTGGCAAGTCCTTTTCTCATTTCCCTCCTTTGCCCCTTCTTCACCCTCATTACTCACCCTCAAGCCATACTCCTCCTCCTCATCCTCATCATCATCTAACCCGTCCTCATCCTCCGTCTCCACACTATCAATGCCATACCCTAAACCCATTTCATCCCCAAGAAAACCAGAAATACCCTCCCCACCATACTTCTTGCTATTGCCACCGCCATTCATCTGCCCACTATCTTTGCCAGTGTCGGGTAACTCCATGTCCCCAAAGACTTCCTTGTACTTCAAGAAATTCTCCCAATGGATTTCCCCATCCCCCCAGTTGAACTCGTTCTTAGAGATCCTGATCTTCTGCTTGACGCCCAGATACTGGTGGCGCATATTCTGCACTTTGATTGACACGTCGCGCCAGCACCACTTGAAGGGGAAGGTGATTGGGTCCTGGAGATGGTGCAGAGAATTCACGTGGTCCGCGATTGGCTTGAACTTTTTCTCCCGGGTCTTCAGCTTCGCTAGCGCCCCGGAGTTGAGGAGCTCCGAGTACTTTGAAAGTAGAGATCGTTCTTCAAGTTCTGACCACTTCTTGCGCTTCATTGTTGACTCGGGGAAGATTCTATTGGGTAGGATTGAGAGGAATTTCGGAGACTGCAGAGGAACGGTTTTGGCAGAGAGCCGAGAAAGGATTGGGGGCGTCCGAAGTTCGGACAAAGATTGTTAGCCAATTTTTGGTCTCCGAAAGGAGTAATTTAATATTATTATAATATGCATATAACAGATCAAAAATTAATTTTTCATAATCTGGTTTAGTGTTTTTTTATTTGAAAAAAGTGGAGTATTTATTTTATTTTTCCTTTTCATTACAATATTTGGGAAGGGAAAAAATGAAAAATGAAAAAAGGTAAAAATGTGTGCGAAATAATAGGGAGAATCCATCTCGTGGTTGCGAGAGAGCTTTCTAGAGTTCGCGGCCGAATAAAAGACTCAATATGAAGAAGGGTCTAAGGTCTTCATAAAAAACCAGCGAATTTAATCCGGAAAACCCTAGAGACGCAATCCATTTAGAGCGCAAAATCATCAACGGTTTTCTTGTAGTAATGGACCCAGAGACGGCCTTAGAATTTGTAAAGCACGGCGCTACTCTTCTTCTGCTCGATGTTCCTCAGTATACTCTCATTGGTATCGATACCCAGGTTGATCTCTGCGTGTAAATTTTGTGCCCAGATATTTAACTTGTGGAATTACAGTTCGATTGTGGATATTTAGCTCTGGAATTGAAATGGTATATGCAGGTGTTTTCGTCGGGTCCTAATTTTAAAGGTATGAAGATGATTCCTCCTGGGATTCACTTTATCTACTATAGCTCGTCTAACAGGTTGGCTTCTTTGAACGTTGGTTAATTAATCAGTTTCATTTATTTTAGTAAAGTACCGTTACTTTATTTTTCCGTGCTTCTTGAACTCTCGGTTTTTGTGTTGGCAAGGTTATATACTATTTATGTTGGATGAGTTGATTTATAGTGTATTTGGTATTGTGCAGGGAAGGCAGTGAGTTCTCTGCAATTGTTGGGTTTTTCATTGAAGCGAGTCGTTCACAGGTTATTAGCTCTGTATTATTTATTGTACCGTCGATGCTGCCAGTGCTACTCTGACATTATTTTTATTACTTGGTCTGTGTGTACTGTAGGCCAGATTTATGTCAATGATATCTTCTTTCTGCTTAATTGTTTGTTTGATAGATTTTACCTCTATGGATTGCAGTGCCGAGAATTGTAAGGACCGTAACAAAGAAATTGCAGTTTAGTTTTGTCTGATATGTATGTTAGCTTATAAGGACTTTTGATTTTGACTATCAGGAATCTGATGCAGTTACATAGCATATGAATAATGAAGTTTGCCGGGTAAGGTGTAGCATGAATTGAGAGAGCTAATTTTGACTCAAGATCAATCATGGTGTCTTATCTAGCCAGTTTTTACTTTTATGCTGTTGCACTTATAATGGTGGGATAGAGTACGTTGTGTAGTGAATACTGCTTCATGAGCTTCTTTCAGTGTATGGTTGCTTGTTGCTACAGTACAACAAATGACCCGTGACTTTGTGAACAAGTTATTACCTTCTTAGATTCACTTATTCTATCATTTTTTAATTGTGTTATCTTGTAAACCAAGTTAATTAGTCCGTCTTGTTGATTTTGAAATAATAATCTATCTCCTGTTCTCTGCTGAGATAATATGCAGTTGCTAGCCCTTTATAAACTACATTATGACAGGTGATTGTTAGGAAATGGGAACAAAAGGATGAGAGGTTTGTCAGACTGTCAGAAGAAGAGGTGAGCCATTTTGAAAATATTCATTGAGTTTTCTCTGAATGAGGCACATGCAAGTAAGCTAGGATATACTATTGCTTGAAACCTTAAGCTTTTAAGTATTTTCTGAAGTTGAAATGGTTTGCTCTGCAGAGTTTATACTCAGAATATATTTGCCTCCTAGCTATTTTGCCTCATGTTGAACATGTGAGTAAAGAATCATGTTTTTCAATCTTTTCTTGATTTGGGAGGGTGCTTTTGTTTATCTAACTTTGAATGGATACTGGATGAAGTCAGTTACTGAAACATCCAAATTATACAGTTTAGTTTAAATTTTTTTCTTGAATTGAACTTCGCTTTTTCCTTCATAATGTATGCTTATGTTCAATTAACTCTTAGAACTTTATAGAAATGGTTGTTTTGTATTTTAAAAACCGATGGCAAATGACTCTTTGAGATGAATGGCAGAAGATACTATGTGTGTAATATAAAGAGTGCCATTTCTTGCAGCATACTTCTGCGAGTACATAGGCACATCAGTTTGAATGGTCCATCATTCCCTTTTAGATATCATTAACTTCAGGGTAGTATAATTTCTGTTGGCGTATAAAATATGGATGGAAACCTGTGTTAATAATCAGTCATTTTTACAATATTTTGTGATGCTTTTAGTAGTCTTTTTCTTTTGTACAGGAAGAGAGATATTCTGATGCAGTTAAAAGGTTGGAATTTGACAAACAGCTTGGACCATACACATTGAGCCAGTATGCCATTTGGAAATGTTTATCCAATTATATTACCAAGGATACGATTGAGCGAA
This sequence comes from Avicennia marina, assembly GCA_019155195.1. Classification (NCBI taxonomy): domain Eukaryota; kingdom Viridiplantae; phylum Streptophyta; class Magnoliopsida; order Lamiales; family Acanthaceae; genus Avicennia; species Avicennia marina. The sequence goes on along the minus strand of CM032777.1, from coordinate 7,977,287 downwards.
TTGGTAGGTGAATCAAATTTGTAAAAATGGTATACTAGTTACACTGTCCAATTTGAAATCTTAAAAGTTCTAGCATAACTCGATGCTTCCTTTTTTGACCTTTATATCTCGTATTAATCAGTCGAATTTTTCAAGCCAACTGATGGATCAAATTCTATGCATAGGAGAGCTAATAAGTGGTGTTAAATAGCTAACGTATCTAATCCCAAATCAATGCTAGAGCAAATTAAATATCATTGCTGCCTGCAACTCTTTTGGCCTGGATGGATATTCCAATAATTTTTAACAATGTACAGCCATTGGACATTAAGATTGCCTAAGGTGAATTAATTCTCATGTTTTTGTTGGACTTTTACTGTTGTTACTCTGTTTTGACAACTTGCTTAAGATATGGAAAAACAAAGGGGTCCGTAGATGATCTAAGCATAACTTTGGTTTTATAAATAAGGGCATTAGACAACAAGCATCAAGTATAAAACTCCAATCACCACCTCCAAATTCCTACTCTAAAAGAAAGGAAATTGCTGGGACTCATGCGTCATACAAAAGAGACCAATTTGCATGGATCATGTATTGAATGCCATATGATGACTATAGCCATTTGGAAGCACAAGGTTTTTCAGCTAAGTGGAAACATTTTGTTTTTTCAGGAATACCTTATGGTTACCTTTGATGTCCTTAGGCACTTTATATCTGAACTTTTAAATTTTCTGATGCGCCTTGATGTTGGATTTGAAAGAGTGAGGGTGTGATCTTTTGTTTTGTTGATTTATAATATATGGCCACTTTTACAGAACCTATCGGAGGAGAAATCACAATTGCCTGTGAGTCTGACATGGTCAGTAAGTTCTCTAAAACAGCCATGGAGAAAATGTTGGCTGAGCAGCAGAACTGCAAGTTTTCAACACCTGAAGAAAAGACCGAAAGAAGAGGTTGTTACTATACTACAATTCCTCGAGTTGTCAAGCACAAGGGCATGTGTAGCAAGGAGCTAACGGATTTGAATCTTGACAAGGTATTAAAGTCATTATTTGTTGTTGGACATTGTTTAGAATGCTGATTTCAGAAATTATTCTGCTATTTGTCAGACGCAATTACTGGAAAGCATATTGATGAAGGACTATGGTGGTGATGAGGATGCACTTCTAGCAGAGTTGCAGTTTGCGTTCATTGCATTTCTGGTAGTGAAGATTCTTCTATTTTTGCCTTTTCTGCTATGTATGCACGTGTATCTATCTAAACAATAAAAGCTTGGATGTATATGCACACACATTTATATAAATCGGATGATTCTACTTCCATGATTCATGAATTAATATTCACTAATTATGCAGATGGGCCAATCTCTTGAGGCATTTCTGCAGTGGAAGCTTTTATTGAGTCTCTTTTTTGGCTGCACAAAAGCTGTAAGTGTGCATCTGAACATTAAAATTGTCACCATGTTTATCGGAGTTATTACTTTTCTTGCATAAAAGAAGTTATTATTGTGTTACTTGATTAACTTGCAATTGATGCTCAACAAGAGCGAAGAAGCCTTTTTTTCGATCTGAATGCTTGAGCTATTGATCATATGAAGTTTGGGCTCAATGAAGAAGCTGGTTTGCGATGAATTATAGTAATGTCGAATTCATCGATAGAGTATACTTGAATGTAGTTAAATTGATGTGGAGAAGCTCTAATCTGGACCGTAGATCAAATGTTCAATAATTTCTATGTGGAGATTTAATGTGAAAGATATTGTAGCCGTATTACAGAATTATAGTTAATTCAAATCCATCTATAGACTTTAGTTAAATTGTTGAGGAGAATCTCTAACCTGAGTGGAAATTCAAATGTTAATTGACTTCTCTGTGGAGCTTTAATGTGAAAGATACTGAAGTTCTTACGCTTGTTTCTATATGCAGTGAACCAAGTGGATGTCACTGAGGAAAAATTTGAACTCGACTTGGATTTGATATTAGGGGTGTAATGTATAGGCAGTAAAGATATAATAACTTAGTAGCTCAGTAGATCGTTGAAAATATGTAGAGGTAGAGCATTATTATGCTAGGAATTGGAACTTCTGGTCTTACAGTGTTGAATTTGTTGAGTTTATGGGTCTATTTTTGGTAGGAGTATATGTAACTTTTTAATAATTTTGGTTAGCCTTAGCTTGCACGCGGTGTCAGGTATTCCTGTTTAAAGATTTTGAAAAGCCGCGGCTGAAAATTCGTATATCGATTCTGTTGTCAAACAATTGTCACTTAAAATTGAAATACTTATGAGAACTTTGCTGTTGTGCAAAATCTTACCAGTGTTTTTTCATTTTTGTAGCCTCTTCATGTCCGGAGTCAGCTATTTACCAAGGTATTTTATTGAAGCTCCTCCTATCTTTATGTTTTCTCTACTCCATGAATACAGTAAAATTTTGATTGTTTTGAGTTGCATTTTCTTGTTGAAACACTTGTGAATTAGGGAGTCTCCCCTCTCCTAGTTTTCATCATAGTAATGTCTGGTTACTTAGTTCAGGTTCACTTGTGTTCATATTTGTCTGAAATGCAATTATGTGGGCAAATGCAACAAGATCCTTTTTTTCTTTTCTTTTGTTTTTGGCCTAAAAATTCACCAAAAATATATGACTGGCTTTGCCAGATTGGTGAGCCTGTTTTTTGAAGTTTCTAGGCTAAAAAGAAGGTATGTATATTTCCTTTCAGAAATTAAAAGGGAAAAATAATTTTCAATGTATTCAAAAAGGTGCAAGTGCTATTATATGCATAATAACCTTAGCAACCAGTCTGGGTAATTAACCACGATTTGTCAGAATAGGAAACTTACTTATGATATCATAATTACAAGGACACAACCTGTAACATAATAATTTCCCAAAAATAATCAACCATGCACAAGTCCGGTCTTATTTCCCACCAATAGGACCTATTAATCCTCTTGTTTCACGAAGCCCTACCTTATGCCCAGTTCTCAAGTGACTCAGCATGTTCTACCAGATGGTTTTTACACACTGCCTACTCTCCAACATTCATTTACTTTGTGGTCACAAGTAGAGTGCTCGGTCATTGATTTCTATCGGTTTATTCTATTTGTCCAAGGGGTATGCTATTACTTCAGATTAGGCATTTTCTGAAGACAAGTCATTTTATGAAATAGATAACATGTGTTGACAAGTTTTCCAAAAATAGGGGGAGAAAGAGGAAAAAAAAAAAGAACTCACTTAGGATGATTGAGGAGGCATTGGATTCCAAATAATAAAGTGTTCTAATTTTCAAGCCCGAGCTTGTGGCATTTGCCTTTTTTCTTCCTCTCTTTCTCCTTTTCAATTGATTCTTATTCCATCATGATTGCTGTTATAACATTTATATACATCTCATTGTTGTCTTTGTCATTGCGTACTATAGCTCTAAAATTGTTGTGGTCACAGTTTGTTAAAGTCGTGTATCATCAGTTGAAGTATGGACTTCAAAAGGATGAAAACGATATTGGTGCTATGCGTGAAGGAGTGTCAGTATTGTTGGATGAGTCTTGGTTATCTTCTGATAGCTTTCTGCACCACCTTTGCAAGGTAATGCCAAGGGCATGAGGACAATGATGGAAATGCTTGTCTATTTGTAATTAGTATACTTATTTGGATATGTCTTCACCTTACATTTTTTTATCATCAGCTCCTTCCAGCCTGACTCCTACACAATCACTGCTTTTTTAAGATATATTGACACAATTTGCAACTCATTTCATTTCATTTTTTTTTTATTCAGAAGTATTTGAAAAATTCTAAAGGTCCTCCTCTACCAAGTGGCAAATAGTTTGAACCAACTTCTGTGTGTTCGTAAATTAGCAGGAGCCTTTAGTTGCTCTGCATTAATTTCATCAAATCAGCGTTAAAGCTACAGTGTGCGCATTTTTATGCAGGATTTCTTTTCATTGGTACTAGAAGCTCCAGTGGTTGATGGGGATCTTCTCTCCTGGGTGTGTGTTCTCAAATGAATTATTCTGAATATCTCTTGACATTCATTCTGCTACTAAAGTTATATTCTGTTCTTACTGGTTAACAATTGATATCAACAAAGGAGGTCAAATGGTAGAAATCATCAAAAAATTTCGTTAAAAATAAACCCAATAATGGCTTAATTTTCCCTTTTCATTTTTTGGAAGACAAGAAAACTGAGAACAGTGCTTGAGGACTCTTTAGGATGGCAGTTTGAGCAGAACAGCTCAGTTGATGGAATTCACTTTGCCGACGACGATGAGGTACGCCTGGTGCTTCAACTTATTGTGTCTCGATTACTATTGCTGTTTTTACATTAAATCGACATTCTTATTTCTGCAGTATGCTCCAGTGGTTGAGAATTTGGACAAAGCAGACTACATGAATACATGAGCTGAGGTGGTTAAGCATGTTTGTGCCTTCCATGAGGGAAGCCGCTACCGTGCTGGTTGTGTTCGAAATTCATCTGATGAAGATGCAGGTTTCCAACCTGTACTAGTCCGTAAGTTTGTCCTGTAGATGACGACTTGTAGCTGACGACACCCTTCTGCTTACACGGCATAACGAATGCTGTTACCATCAGTGATCGAAACTGTATTACTGGTAAGCTTTCTGGTGGAACTATGTAGTGAGGCAGGTGCTGCCTGCATTGAGAGTTGCTTCCAGTCTTTCTGTATCAAATTTTCAATTCAATTTTCTTTGATGAACCATCATGCGTAAGACATTTACTGTTAGTCTTAGGATAGCTATCTTCCCGATAATATATAAAATGTTAGTGATAGAAGGATGATTCCATGTAATCATATGAATAAAGTAATGATTTCTTTAAATATAAGTTTTATATTACTTATAAGTTTTAGAGAAATAAAGGTGAAGTAGAGAATAGAATAAACCAAGCGGGGGTGATGGAAGAGGAATTTAAATGAGAAAATGGAAAATATAATAAATTAAAATCAAAAGAAGAAAATGAAATAGATGTAAAATGTGGTGAAATGTTGAAATATATATGTGTGTCTGTGTGTGCGTGTACAGACACTAGCAGTCTATGCGCAGTTATTGCCTGTGCCAAAAGAAAAGGCTAACATCCGTATTGGTACACGTCATTTATACAATAAATGATAAAAATTAGTCTTATGAATGCCAAATCCGAAAGTTTAAAACCTGTATTTGTTAACTTAATTAAATAGAACATAGACAAAAGATACCATGTAAAAGACATAAACATTATTTTCCTTATTTCTCAAAACTAGACAATTTTCCTAGTGATTTGGTTGTGTGCTGGGTTAAGATCGTTGGGTGAATCTACACTCAAAAATAAGAAGCTAAGCAGTGATTGTAGTTGTTAATCCAAACTTTCGAACTTCAACCTTCAGTAGGAGTTGCACCAAATAAACCCAATGTGGGGCTTCAACTGTATTTCTCCCTTTATAATCACAAACCAGGCCTCTCCACAAACAAAATTGCTGAAAATCCCTAATCTTTTGCAAGAATTTAAAGGATTAATTTGTATTGAGTTGTTGGCAGACCACGGGAGCACAGAGTAAGAGTTGTCTTCAGACGGTGCACCATATAGCATACATTAAATTATTATGTCTTTTTAATTTTTTTTTAATTTTTAGATAAATTTTAAAATAAAAATATCTAGAAATATGTAACAAAATTCAAAAACAAAGTTCCCAAACCCCAATTCTTAAACAGCCCCAAAACTCTCAAGTAAAGATGGAGGAAAACTTTTGAACCCCACCCCAAACCCCTTACTTCTTAGACCTCCAGACTTTTGCATCATTAATGCTTCTGTAACCCATCTGTAACGCCCATAAATACACCCACCATACAGATCACCAGACTGACTATGAGGAGCAATTCAAAAGAACAAATCCCCAAGTGCTTGCACGAAACCGCTCTGTTTCTCTTCCTATTTGGAGGATTAAAGGGCTTCCAGAGAGATATTTGTAGATTTGGCCTAATCATGTCCTTGAAATGGGTTTTTGAGAAGTTTTGATCTTGATAAATTTTTTAGGTTTTGAAGTTTGGTTTGCTTCAATGGAATCGGAGTTTGGGGTGAATAAAAGGACTAACGATGCTCAAAAGAAGAAATAATTTTTTGCTCACACGGTTTTCTTTATAAATGCTTTCCTCTGGTTTTACAAATTGACCTTTACCTTTGTTGTTTACAATAGAAAGATAAAGTTGTTTTGGTAATTCGACTTAATGACAAAGACAGTTTTTGTGGTAGCAATTTCCATAAAAAAATTATATAATAATTAAAAAATTGTGGCAGCAACCATGGTGGATTTCTCAATGTGTGTGACTCTGGCAAATTTGCCACAATGATTGTCACAACTAAAAAAAAAATTATATTTTAAAAGCACCGCGGCACAGACAATGCAATGGTAGAAAAATATTTAGATTTAAAAAAAAAATTGAAGTAAAAGTTATGATAGATTAACCATTACTAATGTTTAAGGTATATTTGCCACATCAATTTCTCTTATTGTCAAAAGTTGCGGCAAATGTTGTGACAAATTATACGATAGTTAATAAATATGTCTTAGAAAATTATGTGGCCAAATAAGCTTTGTAATTTACCATTGATAAATGAAACTTACACAAAAATTTAAAATAAACTTGTCGTAAATTTACTAGAAAATTTGCTGTAGCTTAGTACTACAGCGAAATTGCCACGGTGCTTGCAACAAGAAAAAAAAAATATATATATATATATATATATATATATATTTAAGACAGTGTCATGGAAATCCTCGTAGCAAAATTATTTGACTATTACTTTGCCATGGTGTTTTGTTGTAGTAATGCCAAATCTCGTGGTAAAATTATTTGACCTTTTTAGTTGCTATAAAGTTTCAATAGGAATATTAAACTAAGATACCATGCAATTAGACTATCATCACTTGGTCGATCGTTCTTGCACCGACAAGGGATGGACAACTACTTGCATCTAATCCATAAACATGGCCCATTTGGCACATTTTCTCTTTAGATATCTCTTGTTATCCTTTTTTGATGGAAGTCACAAGTCTTGCCACCAATAGTCAAACTATAACCCTTTAGCTAAATGTACTTTGCAAGATTGTTTGTCATTAGCTTCATTCTTCTAAACCCAAGATCGCTTAGGATTAATACGAAAGGTTCACAAACAAACGATTGAGCTTTCGTACGCAGTAGGTCAAACCACTTTGCCAAAAAAGTTGTAGGAGAGAATCTAAAATCAAACCTATATTGTTAAGGGGACACAATAGCCATGCACACTAAAGCCTATGTACCCATACAAATAACTTTAAAATTACAAATAATAGAGTATATATTTTCAAATATAAACAATGGTTCCATCCAACTATTGGGTGAATGGTGGCACAACCAAATGCTCACACATATTTCAATTCATATTGTTGTCCTTTCTAAATTTTGTATCTCACTAAAAAGATAATGTTTTGCACGTTAGAATTCTTCTTATTTATCAACACTTGCATTAGGGCAAGGGGGTGTGGAGCAATATAGGATCTTAATGGTGCAATGAAGAGCCTCGTAGCAAGTTAGTGGCACTAAATGATGTTTGACTGTGAACTGTTTGTGTGCCAGTCCCATACTATCATGAATCAACAGGCAAACCCAACTATTTATTTACTTTTACAGTGTCTTGTCATCTTGTAAATTGCAAGAACAAAGTCTTTAGCCTAAACCAATTCCCTTTCATGACCGCAGATGTAAACTAAAACACCTTTACTAGTAGCCTCAATCTTTTGCATTGCAAGTGTTAATCAGTTTCTACAGTCACATCTGGTTTATCCAAATATATTTCCAATAAAGCATTCCGAGTGCACTCACACAATAACATCATGTTCATCACCAAATTCACCAATTTCTTATCTGTCGCCAAGATCGATGTATGCATTTATCAGGGATAAAATTAGTGTGGAATTTTGGAACTTGTGTAAAATGAAAAAAGAGAAAAAGGTTGTTTTGCTCAGTGGTGCAAAAGTTTAATCGCTGAAGTGACCGAGGATAAAAATGTTCTCCAAAAAATTGCATATGGTACGCATCAAATAATTGTATTTATTTGCTTATTTTTCTTTTACACTGTCTAAGCAATCTCCCACTCTAAAAAAAACATCGTTGCATGTTCTACTAATAGAACAAAATACTAATAAAACTTATCTAATTCGACATGAAAAAGTTGAGATTAAATCTCACATAATAGGACAAGCGTTGGTGTTCTCATCAGTGAACAAAACTAGAATTCTCTTCTATTGCACTTGATATGGAAACAACTTAAATATTTTAGGCAAGTGCCTTTTATCATAGACTTGAAATACATGTGGATGATACACTACATTATACACAATGTATGGCCATAATTCAACCCTTTTTCCAGTTATCTCTTTATTTGGATCAACATGAATGCTAATTGTTATACAACTTAACTTTCTATTAACCTCCATAGTTTTCACTCATGAAACTAATCATCAAAAAGGCATCAAAGAAAAGCTAAAGTCTCGACATAATTCATAACCTGGCTATTTTTTTCTTAAGCAAGATCTTCTTTTGCAACATATTTAAGTAAACAAATAAAGTAGTAATTGCTTGAAATACTCTCCCCATCTTCAATCTTCACACATATATCTAAAGGAATCCTACATGTGAGTGATCAAGAATTTTAGCTGGATTTAATTTTCAAATGCTACTTTCTTTTTTTTTTCTTTTGAATTTCATCAACAAATATTATTTGCCACTTGCTATATATTGTTAATTTTTAGTTCACATTCAGTGTCTTTTTAGAGTGATGAATTAACAAGTGGCATCACATCAACAACCAACTCTATGAGAAAAGGGAGGGCTTCAAAGAAATAGAAGAAAATCAATGATAATGTGAACCTTCAATATTTTTTGCAGTAATATTCAAGACTATTTTGTCACATCCACTACGTTCCACTTTTGCTCTGAAGTCAAATGTCTACCAAATTAGGAACGAGGAAAGGTGGAATTAACAACCCCCATGTGGTGGCAAGTAAGATGAAAGGATTGATATAAGAAAATTTTGGACCACATTTCACATACATACAAAAAATTTTGGGGGCATATGTGTGTATTGTTACAAGTAATGTTGGAGGTTGAAGAGGCAATTCAAGTTCTTGCACAGATCTCTTTTTAGTTCTAGTGTTGGTGACACTTTAAGAGTTTGAAAGATAGTCAAGAGCACCTTTTCTGTATTTTGGAATTGTATGAAATAGATAGCAAAGAAATTGACTATGATACTTTAGAATTTTGGTGGCTGGGCTGGTGGCACTGACAAGGAAAACCTAAATGCTGGCACTTAAACAAGATCAAAGGCGCATCATTGCATCAAAAATTATACATGTTGGTGCAGTGTATTTTTTTTAATATATTTGATAGTCCTTTTGTGATTTTGGAAAGAAAATTGTATCATCAAAAACTTGTTATTACTCAAAAACTATATGCATGGTAGTCATTCTCGACTACTCAAAAATCAAATTTGAATTGACGTAATACTTGTTTCCATAAATTCAAAAAATAAATGTTTCAAACATTTCTTCTCACTCAAAAAGTTTTAGCTCATAAACACTTTTTGATTGAATAAAAAATAATTCTTAACTGATAAACAGCTATTGTTTGATTAAAGGACATAGTTATGTCATGCATACATAATATCATGATCAATAAATGAATTCAATATAATATCAAACAGGGATAGATTTAAAAAAAAATCAAATTCAAATTAAAAAAATTAAATACGTAGGTTAAAATTAAATAGACGTGAATTCGACATTAATAGTATAGTTTGTTATTCGCCAACTAAAATAAACAAACGTAGGAGCCATTTTTCTACTTAAAAACGGTATCATGAAAAACAATACACTTATGTATAAAATCAAAAATTTCTGCCCAAGAAACAACACCTCAAAAGCATCCAAATCGCAAACCATAAAATAGGCTTTCCGAATTTAGCCAGGTTAGTTGAGGTATGATTTGTTTGTTTTCATATTTTAGTCTTTTGTTGATTTGAAGAAGAAAATTGCAAGATCAAATATAAATTAATACACACACACACACACACATATATAGCAAGGCAAGGTAAGCGACAAAAACTATGATATATTAATAGTCATTCAAATATGATTAGTGGGTAAAGATTACCATTGGATTTTATTATATATTTACAGTGGCATGCCAATCATGGATTGGGACAAAAGTTGTCATAATTGGTGTTGCTTTCATTTTGGTTCGCTTTGTTTGGATGAAAATTATGGTAGAAGGAAAAAATAATGCAAAAAGTTAATAATAGCGTAGAAAAGAAATTAAAAAAAGTTATTTTATTGAATGAAATGGCTATGTACGTTTTCATTTTTAGATATGTATTTTTCAGTGTACTTTTATCAAAAATTATGTAAAAATAAGATAAAGATAGAAACAAAATTTTAAAAATATAATAATTATATTATGTGTATTTTTTGTACAAAAATCAAAACCAAAACAGCCTTTGAAATCGTAGATTTTAATAGAAGGGAAATAGAGGTAAATTTGCCCCAAACATAGTTCTTTTCAATTATACACTGGTTAAGAGAGTTTTGACTAAGTTCATTTTGAAAAGTTTATTAGATTTATAAGATGGTTTTGAAGTTAAAAAATGAATCAAAGTAAACAAGATTCCATCATAACAACTTGTAATAGCAATTACAAACTAGAACTTCATTTAATGAGCTAATGTTACAAAGTTTAGTGCTAAAGAATTGTTACCTGGTATGATTTCAATTAAATCATATTGTCCAATTCTCCATGCGTCACATGCTGGATTAATAGATTTGTTATTTTGCACATGTATAATAAAGAACAAAATGAAAAGATGATGGACAATGAAACAAAGCACAAAATTCAATTCCAATTAAGGGCACTTTCCAAGTAATATTACCTTATTGTTGATAGTCTCACAAATTTTATTTCATTCCAAATTCATGCCATCCCAAGCTGGAAGGATTTAGCTAACGGCATTTTTTAAAGAACATGGAAAGATCAAATTAATTGAAATTTTGATTATATCTTTAAATGGCATCATCAATATTCATTCAAACCCCAATGAATCAAGTCAGCTAGTAAATGTTCTAAAACTAGGGTGGTGTTGGTAATTTCACAAAGAGAGTTTTAGCTAGCTAGTAATTACACTATTTATAAAGGAAGATCAGTACAAATAATGCTGATATAAAACAAAATGAAGAAGAAATAACAAGCCATCACACTGGGAAGAAAATCTCCTCTCCTCAGCAATGCCATATGTTATGGTTGCTGCCTTGAGTCAACCTGTACTTGTCTCCACCCAACTAGATTTACAACAGACCATATAAATACATTTTCTAACAGAGACCCACTAAAAACACTGTGCAATAATTTGGAATAGGCATTAGGGGAGAGTGAGGACTCTTCAAGATCAATCAGCTCCTATTTCAGTTGAGTTCCATAAACACATCTCTAGCTCTAGCACCCCAGTTGGGGTTAAAAAATTAAAGGGTACCACGAGGAAATCGATTGGAGGAGATCCTTCAATCCTACCTGGATAATTGTTTGTGTATGACTTCAACCTGAGACAGCTATTTCCCCTTTCAGAAACAATATCATACAAATATTGTTCCTTCGATGAGCTTGGGCTTACGCAGGTTATCATGACAGTATGGCCAATGCTCTCAGTTCCTTTATTAAGGAGGAAGAGAACACCATCTTTCTCGGCTTGTAGAACAAGGAAGGATTCATTCTTATTTAAGGTGACGGGTAAAGGGCAGTTGTACTGGAAACGTCTTCCTGAGTCCCAATGCTTACTGCTGAAATGTTCAGACAACTGCCTAACCGAGCCAACGAAATGGCACTTCCGAAGGGGGCAAGCGCAAGGTGCACAAATGCAGACCTCTTCATGGTCTTTTCTTTTAGTGTAATCCACGATTTCAGTACAACCATATTGGGCATTTCGGCATGGTGCTCTGACTGGATCAGTAATTTCAATATCCACACAGATTGCATTGCCTTCATTGCTACTGATGGGCATGCTTTCCTGAAGAAAAATAGAAATCAGCCTTCTATTAATTCTCCCACGACAAATAATTCATTGTCAATTCTATACACACAGTTGTTAACATGCAGTGTACAGTGGTGCAAAGGCTTTATGGAGCCATGCATGATGCGACATGTGCTTGTGCTTTTATTGAAGCACAATGGCAAAATGAAATGATAAATAGAATATATTTTTATTACTAGTAGATCTCACATGTCTGATTAAATTAGCATGTAAGACTGTTCGTATTCAGTCAATTTGGCAAAAAATAATATTACCATGCCCAAAGCTAATTCAGATATGATAGCATCCACATACTTAATAAACTGTAATTTAACAGTGCCTCTCCTAATTTCACATATTTGATTAAACGAATCACAAGCCTAGCATTAGTTCAAAAAGAATTATAAAAAGAATTCACTAAATAGAAAAAATTTCTCCAACCCTGCGCTAAGTTGGAAGGAATGCACTAAAATTTTTATTTAGAAAGAATTCACAGATATTTTGCCAAAGAAGTAATAATTTCCGTAGCTGGCAAAAACTTCACAATGCCCAGCATTAATTTAGAAACACAGGATTTTCAATGGCCAGGGGCTAATTCAGAAAGGATGGAGGACGAAGAAAGAAAGAAATCTAAACAAAGCAGCACAAAGAAAGGAAGAAAGCAAGAAAGATGAGAGAAAATGAAGCAACAGAAGTAGAAGAAAGACTCACCAGATGAAAAGTCACAGAAAGTCGAACCAGTTACTAGAAAGACCGAAAGACTAGAATTGTGGGTTTCAGCTCGTTTTATTCTTGCCCTTCAGGAAAATAGAAAGGCAAAAAATAACCTTCCAAAAGGTGCTCGCACCTTCTAGAAGGCAACCATCATGCTGTACAGATGGTCAAGAGGGTGAGCCTTTGGCATCTTGCATTATGGCACTCGCATTTGTGTGCCATTTACAACTATGCACACCAATGGTGTATATCATTAAAAAATCTGTAAGGACAGTAATTTTCCCCTTGGAAAGAGAGCACATTAAAATTGTGTAAGCTGCCACTTTAAGTTTGCAACACTGTTACATACAACAGATCATAGAAACTTAACCTTAATTAGTTCACACTGAAAACAAACTTAAGAATATGCTATCATGTTTTTCATTTCAAACAATAAATAAATAAGATAAGATAAAGAATGATAATGTTATGAAATCTGTATCTATTTTCAATCAAAATTAAAAAAGGTAACTTCTTGTAGGCTGGGAGCTTCGAGTATAGAACATTTCATTTCAGGATAAAATCATTAAAATCTTTGTTTCTCAGGGGATATAAATAGTTGACTTGCCTTTGTGGCTTAAACAATTTATCACTCTATATCACACAAAATTGTAAATTGTAAGGAAAGCAATCTCAGGAAAATCTAAAATGGGAATCATCAGCTACCTCAGCAGTAATCATGCCCCCATTAACCTGATCTTCCCCATCCTGCCATGTAAATATCCACAGGTCAACAACGGGTTTTAAATTGGGGATTCTAAATGGTAAACTAAATCAAGCATGCAATTTCAAAAGTTGACAACATTATCCAGCAGTCTGGGATCTAAGTCACAGCAAATAGTTGCATTATCAAGTTAATGCATTCAAAGGATTTGGCCATGGCAAGTGGATCCATATGTAACCTTACCTTACCTTGCTTAAAAAATGAAGACAGATGATAGGAAAAATTAATGACATACAAAGATAATTGGAAATGTTCGATCACTGTCTATCATTATATGACAATAAAATTTATAGCAGGGAGCCCCGTCTCCTCACCCCTCGCCGGGGGCAAGCGCAGCTCAGACCCAACTCAGGGGGGGGCGGCTTGAAGTCCTCTTTGAGTCCTCCTCCACCACCCTTAAGCATCTTTAGCCCATAAGTTGGACTATAGATACTCAGCTGCGCATTGGCCCAAGAAGGGAAGTACCTCCCCCAAAGAGAGAGAAGAGATGGTGGCAGGTCCTCTTCAGAGGCCTGACACCAGTGGAGGTGCACTTCCCTTACTTTTCTGTAGTTAACTTGCAACACATACTAACTCCACAGAATTAATTATTCACATGGTCATTCGGAAATTTGTTGGTTTTTGAGAGGTCATGAGAAGTAACAGCTCTAGCAATGGATGTGGCATAAGCTGTGAGCCACTAAACCACTAAGATGGAAGAGAAACGAAATTGTCTACTATATAGTAGTCCTGTGGGAATGATTCCAAAGCATCAAGATAAGAGAGGAAACTGAAGCAAAATGACATCACTGGGGACTAGAAAACCATCATTATAAAGTCACAAACACCTTATGTCATTGATTGTGTCTTCACAGAAAAGATAGTGTGCTGGTAATAAAAAACATAACATATATAAGACAGAATAAAGTTAATTAATATTAATGCAGAATAGAAAACAAGCAAAAGAAAGACCATCCAAAATAAAGCAGAATCTTCAACTTGTTAAACTGGCTAAATTGAGTTCTTATGGGATCAATGCAGTGATAGCAGCAGATGTAAAAAATCCACTATTTTCAAAAAAAAAAAAAAAAACAACAGCTTTTAGGTCCTTGTGCATTAACCACTCAAATAATTCTTGCTATTTCCCTTACTTTTTTTCTATTGTTGCTATTACAATTCTAGGGGGTCAACATTAGACAAGCACAGAATCCAGCCTTTCATGATTGTAATGAAATTTATTAAAATAATAAACACAATTCATATTAAAATAAACATTTGATGTAATAGCACCATGAAGAAAACAATTTCTAAATAGCTACCTGATACCCAACCTGCTCATGCAAAGAGTAGTTTTCAACCTCCGGTGGTATCATTGCTAATGGAATGTTGTCTTGTTGGGACCTAGACCCCAGCATTCCAACCCCCAAGCCTCTTTCCTTGCAAACCACCTGCACGGAAATATGTACATGATTATCACTAATTTAAGAAGTGCATATAGTATATATGCAGTGTACCTCTCCGCTTCCATAACCACCAAGCTCTCGTTCTTGCTTTTCTCTCTCACTAATTTCCTCCTCACCCCAAGAGGCTAGGCATGGAAAAACAGCAGAGGATAGTTCAGAGGGTTCTCCAACAGCAATACTCTCGTAGTAGAAGAGCTGCGAGCAAAGAAAATATTGAAACAAGATGAAATTACATTGACAAAGAAAACAGAGCCAGTATCAAGTCACACCTGGAGAAACAAAAGGCAACCACCTACTGCACGTTGCTTGCCTTGACGGTAGCGGGCTACCTCTCGAACTAGCCGGTCAAGTAAAAATTTACCCCAGTTATACTGGTGTACAGTGTCCATGTTTGTTAAAAAATGGAGAAATGATGGACTAACATCCAGCCTTGCTGTTGGGCATAGAAGTGTGCCTAATACATAAAGGAGAAAAGATCTTTTAAAATCTTCTCCAGCTTCGGGGACTGCCAACCTTTCCTCTAAGAATCGGATCGAAATGCCACGATTTGTGGCATTGTACTTCTTGCGTAATTCAGCAATTAACTCATCAGGTCCAGAATTAACCACATCCTTCCCACTGGAAGCCAATCCCATCACCAATTCAACATCACGAGAAGTTAAAGGTATGCGCTCACCACAAATCTCCAAGCTGCGTCTGACAGTATTGAACTTATCTAGTAACCAAAGACACAGACTGCGCCGCAAAGTTCGACACCTGAGATTAAGGATGCTACCGAACCCCATGCTCTTTACAGCAGCCCTTTGGTCAGGAGTGAGTTGTTGCAACACATTTAATAATCGACCAGGTGAACACCTAGTAACAAGTTTTGTCTGCACCATACAGGACATATTTTTAATCAGGTATAGTATTTTACACCACACATAAATACCTATATATGTAGATGTTGGAAATTTTAAACAAGAAAACACCTGTCGTCTTGGCTTGGGAGCACGGGCAGGTGTTGTGCTCAAGTACTTATCCCATACTTCACGGGCACGATTAGTGTATTTTGCTTTCTCTTCAGGACTCATCAATTTCCAAGCATCTGAGGCAGCTTTTGTGGCCTGAAACAGAGGACACTTGTAAAGATATTTTCAATTATTCTTCACAAGAATGTCAATGTCTTTCACAAAAAGAAAAAGATCCTTACCACTTTCAAGCCAGAAGATTCAGGATGGGAAGCTGTATACTCCTTGATAAATTCACGACTAAATATTGCTTTGAAACATTAGTATGGATATATTTATGGAAAACTAACAAGATTAAGTATGTATAAGGCACAACTTCAGATTAACCAACGGAACAATACCTAAATTGCACCCAGGAGCATGCTGGACGAGATGTACCATCTTGCTTCTTCTTCTTCTTTGTCCGATTGCCTTCTGACTCACTATGCTCTTGTTCGTTCCTCGTTATCACCATCATATCCTTTTCACTTGGAAACTTTATTTAGAATCGCAACTTTGTAATCATATAACTTTCAAAGAATAAAATATAGACTCACTGAATAAGTGCAACATTATTTCAAACAAAACTGAAGAACTTAACAAAAGGAAAATTTTTCATGTTGATTCCAAGAAGGAACTCAAGGTTCCTTCAAATCATTAAGTAGTCCAATGGAAAGCAGATACTTATAAGTGGAGCAAGTGACAGTTCACATAGAATCTACTCAGATATTTATTCAACATTGGACCAAATCATAGTCATGAGCACATTATTAGTAAAGACTGCCTTATCGTTTTAAAGATGTTAAGTGATTTTAGTATAAAAGCATCATGTGATGAACGATAGTATTACTTATTAATATAAAATTAAAGCAATTGGGGTTTCATTTTCACTTTAACGCCATAACTACAGATACCATTCAAGCCATAATAGAAAAAGAGTAACACCCTTGTCAATCTCAAGCACCTTGCCACACAATCTTCGACATCATAAATTTTAATCAGCAGTCTATTAGACGAACCAATAGGGTTTTTTTCTGTGAGGATTCCAATTTCTGACATCAAGAATAGTGCTAACAACCTTTTTCCACCGTATAAAGCTAATAGTATTAAATTCAATTCTTCCAAGATCATAAACAATTAATGTGGGTTTCAAATTATAATACAGAGAAATCAATTTGAATAACATATAATAGAATCCCGGCCATGCTCGCAAATTTAGTTCAATACTTCTATCTGGAGTACAGCCAGCTCATGGATAGGACTACAACTGTGTAAAGCGAAGGTTGCAACGGCTTGTCGCCTTCCAAAGGCTGAGCCCAGGACTTCCACAGTCCTATGCGGGCCTTTCGAGGCTTAACCCGAAAGGCGCCTCAAAGTCATGCATTTTTAAAGAAACCCTAATCGGGTGGGGCTAAAAGAATCACCACATACCGACGTTCAAGCTCTCGTCGGCGAATGCATCGGTCCCACCAGCTGCGGCGGCTCACGGCGCTCTCTCTTTCCTCTTTCCTATTATAAATCCTCTTTTCTACGTTTCTCCTGTCCTGTGTTCTTTCTTCGTCTTTCCTGCATTCCCCGTCCGCCTCTTTTATCAATTGTGGGCCGAGCTACGACTGGTTCCCAAATTAATGGGCCTAAATATTTGGGCTCTATTTAATATTCCATTAGAATTTCAATGGGCCAGCCCGATTAGATTGTTCTAAATTTTTAAAACTGTATGGTCTCGCTTTCTCCAAATATGTAGGCCTTGTAAATGAAAAATATTGGGCGATGTTTGGTTACCAATTTTGAAGACTGTTTTTCTCCCAACTTCTCCAATGTGTTGTTGGATTTTGAAGGTCTTAGAAACTACCTCTTAAACATTCATATTCCAAAGATAAAAGCATTTAGTGAAAGTGGTTAAACAGTTTTCAAACAATCAAGTTAGCTTGTGCTCGATTAATCAAATTCTCACTCAAACAGATCAATTCCAATGTTTGATTAATCGAGTTCTTAGTCAATTAAATTGAGCTTTCATTCAAATAGTCATGCTGAGTGGTGATGCATCAATTTACTTGATTTGAATTCGATTATATTAGAAAATATTTTAAATTTAATCAAATTAGAATTCAAACTTTAAAAATTTGTTCAAACAATCCTACTTGACTCAATAATCACATGTTTAATTTTAAACTTTACAAAATTGAGTCAAGTAAAATTTGAATAGTAGTCGAACTTAATTCTATTACACTCCTGATCAAGTTTTCAATCAATTAAATCAATTCATATTTGATCAATTATTTTAAAAATAAAAATAAAAAATGAATATTTAAACTTAAACTACAAGGACATCAATTTAACATTAATAGTAGAATTTGTTCCTCCACTAGCTACATAAAACAATTATGCCAAACATTGTTCTATGAAAGAGCATAACATTAAACATACAAACTATAAAAATTATAACTTTAGGAATAGCATTCTCAAAACAAACTAAAATAAAATGTTCACCTAAAAGCATTCCAAAAATCAAACAAAAATAGTATTGGTTTCTAGTAGAGAACTAAGAAGTCAAGGAATTAAACATGTAAGGTGTAAATGTCATGTCATTTTTCATCTTGTGCAGTCCAATTTGAGCACTAAATTAGTTATCTTACCTCTATTTACTTGAGAAACTTACAACTTATTTTAGGCTCTAAGGTTTTACTTGTTTTTTCAAGTGAAAAGCACACAATATACAAACAATATAAGAAATAATAACTAAGGTAATAAAAATTTAAAAGAAAATTCCTAAATTACCCAAATTTCCTCATTAATTATCTAAAAGAGGTCAAGCCTAGCACAAAAACTCTACAAAATTCATGTGGCTCTTTGGCAATTCAAAATGACAACAAAAGAGGCAGTTGACACAATAGGAGAATCAAACCAATAGGCAATCCCCATCCCTACATTAAGACCGAAATCCAATATGCATCACATGAGGCTACAAAGAATTTGTAGTAATTGCTTAGGCCAAAATTGCTCCAAAAACCGCTATACATGCAGCATACTAGACCAAACAATCATCTAGAAAAAGGAACTTCCACGTGCATAGGAAGCTCCTGCCAATCAAATGCACTTATTTAACATTTTCGCAAGTCATGCGTGCCTGCTTCTAGTGTTATGTCATATACCCATATACCACTACACAATGTCAAGCCATCATTCAGGTCATTGATAATTTTAATAATTTAAGTGATTATGGTCATTATTTTATATTTTAGAATTATATTATATTGCTTAAGAAGTCATTTATAATATAGCAAATAACTATGCATCTTGTTGCAGATCATATGACAAATATGAGTTAAAATGAAGAAAGAAATACGCTTTCGAGGGCACCAAACATAGGCAAATGGAGTTTGAGATTGCATGGTCGTTTAAGCAAGGATTAGGGCTCAAAAATTTCACTTAAACACATTGCCCGTGAAGAAAAGATGTCAAGAACTATTCCAACGTGCCCCCTATTGCCTCGTAATTGCCTAAACAATGGCCCAAGTGACAGTTCGATTTTTATCGTCGCTCATGCAACAAGGAAGCCATGGATGGTTGAGTCATTCATTGCTTAGGTGATGGAGAAGACAAGAGTGCTTTTTTCACCACCGAAAAGCTTCAGAGGGAAAAAATGAAGAAAATTGACGACCAATCAAGACCCTTGTATAGTGGAGACTTAGACCTATAAATAGGGGGTTGTCTTGCAAGCTAAAATCATTTAATTCCTCTTTAGTGTTTACTTAGATAATGTTAGGCATCACTTTAGAATAAATTTTGTATAAGTGAAGAATTGAAAGTAAGTTTGGTACCATCACAAGATAAAGGGTGTGGAAAGAAAGTAGGGAATCACAGTGTGAAGAAGGCTAGAGCGAGAGATAAGTGCTTTTATTTTCTTGTTTTCATTTCAGTTGTACTTAAATCATTAAAATAAGCAAGTTAGAACTTTTATTTTATCCATTAAACCCATTTGTTGTTTCTTATTTTTTGTGATCAATCTATTATTTCCTTCTGTTTTTCTTCTTCCTCTTCTTCTTTTGTTTTATTTTACATAACTTCTAGTTATAATAGAATTGAATTCATAAGTTAGGAAAATTAATCACATTTGTAAATGGTGGATTTATAATGAAAGTGAAAGTTTTATATTCGCAAAGAATGTGATCAATTTATTCATCATCTTTTCTTCTCCTCATTCTTTGTTTTTATTTTTCTTCTTGATAACTTGTAGTTAGAATGAAAGTGAACCCATAAGTTGAGACAATTAATAACAATAGTAAATCATGGATTTATAATGAGTGAAGGCCTTATGTTCACAAAAGATTAATATTAATCCATTATTTTTCATCTTAATTGAGCTAACTTCATAAATAATTGAATTAATTCGATTGAGATCGTAGTATAACTAGAGAAAGTATAATAAGTCTCATAATATTAATAACTTCTAAATAAAAAATTTAAAAGTGCTAATTAGTTATGTGATTAATAATATTCGTAGGTGCTATTGCATATTCAAGTCATTCGTCACTAATCTTTACTAGTAATTGCTACCTTTACTCCTCTCAGTTTATTCACTTGAATTCATTATTTAATTGATTACTCATAAATTAAAATTCTATTTTAATTTATTTAAGGCACAAAATTATTAAGAACAATATTTTTATTCCCTGACTCTTAATCTCCTATGTTATTTGGTGTGATTATTGTGCACTTGTAGTATATCATTTGCTTGCATCAGTCATCATATCCACAAAGGCACGCAAACAAGTAAAACAACCTACAACAAACAACATAATTACAAGCTGTTCCAAATAACTAGCAACAACAACTAACTAATAAGCACTCAACATTGCCAAAAACGTTATGGGCAAGATTACTTGACAAAGTCAACAGCCAAAAGTCAACATAAATAGCCAGTCTACAAATAACAATAAATTAAAAAGCTAGTCTACAAGATATGCCATATCATCAAGCTAAACTAATCACATGGTGGTTGACATTAGATACTTGATACCCAGGCACACAATAGCCTACTCGCATGTGTCAATGCCATGCCCTATCATGCGCAATCGGTAAGATAAAAGAACAATCTCATGCCAACACTTAGCCCCCCACTCAATCTTGTAGAATTATACCACTTAATGTTCTAAGTGGCTGACAATAACAAATAGTTTCCAAACTTTGGGGAAGTTGTAAGAATTCTAAACTAATATAGACGCAGAAAATAAGAAGTGCTACTTGTTCATGGCTTGGACCATAATCCCTTTAAATCTAAAGGGAATCAAAATAAGTCGAAAAAGATGGTGTTTGGTTGCGATAAACAAGCTAAAGAAAAAAAGGCATTGAGTTGATTCACTTCAAATAAACACATCATGACTACAAACATAAATTGATTATTTCTACTCTGCAATGAATGCCATTTATTTAAAGTGCATGCAATTGAAAAAATAAATACATGTTCATTGTCAAGCTATAAGACTGGTTGTAGAGGAAGGAAGGAGAAGATGTATACATTGCAACTTCATAGGAGTAGACTGTTACACTACAATCATGTCACCATTTTTAGATAAGATTGATTAAAAGATAATTATACGGTTCTCTCCTGAGATTTATATGCTAAATTCACATAGATCTTTCGTGGTTCAAAAAATTACAAAAATCTCCATTATGTTGTCTTGGAAAACAATTTTTTTTTTTGTGACTTTCTGAGATATGACTAGTTTGACTCTCAAGTGATTGGTCCAATGTCTGACTATTATTTTCTAATGCAAATACTCTTATATATGTGTGGATGTAATTTTAATTAAATGAAAGTAGAAAAGTGCCTTGTGTAATAATTTTTATTAAATTGTGAAAATATACATTGAAAATTACAAAATTCATGAAAATTTGATATTTTTTTCCAAAAAAAAATTAAACATTTCTACAATTTGATATTTCTCAAAAAATTTTACCATATTTTTAAAAGTTAAAACTCAAGAAAGGTCTTCATTAAACATATAATATAATCAATCTAGTATGAAATAGATTATTATTTTTATTTTATATTTATATATTTTACTTTTATTTATCTTTTCTTTCATTTTTTAATTTTTTGATATTTCTTTATTTTTATTTTAAATTTTTTATACTTTTAATTTTGAATAATTTTATTTTATTATTTAAAATGCAATTAGTTTATAATTTATGAATAAATCCTCACTTGCATAAAATGTACTACTTTATTAATAATTAATAACAATAAATGATAATTGTATCCACTATTCATTATATTTTTGTATAATATTTATATTTTATTTTTATAAATTTTTGAGAATTGCAAACACGCACTTTGCTTGATATAAATGCAGTGTGTTCGTATATGGACAAGTGAATAATTTACATTGAATCAAATTTTCAAATTTTATAAAATAGAATTGTGCCTATACTCAATAAGCCTTGTTAATTAGTGGATACAACTGTTAAATGTTATTAATTATAATTAATAAAAGTTGTACATCTTATGCGTATGAAAACTTTAATATAAATTATATAATTATTTTATTTTAAATAATAAAAAATTATTTAAATTAAGCATAAAAATAATTAAAAAAATAAATAAACATTATAACAATAAATAATTAATAAATTAAAAATATAAATGCACATAAATTTATAATAAAATAAATATGTAATTCATATTATATTGTATTATGTAGAATGTTTGAGGAAGACTGATTTTGAATATTACTTTCGAAAGATATTTAAAATTTTTAAAAACATCAAATTGCAATAAATGTATAATTTTTTTAAAAAAAATTCTTGAACTTTATATTTTAAAAAATATATTTTTATAATTTAGTGAAATTATTACATAAATCACCCTTATATTTTTATTGAGTTACAATACATTCTCATATGCATAAGGGAACTTTGGTCTGAAAATGTTAGTCAAATATTGGACCAGTTAACTTATGGTTAAAATCAGATTTTCATACAATTTTTTCAGCGACATCATCAAGTTTCAACAATTTAGTGATCGACTATGTATTATTGTTAGTCAAATATATACCTTATGAGATCTCTTTGTATTTTTCATACCACAGGGAGCCTATGGGCATATAATCTCAACTTTAGGGAAAGATGGTTGAGGTTCCAAACATTGCTCAATTGGCTTGGTTTGTGGGGTAAAAAAAAACCTTAGAGAAAGATGATCTAATTATTACATTAATTAATGATCTCAATAATTTAACCCTTATTGGTTATGGACAACAAATTATGAAAGGTGGAAGTTTTTCTTTTCTCTTTTGTAATTTCTTAGCGGTTGTCATTAACCTTTGTAAGAAAAGCGCTTGCCAATCTTAGTACAACTCTTACATTTGTGATGATTTATCTCATAAAGGTACATAAAAAAAAATATAAATAAAAAATTAAAATATGTTATTTAAGCCTTCATTATATAAGATATGAGATTTTTATCAAAGATTAGATTGGACTTTGTTTACACACCTCATTACTTGCAATCATTTTTGGATTCAAGCATTGGTTTGTGTAATGATTTTATTTCAATCTAATCATTTACATTACTCTTTACATCTTCTCATACTCTTTTATTTTCAACAACTTGCCACAACTTATTTAGCCCTCGCCTTGTCAAACTTTTGAACCATATAAAAATGTTCAAAGGATAAGTAGAATTTGAAGTAGTTACGGCTTAAATTTATTAAATTTATTCAAATTCAATACTATTAGACTTATGAACCATAAACTCAAATTCAAAACTCATATATATATATATATGTGTGTGTGTGTGTGTGTGTGTGTGTGTGTATTAATTTCAGCCCATATTCACCTCACATATTTTTATGAATTTTGAACTTAATTATTTCTAGTTAAATCATACTTGCAATAACAATATAAAAGTTCATAGGTATATACAAATTTAAGTTTAAATGATAATATAAAAATTAGTAACATTTTAAATTCAAAAGTGCGGGCATGAATGCTACATAATGATTGTAAAATTTAAAATTGTTGTAAATTATAACATAATATGAAAATTTGAAAGAGAAGTGTAGAATCTCTCTAGTATAGAATTTTCATTTGTGTCTGCAATTCATCCCTTACTAAATTCCAACAAAATGATCAACAAAAGAAATTATTGTTTTAGTTTAATATTCAAATTATGCATATGCATAACTACTGAAATAATTACACAATAGGCATAATCTTTTAACTATAAAAGTCAAATAACTTAATAAATATGACACAAAATAACGATATGTAAAGAACCAATAAACACTAAGGTCAATAAGAACAAAATAAAAAAAATTAAGATTTTCATAAATGAAAAAAAAAACATATGAATAAGTTCAAAATCAATTCAATAAACTAACACTTAAAATAACAATAAATCAAGAGCTTATTAATACGTGAAAGATCCCCATCAAATTCATTGTTAAAGTCAAGTCGCATGTTGTCCCCCACAATTCCAATTCTAGGTACAAATTAATGCTTTGATTGTTGAAGGAAGTAATAAACTTTGAAATTTTTTTGGAAATCATGCTCCAATACCGAATGCAGTTTCAAAAGTAACAGAGGATACTAGAATTGTAAGAACATTGCATGCCATTCTAGACATTATAGGATATTTTCTAACTTTAATTTCCACCATTCAACAATATAAAAACCATCTTCAAGAACATTTTTGCTTGAATGCTACTTCTCTTCTAAGTAAATATCCCATTCATTTTTATCTTAAGTGAAATCTTGTTCAACAAATTTGTAAAACTCAACCATCAAATCGAAATTTGATGAGCTATTTAGTGATGTTACACCCTTAGACTTCCATGAAATCTCTCCGTGGTTGTTTCAAAATTGAGATGCCAATGTATATTCATCAAAACATATTTTAAAGTTCTTTCTTCACGGGGCCCGTCAAATTTGTTGCAAGAACATCATCATATTTTGCAAGAACATCATCATATTTTTTCTATTGCAAAAGTTAAATTACTTTAATTTGTATCTAGGGTAAGAACCAGAGCAATGGAAAGCAAAACTATAATGAAATTTCACACTACCAAACATTCTACGCAACAAAATTATTATTTAAATTTAAATTCAAAATTTCTCTCTCTTAAAATAACTAATTATTTTTTATTCATTAAACCTATTTACAATTCAATCAGCACCTTTTTATACACCTGCATATATTCACATTCATATATGTATGTGTGTGTGTGTGTATTAATACTCTAAAAAATAATCATTATCTATATATTACATCATTCAATCATTATTATATATTTTATACATATATTCAAATAAATCAAATATTTCATCATATAAAAATCTTGCAATCAAATATTATACTCATCCTAATACAATATCTAACAAACATCATTCCCCAACAAGACCCCTTCTAAACATAGGCAACAAAATTTGTTCTTTTTCAACTTTATACTTCTCAAACTCTAGAGAGCATATTGAATGCCATGCTCCCGAGCAATGTTGTCAGATCTTTTGAGATTCATGTACAATATTATTATCCAATACACCTTGCCAGAAAAAGAAATATATTTCTATGCAATGTTTAGTCTCTAAGAATATTTTTGTCACAATATTGAAGGTCTTCATATACTCGTAAATTGCTTTAGCTTTCTCTAAATTCTATACCATGAGTAGATCTTTGAATAGGAGATCATGTGATCTCGTGTGGTCATGAGGTTTTATGGTATATTGAATTCCAGGTTATGCATACACCAAGGACCAACATTTTACCATTAGAAATGCCCCATTGGCCAACAAATTAAAGAAATTCGAGTTTTCTTTTTTGGTGATGCTTCTATAACTTGATTGCTCTTTCAACTCAATAGATACAAGCTTTGATTTCATCAATTTTCTCTTATAAAATTAAATTTAAAATATGACACCAGCACCTAACTTGAAGATGACGACCTCCAAGTAATAATAAACACCTAGAAGAATATTGTTGCAAAAGAATATCAATTACAACATCCTTGGTCGAATGCTATCCACTGTTGTAGTGCAATTTCCTGCTAAATTCTATTCAACCAAACAATTTGTGATGATATTTGCAAGATTTTCTCCACTCCTCTTAATACGAACGATAACGAAATTCACTTTAAGATGATGATCTCAAAAGTAATAATAAACCCTTAGAAGAATATTGTTGCTAAAGAATCTCAATAACATCTTTGGTTGTATGGTTATCCGTTGTTATAGTGCAGTTTATTTCTGGATTCCATTCAACCAGACAATTGGCGATGATATCAGCCAGATTTTTTCCACTTATCCTAATGGAAACAATCACAAAATTGTTATCTTGTTGTGCAACTTCCAAACATCATCAATAAAATGAACAATTAATGCCATAAAAGGTAGCTCAGTCTTGGAGGTCCCTGTGTTTGTTATCAAACATACTCTTAAGACTTGATTTCTCTAGGATATGCTTTAATTTTTTTTCTTCTCAATCTCGTTAAAATTCATACAATGAATCAAACTTGAATTCTGGGCATTAGTTATGAGCAAACTTGCTTAAGGTCAGGTCATCAACAAAATTAAATTGCACCTCTGGGACAATAACTCGTTCAGTGAATTCAATCATGCTGATTTTTTACTTGATAAAACTTCCGTGCAACCAATTATGTATCTTATTCAGGATTTTTCCTTCTCAAAATTGAGAAGAGTTTGGGAATAGTTAGCTTTTTTAATAACTTGCATTCTCTGATAAATTAGTCTTTTTAAATCGTTGATATCTCGAAATAAATGTGTTGTTCAACCTCTACTTGGCAAGAGAATACTTTTTTTGCAGTAATGACACTTGCATTTTTCCTTTTTCCCATCATTTCATCTTTAGTATATTGTTTCCAAAGTTCAGATCTTAATTTCACTTTCGTTTTCTATTAACAATATCTCGAATTATTTTGTTTCATTAATATCTCTCTTTAGCATCTATGTTCTATGTTAGGAATCTAAAAAAACAACATGCATTATTAACTAAAGTCTACCATAATTATTGAAGTGGTAGCCATTATTATCAAACCATAAATACTTTTAATCATGGTTCATGACCATTGAAATGTTGATGTTAGCTTAAATAATATATACAATGACACCCACCTCACCCTCCTTCATAAGCGGGTTTATATAATACCTCCACTTCCCATGAAGTATTAACACTCTCAAGAAGAATAGTAGGGAAAAGAAAAATGAAATTCCTTTGAAAAGAATACTATTGGCATTTTCTTCTTTTTATCATATTGATATTAAGATTCATAGGGTTAGATTTGCTTATATAGATTTCTAGATAGAAGTAAAGATAACATCAAGTACAAGCATCATTTAATCCTTCTAAATGATCTGAGTATTTAACATACGATTTTGAAAAACTATCCTCTATATATGCATATCAATGACCAATACCAGCAATTGTTTGAAACTCAAATGTTTTCTATGGAGCTAGCAAGATTAATGATCGCTGATAGAGGATAAAGCAGATGTAAAAACTTCTTTAATTTTCTTAGGTCGATGTTCTCATCTACTTATTTCTAGTCTTCTTGGTAAATTGGGTGCTCTTCAAAGGAAAATAAAAGAAATATGGCTTTTTAGTTTATAGCAATAGGAGAAAGTAATAATAATAATAATAATAATAATAATAAATTTTAATTGCTGGAATGGAATACGTTACAACATCAAGAGGTGGAGTCGATTTGAAAGGATTGCATATTTTTTGAGTTGATAATTTGGAAGTGTATTCTACATCCACCATAAAAACAGACGAAGTGGAAGTGTGTATGTGTTTATTCCTAGTGTATGGAAAAGCACGTTGGACCCTTAAAAGGACATTCTTTGATAATTTACCATTAAGAGTACGGTTAATTTTAGGTTTTTCACATGACTGACTTCAAATTAATGAAAACCCTTAAAAAGATATTCCTTGATAATTTACTATTAAGCGTGCGGTCAATTTTAGGTTTTTTTACATGATTGACTTCAAATTAACGAAATCTTAAAAAGCATGTGGGGACTACTTGAATTTGTATCATTTTTATTTTTTTTTTGTAAATTTAGAACACTTAAAAATATTTGATAAAAAGAATAATAAGAAATAAAATAAAATAATTTATTTTAGTTGTGTAAAACTGAAGCAATTCAATTGCATTCATTAATTGTTAGGGTTTTTCACTTTTTTCTTCCCAAGAAGTGAATATATTAATTATGAAATTTCAATAAGGGTTTTTTATTTTGGAAACTGTAGTTTGCACAAACCAACCCCACAATTATAATGAACTAGTCTAATATATATAGATATATATATATATATATATTAAATTGAATCGGGACTTGATCGAGTTGAGTATTAGGCTCAAACTCATCTAAAAAATTTATTGAGTTCAATTTAAATGCTTAAAATTAAATTTCTTAGACTCAAGTCATATATATTCAAGTCAAACAATTGGAATTAAAACAGACTGAACTCAATTACCAGTTCTAAATAAATCACTAACTCTCCTAGATCTAACATGCAAAGTTGTTGCGAGTAAATACTAAAAGAATTTCTCTTGAAACCTGATAACTTCAAAAAATTAAGTTATTTGGCATAAAAATTTAGAACAATTGTGCGCTAGTTTTATGGATTTAATGCTATTTTATTGTGTCATGGTTTATTTTATGAGACCTACCTATAAATATTATTTTGAGCAAATCATATACTTAAGATGAAATTTTTTATGTGTGTAGGATTTCCCATGGTGTTAGGGTGCTAGAACCACATTCAAAAGGCATTTGAGAAGACATTTTTCATACTTTGTAGATGTAGCATCACATGACACCCACATTAGAGAGAGCCAAATTTATGCAATTGATATGTAGCTGTCTTGTGGTCGACATGCTATCATCATGGGGCCATATGTAGAAAGCACCATTAAAGGAAAAAATTATGATCTATATTTACTGTTAATGTAATACCCTGAATTTTTAGACCACAGTAATAACATTCACAAAGTACTAGTAAAGGGATTTAATTTATAAACTCTTGGTTTTATTAATTAATTGTTGTGTAAAATAATGGTAGTGGTATCAAGGAGTATGTGGAAGACAATATGTGTACAAAAGTACAAGGTAAAACCTACCAAAAATATGAGGATTGATGGAGAATTATTACCATATGCTAATAGAACCAAATTGGGCAATTGAGGTTGATTTGTAGGATGGAAAATATAGCAAAATTTGTGTGAAATTATGGGAGAGGATTTACGTATAGAAGATAATATACAAATAATTATGCTAATCAAACCTTTCTAAAAATTGAGACATTGATGGAGGACAATTACCATGATCAAGAGGGGTTAAATTGGGAGATTAAGGCTAAATTTTGGCTGAAAATTCAGAGAAAGTGAATTTTACGCCAAAAATACGAGGGGCTGAAAATTACATAATTAGCCTAGGTACACCGTAGTATATATACGTCACCTTAAACCCTTGGAGAAAATTTATTTTCCACCTCCAAAAACCTCAAATAGCCATCCAGAAGCTAGAGAAAGAGGAAAGGACGAAATTCTATGCTAAACCATAAGATTCAAAGTCAATTTTCGAACCAAACTAAGTAGAATTTAGGAATTTTATTTTACACACAAGCACAAAACAAGCATACAAATTATAGGCAACACATGAAATAAAAAATTTGGATTTTGATATTGGGATTATACTGGGCAAGCTATGGTAGAATATTTGACAAAAATCGCAAATAGGAAAGTATAATAAACGTTGTGTGAACTCTCGGATTTTCTTGGGGAAATTATAAAAATTTATCAAAAATGGATTTTTATGTTTAGTGTAGGGTTAAAAGGGCTCTATGAACCCTTAGAACATGTTTATGTATTAAGAAAAGGGATTATAATTGAGTAAAATGAAGTTTGGAACCAAATGGTACCTTAATGCACTTGTAGGCTCATTTTGTAGTCAACTCCGTGGTCACAAGACCCCATCTAGCGGTTGCAAGGAGCTACTCTGCAAGTGTGAAATGAGACAGTGGCACTAGATAGTACACCTTGTAGCTACTAATATGGTCGTAAGTCCTTGTGCTACGAACGCGATGGCATTGCTCGTGAAGTTTGGTCGCAACAAAGGACAAAACACACCACAACTGATGGTGCAGCCACAAAGCTCAACACTGCAATTGCAAGGCTAGATGAGGACATGCCCAAAATGTCCTATGGCTCATCTTGCATTCGCAAAACCTATTTTTACAATCCCAAATGATGCTTTTGTGAGGGCTGGACTAAAAAGTGTTCATAATTTGATTTTAATGATTTTTAATGACAATTTTATCACTTTTAACCCTAAAACTCATCAAGTTAGCCAAAATAATGTTTCATAGGATATAGGGAATTGCATATATGAGATTCCAAATAAGGAACTCCTTCGGTAAATGAATTTTATTTTGAGACTAGCAAGAGTTAGCACAAAATATTTAGAGACTAAATTTCCGTAGAATTAAGAATTAAATTTGGATTTTTTTTGACTTAAATAGGAAACCGAAAAACCAAAACCAGTGTGCTTTGGGATCAGTAAGTGAATACCAAGTAAGTGGTTATTTGCAACTAATTTTTAAAATAAAATATTTCCCTAGGAATTTGAAATTTTTACTATAATTGATCTTGATTATTTACTAAAATTTTTATAGTCTATTAAAACTCATTCTGAAATATTTTTAGTAGATATTCTTAGTTGATTTATGCAAATTGACATATTCTTAGTTTAGAATGCTTTACCTGAAAATATTTTAAATGTGAACGAGCACCAAATTTTTATATTGTAAATTTCTCTTAACATAAACTGTGGAGTATCGAAATATCTAATATGATGCCCATGGGGACCAACCGAAATAGTGTAGGAACTAGTTTCACTTACTCACTAAGCAATAAGTGAAATACATGATCCTCTTAATTGGAGTAAAAGATTAAGCCAAGTGACCTAATCATCCGGAGTTATAGATTTGGATACATGACCCTTTTAATTGGATTTATGAATTGAAACTGCTGCAATGTTGCACATGACCCACCTTAGTTAGGGTAAAAGACTAAGGACCTGATTAATGAATATAGTACATAAACTACTTAAATCTCTAGGTGTCTCAAGAAATAGTACATAGAACGAATTTTTGGTACATTACATGTGAAATTTTTATCTATTACTTTCTTGACAATTTTTAAATAAATGATTCAATTTTGAAATTGTTTTATTATATTCAAATCCCAACAAAAATGTCAAGTAATAGCTTACTAGGTGATTAGCCACTCACGTATTTTCAAAACTCTTTTTGCAAAGAACCTAATGAAGAAGAGCAAAAGTGGGGATGGTAGGAAACTTGGGAAATGAAGAATTTGGCTATAAAATTGCTTAATGAATAAGGCCGTGACATAATGGTATAGGTTATTTTATTTCCATTGCAAATATGTAAAACTTATTACTCAATTTGAATTGCAACCTATGGATTAGTATATTTTAACATTTTAGACTTTGGTACCTATTGAGTTAATTATCTTGCAGGTAATGCCATATCACAATTCCAAATTAGAAGTGTGATAATCTAGGTATTTTACCATGTGAAGTGTTATGCGGCCAAACAATAATTGCATGGGAACAACATGAGGCAATAGGAATAGTTTTATTTGAAATTCTTAGACAAAAAAAGAGAGAAATATAAAAAGAAAAAGTTTGACAGGAAAAGAAGACATCTCTTGGGCAAGAAAAGTAGATTAAAAGAAGAGAAGAAAGGGCTTTT
This sequence comes from Avicennia marina, assembly GCA_019155195.1. Lineage (NCBI taxonomy): Eukaryota > Viridiplantae > Streptophyta > Magnoliopsida > Lamiales > Acanthaceae > Avicennia > Avicennia marina. Next base: position 7,945,530 of record CM032777.1, on the reverse strand, counting down.
GAAGAAGAAAGTGAAGGAAGAATCAAGGGATCCACCATCACCATTCCATTAGATACATGACTAAGCATTTTTTACTCTTGAATTTCATGTGTTTTCTAATTTAGAAATGAGTGGTTCTTGTATTATAATAAAATGCTCTTTGGTATTGTTGAACTAAATTATAATCTAGGTATTTGTGTTATTAATATGATTGATGTTCATTTTAATTTATAATCAAGTGTCATTGAATTGCCATTTGTGATTATCGTGGTTTAAATACTTAAGAATTTCGCAAATTTTTATAATGATCATAATGATTATGGAATAGTAGTAGAAGCAAAATCTATGGCCTCTAAAATAATCATAAACATAATATTTCTAAAATTAGTAGAAGTGAAACTAAGATATTATACATGTTTTGTGTGGTAAATTCAATTTATTGAATGATTGACATATGTTGAGTATAGACAAGTCATAATACAATACAAGAACCTAGACATTTAAGATTAATTGATGATCTTCAAAAGTTTGTGCATTTTTTCATTTAAACTTGCATAACAAATTTATTTTATAAATTCTCAAAAATCATTGCAGTAAAATGATTGACTTAACTAATATATACGTAGACAAATCAATAAACACAAATTGACATCCTTATGGATTCGACATTCATATTCTAACTATATTACTTGACCACAATAGGCGTACATTTGCAACTTTTACATTTGTTAAAACTCTGTTGGGCACCTTCATCGCCTTGCCTACTGCACAACTCGATCTAACCCTAAAATAAGAATTTTGGTGTCTCTAGGTAACATAAGATTATATTTGAAGATTGTTTCAGGAGATGAAGAAAAATAACCCTAAAATCCCCATCTATTGTGCCCAAGGAAAGTTTGACAGCGGCATTATGCAGCAAAACGAGATGGAATAACTGTTTACTCACCAATGCCCCTAATAAAAAGAATGAGTTATACTTTGTGATTTTGGTCTTTTTTCATGAACATTGGAAGAAGGAAAGATTTGGTGCGATTTATGTGACTTCTTGTCCTATGTTGCTGCAGGGAGAAGAGGAAAGAGACATCCATCAATTGTTATACATATTATATTCATTCTTAGCTAGGAATCTGAAGTGTTCAGATCAGCAGCGTGCTCTTACTGTACGACTACAATTGTCGTCCAAATTATAAGTATGCTATGATGGCGAGACTTATAAATATCTAATAATGGCAACTTTGGCTATGTTCTACTGTTTATCCATACTAAAAAATTTTACATACCAAGCATTTTATCTTACTTATTTTATTCAAATTCAAATTCAAATTTCTTCTTGTATTACCTTTTATAATTAATTATTTTTTCATCATTACAATTATTTACAATCAAATTAATATATATTCCTATAATTTTTTTCCTCACATTCATATATCTTAATACCTTATAAATATATATACTATTCCCTATTACATATAAAATATATAATTTAAAAATTTTCTTTCTTTTACACCCTAATATCAAACATAATTTTTATTCTTCACTCAAATGACCCGAATTTTCCCCCATAATGTGTTGGAATTTTCGGAAAAATGAAAAGTTAGTTTTTTCTCACCTTGTTTCAAGAGCTAAATCAATATTAAATTTGTTTCTCATTTTTTTAGTTTGAAAATTTCTTCTTCTATTTCTCAATTTTGTTAGATATTTTATTAGATGATTTAAAAGCTTATGGGTCAAACACACTTTTAAAAAGCGCGAAGTTATTCATAATTTGAGGTTAAATGCCACACTCTATCTTAATTTCAAAAGTCTTTTGAAAGAATATATGCTTATTTCTTTTATTACATCCTATATTTTCTTCTATGTGTTTTGTATCTATATTTATTATAAACATATATATAGGGATTATACTTATATATTTCTTTGTCAAAGGCAATGAAAAGAATAGTGTAATTAAATCATCATATTTATTCGGCTCTTGAGCTGTGCTGTTGCAGTATTTGATTGTTTCGCTTAATAAAATAAAAAAATTAAACTCAGGCATTTCAAATTTCCATGTATCAGATTATTGTTTAAATGACTATTTTGAAGGAAGAAAATAGGGAAAAAGTGAGAAAAGTGGGGGCAATATTCATTGGGATCAACAGTTTTAAATTGTGCTTCGATTGGTTTTAAATTGTCAGGTTTTGGATTATAAATATCCAATTCTGAATTTTTAGTAAATTTTTGGGTGGCCGAACGAGGTTGGTTTGAAATAATTTTTGTTACTACAAAGGTTTCCTATTCTATAGTCTTCGAATTTTTGTTTCTCACAATGACTAGATTTAAGAAAGTTTTGAAAGAAATGAAGTGTTTTTAGACCTTCTCTAGTTAATGGTTTGAACTCAACTTGGACAAGACCTAGATGGATGAATTTAAAACTTTTGTCAGAATATTTTTAAAGAGTCTTTTGCAAAAGAAGATGAATTATTTCAAAAGATTTTGAAATTTGAATATCGCTTTCTTTAGTTTTGATAACAAAATCATTTTTGAAATTGAAAATATTTGATTTTTCATAAATCTCATTCTTTTTTACTTCTGGAATTTTCTAAATATCAATTGTTTTATTAAAATTTTCTATTATAATTTCCTCAATATTTATTGCTCTTCTAAAAGAATTCTGACAAACACTAGACACAGAGTTTGAAGAAGTATATTTATGGAATACTAGTTCTATATCTACAGCTCACCAAGCAATATTGTCAACAATAAAAGACTCCCTATACTAGACAATCACACTCTCCTTCTCCCTTCGAAACTTTCTCCCTTTCTTTGTGACATACATTTGCCAAAAGGGAAGCAAGTGTAGAAGGTATACTAAACATACCTCATGAATGAGAAGGGTCAGTTGCATTAGTTGAGGCATTACCATAGCAATTGGCGGTACCAATACTCTGTACTTACTATAGGATGTGTGCTTTTAGTTTTGCACAGTGTTGTAATAGTGTTCCTTTGTTAGTCTTTTGTTAAGACAAGGTTCCCAACCACTATATTATTTTCAATTATTTCTTGAGATGTCGATCCAATCGCCATGCCATCTAGATTGATTTGGTCCATACGCAGGCCTTTATTACATTTGACAAACAAACTTTTATTTGCTCTCCCTTGAATATAGTTCTTTTGATCTTCTCCAAAATCCGTACACTTACATAAATAGTTTATGTAGTTTGAAATAGTACCTCTATGATTAACACACCATGCATTCTTAAATAATCATCAAGGGATGCTTAGGAAATAAAACAAATAAGGTTCGATCTTTTTACCCACATTTGTCAAATTGAACCTCTTTTGCTTTATTTGTTGGCAACACTGGGTGCAATACGTCCTCCGTATAGCACATATTTCAACAAAGTGAAACACCATCCAATAGGATGTCCCAATTTGTTTTTGCAAAAACTGCACAATGGTTTAGTCCTTTACTTATTATTATTATTTTTGAATATTGCCATCATTGCAATCGTGTTACGAACAACTAGTGATTTTTTTTTTAAATCAAATTTTACCTCATTGCTTTCAGCTTTACTTGTCATATTGTTACCATCTTTGGTTGATATTCACGCCAACTTATCTTGTATGGTGTACTTCAATAGAATGAAACATCGTAACATAGAACGATCAATTTTGGAACAATAATTGCTTGTCCATTTGAACTTACTACTCTTTTCATTTGCTAATTTATTCAATGTTGCAATAGTATTGGCAACAATAGGAACAATTCCTTCATAGACTTATTTTCTTCTCAACATGGCTATTTTTAGGCTACTCCAAAAATCTCAATCTAGTTCTATCTTTGGCTTTCCCATAGACAATACAACTTCTAATTTGGCATTTCTAGAATTCAATTTGTTGAGTGTAGTGTTAGGTTTATTTGCTCTATCTTTAGCCTCATGATATAATCCTTTAAATTTTTTGCACTCTTATTTTAGACTATTGAAAGCATTCTCAAACTTCTCCTTATATCATTTCAAGGATTTTACTCCATCCTTCAGAGTTTTATGCAAGATCATTGTTTTATCACATGCTAATTGATAAGTGAATAGCAACTCCTCTTCAATAACTTCAGTGTTATTGACGTTGCTATATTCAAACTAGTTATCATCTATTGCAATTGATGTTGCAATCTGTATGACATCTTTTCCCTTGTTGCTAAGAGAGTAGAAAGTCACATGATTGCTTATTTGATTGTTCTCATCTAACTCGTCTGACCCACCTTCATTACAAGTCATGCTTATTGATTTTCTTTACTTATAGAGAGCGTTACAGCTTGAACTTGACAAAAACAACCACATTTATAATATTGAACTCATTTTCTTTAAAGCTTGGGCTTCTCAATCTCTTTAGAATTTTTACAACGAATTTTTAGGCTTATTTAGCTTTCCTGCCTTTCTTTTTCTCAACAACTTTTTGAGTTTCTTGATTATTGATGCAATGTTGTTATCAGTATTATAACATTCTTCATGATTATTTTTCAATATCTAAAAAGCCAGTTCCTTTCCATTCTTACTATGATTTAAATTCATTTCATAAGTTTATAGTAAACATATGAGCTCATCTACTTGATTTCGTGCTTCCTTGATCACAACAGCTTATTTTAGGTAAAGAACGTAAGGTTTTCCTTATAAGTTTAGCTTTAAAATACTTTTTACCCAATTAAATGATTTGATTTGGAATGTAGTGTAGCTTTTCATTCAACTCAACAATAGTCTCATCTTCTCTCATTCTTAAATTTTCAAATTGCGATGCCAACATTGGAAGTTTAGAAGTTCTAATAACACTTGTACTTTCATGAATATTTTTTATGTTATCATGTGCTTCTTTTGCTATCTCACATGTGAATATTAACTTGAATTATTCCTTCTCCACATTTGTAAAAATTGCATTAGTAGGCTTAATGTTACTAAGTGTAGCTCTCTCTTTAGTAGTGGCCCAGTACTTCACATCTTTAATAATCTCCACACCTTTAGCGTTCTTCTCAATTGGTGGATACCATCCATCTCAATGGATATCATGCATTTTCAACTTGTAATTTTATGAATATATGCATATGTGCCTTCTATTATAAATAGTTGGTACCATCGAGAAGTAAAGGACTATAGATTCCCCTTTTCTATTACTCATGTTGTCAAATCTCGAGAATGAAACCTACTTTTCAAATAAGCAATAATGGCAACTTGGCTCTGATGCCACGTGAAAAAAAATGAAAATGTTGGTAACAATAGTAGGCAAACTTGAATGCTTGGAGACATGATACAAATGCACACTGACAAGTAATAAATCAAACACCAATATGTTAATGCAATTTCAAGCAACTCTCCTAAGTTTGTAAGCACTTTGCTTATTAAAAATATTTCACTAAGTCAACAAAGTTGTGAAGATAAAGATTAATTCTCAATCACAAATCCACTACTTTAATTCCTAGGTTCACGACTAGTTAGAAGCTCCAAAACTTTAATACACATGTTTCTGTTTCACCTAAATTACTTTTAGACCCAACTTTCTATCATATAAGGTCTCTCACTAAAAAGAATTGATTTATAAAGTTCAACACAAAGTCATATAAATGAATAAATATGACTGTCAACAAAATCTCACAGCTCTCACATGACTAGATCTTCAAGGTTTGCTCTCTGTCTCATTTCCTCGGCTTTTTGTTTGACATTTCTAATTGAGAAATCTCAAATGACTCAGCCCAAAAGACACATTTGGATCAACTTCTTCGTCCTTCAAAGTAGGTTCCTAATCAGCTTTAGCTTTTATTACTGCCATCCTTATTTATGAGTATCCAATGTTGATTCAAACTTTTTCTAGGTTTCTTCCAATTTCTTTAAACTCCTTTGCTCTAAAGATGATTGAGAATGTTTCATTGTAGAAGATCAACACGAATTTCACCTTCTATTTAAATTTTAGACAACATTAAAAACATGCAACATAGTCTCCTAGTCAAATTAGAATTCTTACATAATTGAGATGTTGTCAACAAATGTGCTAACAAAATTATAGTTAACAACATTAAACCCTCCCCCCGTGCCCTCCCCCCTCCCCACCTCTTCCCCTTCTCTCTTCAGTACACCAACCATTTAACATTTTTTCTTCTATACTTTCCTACTTCAAATGGACAATCATCTTGAGCAATTGTGACCATCATATATTATTATATGCTACATATGTTATTTCCTTTTTCTACATGAACATGTATAGATTCATCCCATCGCCTCTTGAGTCACTCAAGCACACTACTAGTGATTGAACGAAGTGCAAAACCAACGAAGCGCTACCGCATCACCTACAACTCATTTAAGCAATGAGCTAGCCATAGTTCAACAATAGCTTATTGCTTAAGCACCTTTAAAGGTGACAAACTTTTGTCTATTTGTTTAAGTGATGGACAAATAATAGTTCATTTTGGCCACTTTGTTATCAATTGACTTAAGCATTAAAAAAAATGAAGGAGACTTTTTTGACTAATAGGCATCCTGTTGAACTAGTATAAAAGGGAGATAAGTTTGTTTGCTACAACTATCGTAAACATGAAGTATATAAGTGAGAAATTGAGAGAAAGCCTCCAAGAGTGATTTTTAGGGAGAAAAGAGTGTTGTGAGCCTCCAGATAAAATTTTGGAGAGAGGTATTGTGTAGTGTGATGATCATCTAAGCAAGCGTTAGAGAGACAAATGTGTTTTTGGATATTCGAGAGAGTAACAATTCCTTTTGGGAAGTTGAGAATTTCTATTGTACTTTGTGCTATCTTGTATTGTATTATTTGCATATAAATTATTAATATAGAAAAGTTGTTCATTGTAAATTTTGATTTGTTTGAGTTCCTTGCATCAATACTTGTTGCCAAGAGTCCACTCATAAAATTTCTCAATGTTGGCATGTGGTGAGTGTTGACATTTATGTGGCATGCACTTAAACAAATGTGGCAATCCAATTCAGCCAAATCATTGCCATATAAAAGAAATATTATTGTGATACTAATTTCCTAACTTTTGTTTGACCATTTCTAATCCAAAAAATCCTTGAAGAACACACCTGAAAAATCAGTGAAGGATTTGGGATTGAGTTGCCAAAATTAAAAGATTGCAAATCTCATGCTAAGGAAAGTCAGCTCGTATTGTGGCAACAAGTAGCTAACAAATTATGAAAATTGTAAATTGACCGAATTAAGAAGATATTGGAATATTAAGACGATCCCAAACTTTATGAAAAGTTATTGAACGATAATCTATTTATGTAAAGCATGGGAGAAGTGATCATTTGAAACCTTGGGAGTCATTGTGCAAAATTTGTCTAAGTGTCGAAAGGAGGCAAGCGACTAGCTTGGTAAGTTTAGGTGAAATAACCATGTATTGTTAAAAGTGTCAAGTTTATTGAGTTAAGCTTCTATAATAGAGTGCTAGAGTCATGTTCCTCATTGTGTTGCTCACTTTAATGAAAGGATGAGGATGTTTGGTATTAGGTCCTTATTTTATGAAGTGAGAAGTGTAGAATACCAACTAGTCGTAAACCCAAGTATATGGAAAAGTGGAGTTGTCAAAGTGATGTTCAAATTGAGTTGCGTAAGTTATACAAAATTTTCATTCTAGTAGACTCATTGCTACTAGCAAAGCCCTACAGACGTAGGTGTGTTTACATTGAATTGCGTAAACAATTTTTTGTGTTTATCTTCTACAAATTATATCATTGATTGAGCATTAATGTTTTGGTAAAGTGGAGTGAACATAAGAATAGATTTGCATCTAAGAATTGTTAACATTATTCTACTATGTGTCTAGTTGTGAGTTGTTTGTTCTAATATTAAATTGACAACGAGTGTTGAAGTCACCCTTCCACACCAACAAGTGGCATCAGAGCCACATCATTATTTTTGATTTGGTAAATCAAGCAAGTGAGATCTTTGTCAGCGTGTGTGGATGATGAATATTAGAAAAGGTGCATCAATAACTCGCTCACCATAGTTAGATAGCTTGAACTATCCTTACTTGAAGCTTAAATGCATGTCTTCATTAAATCACTTGGTTAGAAGGCATAGCTTGCCATAACTCTAGGATGGTAACCCTCTGTCATAGTGAGGGAGGATAGTAAGATGGTGCCAAAGGCCTTGAAAAAATGGATTTGGAGGAAGAACAGGTAACCCTTAGTAAAATCAATTTATAAGTTGTTTATTTCAACACTGAACCACCAAGTATTGAAGTCACCTGTCCATGCCAACAGCCAACATCCTTCACATTACCACCTTTAGTTGGAGATACACTTTGACCTAATTTTTGTTTAGATAATGACCTATAGTTTCAACCTATTTTAGTTATCGCAAACTTGGAGATGACCAACCACCATTTTTGCTATTTCTGTGGTTTTTCATCATCTTCTTTCTATGAATTTGGGGTCAAGGCATGCTTAGGTACAATGAAAAATACAAAAACGACATAAGTGGTGTGTGAGGGTAGGAGGGAGAAGGTGAATGATTCTCAGTGACAACGGTTGCCAAACCAACTGAGACGATAAAGCTAGGTAGCAGGTTATGGGGTGTGCATCTGTCCCACTGCATGGTGGTGATGCTTTTGTTTTGAATCATGTTGGTAGTAAGACAACATGTTCGGAGGCTTCGTATGGTGGTAGATGGCACATCAATTCACCTAATTTTGATGGGTCTAGGGTCCATGACAATGAAATGCCAGTGAAAAGTGGGGATGTTATTTGGGATTAGCATTTTTTTTTTCATTTTATGGTTGCAATGTGTTGCCTGGCATTGCAAGTGGCTCTACAATGGTGGAAATAAGCTAAGCCAATTGAACCATAATAATAGGAATAACATTAGTAGAAATTTAAAAAAAAACAATAACAACAACTATAATTTTTCAATTATTATGATACATATTAATATTAATAATTTTAGCACACTTTATAAGTGTACGTAAATTTATATCATATAAAAATAAAAATAATTGCTTGATTTCATTTTACTTATAATATATGTTAGTTTATTTAAATATTTATTTTGTACTTATCAAAAATTATTATAATTTTAAAAGAATTAAAAGAAAACGACGATGATAAAAGACCATATTGTGACTGTTTCAACATTTAAACCTATATTGCATAACTACGTAGGAGTCGAAATATTGATACATAATATAAAAATAATTTCATTATTATTGAATTAAATTGAAGAGAGGTATTTATGTAAATTTACTTAGTGCAATCAAAATAGTCTCAAACTTTTAATAATATAACTAGTAAAATTTATACACTATATGTGTGTGCATATTTATAAAAAAAATTATATAATTTCATTAATTATAATAATATATAAAATCAGTATATTTTTTCAGTTCAATAAAAAAATAAATTACATAAATTACAATATTCATAAGTATATAAATATACATGATAAATATATTAATAAAAGATAAACGGATTTAGTATTATTAAAATTTATTAGGAATTAAATTAGTAGAAGAAATAGGCAATGAGTTGGCACCATAATTGAAAGAAATCGGAAGTACTTGAAAAGTAGTTTTAAGTAGAAGTATAGATATAGTACAAGATAATTTTGTCATTATTAAATTAAAAAGAGATATACGTGTAAATCTACTATCAAACTTTTAATATTGAATATAGATGTAGATAATATAAATTTTATTCTAATAACAAATCACGTCAACATTCAACACATGTAACAGCCTTTTATGTCGTACTATTATTATTATTATCTTAATATCACATTATCGTCATTATGTTTTTTCCCTTGCAAAATTCGTCCAGTCACTCAAAACGCTTAAATCTAATTATCATTTTTTCAGATTTTTTTCCTTTTTTCTTTTTGAATTTGTGATATCATTTTTGAAAAAACAATGGCTGTGCTTGGGCAAGGGGTTTTGGTGAATAATGATGTTTGATAGAAATTATGTTGGAATGAACAGTATGTATGATTATAAGATTTTAATGAAATAAAAATTTTAAATTATTTAAATATATTTATAAAATATACAATAATAATTTGATAATATGTATGAATAATAATTAATTTATAAAGTGGAAGTATAAATATAAATGTAAATGTAAGTGAATGTATGTGTGTATATAGGGTTGATTTGACTTTGAAAATAGGTGTAATAATTAAATATATATATATATATATAATTTAAATTAAGATGACAGTTTGTTAAATTGTGTTAATATTGTATGAATTATATGGCTATTAGGAGACTAGAAACACAGCCTCTCAGCTAAAGCTAAAGGATATTGGAAAGACATACGACAACAAAAGCCCCAAGGTTATGTTTGAAAGAGGGGTTTCGTGAGAGATGACGCTTGCCAAAAGTTACGATTAAATAAATAGCATGTTTGGTGGCGAGGTTTTGATACTTAAAAAATTAATTTATTAAATATATATATATATATATAATATAATAATGATTAAATAATGTAATAATATATAAAAATAATGATTAATTTTTAAAATATAAATATAAGTGTGTGTGCGCGTGTATAATTATACGCATTGACTTGATTTGATTGTAAATAGATATAATTATTGAAAAATAATTAAATAGATATATATAAGAGAAAAATTAAAATTAAAATTTAAATAAAAATATTATTAGATTGTATATTTGATAATATAAAATTACTATATTTGTTTCTATTTTACACATTATTCGTTCTCACTTAAAAATTCTACAAATCAAATATCTAACTATATAAATTTTATTTAAATTTAATTTTAAAATTTTCCTCTCATTTTTTAACTAATAATTTTTCAATCTTTATACTTTTCTACAACTAAATCAACATAAATTTCTAAAATTTTCTCGTTCATTTAATTTTTTTACTATTCCATAAACTTATATGTTTTTATATCATTCAATTATTATTATATATGAGATATAATATATATATATAATAATATTTTTTTTTATCGAAATCTTACAAATTTAACATAATTTCAACTAAAATAATTTCCCTTTTCATTGAAATTTTACAAATTAAACATAATTTTCAACCACTCAAATCATTCTAATTTTCCTCACGCACCCTAATTTGGAAACACGAACAACGAGTTGGGGAAAGTTGGAAATATGGTAACATAGCCCAAAGCCCCCAACATCACTCACATGACATTATTGAAAATTAAGCCTTGGTAAAGCCTACAAACCTTTTATCCACACAAAAACGGAATGGCAAGAGTTTTACAATGGTTCCAGACTCCAGACCCAAATTCCTACACTCCCAAGCATTTTTAATCGAGCTCTGGAATTGGATACGTGCACACATAGGACTTCCCTGGAAAAAGGATCATTACCATTCTAGATGTGTGACAGCATGTGGTGCATTTAAAACCCAGGCTTAACAGAGAACGAAACAGGAAAGTGCACGCTTAAAAAACGCAATCAAGGCCAACCGAACATATAATTTGAGCCTTTGATTATGCTGGAAAATAGAACATGCTCCCGATCTACAATTCAATTTAAGACCACATAAAATTATGAAATCAAAATAAACAGACAAGCCCTGATAAATAACTCTAATTACTTTGCAGTCTGGAGCTATTGCAACATCTGGTGATGGTTATTGATGATGATGCACGGTCCCTCCATATGGTTAGTTCCAACGGGAGCGGTCCTCTTAAGGTTGGGAAATCTTTAGGAACCAAAACATACTTTTTCTTGGGAGGCTGTGCGATCCATTGTGGGGTGCTCTCTGCCACAGATTTTAGCCTGATCGAGCTCAATCCATCTTTAGCAGTAAGATCATACATGAACTGTCTCTTTGAAGAAGTTGGAGCAATGCAAACAACGTTTATAGAACTTCCAAAAGGCCCAATGGAACGGTTAAGGATGAAAAGTATTTTTTCATGCCTTTCTTGAAGAAAAACATGCTTCTGGGTACTCTCCAATTCAACATGGAAGGCATCATTAAAGCGGAATAGTTTGGAATCTCCTGAATGTTTGGTAGCAAAGTGCGTATACAAGCAATTGGGCAAACTGGCATAGCTACAGCCATGAAGAGGGCAGGTACAAGGTGCATAACAGCATGTCTTCTCATGATCAAGTTTCTTACCATAGTTTAGTGACTCCATGCATCCATGCTGCTTGTTCTGACATGGAACTCTAACTGATTCAAGGACCTTTTCGATTGCCCTGCAGCGGTTGTAGCCAATAGGCCAGCAGCAACTTGCGCATTTGTTCCCCATCTTGCTGCAACATGGTGCGCATGCTACATGCCCATTCTCACACTAAATCACAATCCAGAGAACAAAAATACTACATTAATTTTTGTATAGCACAAGATTCCCAGAGGAAAAATCAATATTTTGAGATTCTGTCACGTACTAAGGCTGATCATAGAAAAAGTTTCAAGTTTACAAGCTACATGAGGCTTCCTAAAGCAGTAGACCCTTTTACTTAAGAAACAAAGAGCTATTAACTTAAAAATTTTCAAGTAGCAATTTTCCTTTCTCAAACTTGATATTTAAGACAAAAATTAACTTTACCACATTCACAACAATACAACAAACAGTACTGAACAGAAAAGATCAAGAACTGATCCTGAAGAAAAATGCAAAAGAAGATTCAACATAAAATTCAAAATTTGCACTCAAGGTAATATATTACATTTAAAATAATTTCAGAAAGAATAAAAATGTTACTTCATAATGTTATAAAACATTGTAAGGAAATGCCGACCACTTCAGTAAATAAACAAGTGACTAGTGGCCCGACATAAACATTTTTACCCCTTCTATTATTAACCAGTTTATATCCACGCCTGCAACAAAACCAACTGATCCTTGTTAATCAAACAGTGGATAATAAACTCATATTCCAAAGCGTAGGGAGCTTAAGGAGGCTATCCTGTGACCAAAATAAATGTAATTAATGATTAATGAAAGCCACAATATAGACAAAAGAGCTGATTACAGTAGCAATGATGGAGCTAAGAGGACAAATACATTCCAGCTCTGGCCACAATAATTAAGCAATTCGAGGTCCTTTATTTCACTTTTCAATGAAGAAAGCCCGAAGCCTAATTCAAAAGGCTGAGTGTATACTCACCCTTCCCAAAAGCTTATCAAAAAATTAAACAAGTTAGAAAATGCTTACACATTTATAGTATTGATCATATACCGATTTAATAGGAGATAGAGTGCCGAATTTTGCACATAGACTACCAAATCCAACCAATGCCAACTCTTCCAAAACCATCAAGCATTAAAGATAACACTCAACCAATGTAATAGGGGATAAAGTGTCTCAAATTTCTTTTCTCAATCAAAGGAAATAAATCAAATCCCAATTGGGCCATATTCGAGAAAGAATCACTTATGCCGGAACTGAAATTAGGCAAATAAAGAGAAATATAAAGGGACCTGATAGACGGGCGGGCTGAGAGGTTCTAGGCAAATAGGGCAATCCAGCACATCGGGGTCCGTCAGGATCACCGAAAAGGAAGCCTGCGGCTGCGCATCCGCAACTGGCCACTCCGGCTCGGAACCCGTACCGTTTCCATTAGGAGTCGAATTAACTCCCGCTTCAGTGGGTTGTACCTCGTCTCCGCTTCTCGGGCTCTGCTGATTTTCTTCTTCGCCTTCATCTTCGTAGCCCAATTCCTCTTCCGATGAATCACAGAATGAGCTGTCCGATTCCTCCTCGCTTTCCTCCTCGGATTCTTCATGTAAAGTTTGCGGCTCCTCGGATCGCAATTCTTGTTGCAAGGGAGGCTGAGGAGCAGCCGAAGTGGAGGCGCGGTTGGACGGGACGGCGCGGGCACCAGAATTCGAGGTGGAGGCAGCGGAGGATTTGATCCTTTTGACGGTGTATATAATGGCAGAGGCTGTCTGGGGCGGCCTCTTGGGCAACGATCTGTTGTTGTTGGTTCCCTCATCGTTTCCATCATCGTCTCCCCCAACCGAAAACCTAGCCATGATTTTCTTCTGCAGCCGATAGACAATTGTAAAACTTATTTATAGGGTATTTTTGCCACCTCGGCATCCGACTTTTCGTTTTGCCCCTTCGGCTTATGATTTTTAAGAAAGAGGGTATGGATTTTAGGAATATTACTGTTAAGTGCGACAAAAATAGTTTTTTATCCATCTATAGTTCAATACTATAATATTAAATCTAAATTTAACATAGGTTACACTTACACTTGTTTTCATTTTTTTCACTTCAAAAACAAATGTTGCAATAATTATACTTTTTAAATTTTATTTTTATTTCACTTTCTTATTTTTATATATTTTTTTAAAAAATACACCTAAAAACACATACTAAAAAATCAAAACAAATGTAATCCCAGTGACTACATTTCAGTCGTTTAATATGTTTCCTGACATATCTTTGGTGACTACTCTTATGAACTTCAAAAATTTTCAATTATTTATCTTAATTAATAAAGACAAAATAAGTTCAAGAAAATAAGGTATTTTCGTCAAATAATTTTTATTTTTTATACATTGATTTTTATATCATATCTTTTTTTATTTTTTTCGCACACAATTATTTACACACAATGATGCATTGTATATAAAAATTTATGGGACTTTGATTGTAAGTACATAACTTTTTTGTCACCGTATAAAAATAATTTCATTTAATTGTTGTATACAAATGGAGCAACCAGAATTGCAAGTTATGAGACAGCCCAATTTTGATAATCAAGGGAGGCGATTTTTAAAATTATTTGAGTTAAATATGTAATTAATGCTATTTGTAATTGGTAAATAAATTGATTCACACGTCTCTATTGAAAAACAAAGGAGGTATGAAAATATACATCACTTACCAAAATTATCTTGTTAGTATGAAATAGATAAAAATAATGAAACTTTGAATTATAAAGAATTTATTATGGTGCACAATAGAGACAAAATATAATGATTTTGTCAAGATTATTGCATGTTTTGTTAGCATAATTACAGATTAATTTCAATCCACATTAGTATATCAATTGATTTTTAGCATAATTTATAGGTTTAGAATAAATATTTATATTTATCAATGGTCATCTAACTCATACTTGAATAATCCTAATTATATGAACGAGACTTTGCACATTCAATTGCTATGTTTGTGAGAGCTACTTCTGTTGGATATGATGTTTGATAGGAGTTATGTTGAAATGAATTATGTGTTTAAATTAAATGTTTTAATTAGATGAATAGTATAATTTATTAGAATATATATATATATATAATTTATAATAATGATTAGATGATGTGATAGTTTATAAAGATAATAATTATATTTTATGGTATAAATAAAAATAAATATGAGTATACATGTTATATATATGTATATATATATTGATTTGATTGTAAATAGGTGTAATGATTGAAAAATAATTAGTTAAATATATAAAAGAGAAGAAAATTTTAAATTTGAATTTAGATAAAAATATAATTAAATGGATGTTTGATAGAATGAAGTTTGAAATATTGTTTTAGAATTCAGAATTAGCTTCCAAACATAACCAATGTATCTGCAATTATAATAATTTGAACATATTTATGCACACATACATAGAGATAAAAACTATAGATTTCTTGAAAAATTAGATAGTGGTTTTTTTTTATTTGATAATAATCTCTTAATAAATGAACGAAAATGTGGGCACAAATATATGCATTAATATGTTTTAGTTAAAAAAGTTAAGACATTTGAATTTATTCATTTGATCTTTGTCCAACTCGTGTGTAATTTGATAGATAATAAGAGTAACAATGAGATTTCACTTTTTATACCAAACAATGAAGTTTAGTGGTTGGACATTTATAAAGAATATAGATAAAACAACACACATACTTACTTTTTATCCTATCAAAATTATAAAAACATTTTTTCCTTTTATATCTCTTACATTTACATTATTCTTTTACCTTTGAAAAACGAAAATTCCACCTTCATAAAAAAAAATGACATCCAAACATAAAATGGGTTTTATTTATTTATTTATTTTTGCAATTATCAAGTGTAATTATGATATTCTTTTAAAATAAATTGCAATTAACGCTATACATGTTATTCATGAGCAAATAGACTCCCGTCAAGTCATTATTGCTTGTTTATTTGATGGTTTTAGTTATTTTATTACTACTAGATGATACTCTTTTTGTTGTTGAATGATAACAAACACTTTTGTTTTACAGAGAGTAAGGATTCCATCATTAAAATTTGGTCTCTTACGAGAATAAACATCACTAAGGCCCATAAGAAACTGTATTATGCAATCTCTCTAATATATATCACCTAAAATACGCAATTGACTACATGTACAGTTAGGTGTTTCATCATACAGTTGTAATTCACTTCATATACCTTTCAATTTTCCATAGTAAGTTAGAACAGTGTCTACTCCCTGATTTAAATTAATGAAATCCTTCTTTAATTGATAGATTCTAGCAGCATTATGTTGTGACATTTATTTATGCAGTTCACTCCACAATTCGTGTGCATCATCAACAAAATTAGATTAGACTTAATAGAAGGTGAAATAGAATTTAATGACCAGGATACGATCATGTTATTACATCTTTTTCAAAGCTCAAGAGATGAATTAGTATTAGAAGTAGGCTTCAAGATCTGACGTGTGACAAAGCTAAATTTATTTTTGGCTTGAAGAGCTCATTTAATATTGTGTGAGCAACTCATGTAATTTTCAATTTTTAACAGTTTAGTGATAAGAGGCACCGTCGGATTATCGCTGTTTTCAAGAATAAAAGGACTCAAAGGGTTAGAACAAAAATCAGAGTGATTATCGCTACTTGCTACTAAAGTTGAGGCTTGCATGTTTGAATTAGGATGTGAATCGAATGAACTGTGTCTAGATACCCGATTTGTGCGAAATCAACCAAAAGCTAATGGCGAGAAAAGAAATCATCGAAAACGAGATGTTACGACTTGAAATCCAGTTGCTCAAACAAGAAATGGCCTAAGAGAAACTAAATCGAAAGAGACTGTTTGAATCTAGTAGATTAAGGTCAAATCTAGACTAATACCACAAAAATCCACCGATTAAATGGTAGAGAAGTGACTCTAATACCATATTCGAAAGTTCACTTAGAGTTTTCATAAGGAGAAAGTACAAAATGTGGAGAAAATAGGTCTAGAATATAGTGTTGAAGCTGGAAGAACTCTTTCGGGCGAAGCCCTAACTTTCAAGAGTAAAGGAAGGAATGAAAAAGCTGTGTACATTACAATTCTACTATTTATACTTCCTATTTAATTATCCAATCAAATATAATTAATCAGCTATTAACACACTAAAATAAAACACACATAATTAGCCAAACAAATTCCACATAAATCAAATGAGCCAACTATACATTCCAACTTAGCATCCATCCTCAACTAACTGTGTTTCCAGTTGGGCATGTTGATCTCCAACTAATGTTTTTAAAATTGGACCAGTATTCAAATCAGAAAGCTTTAGGTTGCTGGGTTAATAGTCCGAGTGGTTAAACTATTGAAAACATAAGTTATTTTAATTATATATATTACTATAAAAATAATTTACAAAATAAATGAAAGCCTATTTAACAATATATAAAAAAAATGAGTTTTTGATGTAATGTTAAAAATTAAATAATTTAATTAAAATAAAAATTTACTATATAAATTAAAAAAACATATTAAATTTAAAATGATTAAAAATATAAAATTAAAAAAATAATTTTGAAAAATAAACAGATTAATTAATATGACCAATTGTAATTTTAAGACACAGTCATTAAAGTTTCAAAAAATCGATTAGAAAAATAAAAGAATAAAATTAAAATAATTTTTTTTTATTTAATTAATATTGAGGAATTGTTGATATAAAAAATTTTAAAAAACAAAGTTAAAAATTATTTTGTAGGACTGTGTCGATCAGAAGCTACCACTGGAGTCGGACATCCGTCAAACTAACCTTTTGACCAAAGATTCTTTCAAATCGCAACCTGTCTTCTTCACACTACAAACATGAAATGGATAAGGATCACCAAGTTTTGACTTGATAATTCAATTTTCAACTAGTGCAGGCCGTTGTGGACTTCATTAAATTATAAAAATCCTCCCTGAAATAAAAATTGCACAATATTCTTTTGACGATAGGTATATTAACATGAATAAGATTTATAAATTTTGTGTATCATGCCAACACAACAAAGACAAAGCAAACAAATAGGATAAACAAAATTATCTAAAATTAAAATTATATACAAGAAGTTAAATGAAAAAAGAGATAAATGAAGAAAACCCAATTAATGGAGATCAGAGAACAAATGAAAGAAAAAATACGTTAGAAAATAGATAAATAAAAAGTTAAAAAAATATGTTAGTTTCCTTTTCATAGGTTAGTTTTTAATAAGAGAGAGTGTGCTTTTCCCAATATATCCTCTAGTTTATTTTATATTTTTGTGACATTGAAAATAAAGGGAAAAAGGCCATAATTGAATTTATTAAAAAGAATTTTAGAAAATATATTAAATAACTAAAGACAATTATTTTAATCTCTTTAGCCATGATAAATAGTGTAAATATTGCAGCACAAATTGGGGCAACGATCAATAAAATTGAAACTGATCAAAGCTTACAGGTACTTCGTCGATATCATTCCTAGTGTAGTAGTATCATTGTGCAAAACATATGACCCTACCGCATATTAGCACGATCATATTTGAGAATAAAATATTAATTGCATTCACTATGATATTTACTAATATTAATTGCATTCACTGTGATATTTACTAGAAGATCAGCACAAATTTGTTTTTCAATAAAATTTTGAAGATTTTTTATCTGCTTTATGATGATTCTTTTATTGAAAAGCAAATTTCAATCAAATCCTATCCTATTAAAATGAACTAAGAACTAGAATAACATTGTAAGAAAAAAATACAAGATCTTCAAGTCAAAAAACTCATTTCAAAGTCACACTCCCTATGGAGTTGTGTAGCCTTTTATGTCAACAAAACCTATGAAATCGAAAGAGGAGTCTCAAAACTCGTCATCAATTATAAGCCTCTTAATGATACTCTCAAATGGATTCAATATTCAATACCAAACAAAAAAGATTTGTTTTAAAAATTGTTTGATTTTTTTATCTTTTCAAAATTTGATATGAAATTTGGTTTCTGACAAATTCATATTTCTTTAAAAAACTAATACTAAACTGCCTTCATTGTTCGATTTGGGCAATTCGAATGGAATGTTATGTCCTTTGGTCTTAAAAATGCACCTTGTGAATTGCAAAGAATTATGAATGATATCTTTTCTACTTATTCAAAATTTTGCATTGTCTACATTAATGATGTGTTTGTTTTCTTAAAAACTATTGATGAACACTTCAAACATTTAAAAACATTTCTTTATGTTTCTAAGAAAAATGGTATTGTTGTTTCAAAGTCAAAGATTTCTCTTTTCTAAACAAAAATCAGATTTCTAGGCTCTTGCATCACACAAGACACAATTACTCCTATAGAAAGATGTCTACAATTTGGTCAAAATTTTCCTAATCAAATTCTTGACAAAAACAACTTCAGAGATTTTTAAGATGTTTAATTTATGTCTTAAATTTCTTTCCCAACAATAATAGGTTAACAAAACCGGTGCATGATCATTTTAAAAAGAACTTAGTCCCTTAGACTAGTAAGCATACAATTACAATCCAACACATTAAAAGTTAAATCCTTCATCTCTTGTTTTTGCATATGGCAAATCCAAACCACCAAAAGATTGTCCAAACAGATGCTTCTGTATTTGGATTCGGAGGTATCCTTCTCCAAGTCTACGAAAGCGAAGAGTTTATTATCTAGTATACCTCAGGTCACTGGAGCCAAACATAGAAAAATTACTCCACTATTAAAAAAAATTTTTTTTTGGGCATTGTCCTATGCATACAGAAATTTCAGAGTAATTTACTTAATCAAAAATTTCTTTTACGCATTGATTGCAAGTCTGCAAAAAAGATTTTGAAAAAAGATGTTCAAAATCTTGAATCAAAACAAATTTTTGCTAGATGGCAAGCCATTTTATCAATTTTTGAATTTAATATTGAGTTTATTAAAGGCAACATAACTTTTCTACCTGATTTCTTGACCTATGAGTTTCTACAAAATAGGAGCGATGTCTCTCAAATTACAACAGAAACCCATGACCAAAGACAAATAGGTTGCAAAACAGGAAGATTCTAGCCTTAAGCAAACACAAGTAAAACCATTGACCTGGTATAATGTCGTGGTTAAAGAGGAAGAAGAAACAGAGGAGTTAAAAGATTCAGCACAGTTTGAATTCCTTGACCTAAAAATTCAAAAACAATTTCTTGCATTCTACCAATCCCTTGAGCTTCAGAAAGTCCTTTCAAAAAAGAGTGACTCTAGTGAGAGCTCTGAAAAATCAAAAGCCCCAGCAAAAATACCAAATATATTAAAACCAATTGTCAAAACAAAAACTCCAAGTTCTAGTTCCTCACAAAGATCTTACCAAGCCAAATATTTTACCAAATCAACCTTCCAAAACATCATTCCTCTTGAAAAGGGAATCTCTTTTAAAACTCTTTTCGAATGTGTCCAAAAATATTTTAGAAAATACCTCTTTATATCAACTGATCCCGTAAAAATAGCATGATACTGCCAAATCATTCTTGAGGTGATACAATCTGTTACCATCATTCATCACAAAAGATTCCAAAATCAATAAATGCCATCTTACTCCCTTGTAAAAATTCATTAAGTCTTACCACTATCAGCCTAGTACACTAAAAACCTTACCAAACCCATCTCTTTTGTCTACCAAAATACGCAAAATGAGCAACGCAAAATTACTTTCAATTATTGGGATTATCAACAAACTTGGTTTAATGCATTCCTTATCTAAAACCTCAAATACTCCTATACCTGGTTACTTTTATTTAATGAAAGTGAACCTGTTGCCTCTTTTCCTAACTGGTGAAATTTTTGGTGGACCTATTTTGGTTTAATTGAGAATGTCATCACTGGACAATTACTTGAAGCATACAACCTATTTAAAACCCATTACAAACCATCACCAGATGAAATAAGGTTTCCTTCTATGGCAAATCTTTGTTCAAAAAGATATCTCCATTGGGTACTCTATTGGCACTTCGACATCTAAAGGCAAAATATTACTTTTTTTCTTAAAAGGTATTTCAAAATTCGGATGTGAAAAAAGTTCCAACCAACAAGACACCTTACTTAAGAAGGAATGAAATATTTCCTTGACTTTAATCAAAACTAGGACAAAAGATAGACAGAATTCCTTGCACAAAAAAAAATGTAATCCATGATTGCAGTAGTTGCAACTCCCGAGGAAGTTGCAAAAATTCTCTCCCAGTCACATCAAAAGAAGAAGTTGAGATATCAAAATCACCTGAAGATACCGAACCCTCCACCGAAGAAGAGGATGAGACAAACCCGAACTTTGAAATTTTCAAGAATTCAGGTTTCTAAAAAAAATTGAAAATGAAAAAATGAATTAAAAAGAAAAGCAAAAAGCAAAAGAAAAAGACAAAAAGAATAAGGAAAAAAAACATTGCTCTTCACTATTCAAAAATACATACTATTTAAAGATATAGGAATTGTTCAAGTATGAAACAAAAAGTCAAAAATAGTACAGTCATTGTAGCGGAGCTGTTCACTTTTCACTGTGCAATCATGGGTACAGTCATTGTTCAAAATTTATAAAATTGCCAAAAAAGCCCTTTTACAAATCTATAAAAAGAGGAGCCCTCTTTCATTCAAGGATAAAGCTTGAAGCAACCTTCAGAGCACTTAGAGTGAGCCTTAGAGCTTGAAAGTGAGCTTAGCTCTCATAGCAAAAATTTCCAAAAAACCTAAAACAACCTAAAATTTTATAATAGATAGGATAGGAAGGAATCCTGTTCTTACTCCCCTATCTTCCAAAAAACCATTTACCATACTTCCTTTTAGAGAAAGCAAATACCCTAAGAGTATCATCCATTGCCAAAAATTTCAAATTTTTTTATTTTCAATAGATTTGTATCAGGCTTAGCCTAAAAATTATATCTCCAAATATTTGCAAACATTATTCAAATATATCTTTTGCCTACTTTGCTTATTCATACATATAGTCGGCATAACCCCCTAATTTCAATATTGCAGCAAACATTTCATGTATATGGTTAGCATTGCCACTTACATAACTGCCTAACATTGATTGATATATCGACTGAAAACTTTGCTAATCTTTGAATCTGATAAGTATAACAACGCCATGTACCAATCTCACATATTTATTTTGTTTTCTACATTTTCCACTTATCAACCTTCTTATATTTATTTTCTGTATTAATTTTCAAAATGTCTAAACCTTATTCTCGTCCGGTCTTGACGTCCCTAGTGTGTGAGTGTGTGTGTGTATAACCAACAAATCAGGAGCCTCCAACTCAAGTTCCACCAGCTGAAATAATTTTGTGACTTCACATTTAGTAACACATAAACTTTGTGACACAATCTTAATGATATAATGAAAAGACAAAATACTTGTAATTTTAACTGGCCAGATGAATCTTCAGTTGAAAATTGAGTTACTTGGAACATCACACTGTTAACTTCATACTACCAAACAACTTTCCCCCAGTCTGTCCTGCCCAGATGCATTTACCACCACCCACGCCTCGCATTAATTTTAAATCCCAAGGGAGGGAAAAAACAATTACAAACAGTAATCTATTGGGTGTTTTTATTTGTGAGTTTAGGCAGAGACATTTACGTGCTACCATAAAACAATCATCGTAGGAAGCGTTTTAAGAATGCCCGTTTCCTTAAAGCACAAGAGGGAACAATTATGTAAATAACTCTGCACCGTCCTTTGTCTCATAACCTTATTTGGAAAAGTAACCTGAATCAGTGTAGGGTATTCCCGACATTGAGGCCTCTGCTCGGATGTGGTCAGGAAATTTGTATTTTCAAATGGAGGTAACAGAATCAGCATCACTGCTCTCACTGTCGCTGCTGCTACTTCCACTCCCGCTTCCACTTCCAGTACCACTTCCACTTCCACTGCTCTCACTTCCACTGCTACCGCTAGAGCTTGAAGCCTGGCCTTCTTTACCTTCTGCATTTACCTGTGCTCTCAGTGCTTCAGCAGCATTGGGTCCCTTCTCAGCTTCATCATCGCTAGCATCAACATCAGCAATCTCATCCTCTGAATAACGTTGATGCGGTTCATTGATATCAAAATCAAATTCTTTCACATCAATATTGCCTCCTTCAGCTGCTGCATCACCATCATCTTCATCAGCATTCATAATATCCAGATGCTCCTCTTGGTCATCATTCTTTGGGCCTGGTGATGGATTTGACGAATTGACTTGTGCTGCAGGGTGTTCGACAGTCTTCTCCTGTCTAGGTTTTGCATCTGGTCCAAGGATAAAAGAATCAGGAACAGCGCATGCAATTAGAGTACATGTTCTATGCAAGCATTCCCTTCCACAAGGACCCCCCTCAGTTTAAAATCTTAAAGACAGAGATCAGCTTGCATTTGAAAAATGTACTACCATCTAATGACAACCCAAGAAGATCACTATCTCTCCAAAGTAATCAAGTAAAAAAAAAATTGAATAAATTCAAAAATGTGTGAAGCCAGTTAGACATGATTTGGACTAGCTACAAGTGATACTGTTGATTGGAGGATACTGTCACTCAGTAGTACTAAATCCAAAAATAAAATCAGATTGATTTCAAGACTCCCCACCCATGTGCTGCAGGCTTCTTAATTGCATGTTTTCAATAACTTAATTGCACTTGCAAGGTTATAAATAATTTAAACTCATCAAAGACGATTATCTAAATTACAGTTTTAGACATAACACAGGACAAACTACAGATAAAGGGATCTGGTACATCGAAAAGAAAGTTTTGTTTTTGGTTGCCATAGACAATTAATCCCACTTGACTGGGAATAACCATACTTCATGATTGAGTAAGGAAAGAGGTTTCCAATTTTCAGCAGGAGTAGCTTATCCTTTGATCACCTTACCAAAATGATTTGTGGCATTTCCCTCAATTGTTATTAGCTGGAACAACTGCCAAACTGAACGCAGTGAAATGGAAGATAATTTCATCTCACAGAGTCTAGCTGACATATCTACTGAATCAATTATGCTTCTTCTCTATTATAGTTTGAAGCACAATGCACTGACCTCTCTCTCTCTCTCTCTTACTGACTTTCCCAAGGCAGCAACAAAGGAATTTCAACCTTCATAAGAAGTGTAAATGGGGGGCTCACCATTTTTAATAAAAAATTTCTCCACAATGATTTATATATTTTTTCTGTGACACTGAGCAAATAATCCAACTGCAGGCGACTGATTATGGTCACAGAGGGTAAATAATGACATTGATAAATACTGCATGCTGTACACAATTCTGGATTAACATAAACATGCCTGAGCTCTTGAAATCCCCAATCTCAATTCGTTCAACTTCAACCTGCACAAATTGCATAAATATATTAATGCAACAGCAAAAAGCAACTATCTTCCACAAATTATAAATAGACTTCATACACAAACAGAACGAGAAATCTTCTCATTGTGGATAAAGCGAGCATGTGCCTATTGGATTACTAAAAATAGTAATGAATGTTTCATTTAAGAGGTGGTAATATTAAGTGAATTATGAGAAGTAACAATAAAATTCTGAATACCCCGACCAGTGAATTTTCTTTAAAAGGTTGTTTTGAAGTTTAAATTGAACCAATATTTTCGTCTTTTATAGAAACTCACAGGCACAGCATGAAAGGTGTCTTTGTTCAAAGGCTGATGCTTAACCCCTTTCCCAACTGGAGGTGAATTTGCATCAGAGAGCCCAGCAGGTGCGGTCACTGACCCTGCCGATTCACCAAGCATCCTGTTATGCCTCAACCGCTTGACAGCACGGTGCAATCGCTCTAACCGAAAAGACTCGCCATCAAAGAAAAGAACAGCATCATTGTCCTTGTAATCCTCACTAGAGCCCTCGAAGATCACCTTGGGCTTCCCTGGTTGAATATTTTGGAACTCAACAGTGACCTTATTATCCTTGCTCTTGTGCAATGTGCCACGCTGATCCTTATCAATTGAAGCGGGTTTGAACTCATCTGAGAAAGAAAAAGGAAAAAGCAATCCAAATTAAAAAGGCCGACTTCAGACGTTGAACATGAGAAGAGAGAGTTTAAAGCCAGTTATGAAACTAATGCAAGCCATAATAACCCAAGAAAGTACAGCAAAATTAGTGCAAATAACGGATCAAAGACAATAGCTGAAACGCAAATTTACATCTTTTTCCCAAACAATTTAATTATCATGAATCCGCAAGGAAGAAAATATACGAAAAAGGTTGCCCAGCAATAATTAAAAAGATACATAAAAAAAAAAACAAACCAAACAAGAGCAAAGAAAAGGGATTAGCAGTTCACAACCAGAATCAAGTCAAATACAACGCACCACAAATTGTGATATCAATGGACCCGATTGCTAATGCAACTAAGTGTATGGGGAAATGAGCATACAGCGAAAAGTGCAGAATCTGGAGGGATTTTGATCCTTGAATGAGGAGCCCAGGGTCAGATTGTACCATCGATCAGCTTGAGGCGCTGTGCTTGGCTCGTTGGAATTGTTGATTCCTGCCATTTTCCCAATCAAGTCTGATCAGAAGTTCCTGCCAATCCAGTAGGTATTTCCGGTTTCAATTGACGGCAGGGCGAGACAACGAGGGCGAGGTTACCCTCGTCTTTTTATCACATAGGAAGAAAGATTTACCCGATTGGATGCCCTAATTTGCCTTTAAATTTATGACACCATTTTTAGTGGAAAAACCATCGAGTCCTAGGGTTTTTTAGATTAATATTCCAAAATTTATTGGATTTTATAAAAATGACCTTCCTGGCCAAATGTTCAAAATTTTTTCCCTCGCCGGAATGTGAGTTTCCGACAATGAATGGCCGGAAGCCGAGATCCCAGCTTCAATTTTTTTTAAAAAATTGAAGTCGGAATTTGAGATCCTGGTTTTGTCTTCATATAAGAAAACTAAAAAAGTAAACAATTAAAAAAAATAATAATAAGTAAAAGATTTCGACTTTTACTTTAATTTCACAAAATCATGGGTTAGAAGCCAAACACGCCCCAATCCACAAACAACTTCTTCTTTCGTGACTTTCTTCTTCCTCTGCGCATTTCTGTCCGAAGCTCCATCCATTTCAGCATTCTGAAGCTCGCCGTAGCCGACGGTCGAAAGCCCATTTCATGCACTATAGTAAGGATTTGTTTAGTATGTGGCATTTTTCCTATAATTTTTTCCTTGCTTTTTGTTTTTTTTTCTTCCATTTTCTTACACTGCAGTCGGTTTCTTCCATTTTTTTCCCCATTGCAGGCGTTACAATCGGTTTTGCAGAGCCGCCGCCGTCTCACTTGTACAGCCACCACCATCGCTGTCGGAATCTTGATTCTGGTAATGTTGTTTTTTCCATTAGGAATTTTTTTTTTGGTAAATTTTAATTTTTTGGGTGTTAGTTTGTAATGTTGTTATTGAAATTGGATCTATGAGTATGCTGCATCTTGTTATGTTTGATTATGCGCTTATATTGTTGCTATGTTGGGGATTTGATTGAAGTTCCAATTGTTTCAAATTTGAAGGAATTTTTATGCCTTGGAATTTTGTGTAAATTTGCTTGCTAAATTAGTCTTTTACGGTTCCTTCCAATGAGAAATACTAGCAAATACTGGTTGGTGCAGTCCAAGTCAAAATATTGGGCTCTGTATTTTTAGAATTTGTAAACATTTTTTTTTACGAGTTTCGTATCAAACGATTAAATGGTAATGCAATTGTGGAAAATTTTGATTATGAAAAATGGACTTAAAGGAATAGATTTTAGGCATTAGCTAGATGGCTATGTTAAATTTGTTCTTTTTATTAGCATTGAGTCTGTTATTATATTCTATGAGAGAAATGGGTTTTTTTTTTTTAACAAAATTATTTTTAATTTTTATTTAAAAAATAGCCCAAAATTTGGAGGGTTTAAATTTTTGTCCCCTCGCTTGGATTTGGGTTTCTGGTAATGGATAGTTGGAAACTCATATTCCGGCTTTAATTTAAAATTTTGGGTTGAATATGGCATCAAATTTAGAAAAATACATCCTCGTGTGATGCTATCAAATTGAATTAAGATGTACAAAAATTTATTAATTAAAGTAAAATATAAGTTATGAATCAAAAAGGTATATTATTTGTTATGAATAAGGATAGGTATGGGCCTGTTTAGATATTATGCATAACAGTATTATCAACATCTATTTTTTCAATGTTATTTACATGTTCATTTTGATTTATACTTAATTAGTGAAAGAAAAAAGAAAAGAGGAGCATTAAAGTATGGTCTAATTATTTTATTAAATTAGTTATTCAAAACTCTATTATATTGTACTTGTAATTCTATGTTTAAATATATATATATATATATATTTGAAAGTTATTTAATATATTTGAGAATTTTATTTTTACATATTTTCATATTTTGGTCATGCTATATTTGTCGTTAGATTGTATAAATTTAGGTTACATGATATTTTTATTATCTTAAGTGCATGCATTTGTTCATGTTTGTATTTATATTGTACTATATATAACAGTTTAATATAATTATGGTATGTATCTTTGTTTTATGGATTCATTTTTTTTTATTATTCATCCCAACTGACTTGGAATGTTCTATGTTAAATTGTAATACTATTATTAACTATTTAATAGCGTTGTTTTAATACCGTACAAGCAGTAAACGATTGTAACAATTAATAGCCGAAGAAAGAATTTTAGATTTCTTAATTGATTATTAGTTACAAATAATTGTGTGTAGATCATAAAAATATATTTTAGCTACAAAGGTTAAATCATAAGTGAATAATTAGTAGATATAATTAAACATTAGCAAAGATTTTGTGAAGGAAAATATTTATTTAGAAATGAAATTATATTATTTGGACTATTAAATATACTGAAAATAGTGCAATGGAAGTATTAAATATAACTAAAATATTTCAGTGGAACTATTAAACACAAGCAAATTATGTTCCAGTTACTTCTGATAAAAATAATTAGGTATTAGTTACTAAAATAATTTTTAACAATTAAAGAAATAATAAGGAATATTCTACAGGCATGCAAAAAAAAAAAAAATGTATGGAAAATATTTAAAGATTTGTATATACCTGAAATTTTTTATATTAATTTATCTCTTGGTTATTAAGAAATAAATATTTCTTTTGTATTATAAATAATCTCTTTATTAGTAAGAAATTAACAATGGAAAATAAAATAACATATTGTTTAGGAAAACTGACTTAGAAGCAACAAGTTTTGACAGGAACAAACAGTTATTACTTAATGAAATAATTTCCCAACAACTAAAAGGTAATAGGACTATCTAGCAAGCATGTAGAAAAAATTTGTATGCTGAAATAGATATTTGTGAAACTTTTAGTCTATATTATAAAAAAATAATATGTTAAATTCATACTTAGGTTTATGCTTGGATGCAATTTATATCAACTTTGAATTCATAATGATGCTATGCCAAATTTTAATTTTTTGGTAAACTACTTGACTTTATATGATAAACTTTTTGTGAAGATATGTCGATTGAGGGAGACTGTGTACAACTCATCTTGTATTGTGGTGGACATATTTTTTATGATGGGAATTCTTATAGCTATGATCAACGATTATGAAAATTTGATAATATAAATTGTGACTTGAGTTTACCATAATTGTATGCAAGAGTGTACAATTGACTGGTGTTTATTGTCATCAGTATGACTGGATACTGCATACTCAATTTATGCTTAGTCATGGACATAGGCCTCAAAAAATGGTTTTAATAAAGTTTGATGAGGAGCATCACTTAAACTTTTGTTTAAACCCTATTAATAGACTAGAGTCGTTTATGGAGTTTGCGGAATTAACATAGAACTAGGAGGCGAAGTTTTCTTGATAAGGTAGATGAGAAATATAACGAATACGTGAATGAATTACCTTCAGTAATAGAAGCACCTAGGGCAATGGGGGTTCAAGACAATTTGAGAGTGCAGGAATGTGGTGTAGGACTTAGCTTTCAATATGAGCAGATTTAGGGCAATGGCATTAAATCCTTCATGGCCATTCCAAAATAGTTTAGCCATCTATGCAAATGTTAGATTACGACTTCAAATGTTTACGGTGATAGTTTATCACTGTCAAAACACTTGCAATTTAGTTAGTTCCATTCCTTAAAGGGGCACAAACCAACAAACCGATGTAGTCCTAAATTCATTATAATAGCAAAAGGCTAAACCGAAATGAAGACAAATACCTCAGCAATGTTGTCAACCTGATATAGCAACTGCTTGTTCAGCTTGATTTGATGATAATGCAACATAAAATTGCTTAAAGCAACCAAAAACGCAATCAACAATTAAAACCAAGAAAAATTTCAACAAAAAATCTACTTTAAAGAAATGAATTTTTGAATAAATAACTTTACAACTTCAATGCCCATTGCAGTCACTTAGGTAATGACATTCTAGTCTTCTAATTTAATGCTATCTTCTACCTGATAAAATGCTCCCCAATTATATGTACAAAAATACAAATACAGAAGAAAGAAAGCTTATGATATCTGAAATGAGTACTGAGAAATTAAAGAAAGGGACATGAGAATACTGTAGAATAGAGAGAATGAGAGATGGAAAATTGCTGAAGGGGTGAGCATGAGGCATAAGTGGGTGGTTTCCATAGCTAGTTATAAGGAAATTGAATTGACTTATTTAACTTGAAAAAACTGATGCACAATTGATGACTTAACAAAAGGAATCATTTATTTTATACTATTCATTTTATTAAATGTCAGAATATTTGAATTTCTAAAATTTTTGTGACATTATTTGCATAAGTGGAGTAATTGATAAGAATTAAGCTTAATTTATTTAACTCTTGCATAATTTTGGTTAACATCGGTGTTCTAATGATTATGTTTCAAGTTTGAGAATTTTTAAGTAATTTTGATTTGAAGGAAAGAAAGAAACTTGGAAGGATCAATAGTTTAGGAGGAAAGATTCAGCAATGACTTAAAAAGGCTACCATGTTTTGATAGAGTATTAAATTGATTTGAAATTTACAGAATAAAATAAAAATGAAGTTTTCTTTCAAACAACATAAAAATTAGGTCAATAGAATGCCGGATGAGAAAGTTACATGCAAATGAATGAACTTTGTTAGAGCAGTTGGGCCAGAACTGCGACAGCAAAGGAAGGTGGAGCAATTGTGAGACCTAGGTTTGCGGCCATGGAAGAAGAACAGAGAGAAGGCCATGCGATTGCTCTTCGATTTGTGAATGCAAAGAAAATGGTGCTAGCATGACCAAAGGGCTTGCGGGTGCGAGTAGCTGCATGAGGCACAGTTGGGATGTAGTTTTAAGGGCGTTTTTGTCCATTCTATTTTTATGCAAACACCAGCCACCATTAACTATAAACATAAGTTAGTATATGGCTTTTGGAGAGTCAAAAATGTTAGAACCATCTAGAGATGGGAGAATCAACGAAGGAGGGCTCCACACCTAGTTGGAGAGGATTCATTGTTTCAACGCAAATCACATACCTAGACTAAGTTTCTTTGTTCTTTGTTTTTGGGATTTTTGAGTTTTTTGGATGATAAATTTTTTAGCTTTGGTTTTATTTGAATATATTATGGATGGTTAAATTTATTTCTAGTTTCTGTGATTGTGTTTGGTGAATAATGGATGCATAATATTGTGATTAATTACCATTGCGTCAATTATTTGCAATTGATGATTTGAATTGTGATTAAAGGATTTGATCTACCTTTAATTAATTCATAGCTATATAGGAGTGAAACTTACGCACTAAACATCCAATTTTAAACATTAGTTTTGTGATAATAACGAAAGTGAAATAATAAAACCAGCGTGGAATTAAATTGTTAATTATGGAACTTAATCCTCAATTTGACGAGGTTGTGGGAATACACTTGATTTTGAATTGAAGTATTACGAGAGTTTAGAAGGATATATTAGTAAATTTAGGATTAACAATCTATGACAAGAGAATTGAATTGACAATTAATGTAATTCGGCATACATTAGAAATCAACACACCACAAAGGATTGGGTTCTTCATGTTTGGACTTTGGCCTTGTTGCTTATTGCTTTGCTCTTGACATGTTCATTAATTATTTTCTTTTTCTTTTTATCTGCACTAACTTAGGTTAGCCTAACTAATAAATATTTAATTATATCAATAGACACCCTCTTCGGGGACGCAACACTCTTGCTCAGCGAGTATTTTTCTTACACATTTATAGTTTTTGTGTGTTGACGGCACGCATCAGTAATATGATAGTACAGGCAACACTTTCAATCTACTTTGCTGCAACCACAGTTGGAGGTCATGAGAGCCTTTATTAAAAGAGTATAGATAGATTATGGAAACCAGCGATTGATGCACACTTGTTGCATGTGCGTTTAAAATTTATAACATAGTATAACCACCTTGAATTTACAATCTAAATAAAGCAAAAATTTTGAATGACATATTGTGGTGCATTCGATCCTTTGAATTTTATCAAGAAATTTTGTTACCAATTTTGTTGAAACATTTAGTATTATGAGCTTGAGTAAAATATTCATTCATTTAATGTATGCAATTGCATTTATGTGAAAATTGTAACAGTAAATTTTATTTATGTAATAAAATTATTCAGGCCTAACAAAAAATTGGAAGTAGACATAAGACATAATCATCTAAGCCAAATAAATTCATTAAACAACTGTGATCGATGCATACTTGCGTGTGCGTTTAAAATTTATAAAACAAAATAACCGCATAGAATTTACAATCTAAATTAAGTACACATTTTGAATGATATACTGTGGTGCATATGTTCAATCCTTTGGATATTGGGAAATTTCAGTAACAATTTTGTTGAAGCATTTAGTATTATAAGCTTGAGTAAATTTATTCATTCATTTAATGTATACAATTGCATTTTGTAACAGTAAATTCATGTAGGTAAACAAATTAATCAGGCCTGGTAAAAAATTAGAAGTAGACAGAAGATATAATCATCTAAGCGAAATAAATTCATTAAACCATTTAAATATTTCAAGTTTGATGCCCGAATTTTTTTAAATAAATCATTATACTATCTGACAAAAATAGGAGTAATAATACTCATGAACTGCACATACTTATTTATTTCAAAGTTTTTGACACCAAAAAAACCTATAAAAACAATCAAAGGTTAAAAAAGTTCTATAGCAATTCACAAAATCATAAAACTGCCATAAGACATAGCTGAATCGTTGTCCCAATTTGCAGATAGAGAGAGCAATGTGGTGTCCGCATGACTTTGAGTAAGTCATTATTAGCATAGTAAAAGTTTTGTTTCTCCTTGAAACAAAAGGAATAAACGAAGATCCTTGGATCCGAATTTACATCAATTCAAATCATTTTTTCTAAACTTATCATGTATCAAAATATCATTTTTGTATCTCTTTCTCTTATTTTTACACTATTCCTAAACTTTCGGGCCAAATTTTCGTCATTCAAAATTTGGGTTTGAACGTAGCCAATTCATTTCAACCATTTATTCAAGAAGTACATAGATTGAATTTGAAACTATAATAATAACTCAAATCTTTTCTAGTAAATTACAACTAATGCCTAGAAGATTTAAAGGGAATGGAGGTGTTCTGTCTTACTTAAGAGTCAAGACCTGCCAGAGATGAGAGGCATAACTATAAGTATCTGGAAATCTTCTTTAGTTCCACATTAATTGCCATTTTCTTCTTCTCTTCATTATGCATTTGCTCCCTACTTTCACTCATACTTAACAACAACTGACTCTAAATAATTATTCAGGGTCTCATTGAAAAAGCATCAAATGGTTTCAATGAACTCATAACTATGCAAGTGATTCTACTACTTTCTTGTGTTAGATGCAGGTCCAATGTCATCTTGAAGGTGGCTTTGATGCACTGGCAACCTAATTCGTCTTTGCTTAGAGTCTTCTACTAGTTTTGAATTTGGAGAGTGAAGTTTTTAAAATAGTTTCTCTGCCATGTAGTGCTTTTCCCAAATAAGCCCTCCTTTTATTTATTTAAATTAAGAAGTTAAGTCTATTTTTGTAATTAAACTTTAGGCAACCAAAGCAGTTGTTATGGATTGCTTTGTCACGATATCTATTATACTCTTAATAAAGAGTCTGACCCGTGGAGTTTGAATTTAATTGAAAGAAAGTGAGTTTCCTGAATTACCTTTATGTGTTTGCATTATGCATGAATCATTCAAAGGTTAAATCAATAAAACTATCATCCCTTCCACAAGTCAAATCACGTTTTTGAACTCAACCGTTACTTTGTAACTCCTGATAACCTTTAATTTTCCCTTCGTCTTTTAATTTCTCTTTTCTCAATTTGCTAACAATTTTGTCTCTATGCCAGATTGAAAGCTCCAGCCAAACCTTACTTGCAAGATTGTTGGAATACAAAAAGAAAATGATTTTCTCATCCACCACGACAGCCTTACAGTTTTTGGTTTGTCATCATATCAGAGAAGAGAAAAAGAAAGAGAATGGAAAAGAAACATTCCCATTTACTATACTTTGTCGTGCATTGTCCTTTTTCACCATTCATCCAATTACACTTCTCCAGAGTGTGTAAAGCGTTTGACACATCTACTCATCTCCCAATATAAGGAGTACCAAAATGCATCTATACCATCAGCTATTGCAGCCTGCTGTCCCTCCTCCACCGCCTCCTCTTCCCTTCCACCGTTCAATGCCCGTTGACAACCTTGCTGCACTTCTCCTAAGAGGTTTCATTAATGTGATATATATGTATATATATGTTTTGAATAATTATGGTGCTGATAGCGCTTTCACAGGTGATTCATTTTTTCTTAATTCTCTGTTTTTTTTTTAATTTTAATAATCTTTGTTAGAGAGTCACGTTACTTGCTGAAGTTTGATGAGTAATTATGTTAGAATCTGTTGAACTGCATTCATCAACCATGAGAAGTCAGAGAAAAGATCAAGAGAATGCTCTGATCCTTGAATTATCAAGATTCAAGAACTGTTACACCTCTGCAGATGAGTTCTGGGTCCACTTGTAGTACAAGATCAGTTGGTTTCTTAACTAACTCATCAACTCATAGCAACTACTTTCTGGGAAAACTAATGTCTAAGCATCTAGTAACTAAATAAGAATTTGTTAGCTAACTACCAAAAGTTCCTAACCGTTGATACATGTCACAATGGATTACAGATGCCAAAATGGATTACAGATCAGCTGCATTGTTGATTTTTACACTCCTAGCTGTCATGTCAACCCCCCCCCCCCCCTCAAGATGAAAGTGTATCTTTTCTATGCTCATCTTGTTCAATAATTTGAGAAATTGTGGTCCATGAAGTGCCTTGGTCAGTAAATCAGCCAGTTGAGCCTCGATTCCTATATGCTTCATCATGATAATCATTCCTGCACCTTTTTACTAATAAAGTGCACATTCAAATCAAAGTGTTTTGTTTTTTCATAATGTGTTGGGTTTTTGCATTTCAGAATGGTGCTTTGACTGTCACAAAACTCCTCTATGGACGCTGGACGGTTCAGGCCAATATCCACTTATAAGGTGGATATCCACATAAGTTCACATACATACAATGTTAATGCCCTATATTCTGCTTCAGTGGAGCTTGGCTACCACCTGTTGCTTTCTTGACTTTCAGCTGACCAAGATATCCCTAAGGAAGATGCAATATCCAGTTACAGATCTCCTCGTGTCATGAAAAGTAGCCCAATCACTGTCTGTAAAAGCTTTAAGTTGCAGGTTTGATGTAGAAGGCAACATGATCCCATTCGCTGGTTCTCCCTTTATATATCTTAGTAACTTAAAAGCTGCTGCCAAATGTCATTTCTTTGGTCAACTCATAACCTGAGAGAGGCTTGTACTGAATCTGATAAGTCAGGCCTGGTAAAAGTGAGATAAATCAACTTACCAACTAATTGTCCATAAAGTCTTCCATCCAGCAATTCTTCATGTTTTGTCATGTTAAGCTTGTGATGTGCTTCCATAGGTGTGTGGCTAATTTCTTGGCTCCCAGAAGTCCATACTGATCCAGTAGATCCAATGCATACTTTCGTTGACTTATCACAATCCCTTTTCTTGATCTTGCAATTTACCTTGGTCTACCTAGCTCCCTCAGCTTGAATATTGACTTTAAGAAATCTAAAAGTTATCTATTTCTCCCCAACACTTGCAGCCTATCACCAAATCATCTGTATATGTAAATACCACAATTCTTGCTCCTCCTTCAATCTGTTTAGTGAACAGGGAATAATTTGCCTTTGATTGACTGAAACAATAATAGCACAAAGCTTCAGTGAAGTTGGAATTCCACGTTCTTGATGCTTGCTTTAATCCATAGAGAGATTTCTTGAGTTTACATACCTTTCCTTCATATCTAGACTCCCTATTCTTTAGGTCATATCCTTGTGGAAGTGTCGTGTATATTTCTTCTTCTAAATCGCCATGTAATAAGGCATTGTGGATATCTACTTGCACAAGTTCCCAACCATGGACTGCTGCCAAATTAAAGAACACCCTTACTATTGCTTGTTTTACTAAAGGTGTCCTTGTAGTCAAATGCTTTCACCTCATTGTATCCTTTAGCTACCAGCCTTGCCTTGAACCTCTTGATAGTTCCATCTACCCTTAACTTCACTTTATACACCCATTTACATCCTATCACATTGTGATCTTTAGGATGTGGTACAATCTCCCATGTTTGATTGTCTTCCCATGCTGTGAGTTCCCCAACCATTGCCTGCCTCCAAGGCGGACTTGCTACTGCCTCAGCATATGAATCTGGTTCTTTGGTTTCATTTAAAGCAGCTAGGAAACAAGTAAGGTTCTGAGAAAGCTGACAAGTACTCAAATGGTTTGCAATTGAATTTTCTGTTGCAAGTGTGTCTGAGGTTGGTTGTTTATGATTATGTTGATAAATTTTCAAATACTTTGGTATCTTTTTTACTCTGGTTGATTTTCTGACTATTTCCTGATGTTGATAGGTTATGTTTTGATTGGTAAGATGCTTGTCAACAGGTTCAGTGCAAGATAGGGAAGTTTCATGTGAATTTGCACACTGATCTGATGTGGTTGCAGCTACTGTGGATTGCTTGCCAACAGGTGCAAAGCTTTTGGTATGGTTATCGAATAACATGAATTGTTCAGGACTTGGTTTAGGAACATTGAGAAAGTTTTGATAAGCCTTATCAAAGGGAAAACATGTGCTCATGGAAAGTTACATCTCTTGAAACAAACATTTCATGAGTTTCAAAATCATGGAGTTTGTATCCTTTCATACCAATGGGATAACCTATAAAAACACATTTTTAGACCTAGAATTTTGTCTCTTTTGAGGTTGGAAGTAAAAGCAAGACAACCGAAGACCCTCAGCTGCTAATAATCTAGAGTCTTGGCAAACAGACTCATAGGGTGATTTGTAATTCAAAATTTTGGCTGGTAATAGATTGATCAGATGTGTAGCAGTGAGGATAGCTTCACCCCAAAACTTAGTAGGCATCAATGATTGAAAAAGGAGGGCTCTTGCAGTGGTTAAGAGGTGCTAAGCTTCCTTTCAACCACGGCATTTTGCTGTGAACACTCTACACAAGATGTTTGGTGAATTATTCCTTTGTTATGCATGAAGGAAGACATTCTAAACTCGAGCATTACACAATCTAATAATTTTGACTTTGGAATCAAATTGTGTATTAACCATGTTGCAAAATAATGGCAGCCAAATGGGTTACTTCATTCTTATTTTTCATGAGATAGGTCCAACAACACTTGGGTGATCATCAACAAGGGTAAGAAAGTAATGGAAACCACCAATAGATGTTGTTGAATAGGGCGCCAGCCCATACATCAACATGAACAAGCTCAAAGCGTTCAACACTTGATTTTTAATGTATACAGAAAGGCAGCCTTCTTAGTTTGGCCCATGGACAAGTTTCACATATCAAGTGTGGAAGTAAAGTAACAAGAGAAATCTGATTAGCTTTCTCATGTGAGGGACGACCTAGCCGATAATGCCATATGTCAAATGAACGAGAGGAGCTAGTGTTAACAATAGGATGGGTTGAATCTAGTTGACAAGGATTGTAAATGTTTTTTTGAGACTTTTGACCTGAGGCTAACGGTGAAGGTTTCACTTGCTGGTGCAGTTGGAATAGGCCTTGCCTTTGTTTAGCAATGCCAATCATCTTGCAAGGAGATAGGACCTGGATATAGCATGTGTTTGAGTTAAAGATTAAGCAGCAGCTGAGTGTTTTAGTTAACTTGCTAATAGACAAGTTGTATTTAAAGGTTGGGACAAAGAGCACATCATATAGGATTAAGGTATTTGAGCGTTTGACAGTGTCTATATGACTGATAGGGCTTTTTGTTCCAATTTGGTAGGTTGACTGACACTCCTTTTACTGGTTTATAGTTGTGGAAAAGGTCAAGGTTATTACACTTGTGGTCCAACGCAGTTGTGTCAACTATCCAACTAGATGCAACCAAAGTTTGTTCAATGTGCATTTCTGTTTGGTTACAGGACATCAATGAGAAGGTTTGTTGGGAGAAGGGGTACCTGCAAAGTTGGAGAATGATTAAAAGTGATTACTTTGTGGTTGATCATGCTGAGGTGATGACTGATCCACACTGGCTTGGGCAATTGCTGATGACTCGAGCAGTGAGCAATCTCTTCAACTGATCTAGAGACAATGTGAGAAGCTCCTGTTCATTCTGGACAGCACCTTCAATCTGCGCCTAGTTAGCTATGGTATGATTTCCCTTTCACTTAGTCTTAGTAAATTTAAAGCTTGGTGGAAAACCAATCAAGCTGTAACACTTATCCCTGCTATGACCCTTCTTACCACAACGACTGCAGACAGTGTCATCTTGCTATTATTTTTATCCCTTCTGTTTGCAGCAGCCACCATTCCTGATGGTTCTATCCATTCCTGATGTTGCACATTATTCATTCTTTGTGCTACTTCTATCATGATTGCATTGTAAGCCTCATCCAACAAAGGAAATGGTCATTGCCTTGGTAACTGAGATCATATTGGCAAAATAGAGTTCATTAAGTCCATTCAAGAATTTGTACACTCTATCACTGTCGATCATATCTGCGAAAGTTTGGAAACATGTGGGATTACATCTTCCACAAGCACAGTGTGGAGTTAGCCTGTAGTGTTTTAGCTCTTCCCATACTGCCATTAACTCGGTATAATACTCATCTACTCTTCTTGTGCCTTGTGTGATGTAAGAGAGTTCATGCTGTAGCCAGCACAGCCTATTATCATCTGGTACTGAAAGCCTCTTCTCTGACGCTTCCCAAATCTATACCACTCTTTTCATATAGAAGACAGTGGATGCCAATTGAGGGCTTATGGTTCTCAATAACCAAGAAATGATTGAATCGTTACATCTAGACCAAGGCTGGTGCAGAGGATCTTTTGGATCGTTCTCTAATTCTTCCATCAACAAAGCCTAGTTTGTTTCTAACCGAGAGTGCCAATGAATTGGATCTGATGCCATGTTAAACGGCATTCATCAACCATGAGAAGTCAGAGAAATGATCAAGAGAATGCTCTGATCCTTGAATTATCAAGAACTGTTACACCTCTGCAGATGAGTTCTGGTTCCACTTATAGTACAAGATCAATCAGTTTCTTAACTAACTCATCAAATTACAGTAACAACTTTCTAGGAAAACTAACTCCTAAGCATCTAGTAACTAAATAAGAATTTGTTAGCTAAGTACCAAGAGTTCCTAACTGTCAATACATGTCAGAATGAATTACAGATGCCAGAATGGATTACAGATCAGTTGCATTGTTGATTTTTAAGCTCCTGGCTGTCATATATGTCAACAGAATCATCCATACAGAGTCATGGTTAGTTAATATCTAACCCTCTTATTTTTATGATGTTAATATGGCATACAAGTTCTTGATGATAATTTTAATCTAAATAATTGTTACATATATTTTTAGCGTGCTCTCATGCATAGTTGATGTTGAACACAATTACTAATTTTAGATGCTTCATGTTACAGATATTGTTGGATACTAATTGGGAGATAATTGCTTGTTACATTAATATACCAAAAACACAAAACAACATAACATAAGTCTACTACTAAAAATTAGAAAACAAAATATTCTAATCCCATTAATATAGAAATAATATATCTAAATATCAAAACAAATATTCTAATATAATTTTCCAAAAGATATGAGTATAGATTTTTCTGGTCTCCATTTTTATATGTTTAAAAGAAAAATATAGACACCCCAAGAAGAAGTGAGCTGAACAGCTCTTGCATTTAATGTTGTTTGACAATGATGCTTTCATTAGCTAAATTTTGGGAACGTTGGGCATGGAAAATGGGAAAATCTTTCACTATTTGGTTTCATTTTTCTGTACAAGAATGTACATTTAATCATTGTACTTTTTAAATTTTCTCTTTCTCTTTCTCACTTTACAAAATTTTTGAAAAAAAAAATACTTAAAAACATACACCCAACCATCAAAACATTCATAGGCTTTATTTCTATAGATGACAATCACAATTTGGACAATCTGCCCTTTTTAAAGTTTATATTTTTGACTCTATTGGTAAATATTCGTAGCAGAGATTTTTGCTACTCCATCTTATAGCTTTCTAAAGATTGTTTTGATTTTTTTTTTTTATAATTTATATTATTCATTATGAGTCTCATTGGCAAAAAATAAAAATAAAAATTTGACTCTTTAATCTTTATTTTAGCTTAATGTGTTGCAGGCGCTCAGATGGCTTGGCCCTTACATTCAAACAAGCAGGTTGCTGTTATTATCAACTAAGTTACTTATTTCTCATGGGATTGGAGTTGAAAACTATGGGGTGATTGTGTTGTGCAATTTGTGATGTTAAGTTTGTAGATTTTAAAATTGAGAGATGAATGAATTTGTCAATTTTGATGTTTATTGAGTTTTTAGGAGTGTGATGATCTGTCTTTCAGGTTTGTAGAAATCCATGTAATTATGTGTATTTATTCCAATGTGTGTGTTCATTTTTTTGATACGTTCTTGCAATTGTGCATGCTGATTTTCAGTTTTCACGGGCATCTACTGCTCTAATCGCTAGTACAGTAATAATAGATTAAGACTACGGCATCGTTATTAAACAACCATCTAGGGTATGTTTGATTTCTTGTTAGGCAGGATAAGAAAATTTTAGTTATTTAAGTGACAAGAAAACTTTATGTTAAGTATGTAGGATTTGGGTGGATACAAAAATTACATACATACATACATACATACATACATACATACATACACACATATACACACACACACACACACATTGTAATAATGATTAGATGATGCTATAAGTAAGTAAAATTTTTGTTCAATTAAATGTCGTCATCTGGCATTTTGTTGTAATATATGTTAATTATTAATTATTTATATTTTAGAATATAAAAATAAACACAATTTTTAAAATTAAATAATAAAATAAATTTATATTCTACTACAAATATGACTAACAAATCAAATTGTGATACGTGTCAATATCGATCAGTCAAATCATGTCATATGTCAAATTCTATAAATTTAAAAACAGAATATTGTCAATTAGATAATTAATTTGAAATCATTCCATTAAAGGAAATAATATTAAATTAAATATTTTTAACTAATCAAATATTATCATGTTGTCAAGTACTTGTAGTAGCAAGGTCTTGCTCACTCTTATAAATATAGGTTACTTCAACACAAGAAATGAGACTAAAGAAGTAGTCTTAGAAGAAATTCAAACTTTCTTCCCATAAATTCAAAGTCATTTTTGTAAAATTCAAAGAATTCTTCATAGAGGCATCAAATTTGATTCTTGAGCACACCAACCATCGAATTTTAACATTTGATTCACATTTAAAGTATTAAACCAACGAATTAATGTTATTTGAAGTTTCAATCAATATTAAAGAAGATTAAAGCCTAAAAGCTCCTCTAATTTCAATTGCATCCTTCCAAAAGCATTCAAGGCATTCTTGTAACATTTAAAATGTTTCTTAACAAGTTCATTAAATTTTTGCGTTTGATCTTGAATCATAGTGTCAGTCAAGAATTTAACATTTTCTAAAGCCCTAGCAAACTTTAAAAAATATCAAATCTATAAATATTTCAACAAATTGCAAGAATATTCAAGTTTTTCAAATTGAAAAGAGAATTAGAGAATCGATCAAGTTAAAAAATAAAACCCACAGAAATTTATTTAATTTATTTTGTAATTGCACCTATACAAATTTTTGGTTAATAGAAATTCAATTGTAAGAATCTTATCTACAAGTTTCTGGCATATTCAATGGGACCTTCTCTACCTCTCATCTCTTTTTCCATCAAGTTCAAAGAAATTTCAAATGGTTAGAGAAAAAGTTAAGTCATCCAAAGCAGTTGCTTCAAGATCCTCAACTGTTGCTCCCAAAAGTGTTGGTGTTGTAGCAAGGGTGTGGCAAGATAGTTGACTTACTCTGAATCAACTCCTATCTCTGAAGTTATTGATAATTCATTTTATATAGGGGAAGGAAAATGCGGATCCCAAGGACATCTAAGCATCCTTCGTCCTCTCTTAGTTGCTTCACTTAGTTGGCACTATTCCAATTATGATAATTGAGGCCTCAAGTTTGAAAGACCAAATTGTAAACCTAATTAAAGTCATTGAGGGTCTTACCAAGCATATACAAGAGCAAGACTCTTGTATCTCAAAGTTGATGGAAAAACTTGATAATGCTAAGGCTGGGTGCGTGAAGGAAAAACCTCATGAAGTACATGATAAAGTTGAAATATCTGCAAGGCAGCAATTGGACAAAGGCAAGAAACCTGCTGTGGAGGATTTTCAAATCTCTACGGATGGTTTCATCCCCTTGGATCAACTTAAGGATTTCATTGAGGGTACTATTAAGAGTAAGATTCAAGGAACCACTAAATCATCTCTTACTTATGCTAAGCCTTATATGGTAAGAATTGATAACGTAAATATACTAGTAGGTTATCAACCTCCCAAGTTCCAACAATTTGATGGGATGGGAAACCTGAAGCAGCATATTGTCTATTTCATTGAAACATGTAATAATGCCGAAACTTATGGTGACCTTCATGTCAAACAATTCATCATATCACTAAGAGGAAACACCTTCGATTGGTACACTAACTTAGAGCTTGGTCCATCGATAGTTAGAACCAATTCAAGCAAGAATTCCTCAACTGTTTCTATAGCATTAGGTGAACAGTTATCATGATTGAACTTACTGACACTCGCTAACAGAAAGACGAGTCTATCATTGAACACACCAACCATTGGAGAAACAAAAGCTTGAATTGCAAGGATAGGCTTTCAAAGGCTTCAGGCATTAAAATGTATATTCAATGATGCATTAGGGGTTGAAGTACACCTTGTAAGGGATCCAAACCAAGATCTTTGAAGAGCTGGTCACTTATCCTCATAATATGGAGTTGAATATGGTAACTAATGGAGTATACAATTCTCTTGTTCAAGATTTTTAGATCCAAGGAAAAGCAAAAAGGGAGTAAGCCTTTCACCAACAAACCTACGACTAAAACACCGAGTAAGGAGTTAATGACAATTAAGGCAAAGTCTGTTAAACTACAAGGAAAGGAAAAAATTGGTTGAAAAGAAAAAGGCCTCTTTACAAAAGCCAAAGGGCTAACCTTGAAAGAGATGCAGGCCAAAACATATCCCTTCCTTAACTTTGATGTCTCGGGCATATTTAATGACCTATTAAGGGCAAAACCTCATTGAGCTACTTGAGATAAAGTGACCCGCCAAGGCTGGGAAGGTTAACGGCCCTAAATATTACAAATATCATCACTTAGTTGGGCATGCAATCCATGATTGTTTTGTATTAAAGGATAAAGTTATGGAGTTGGTCTAATAAGGTAGAATTACACTAGAAGGTGATAGAGTAAATGTAAATCCTATCACCTTAAGTGATCAAACCAAGGGAGGTGGTCTAGTAGAAGATTCTCCTCATAAAGCTAGCAACTTCCAAAAGAAATGCCATGTGCCTACTAAGGATTGTATTAATACAATCACTTTCATTAATAATGACTTGATGTTAGGTTCCCAAACCCTTGTTCATCTACGGTTATGTACACGAACAAAGGTCATACGAATCCTAATTGATGCTGGTTTTGTGGTGAACATATTACCCCTTCAAACTATTAGAGAATTAGAAATTCCTATGAATGAACTCTTTAATAGTTGATTAATAATTTAGGGATTTAATCAAGTGGGGCAGAGAGCCTTAAGCACCATCAGAATAAAGTTCATGCTAGATGACACGGAATCACAATTTTTGTTTAATGTGATAGATGCATGCACATCTTATAATGCATTCTTAGGCTGCCCACGGCTCCATGAAAATGGTGTGGTTCCCTCCACTTGGCATCAGTGCCTCAAATACACGTAAAACGATATAGTGAAAAGAGTGTTTGGTGACAGCAAGCCCTTTACTAAGGTTACGTCGTATTTTGCAGATGCCAACTACTATTTAAATGGAGTTAGCACCACAAAAGAAGCCCCTCTAAAAATGAAAATGAAGGTAATGGAGCACTAACCTACCATTGGCAACTCAAGTGACTTGTCTTTATCCAAATATACCCTAGGGTAGAAACCTAGGGAGAGTGGTACTTTGAAGGGTCTAGTCCTCCCTCTTACTCAGCTAAATCAAAGGAGTTCATCCTCTCAACTGCTAGAGGAAGTCAAAGGAGAGCATGCTGAGGCACAAGAGTTCAAATATCTAAATATTTCAGCCCTAAGGCATCTAAGCTTCTCACTAAAGCGAGATAAAACCCATAAGAACAATCACCATTAGAGAAGTTGCCTTAGCAATTTGAAAGCAAAAACCCACGAGCTGGTTTTAGAGTAGAGTCCATTTCGTATCGCTATTCATGAAGCAACGACAAATCATATCACTAAAGATACCCACTCTTCAACAAATCAAAGAAAGTTAACACAGGTGTTTGTCTTTGATAGACTTAGCTCAATTACAAACTGGGAGCATGGTCAAGTCAGAAAAGGGTTTTCAAAATAGTAATCTCCAAATAAAACAAGACAATGGACC
The DNA here is from genome assembly GCA_019155195.1 of Avicennia marina. Lineage (NCBI taxonomy): Eukaryota > Viridiplantae > Streptophyta > Magnoliopsida > Lamiales > Acanthaceae > Avicennia > Avicennia marina. The sequence goes on along the minus strand of CM032777.1, from coordinate 7,901,294 downwards.
AGAAGCTTCGGAGTTGGATTCCATCAAGGATGAAGCACTATACAAACTTAATCATCACATGTGATAAAGTCTTGACGTTAAAGATGCAAGCCATCATCCACACAAATGCTAAAGTGGATGATGAGGAGAATGATAAGAAGAGCGTTGGGTTATTCTATCACATTACACTAAGCAAAGGAGAATTAATTGAGGAGGATGCTGAAATTAGCCCTCCCCAATTTGAAGGAGGAGTTAGGGACCTGAATGAGGCATGCCCTTAAGATAATTTTTCGTTGTCAATAATAAAGTTGATGATTGATGCCACTATTGAACATAAAGCACTTTTATTCATCGATGGGTCATTAGGATACAATCAAATACGTATGGTGCCCGATGATAAGGAGTTAATTGCCTTGCGCATTCCCAAAAGCATATATTATTATAAAGTAATGCCTTTAGGTTTGAAAAATATTAGGGCCACATACTAAGGAGTTATGCAAAATTTTTTTGATGATATTCTTCATAAGATAATTGAGTACTATGTTAATGATTTAGTAGTCAAATCAAGAAAGCAAGGAGCCCACCTGGATGATTTAAAAAAGATCTTTGACCATTTGCCGGGATGCCAATTGAAGATGAACTCGTTGTGCATTGGGGGTTGCATCTAAAAAGTTTTTAGAATTCATTGTTCACCATTAAGATAACACATATAAGGCGATTCATTTTCCAAGGAAAGCAAACACATATAAGGTGATTCATATCCAACCTGGCTGGGTGGTGTCAACCATTTAGTCTATTCATGAAGCAGTATGTCCCTTTTAAGTTGGGCGAATCTTGCAAAAAGGTGTTCGAAAGTATAAAGTTATATTGCATAAAACCTCCAGTGTTGGCCGTACTAGTGCTTGGACGTCAACTTTGTACATTTCCACACAAGAATCCTTAGTGGAAGCTCTGTTAGCTCAAGAAAACAAGAAAGAAAATGCCTTATACTACTTAAATAGGATCATGACGCCAAACAAGTTGAAATATTCACTAATTGAGAAGATGTGCTTGGCACTTATTTTTGTCGTACAAAAATTAAAGCATTATTTTCAAGCACACACTGTTCACTTAGTGTTAAAAGCAAACCCACTGAAATATGTCATGATAAGGTTAGTTCTTTCCGATAGACTTGCAAGGTGGCATCTCTAATTGTAGTAGTTTAAGGTCGTCTATGTGCCTCAAAAGGTTGTAAAGGGACAAGTCTTAACTGATTTCTTGACTGATCATCCAATCCCCATCGAATGGGATCTATCAGACGACCTCCGAGATGAAGATGTCCGCTTAGTTAAAGTTATGTTGCCATGGAAAATGTACTTTGATGGAGCCGTATGTAAAAGCAGGGCCGGTGTAGAGTGGTATTTGTCATGTCAGATGGAGAGGTTCTTCTACGCTCCTTCACATTAACTCAAAAGTGCACTAACAATATGGTTGAGTATCAAGCTCTAACTCTCAATCTAGAGATAGTAGTTGACATTAAGTAGTTGCATTTTAAGGTTTATGGTAACTCAAAGCTAATGATTAATCAACTACTATGGACTTATGAAGTCAATAAGCCTGAGTAGCTCCTATATTTGAATTATGCTAAGAGGTTTATGGGATAGTTTGAAGATATGTTAATTGAGCACTTGCTAATAAAAGATAATCGGCAGGCTAATGTCTTGGCTAAGCTTGCCTCCACATTGGTAATTTCCGAAAAGAAGTCCCACATACTTGGTTGTCGGAGTTGGGCGCTTCCCCTAATCTTTAAAGATGAAGAGCTCTAAGGAGATGAAAGCAACACTATTGAGGTGTTGGAAACAGAAGAGGAAGATTGGTGTCAACCTTTTGTGGACTACTTTAAATATAGAAAATTGCTAAATGATCCACATCACCGAGTTGATGTCCGATGGCATGCAACTCGCTTCCTCTATTTCAGAGATATACTTTATAGTTAATCATTTGATGGAGTCCTCTTGCGTAAACAGTAACGAAGCAACCCAAGCCATGGAAGAAGCACGTTCGAGAGTTTGTGGTGCTCATCAGTCGGGAATGAAGCTCCACTTCCATATGAAAAGGATGGAATATTACTGGCCAATCATGGTTAAAAATTACATGGAATTAGCCCAAAAATGCCAGGCGTGTCAGTTCCATGCTAATTTCATCGATTAACCACTTGAGCTATTACACCTTATCGTTATATCATGGCCTGTTGATGCTTAGGGCCTGGACGTAATCAGACCAATGACAAAATCCTCTATCGAACACCTTTACCTCTTAGCTGCTATTGATTAGTTCTCTAAGTTGGCTGAGATGGTTCTCCTCAAAGAAGTTAAGAAGGAAAATGTTGTTGACTTCATCCACCTCAACATCATTTACTCTTATGGGGTTTCTCGGTATATATTCAAAGATAATATGAAGTTGTTCTCTACCAACTTGATTAACAAATTGTGACAAAAGTTTGGCTTTAAGCAAAGTAAGTATTCAATGTACTAAGTTCCACCCAATAGCCTAGTTAAAGCATTCAACAAAACGCTATACAATCTGCTAAAGAAAGTAGTCTCTAAGTCCAAAAAAGACTGGCATGAAAGAATTACAGAAGTTTTATAAACATATTGAATCATTTATAAAACCACACATAAGCAACTCCATATGCTTTAGTTTATGGTATAGAGGCTGTTATCCCCTTTAAGTAACAAATCCTATCTTTGAGAATAGCTATACAAGAGGGATTAATAAGAAAGATAATGTCCAACTGCACTTCCAAGAATTGAAAGCCCTTGATGAGAAAAGGCTAAAGGCATAGCAAAATTGGAGAGTTATTAGGCTTAATTGTCCAATGCTTTCAACAGAAGGGTGCACTCCCGATCTTTTCAAGTTGGTGACTTAATACTTACTATGGAAAGACTATCATCACCCCTCATCATGTTGGAAACAAATTTGTGCTAAAATGGGTAGACCAAATATGGTCAAAAAAGTATTTAAAAATGGGTGCATACAAGCTGGTCGTTGAAGATGAGTTGTGGATCGACCCCATCAATGAGAAGTTTCTAAAAAGATATAATCCCTAAAAAAAGGTAAGAAGAAAAGGAGGTAAATACTAAACAAAAAAGAAATATAAAAAAAGGAATTCAAAAATAAAAAAATAAAAAAATCACCATGTTCCTTGGCATATGAGTCTAATTTGTAAGTGACACCTGGCCCGTAAGAATTTAAACTGTGAATAGGTAAATCTTTTAAAAATGAAAATTATTTTGAATTACTTTATGGCTTAATCCCTTTGTAAGATTCATCAATAACTTGGAAAATTTTTCAAGTTCAATCATAAAATGGCAAAAGGATGCACTTTTGGTAAATTATAAATGGAAGGTGGACCATTAATAGAAAATTTAAAAACAATGCTTTATTCGTAAACAAATGATCACAACGCTTCAAGGAGATGGAACCTTGAACAAATCTAGTCAAAAAGCTTGAAGTCCCGCAATTCCTTTTTAGAAGCCTTAACAAGAACTTTTGGGGACTTCAAAGCTTTAGCCATCTCACCATTCGGTGGACGAGTGTTGAGTATGGCATTAACTTCTTCTTTTATCTCCTTGACTTTAGTGAAGGTATTCTAGTGAGTTTAAATTTGTAACTTTAAAGACTAGAAAAGTTCCTTCTGCTTCTTCTACTTCTTCCCGAAGGTAGCAAGCTGTTCTTCAACTGTTTTCAACGCCACCCTTGTCTATTTAATTTGCTCAACCTCCTTACTTTTTCGACCTAGGCCTTTTGTAGGGGATCTTTTGCTTTACTAAGTTGTTGAGCAATAACTTTCTTAGTTAGTCTTTTAGATGCCTAGGACCTTGCATCATTATAAGTTATTGCTTTAGTAAACAACACTTCTAACTACGCCTTCAAGTGAGAAATGTCAACTTGACATAAACCCTTCATAGGTTGAAGAACCAATAAGACATTGCATTTAATGGAAGAAATAGATTCAATTGGGATCATTCTTATCCTTTCATAAAGCCTAAGTCCAAGGGACTAATCCAAGTCCATGGGTCAAGTTCAAGTTTAAAAGTCTAACCTAAATCCATAAGTCAAAAGCCCAAGTTCAAAGGATTAACCCAATTCCATGAGTCAAGTCTAAGTCCGAGTCCAAAGGATTAACCTAAGTCTATGCGTCAAGTCTAAGTCCAAGAGATTAGCCTAATCCATGAATTAAGCCCAAGTTCAAGAGACTAACCTAAATCCATAAGTCAAAGGCCTAAGTCTAAAGAACGAGTTAAAATCTATAAATCAAATCCAAATCTAAGAATACAATTCAAGTCCATAAGTCAAGAGTCCAAATTCAAGAGACAGCCCAAGTTTAAGTGACCTATTCAAATTCATGGATCAAACATAAATCCAAGAACCCAACTAAAGTCTATAAGTCTAGGGTTTAAGTCCATATGTCCAAGTTCAAATTTATGGATCGAACCCAAATTTATAAGTTAAAAGCCAAAGTTCAAAAATCCAAACTTAAAGTCCCTAAGGTCAAAGGTCTAATTTCAAAAGCCTAAGATCAAAGGCCCCAACTCTATGCCAAAAATTGAAGCCCAAACTCTAAGATCTAAGCTCGATGACCAAAAAGAGAAAGGGAAGAGGAAAGAAACCTAATATCCAAAAAATGTTGTATTTCTAACTTTTGAAAATTTAATAATAAAAGGCCCAACTTCAAAGGCCGGACTTAAGCAAAAGTTTATTTTAGTTTGTAAAAAATAAAAAATAAAAAAAGGAGAGAAATGGTAGCTGGGCAGATTTGGGCCCACCCATTGTGTTTTTCTTTCTTTCAACCGCCCAACCAAATACGCCTCTGCTTTTTGCAAGATGACACCAAACATAGCCTTAAGTCATTAGCTCTCCTCTCCAAAAACGAACTCATCAGACTCGCCGCACTGTCACCCCCACCAAACTCCACAAACCTCGCTGGCCAGCGTTCCCTCTTGCCCAACTCTCTCTCCTAACCGTCGTCCCTCAACCGGCGCCGCTGCGACATCTCACAGCAGCACTGCCTCGCAGCAGCCGCAGTGCTGTCAAAATCCCAGGCGATAAACAGCTACGTGATTTTACCATACGCGAAAAGGAAAAAGAGACCTAGCTAAAGCCACTGTAAATCTGTTTTAGGCTCTGTTCAGGAAGAATGAAGAGAAGAATTGATCTAGGAATGCTTACGAAAAAGATTGCTTTTAGTTAAGCGCTCTAGGATGAACGATGAGCTGCTTGACTGGAAGCTTGGGCTTTTAGTGGACCCAGATTCATTTTTTTATAGGAGATAGTCGGGAGAAGAGAAGGGAAGGTTTCCTAGCTTGAAGATCATCTCGATCTCAAGGTGATTGTATGGCTTGATTGACCATCATCGACTGAGACGGAGTCCACGCTATTTAGGATTACATAGTGTGGGTTTAAATGGTATGTGCATCGGTGTGCAGATTACGTCAATTGCCTGTGCTTCCCACTTGTACTTTCCTTGACTGAAAAGGGGTAGGCCATGGAGAGGTTAACAGGTCTTCAATATGCTGAGATTGAATGTCTCCGGTTAATTCCCTCTCAAGGAAAATTGTTCATAAATATGAATAATCACACAAAGATTCGGGTTTTCTTAACATTAGAAAAAAAAAATTGTCCCAGAAAAAAAAAAAGAAAGAGAAGAAGAAAGAGGTGTTGAACATCCAAAAAAAAAACAAAGAAGAAAAAACAAAAAAGAAAAAGAAAAAAAAATGTTCAAGACTTGTTCACTATGAAATTAAATTTTATGTGAACAAGTCTCAAACAAATATTTGTCGGTAAGTACAACTTTTTTCAGTTAGATGCCATCACATGGTATTTTTATTGTAATGAAATGTTAATTATTAATTATTTATATTTTAAAAGTTAAAATAAATAAAATTTTTAAAATTAAATAATAAAATAAATTGATATTTTATTACAAATACAGTTGACAAATCAAATTGTAGCAAATGTCAAGATTGCTCAATCAAATTATGTCACGTGTCAAATCTTATAAATTTAAAAGAAGAATAGTTTTGATTTAACAATTAATTCACAATCATGCCACTAAAGAAAATAATATCAAATCAAATATTTTCGATCAATTAAATACTACCATATTGTGATAGCAAAGCATTTTTCACTCCTATAAATGGAGGTAGCTTTACCACAACAAGGGAACCAAGGAAAAAGCAATTTTGAAAGAAGTTCAAATTCTCTGTCCACAAGTTTAAAGTCATTTTTACAACATTCAAGGTATTCTTCGTAGCTCTTCAAATTTTAGCACATGATCTATATTTAAGGTATTAAAATAATAGATTAATATTATTTAAAACTCCGATTAGCATGAAAAAAGATCAAACCTAAAAGCTTCTCTAGTTTCAGTCGCGTCTTTCAATCAGTATTCAAAGTATTTTTGTAATTAATATTCAAAGTGTTTTAGTAATGTTCGAAGTGCTTTTTAACAAGTTTATTAAATTTTGACGTTTAATTTAGAATCATAATGTCCATCGAGAATTTAATGCTTCTCAAATGTCTAGCAAATTTTAAATAAAATTAAATTTATAAACGCCTCAATAAATTGTAAAAACATTCAAATTTTTTAAGTTAAAAGGAAAAACACACAATGAAATTAGAAAATAGAACTCCTTCATTGTATATATATAAATTTCTTATTAATAGAAATTTAATTGCAATAATTTTATTTATAGATGCGATAATAAATAGATTTACAAAGTAACAAAAAAATGAATATAAACTATATATATTGATTTAATTGTAAATAATTATAATAATTAAAAAATTATTAATTAATTATAAAAAATAAAAGTGAAAAATTTTATTTGTTAAAACGTCTAATTTATAAAATTTTTAGACGTTAAAAAAAGATAATAAGAAAAACAAACAAAAGCCCCTGCGTCCCCGTGAAACTAATAATAATTTGGGCATTTGCGGTGTTTCGGGTGCGAGGCTGCTTGTGGTAGAGGTAGGAGGTTGTGAAGATTTCACTTTCAGAGATTCCCTTTCATGAAAAGAAGTTGGGTGGGAGAAGAAGTAACCATGCCACTAGGTCCCTAAATGTGAGTTTTACTTGCTGAATGCTTTCTTTCCGGTGTGTATATGTATAGTGTATCAGCCCCTAATGTCTTCCTCAAAAGCCCTAATAGCAGCCCAATCACTGCACCCAAATTCATCCATTTCAATCTTCAATTGTTCGCTGGTATGCAAAAGCACAGGAAATATTTTTGGGATTCCTGAATTGTTTCCAGCGCCGCAATGCCTTAATCGGGTGAAACAGCGTGCGGGACGGAAATTGTCAGTCCAGTGTTCGGAAAACCAAACCCAAAAGCTGAGGACTTGCAAGACTTGCAAAACCCAGTTCGATCCTTTGCTCAATCATCCCCGTGCTTGCCGATATCACACCGCCCATTTTGGGGGTAAAGCATTATTTACTTTTGCTCTGTTGGATTACATTGTGAATCACACCTTCGGTTCCATGTTAGACGCTTAATTATTTCAAAATCACAGTATCACTTTATTTATATGCAAGTTTTGTGGAAATTTTAGGGTTCACTTTCGGAAGTCCTGTACTTTTTGCTTCCTGTTTATGGCAATGCGATAATAGTCTTTTAGAGTTAGCAAATTGGATGGACATGAGTATAATGTTTTCTTTAATGAGAATTTGTGAGTATGGAATGATGAGACTATCATATTGGTAAACCTTGGTTGTTTGAACTGCTTTGCCAATGTTATATATGCATTTGAGTTATATAGAAACGAGTGCGTGGTCAAAATATTACTTTCTAAGCATGTTAATGTGATAATGTACCGAAAATGCAGTTATAATGAACCCTGCACACATTTTTGACCAATCGAGTTAAGTGTTGCAAAAACTGCATCAGAAACATAATAATTATCAAGAAATGCATCCTTGTTAAGTGTCTATTACATATGCTGGATCTCGTTATCTTTATATCTCTTCTAAGTAATTCTCTGTAAATGCAAATCTTTGTGCGTCTTTAGAAGTGTTTGTTATGCTATCCTGCAGTTGTAATATTTGCTTTTCATTTTACTTTGTGAGGCACTGGTTCGTGGTATTGGTGAGATCTTATTATTTATATCCTGCACAGGAGAAACTAAGAGAAAGTTTGAGAGTGTATATACGGGGGGCACCATGGACACCCCTGACTCTGGAAAAGTTTTCCAATATTGGCATTGTTGTGGATCTGAAGATCCCCTTGATCCTGGTTGTAAGGCAGGACCTCACTCTTCTTATGATGACTGGTGAGGTAATATTAGGCATATCGTGATAATCCATTTTACCTTGTGTTCTCTTTCTAGAACTGAGCTTTCACTGATTTTTCTAGACTGTGAATGTGAAGCATTTTTTCCATATTGTTTTCTAGACTGTAGTGAGTTCATTTTGACCTTTTTGCTTACATTAGCTGAATGCGTATCTTGTATTTGAGATGAAATAAAGCTCCCCAAACTCTCCGTGTGTCCCAGTATATTTGTTTTTTCTTTTCCTTGATCAACATAGAGACTTGAGATTTCAAATATGTGATTTGAGTTCTGAATTTGCAGCAGATATTCCAAACTAGTCTTAACCTGTTTCGTCTCTTGTTGCTAGATTTTGCATTTATTACGAGATGTTCAACGAAGCATAAAAATCTTTGGGACGAAAAGTTGGAGTGCAGCTATGCAAATTCGTTTTTTATCTTTGTTTTGTACTCGACACCCGCAATTACGTAATGAAACCTAGTTTATGTATAAAAACATGTGGTATTTTTAGTTTCAAATAATTATATTTTGAATAAAGAATAAATTTAATAGTAGAAGATATCTCTATAATATTTTTATTATTTCATAAAATGCATATTACTAATATATATTTTATACCAGAATACTGTTTATTATTAATATTTCTTATATTATAATCTTTTAAAAGAAGAAATGGACTTATACATGGCTATTATCATTTTTAAATAGAAAATATTGTCTCACTTGGGATATCTTTTTAGAGTCTTTTTGAGATAAGGTTTTTTGAGAGTTCTGAATTTGAGGTCGTAAGTTTTTTAGTTTTTATATTTGGTATTATGTTATTGAAATATTTGTTTTTTAGTATAACAATGTTGGGTATACTTGATTTATCAGGTTAGTGAAAAATAAATTGTATTATTGATATCAAATTAATGTCTATTTTGTTTAAATTTGGCATTAGACAAATGTTAATTTATGGTTTAACATTCTGATTTCAAATCCTTGAATGTTATAAGAACACTGGATTTTCTTTTAAGACCACAAGTTAAAATGAATAAACTTTTGACCTTTGATCTTCTTTGGAGTGTTTGGAACTTCAATCAATGTTAATTTATTGGTTTAATACCCCAACCATGAGCCAAATATTAAGACTTGATGAATTTTAACAAAGAACGTAAAGAACATAAATGAACTCCTTGGAAGGTTTAGGAGAAAACTTCCATGGCACTTTCAGACGTCAACTTCTTGTCAGTTGAAGTTTGTGAATGCCACATCTAGCTAAATGGGTGGAGAAGATATTTTTGTCATATTCGTACGACAGTGTAGTAAAATTTGATTTGTTGATAATATTTGATTTAGTATTGTTTACATTAATTGTAATATTGATTTGATATGACCTAATAAATCATCAATATTCCCTACCATAAATTGAAAAATAATTGATTTGGGTGCTGAATTAGTAAGTTTTGCCAGTCATGATTTGATTGATTGTCCTTAACATTTGTCATAGTTTAATTTGCTAGCAACATTTGTGTTAAAAATATCAAATTATTTTATTATTTAATTATATGAATTTCATCTAATTAAATTCATAAAATAAAAATAATTAATTTTTAATTAATATTAAAAATGTCATGCTGGTATCTGATTGGAAAAAATTTTACTTGCATACTACTAACATATATTTTATACCAAGATACCGCTTTTTATTAATATTTCTTATATTATAATCTTTGAAAAGAAGAAATTGACTTCTATCTGCTCATTATCATTTTTAATTAGAAAAAAGTTGTCTGAGTTCGGATTTATTTTTATAATCTCCTTGAGATGAGGTTTTTTGAGAGTTCTGAAAATGAGGTAATAAGTTTTTTAGTTTTTATATCTTGTATTATGTTATTGAAATTTGGTTGGTCGAGAATAAATTATAGAATTGATGTCAAGTTAATGTCTATTTTGTTTAAATTTTAATATTTTAATTTTTTGTGTCAAATTGATCAAATAAAACTTGATTTAACTAATTTAAAACTTGACTTTATATATTGAATGAGAATTCAATTCAATTAACACTTAATTTGATTCGATTCAATGGAATTCAAATTAATCGATTTAGTTAGAGGTGTTTGGCTAAGGATATTTTAAGAAGTTTATATGATCATATAACTTATAAATATTTTTAGAGCTTATAAGCTTATGCAATCTATTTTTAAATAAACCCATAAAGTGTTTAGATAGAACGTCATATTTAGATTTTGTTCAAATTTAAAATTATAATTAATTAATTTTTTTGTATAATAATAATAATAAATTAAATATTATTAGTATAATACAATAGAAGATATTTATGATATTTTTAATATGTATAATAAAGAAGTTTATATGATATTTGAAAATATTTTTAAAAAAGTTAACTAATATTTAAAGAGTTTATAAATTTTAAATATGTTATTTAAAAACTTATAAGTTATTTCATTAAAAAATTTATCTAATACTTCTGAAGAAATTATAAACTCTTATCATATGTTTTAAAGAGCCTGTAAGCTCAAAGAAACACCCTCTTAATCAACTGAAAATTCATTTCACCTTTTGTTTTGAAGTTCTTGATGTTTCCTTTTTTTAAGATATAAAGCAATTCTGATTAAATTTATAAATCGTTATTTTAGTGACAATCTACCAAAATCTGGCGCCGTGAATGGTGTGGCGATTTATTAAAATTTTTGATAAACCCTAATAAAATCCCTTAATGCAGATACCCAGCATTAATTATTTGCGTGTACTTTGGCACGTGCATTGTAATTTTTATATAATGCTCCAATCTTGTAGTACTTAGCAAGTGACAGAATCAGTTGTGCATATATTAAAAATAAACCATATTAAGAGGGCGTTTGGCTAAGTTTATTTTTTATAACATATAAGATTATTTAACTTATAAGATGTTTTAGTTTATAAGATATTTTAAAACTTTATGAGTTTATAGGTTTTATTTTGAAAATAAACTATTTAAGTATTTAGTAAAATTAAGTTGTAAGATTTTATTAAAATTTATACTTGTAATTGATTGTAATTTTTTTGATGTAATAATAATAAAAATAAATTAAATACTATTAATAGAATGCAATGTAAGGATATTTATATTATTTTTAAAGTAAAAAATAAAGTAATTTATAAAATATTTGAAAATAAGTTGGGAATATTCAACTTATTTTCAAAAATTTATAAGCTTCAAAAATTTCAAATATCTTATTTTTAGAATTTATAAATTCTTTTACAAGCAAAATTATCAAATATTTAATAATAATTTATAAGTTCTAAGCATCTTATAAGATATTTTGAGAAATTATAAGCTGACTCAAATACCCTCTAAGTTTAATGTAATTAAAAATGTTTTTTGTAACATGGAGCAGCATAAATTGATAATAAGAAGGTTGAAGTTTTTACTAGAATAATTAAACCAAGCATTGACATAAATTCATGAAATATTCTCAACTTCATATATCTTTACCATATTTTAAAAGTCGGTCTTTCCACTCTCATACGAGGTAAATTTACACTTGTACCCGTCTTTCATTTAAGAAAGTCAAAGCTTATCATTTTTGTTATTATTTATGTCTCATTTTCATTTTCTTTTTGCTTCTTTTCTAATTATAATATTTTTTTATAAGTATATAATAAATGCTTGAATAAATACACATGTACTACAGATAAAATAAATTAAATAAATTTTTAATCTTATATTATATAAATTTAGCATATTTATGTATACCACATATTAAGAGTTTGGCCCATAAATAATTATACTAAGAAAATTTACGTATGTATACTCCTCTTCAACTTAATAATAATAATTGTATCTTCCATTTTGTTATTCTTTTTATTTTTATCTTTTTCTTTTTATGTATTTTTATAATTATATTTCATTTTGCATAAGTATAAAAAATATTTAAATAAACAAAAGCATACTACTAATAAAATAAGTTAAATAACCATTTATTAATTATATATATAAATTCAACAACACATATGGAGTGTGTGAAATCTAGTAGCTCTGAAGAGTTGACTTAAGAGCTGCTGGATTGGATGTGATGATGATTATTCCTTTTATTGGTTATACTATCATTTATTAATGATTTAGAAATTTATCTATATCGTATACCATTTACAATGAGATTCTATTTTATCTTTTTGAATGTTGATACTTCATCCATATGTAAAAGGTTAAATTGTTTGATTTAAAGAACAAATAAGTTGAAATTAAAGTAGGCAATATTACGTTCAAACACAATACAATCAAATTCTAATGTAGGGCATCAAAATGGTAAAAGATAAATCTTCTCCTTTTTGCTATGAAATAAATAATACAGTCCCTAACATATAGCGGGAGAGATAGGAATGATATGTAGGACAAACCTTATGCTTCTGATTTACTAACTAAAAATAAAACAATTAGTATGATCATTTAAGATACCAATGGTCGATTCTAATCAAAATTAAGTATTCTAACATATTCTACCAATTTAACACTTATCACATACTTCGACCTTTTGTTTGTAACTTTTTAAGTTCATCATTAATTGACAATGATTATAACTTATATGATTTGAATAATCTCTACCTTTAAGATGAAATAAAGCAAATCAAAATGAAACCTCGCAATCGTGAATACTATGAAATAAAGCAAATCAAAATGAAACCTCGCAATCGTGAATACTATACAGTACAAATATTTTGTCTTACTTTATTCTAATTGACCAAAAGCCATAAATTTAGTTAAAACTCATAAACTCAATTATATGACCAATTGACATTACTTTACAAGATTAATGCTTCTATTGAAAATTCTTTTTTCGACCACACAATACTCTGAGTAAGAATTTCTGCCTGATAGAACATCAATTCCATGGGTCAAATGCCTTGCTCAGTTACAAGGAGACAAATTTTTTATTGAATGTACACATACCTCTATATGCACTCGGGCGACAATACATTAGGCTCATGACTTTATACCACACTAAAATAGATATTGGATCTTATTGTCCTAATAACACATTGGAGCACAAGACAACTATATCGTCTTAACTCTAAAGTTCATTCACACTTACCATAATCACGAAGCAGAACATTGACAGCTAATAGTGAATTATATGTATTTACTTTGTTCTTTGAGTTATTATTTGAATTCTCAATATCTCATGCTGAATGGCATGACATTTACCGTAAAAATATAAGGTGTGCAGTTGTACTAACTCTTTAATGTCTTTTAAAGTATCTGTGACTTAAAGACAGGTTTTAATAGTTTAATACTGTATCATCCCTATATCCATATTCATAACTCCTTATGTATAGGGTTTTTTTAACATAACTACATTGACATATGTCATACTTTATACTATTTAAGATTTACATGTATAAGAACTTACCATAATATTGAAAAGAATAAATCAATATTTTATTAATTAATGCAACATTGTACATACATGACTATTATGTTCCTAATATCCCTCATCAACTATTGGTATTAGAGGGTATATTATTAATAATATCCCATTTGCACCTAAAGACCAATAGTGCTAATGTCAATCATTGTGAAATTTCACACTCATCTTTTCAAAACAGTGATTCAACTGCATTATTGTCATTAGCTTAATAGGTAGGTCAACCACATTATGCATTGAAGTTATTTTCTGCATATGGCTATGTCACCTTTTCTAATGAATTCTTAAATAATATAGTAATGTCTCTCTATGTATTTGAATTTCTAATGGGACCTCAGTTTTTTCATTTGTGCAATTACGCCATTGTTGTCATAGTAAAGTGGTAACAATTGATCCACATCTAGAACCACCTAACATTCCACCATGAACTTTCTTATCCCAACAACCTCCTTTATAGTATCATATGTTGTAATGTACTCAGCCTTTAGTGGTAGAGTCTACATTCATGATTTGTTTGGAACTTTTCTAACTAACTATTCGTCCATCAAAAGTGAAAATAAACTTGGAAATAAACTTTCTAATATCCACATCTGACTAAAGGAGTAGCATATACAAAGCACGATTAGTAGTTAGTTCATAGAGAGAATTAGAATGCTATCAAGTGTATCCTTAACTCTTTTAACTAACTAGTCTTCACTGTGATCCGATAAGCCCATCTTTCTTTGATCTGCTAATCTTAACCTTTGTAGCATAGCTGTGTCTGAGATGCCCTAGTTGCTTAGGATTTAGGCCATCCGTAGTACGCTTGTCTTCTATGACATTCATCATAGGGTTATCATCCTAATTCAAGTAATATAGCCTATTAACTAATGAAGTAGCATCAACTAATTTATTACAATAATGAATTTAGCATTTATTATCTCAAAAAGAAAACTCCCAACCATTTTTTACTAATAACGGTATAGAGACAATATTTTTCACCCCATTTGGTTATAAAAGACAATCGCTTAGGCCTAAACCATGACCAGATGATAGCTTAATTGAAGTAGTATTAATTGTAATGGTTGCAACACTTGCTTCGCTACCAACCTTAATCACTACCTTTTGCTTCTCAAGCAATCTACTTTAGACTAAAGTTTGACTTGAGGTGTAATTTGAGATGCTGCACCTAAATTTAAGGTTTAAGATGTAACACATTAATGAAACAAGATGTTTCACAAATATAAAATTTCATGCCTCTAATGTCATTCTCTTGCACATTGAGGCATCTAGCATAATTCCTCCTCTTATGTTCTTCCTAGTTGCATGAGAAACTCTTTCTTTTAGCAACATTGTCACTGTACCTCATGCCCCTCCCACTTGCCTTAGAAATAGTGGGTTTCTTTCTTTTAGTCTTAACCGCCTTAGTCTCACTAATTAAAAGGTTAAACTCTTTAAGGACAACCCACTTCCCTTGGAATGGAATGTTAGTATCCAAGATATCACCGACTTTCTCAAGAATGGGAACTTTTCTCAAATCTTGAAATCAATTGACGATCTTAGTTTTAATCAACATTAGGGTCTCACTTATCATTAATAATAAGAGGGCCTATATTATTCGAGATAAAAGTAAATTGTAGGAAATAAGCAAGACATTGTTAATGTGATTGTGATATGTGTTGCCGTTATAATTATGAATTTTAAATCAAAATGCTTTCTCATTAGATTGATTTTTTGAATCTTATACCCTCTTGAGTAGTAAAGAGAAATTTCACTGGTAAAATTTTCTTAGTGAGTGATTGGAGTCTTTTTTAGACATAACATACCTTACACATACAGATCTTGGCATGTGAGGCCTAATGAGTAGAACTCTTGTTAGTGCATCTCATGCATGGTTTAATTTTTTTCTTTCCGCCCATGACCTAATGAAACCTCACATAATTAGATCTTAGAATTAAGGGTCCACTTAAGTTATACCCACCAATTGACAACTCACCAGATTTAAATCTCACTTGCGGCCATCATTTCTTAAGGTAAAATTTCCTTTGAATACCACATCTAATGCACTCGAGGTCATAAATGCACTATTGTAATGTGACCCTAGGAAATGATACTATCACATACTAAGACTAAATTTAAAATTTCAAATTTAGTGAAAGACCACAATAAACAGTTTTATCATTACAACTTAATATTATTTGAGGAAGCTTTTAGTCTAGGTAGTTTTGGGTTTCACTTTGTACATTATTTATTTATTATGTATCTAATACATCCACTACAAATAATATGCAAATAATAATGTAAATGATTATAAACGTCTAAATCCAATTTGAGTCAAGAATTGAATCTTGCACATATGTGTGAAATTTGCCACTATTACATAAGTGTTTCTTGAATGTCTCTTTTATCTTAGTCTTTATGGCTTCCATCATGCAGCCCACCACGTCATGGAATTTCAAACGGCACCAACTCCTTGGTTTCTAAAAGAACGCCAACTCCTTGATGCCTTCCATGTTTTTACAATTACACGTGGTATGCCACAAAGAATAATAATAATAATAATAATAATAATAACTTGGGTTTATTTCCTTACAACCCATGAAAATAATTACACAACCATGAAAACTAATGTTAAAAGAAATGCATCCATCTATGAATGTCCTAAGTTCATAATCTATCCACAATATATCGTATAATTATACATTACATGTATAGTTAAACAAATTCATTTAATGACCTTTTCTATGACTTCTGCATCTCATGCTTAGTTTTTGTTTGTGGAAAACCCTTTTCCAAATTCTAAATCAGGAATTTTTTTTATAGGATATCATGCATGCACCATGCCCATATCGTATGCGTCAAGTGGCATAACTCATTATGCTCCCTCTAGGTGCATACCATGTGCCTTCGGGTGCGTCAGGCTCTAGTAGCACACTCCCCGTACCTGGGCACTCATTGGCCACGTGTATTGTACTTGTCATGGCAGTTGTGCAAACTCATTTTCATGATCTAAAATTATGTAAAAACAATTTTTGCAAATATAAACAAGTATCACATACATGTTTAATAAATTATTCCATGAAAGCAAACATAAATCATAAAAATATTTTTAACTTTCATGGTTAAATAATTAAAACAGCAACTTTGTGTGTGTGTGAATGTATACTTATGTCATTAGGGTATATAAGTAATGGGCTCAATAGACTTACTATATGGACCTTTAGTAATTTCTAACCTATAGACCTTTTTAATTATTAATTTCATTTAAAATTACACCCTATAATTCTTAATTATTAATTTTTATTAAGAATTAAGACCCATCTAACCTCTTAATTATTAATCTCTATTAATAATTGCAACTTAATGGAATTATATCCGTCAATTTTAATTAATCCCATTAATCAAATTAAAAGCTATCATATTTTTAATTAATAATCATATTATTAACAAATATGATGGCACCCAAACAATTCTACTAGTGTCTTGTCCTCTTAATTAATCTCTATTAATTAAAGGTTTATTATACTTTTAATTAATAATATCATTTTTAACAAGAATTATATTAATTTATTTGGTCTAATACGATTGCTACCAAATAAATGATCCACGAGTTTCCTCAAGACTCATCCATGAGGATTTTTCAGCCTCATTCACATCTTACCAATTTAACATTCATCACACATTTCAACTTTTTGGGTGACTTTTTAATTTATCCTTAATTAATAACAACCATGGGTTGGAAGATATGTAAAGTGCCTAACATACGGCCCACACTATAGCCTAATTAAAATTAAGTGAAGTAGATCACAATTAACTTTTTCGATCATAAATACCATGCAATATAGTTTTTCTTTCTTAAAATCTTACTTCGTCCTAACTCATGAATTTAGTCAAACTCACAAACTTGATCATATGTCCAAATAACATTACTTCATGAGACTAATGCTTCTAGTGGAAATTCCTTTCCGAACATAGATTACCTTGGCCGAGAATTTCTGTCTTATGAAACATCAATTGTATAGAATAAATGTCTTCCTCACTTGTAAGAAAGCGAATCCGTTATTGAATACGCATATGCTTCCATACGCACTTGGATTATGATATGTTTCGCTCGTGTCCCTGTACCACATTAGGATAGATATTGGCCCTTAATGTCTTAATAACACATTGACCATTATGCAGACAACAATATCATCTAAGCTCTAAGGTTCATACACACCTAGCATTATTATGAAGCAAGACATTGACAATTAAGAGTTAACTTCATGTGTCTGCTTCATTCTACGAGTTATAGTCTAAATACTCATTCTTTAATGACACATCCACACGTATGTATTCTTAATATCTTATATTGAGCGATATGACACTCATAGTATAAATATAAGGTGTGCTAGTCATACTAACTGTCTTATTAATTAATGTGAGAGTGTACATATAAAGCCATAATGTCCCTAATATCTTTTATTAACTATTGGTATTAAAGGACATTTCACTAATATCTACTGCTGTTTGATTCTTACTTTTCTAAGTCTCAAGGTTCCCTCCAACATAAGCACAGTATCTAAATCTAGATCTTCTATCACTCATGGACCTAGCATAGTCTGTGTTAGAGTATGACTCTATTTTTAAATGTTCTTCTTTCTCAAACAGCAATCCTTTTCTAGGATTAGAGTATGACTCTATTTTTAAATGTTCTTCTTTCTCAAACAGCAATCCTTTTCTAGGACTTCCTTTTACATACTTCAAAATTCTAAGAGCTATTTCCCAATGAATTTGTTGAGGCTAGTCCATAAATTGACTAAAGGTTCCCACACCAAATGAAATGTGAGGTTGGGTGATTGTGAGATTGATTAACTTCACAACCAAACATCTACATGCAACCCTTTAAATAGTTGCCATCATTCATCCAAAGCTTTGGACTAACATCAATAGAGAGTTTATTAGCTTCAATCTTAGTAACCACATTTCTTTTAGCAAATCAACAGCACATTTTCGTTGTGACAATGATATTCTATGTTTGCCATGACCAATCTCAATAACTAAGAAGTACTTTAGTTGTCCCATATCTTTAGTGACAAAACACTATTGGAGATACTTCCTAGTACTTGCAATCCCATCAATATCACTTCTAGATATCAATATGTCATCCACATATACTATTAAAATGATGACTCTACTCTACCTATGTAGTACAAAAATGAAATAATTAGCCTTACATTGTTGAAATATAAGGTCTCTCATAACATTGAATAATTTAGGATTTGGGACTTTGTGTCAGTTCATAGATTGCCTTACAAAGTCTCCACACCATATTTTTCTCCATCCCCTAAGCATCATACCTTAGAGGTTGCCCTGTAAAGACAGTCTTAGATAGGTCACTATATAAGAATGCATTCTTAACATCATGCTGGTAATGGGCCAGTTTTGATTAACAACCAAGGAGAATAGCACGTGGTGGGAATTGAGTTAGGCTACTAGGGAGAAGGTCTCAAAGTAATCCTATGTTTGTGTAAAGCCTTTAGCAACCAAGTGAGCCTTATACTAATCAATTGATCCGTCAAGCTATTATTTAACGGTGAACACCCAACGACATGCAACTATTTCATTGTCAACAAGAGCTAGAACTTGTTCCTACGTGCCACACGAAATGAGTGTTGTCATTTCCTCATCCACAGTAGCTTTCCAAGCTAGGTGTTGCAAAGCCTCATGAGAAAAACAAGAAAATGTAGTAGATGAGAGAGAAACAACAAATGAATGATAGCTAGGACTTAGATAATCAAACGACAAGTATTTAGTTAGTAGATGGGTAGTGTAAGATTTAGCACTTTCATGAAGAGCTATAGGAAGCTCTAAGTCAGATACAATAAGAGAAGGGTCCATGGGAGAAAGACGAGTAGAGGCATCATATGACAAGGGTGGATGATGAGAATGTTGTGTATACATCTTTAGTTGGTCAGAGTCACTTGGAACACTTGCAGGAGACAATGAGGTTGGAGAAGGTAGAGGAAGAGAAATAGGTAGGCCTTGCATAGGGTTAGTATCCATGGAATAATGGGGTTGAAATTTAAAGAAGATAATATCAGCAAAGGTGAAATAATTAAAAGAATTATAGTGTTCCAAATTTTTGGGTGCGTACATATTAATTTAGGGACAAAAAGTTAATTTATTTTATTATCGTACATTGATTTTGAAAAAGTTTGAAACTCATAGTAAAACAAAATTACGTAAAGCTAGTTTTAAAATTAAAGCTATATTTCTTAAACGTTAGATTTGTGCAACATTGACTAAAAGTTGCATATAGATATTTTCATTATTGCGTATTTAGTTAGTTTAAGCATAGTATCAATATCCTTTTGTGTGTGGAAATAGCCAACAAATATGCATTTGATGGTCAGAGGAGAAAGCTTATCAAAGGTTAGAGCAAAGTTATAGGCAAAGCAAACACAACTAAGGACTCTAGGAGGAACATGAAATAAAGGTTTACCTAGATATAGATATGCAAAAGGAATCCCCCAATCAAGCGCACTGTAGAAGGCATATGATTTATGAGAAAAATAGGTAGTGAGGGTAGTGAGGACAGCATCCTCCCAAAAAAGTGTTGGAACTTTCATATGGGTTAGCAAGTTCTGTGTGCAACTTCTAATATATGATGATGCTTATGTTCAATAACTCTATCCTGTTGTGAGGTGTAAGGACAAGAGATTTGATGTAGAATCCCATTAGATTTCCAGAAATTGGTGATATATTTTCAAGTAAATTTTAGAGCATTATTAGTGTAAAGAATGCAAAAACTGACAGAAAATTAAGTCTTTATTTCATTATAAAAGAGTTGAGGACATGGTGAATCTTTGTCCTATCTTTCAGTATCCTATCATCCTATGGTAATTGTTAATAAAGATGATGAAACATGGAAACCCCCCATGAGCTTTAACTCAACTCGGACCCGAAGTATCACGACAGTCAAGAGCAAAAGGAGACTGACCACATTTATTTACTCTAAGTGGAAAGGAAGCATAGTACAAATAGATGACTCAAGTGGAAGTAAATGCTTTAGCTTAGACAGAGGGAGGTGCTCCAAGCAACAATGCCCTTGGTAAGGGGAAGTGGTTTTGGAAAGGGCACAGGGAACTCCATGGCCACTTGTGTGGGCCTTTGTAGATCCTAAAAAATACAATAAGAAGGAAAAGACTTTATGGAATAATTGAGGAATTTTGTAAGTAGACTAATGGACCAAAAACTAACAAGAAAACGATGAGCAAACAAAATATTCTTGAGTGAAATAGTTTATGTGGGATTAGTTGTGCCATACCCCAAAACTAAGGAATAGGTACCATCTACGAGGCGTACGAGAGATAGTGAGCTAAAGTAAGATAGCGAGGAGAAAAAGGAATTTGTTAGCGGGGGCTTTAGAATCCAACATCCAAGAGGCTTGGCATACACTTGGAGATGGAGAAGGGCTAGGAGTAGAGGTGGCGGCCGGTGACATCGAATGATTTGACTAGCTTTTCATAATTTTCACGAGATAGGGAGACCATATCAGAGGTTGGAGTTGGAGTTTCATAGCTTGTATTTGCCCACTCTGGTTTGGCATATTTCACCCAACATTTTTTTGATGTATGATTGGTTTGTTCATAGTGATGGCAAGGTCGTGACACCCTACGATTGTTTCCCCCTTTCAACTATGAGAAGATCCTCGTCCATGAGCAGTCAAAGTAGAATTATCAGCGCTAGGGGAGGAACTCCATTCTGAACTTCTCGTGGCGACTCAAAGAACTCGGGATAGGGTATTGGACAGAGTTAGAACATTATCATTGGCCAACAAGTTGTTTTGTGTTATACAAAGGGAGGTCTTGAGTCCGAAAAGGCCACAAAGTAATCAGATATAGACTCACCATCCCATTTGAGAGAAAACAATCTTTCGTATAGCTCAAAGACGCAAGAGACATTCTATTCAAGTGAGTAAATGTAGTGTAATGCATCCCACATTTCCTTGGTTGAGGTTTGGAACAGAACATTTGAGCCAACGGACTCTTCTATGCTAATAAGGAGGCAAGTCATAACTAAAAAGTACTGGTTGCCAATTAGAATACTTTTTGTCTTTGGAGTCGGGTGGACTGGAAAGTATGTGCTTCAGCTTATTTCCAGAGCCCCGAACTAATTTAAAGACATGAGCCCATAAAACATGATTCCGACCTTTCAAATTCATAGTAGTTCCCAAGGCAACTTTGTGGTCATTACCTGATGCCAGTGTCCGTGTTGAGCGTGGTGGTTCTCCTTTTTTTTTTTTTTTTTTAACAGACGAGTAGAAAACCACAAGAAAAAAAAAAACAAAAAAAAGAGTGAGTACACAAACCAAGCTTTGTCAAGCGGCCAAACCAGGCGAGAGTCAGAGGGGAAGAACTAAGTGCTGTTCCAGATTAGAGATGGTGGATAGAACAGGGCCGGCGTAAGCGGCACTGGCGGCACCAGATAATGAGGCTCCCAGTGTTGGGTAGAAATGATTTTGGTTGCTAGCCTTTGAGAGAGCAGCGGTGAGAAGCTATGGAGCAACGCGATTTTGAGCACTTGCCCTCGCAGAAGTGGCGCCAGGCTTCTGGGGTTAGCGGCAACGCCGAGGGTGGAATTTGGAGGGCTGACTTCTAGCGTGCGCGGCCTTTGGCTTTCGAGCGATGGGAGCAACGTGGCGACGCTGGCCTCTACGGATGTGGTGGACCTTTGGGCGCTGGAGGCGGCGGAGACTTCTGAGTTTTCCTTCTTTGTGTTTTTCTTCTTTTGGTTTAAGGAGAGGACAACGTAGGAGGAGTAGGATTTTAACCCACCGGATGCCATGATAAATCTCCTCTTCTTTTTGTATGTATAAAATGAATAATACAAGCCCCTACATATGGTGGGGGAGATAGGAATGTCATAGATGACCTAACATATGTTTCTGATTTACTAAGTAAAAAAAAAAAGACAATTAATATGATCATCTAAGATACCTAAATCAATTCTACTCAAAATCAAAATTCTAAAAGTTTAAAAGAAAAAATTCTTTAAAATTAAATTTGGGTGAGTCCAGGCAATCTTGTATGAAAAATATGAACTTTTGAAATGATTTGAAACTCTAAAATATTGATTGGAGGCTTATAAGATTGACTTGACAAGATCTAAGAAAGGAAATTGTGTTTTGGAATATGGATCCTATTAAGATCGAAATGGATCAAAATGGGTGGTGAATCAATCCAGCCAGGCTTCTAGAATATCGATCCCACATTAGTTGAATCAATTGGTGTTGATCCGCGGGGTTGCACTTGATCACACCAGAGTTCAGATGGATGGCATAGAGCAGCACAATCCCATGCGAATTTTATTACATATTTTCTTATAATTCTTATCTCTAGTCAACTAAGAATTGTTGTTAATGACTTAGGTTTCAAAATTAGTTAAGGATTTTATTTATTGTAATATTATTTAATTGAATTATAATTTATGCCGTTTCTGTTTCCAGTAGAGATCATGTTGCTGATACCTATATATAGGACATTTATGACATCTAAAATTAATTCTCCATATTTTTGAAGGAATTCTGCATTATATTGTTATATTTTAACGTGAATTTGTGTACGTTCTCATCCAATTTTAGTTGGATTTATTTGGTTAGTGGAAAACAATTATTCGATTGATGTGAAAGTAACGCATGTTTTGTTTAAATTTGAATTTTTTAATTTTTTTTTTTTGTGTCAAATTGATCAAATAAAAGTTGCTTTAATAAATCGAAAATTTGACTTTATATATTGAATGAGAATTCGATTCAACAAACACTCAAATTGATTTGATTGAATGGAATTCAGATTAATCGAACACAGATCAACCAAATCAATCGAAAACTCATTTCACCTTTTGTTTTGAAGATTTTTATTTTTCCTTTTATGACACATAGAGCACTTCTGATTAAATTTATAAATCGCAAGTTTAGGGATAATCTAACAAAATCCGACGGTGTGAATGGCGTGGCGATTTTTAAAATTGTTGATAAACCCTAATAAAATCATTTAAATCCCGACCGCTCCAACATTCACTTTGCACGTGATAGCTTACATTAATTATGTGCGTATAATTCGGCACGTGGCATTGTAATTTTTATATAATGCTCCAATCAGTTGTGCACATATTCATATTAAGTTTAATGAAATTAAAAATGTCTCTTGTAACATGGAGTTGCATAAATGGATAAAAACAAGGCTGAATTTTTTTTACTAGAATAATTAAGCCAAGCATTAGCATTAATTCATAAAATGTTTTCCAATTTATGTATCATTATTGTATATTAAAAGTTTAGTCTTTATATGGTCACGTTAGGTAAATTTACACATATGACACTCCTTAATTTAATAATGTCAAAGCTTGTCATTTTTGCTATTATTTAATTCCTTTTCATCTGCTTTTTGCTTTTTTCTAATTGTAATATTTTTGTGTATAAATATATAATAAATGTTTGAATAAAAAAATATATACTATAAATTAACTAAATTTTAAATTTGTATTGTATAAACTTAATGTAATTATGTGTATCATATATTAAGGGTTTGGTTCATGCATAGTTATACCAGAAAATTTATGCATATACTTCTCATCAACTTAAGAAGAACAATTGTATCCTTTGTTTTGCCATTGTTTGTATTTTTACCCTCTCTTAATCTGTTTTTCAATTTCTTTTTATAATTACAATTCGTTTGCACAAGTATAAAAATATATTTAAATAAACAAATGCATACTACTAATAAAATAAATTAAATAATCTTTTATTAATTTTATATCACATAAATTCAAGTAAAAATATAGATTGTGACAAAATTATGAAGCAATCCAGCTAAGGTTTTGGAATATCAATCTTGCATTATAGTTGGATCAATTGGTGTTGATCCATGGGGTTGCATGCATTCGATCACACTAGAGGTCAGATGGATTGCACAAAGTAGAAGAATCCTACACGAGTTTTATTTCATATTTTCTTATAATTTTTATCTCTAGTAGGTTTCAAAATTAGTTTTGACTAGGAATTTTTTTTATTATGACGTTATTTAATTGCATAATAATTTATTCAACGTCTTTTTTCCAGCAGAGGCCAAACGCCACAGGAATTACACTCTATAACTATAAATGGGACATTTATGACTCTTAAATTTAATCCTCCATATTTTTGAACGAATTTTATAGTGTATTCGAATTCGAGTGTTTTCTCGTACAAATCTCATGTTTGTGTGGTTTGAATTTAAACGTTGAATTTGTTCGTATAACAATTCCTCTAACCCCATTCCCGCTTCTGCAATGTCGCATTGAATACTCTCAATTGATGCAATATGAAGAGCAATTCATGATATTGAGAGAACATTAAGCGTTATAATCAGCAACTCTCCAAGTCGGAACTTCAATCTGGAAACAAATAATATAGCAATTCATGTTAAGTGTGCGTTGAAATGAACTCATAGGCTATGCTTGAAAGGGGTTTTTGTTCGGCAATATTTGATGGAGATTATGTCATGAATAGTATGTTATAAAAAAATATTTTAATAAGATATATAATATAATTTATAAAAAAATATATAAAATATATAATAATGGTAATTTATAAGAATATATAAAAATATATTTATTATATGTATAAATATATTAATTTAATTATAAATTTTTAAAATTTATGTACGGCTGAAATTTGAGTCAGATATTTTTGTAAGTTGGGCTGCAAGCATAGCCATAGATAAAGACAGGTGAATGAAATTGACTGAAACATGGGTCTGTCTGATTCGATGTTTGAGAAACAATCAATGCCTCCGTACTCGTACTCCTATCATTGAAACGATCCATTTTTCCTACTCAATAATGAAGAATACATGCATTCAAAAACAACTCTTAACATTGAACCGAGACTATATTTTACCCAACTCCATCAACCAAAATATAAGCCCAAGGGTCTGTTATTTCGAAACCGAAAAAAAAATTCATACAATAATTGTATACGCCATATAATTACGATTGTGTGCGCCATTGTCAATCTTCTTCACTGCCTGACCTTGTGAGTTGCTAGCGTTTCTGTGATTCTGTGTGTTTCAGAGTTTCTTGTATTGTATTTACTTCTCTCTTACATTCAATTCTTGGCTTGCATTTTTAGTAAAAATAAAAGCAGTCTGCATATTGCCATTCCGCTTCGTTTCCCGAAATTCTGAGGTGATTAATGTTCAGTTCTCCCTCACTGTTTTGTCCTCCCGAGGCAGCTATTTTAAAAGATGTTACTGGTGCGAGTTTTATCGGGTACGTTAAATTTGTGTTATAGTAGGAAGTTATTATTGAGTTCTATTTTAGATGTCCCCTCCAAGGACTATGCTCATGTCCTTGGTCTGAGTTGTAAAATTTCTATTAGCCGTCACTTGGAAATTTCTGGGATTTATGAATCTTATCTGAACTTTTTGTGTGCGATTTTTTTGGGTGTTTTTGTATGTTGAAAATGGAGTCACTCATTATGCAAAACCCATCAAACGTGCAGTCCACAAGGGAAGATCTTATATACTCTCTTCTTCCACTGTTAAAACTCGTTTCTCTGACTGTTATTGGATTGATCCTTGCCCACCCAAGAACTCAACTAGTTCCAAGATCCACTTTCAAGCTTCTTAGCAAGCTTATGTTTGTGCTGTTCTTGCCTTGTTTGATCTTCATTCATCTTGGGGAAACTATTACTCTCAAGAATTTTCTCCGGTGGTTTTTCATACCTGTTAATGTGATTCTTAGCACCGTGATTGGTGTTATGTTGGGGTTTCTGGTGGCGAAGGTATGCAAGCCTCCTCTAGAATACGTACGATTTACAATCATTTCTATTGCATTTGGAAACACCGGCAACCTTCAGCTTGCCATCGTTGGGTCGGTGTGCCACAGTGTGGACAATCCATTTGGCCCAGCTTGCCAGAAGACTGGCTCAGCTTATATATCTTTTGCTCAATGGGTTGCCGTGCTCCTAGTCTATACTTTTGTCTACCACATGATGGAGCCCCCTTTGGAGTGTTATGGTGTCAATGAAAATGCCATTGAAATTCAGGAGCATGATGATGACGGTATTGAAATTGAGGAGCGTGTGTCTACAACTGAGCTCAGTGGGCCACTTCTTGTGGAAGCTGAGTGGCCTGGATTGGAAGACAGAGAAACTGAGCATTGTAAAACACCATTAATTGCAAGAGTCTTTGCCAGTGAATCGAGCGCATCTCAAAGTCCTACTCCTGATCTGTTGGAGGAAGAAGGTTCTGGCACAGGTAAAGGGAGTCCCAAATCCCTTCGGTGTTTGGCAGAGCCCCTAATGGTCAGAAAAATAAGAGCAGTAGCTAAGAAAACTCCGGTCAGCCATATCCTTCAGCCTCCAATATTCGCTACGCTAGTGGCTTTCCTTGTGGGCGTGGTTCCTCCCATCAAATCTGCAGTATATGGCGATGATGCGCCTCTTTCGTTCATCACTGATAGTCTGGAGATTTTGGCTGGAGCGATGGTGCCTTCCGTAATGCTCATCCTTGGAGGAATGCTTGCCGAGGGTCCCAATGAATCCAGACTTGGAATTCGGACAATGATTGGCATCATTGTTGCAAGACTTTTTGTGCTTCCCTTGGTTGGCATAGGGGTTCTTTCTTTGGCGGATCGACTGCAGCTCCTGATCCCCGGGGATCGAATGTATAGGTTTGTGCTTCTGTTGCAGTACACAACACCAAGTGCCATCTTGTTGGGAGCAGTTGCTAGATTGAGGGGATATGCAGTTAGTGAGGCATCGGCAGTCCTCTTTTGGCAGCACATTGTTGCTGTCTTCTCTCTCGCAATATATGTCGTAATTTACTTCAACATGTTGCTTTTTTAGGTCTGGGGTGTGTTTCTACTACTCGGGTTCTTATCAGTTCATCATTCCTTTTCACTGGAAAAATGCATGATGTTATCATATTCTATTCCTCAGAATGATTTATGGAGAATAAAACATTTAACAATCTAAGTAAATCAAATTAGGAAAGACGAGGGAGTGGGTATGTGCTGTGGTGGTCATGTGCTCGCTTGACACTGTTCTCTACCCTATGAAATGTCAATTTGTGCCACGCAAGTGTAATAAAGACGTGCTGAACTTTGCCTTGTTTTGTCTCGTATAATTATTTGTAGCAGCCCTTTTATCTTCAGTATCGTGAACTTGTTTTGGTCAGACGTTGACCAAGGATCTAACCAAAATAACTGTTTGGCATTCAATTTGTTGCCAGCCATGGAAGTTTGATAAATTGCTTCGTAACGAAGGGATTTCGCTTTGTTCTCTGGTTCATCAGTTTCTTTCTGGATGTGTAGTATGACTCGCACTTTAAGGGGGTGTTGGGTTAAGATTATTTCGAAGGGTTATGAAATCTTATTTTAAAAATTGACTGTGGAGGAGTAGGGATGAAAAAATATATGACAACTTGTAAGACATTATTGAGTCTTGTGACCGGCCAGTTATAATTATTTTGGTACGACGATGACAAAATGACAAGATTTCTGTATGATATATAATAGCATTTTTTTGGAATTACAATGACATGTAATAGCACGGGGTGTATTAATCAATATGTGCAAAAGTTGACTAAACTTTAATTTTATAGAATTTTGAATTTTTTTTTCTATTAAATAGAAAAAAATTTGATTGATTGTATTGATAATATTGGAAATTAATTTCCTTGAAAAAAAATTATATGTGCGAAACTGAATTGTTTTACCAATTATACAGCCACCAACCCCCACAAAGAATAACAAAAAGTACATTACTATTATATATGAACATTAAAGATAATCTATATTTCTGTAGCCTTTTCCAGGCTCCCTTTGCACAATATTCAGAGTGTGTATGGCTAAACTTATTTTTAAAAGTTTATAGCATTATATAAAATATTTTTAGAACTTATAAAGTAATAGATTTTTTTTAAAAAAATAAGATCAAAGTGTTTGTTAAGATCATCTTGTTAAAATTTATAATTATAACTGATTATAATATTTAAATGTAATAATAATGAAATAACATAAATATTATTGATAAAATGTATTTCAATAATATTTTTATTATTTTTAATATATAAAATTAAGTTGCTAAGAAGATATTTGAAAAGGAGTTAAAAATAGTCAAATTTATTTCTAAAATATTTATAATGTAAGTTCTAAATATTTTATCTTTAAAATTGATAAACCTTTTTACCAAAACAATTATAAAACATTCGTAAACATCTTATGTACACCATCTTAGTCCAATGAGCAATTCTTGTGCCCAAAGTCCCATTAGAGCCCTTCACCTCAAGCAGTCCAATGGCCAAATTCATTTTTGCCAGATCAAACATGCCCTTTGTGGCTGCATCATTGCTCCTTTGATTGTCCAACGCACATAAGTCAATCTCATATTATTTCCAATGCCCATTAGAGATGTTTTATAAGATTTTATAAAAATTTATAATTATGGACAATTATAATTGTTTGATGTAATAATGATAAAAATAAATTAAATATCATTAATATAATATAATTTAAAATATTTATGCATTTTTTAGTATATATAAAGACATAATTTATTAGATGTATGACAATTAATTGAGAAAAGTCAATTTATTTTAGAGGAGCTCATAAGCTCCAAACACTGTATTTTGACAACTTATATGCTTTTTTATTAAAAAATTATCAAACACTTTAAAAGAATTTATAAACACACCCCAAACACCCTCTAAATTATCATTGGCTGCCCATTTTGTATAAGCTTTGCCGAATGCATTTTTATTGCTTGAGATAGTAGTATGATCAGACCACCTTATTTTCATACACGTCTTTCATCTTAATCACAATTTCAGGGATGAATTTTAGCCTACTATCCTAGCATTCAGACAGCAAAAATTTGCAGTAGAAATCAAGAACGAAAGTTGTGTGGTGGAAACAGGAAATTTAATCGAAGAAAATCGGTTGATTGATTAATAATATGTGTGTTTTAATTTAGTTAAAAGTTAAAAATTGCTAATACTATTACAATTACATGACTGATTAGTATTAAAAATGTATAAATATTTTGCTAAAGTAAGTAATTATAAATTAAACAAAAATTAATTAATTAAATAACTTATTCAATAATAAGTATTGATTAACTATTTAAAGCAAAAAATATGATACACTACTAGAAAACTATTGGATTGTGAGCTTTTGGTAACGACCGTAGAACATATTTGGGGCGGGAAAACAAAGTTGTCCAGATTCATCCCAGTTTCAATTACAAAAGCATGCCTTTCCATATTTAAAAAAATCCATCCCCAAATTGTTTCAACTTAAAATAGCTTCATGCAACCTTTCCAAAATTTAGAATGACCCAAAAGCTGTGCCTATTTTTGGAGTGGCTTGTAGAAGCCATCCCAATTTAAGACGGCTTTTTAAATGTATTTCTTAATTTTAGGATGAAAGTTTTGTCCATATCAAGTTGCGGGTTTTAAAAGAGAGATAAGAACAAACTTATTTCATTTATAAATTGATTTTTCTCTCCACCATTACTAAATCTATCTCAACCCAGATGAAAAGTCCACGAAGTAGGCCACCTTCAAGTTGTTTTTATTTTGATTTAAAAGAGAGATAAGACTAAACTTGTTTCATTTGTAAATTAATTTTTCTTTCTACCATTACTAAATCTATCTCAACCCAACTGAAAAGTCTATGAAGTAGGCCATCTTCAAGTTGTTTTTATTTTGAAGGTAAGATTGTTGCTCTTATTTGTGTTATTAAGTGATCTTATTTTTTTTTCCCTTTTTTTTTTGTACATGGACGTGGATTATGCCAAAGTTAGTTTTTGGAATTGTAATTTATAATTTTACTCCGTACCTATGTGATTTAAGAGCAACATGTAAAGTTTTTGTATAGTTTTGATATATTATTTTAGAACCAACAAATTAAATACATATTATATATATATATATATATCTATATGTATAGATAGATAAATAAATACAAATGTTGGTATGATTCATGGAACAATGTTGGATTCTCCCAATTTTTTGTGCAAATCCTAGAAATTATGGAGACATGAATGCCATGAGGTTTGTGGAAGCTTGAGTTGTCATTTTTTTTATGCATACATATTGAATTGAATCATGAATTTGAATGAGTATCATTGTGTAGTCTTGCATTGCTTTGTGCGTTTCTTGTAGTGAAGGAAGTTGAGACACAAATAGAACTTAAATGTATAACAAAAACATTCATAGGCATCGTGGATTGACAAAAGAATTCAAGAATAGAACTAATAATTTTGTAGAGCGGGTTAGTAAGCAGTATGATTTTATGAATGTCAATAAGATCAAGTGACCCTATTTGTAGTGCAAAAATAGCAAGCCTTAAGATCCCAATGAATGGAAGGTGCATTTATTTAGAAAGAGATTCATAAAAAATTATTATAACTAGACAAGTTATTGTGTGACTAAGTACATGGATAATGATGAGAGGATAGAAAATGATGAAAAGCTTGCACATGGCACTATTGGAGATGATAATAAGCATGACATTCCATGAGACCAATGAATAGTGTATGATGTAGTCAAATGTCGCACAACAACATTTATAAATGAACCAAGTCCAAGTAACACCAAAGGACCTAGTGATGAGGCCACTCATTCCTATGGGAAGCAAAGTGAATTTGCAAACTATGTTGAACACTTGTTGGATAGATTTTATTTTTTACATTTTACATGTGTCAGACCAACTTCTATATGATAGATGTGAATATTTCTTCCAATTATTGGCCGTTACACAATTAGTGAGCATAAAAGTAGAGCACGATATGTCACAGAGTTACCACAATGACATTTTAAAATTAATTGATGAGATAATACAACGCGACCATCAAATGCCCTAAAATTACAATAGCACAAAATGGTTGATTAGGGACTTGGGCTTACTTGTGTTGAATATTAACTATTATAGGGTTGGTTGCATGTTATATTGAAAAGAATATGAAGCACTCAGGCAGTGCAAATTTTGTGGCCAGTTGAGAGTTAGACCTCAAATGAGTAATAGTCATGCTAAGAAGTATATCCCATATGCCAAGTTGTGATAACTTTCATTAATTCTAAGATTGCATTGTATACTTTGACTAAAATCAACAGAGCACATGACATGGCATGCTAGTCACTCTACGAATGAGGAGTCCATGTGTTATTCATCCGATGCTGAGGCTCGAAAATACTTTGATTGAGTACATCTTGATTTTGTTGCTAAGTCAAGAAATGTGAGGTTTCGCCTTTAAGCTGATAGGTTTGTCCCACATGGATTGCATAAAAAGACATAATCATGTTAGTCAGTAGTGATGACGCCACACAATCTTCTACCTGGCTTCTTGAAGAATACATATACGTTCCTATCCTTAGTGATTCTGGGAACGTATAATCTAAAGAACTTGATTGATGTACACCTGCAACCTCTGATCAATGAATCAATTTTGTTGTAGCATACTAGTGTCATAACATATGATTTATTTAGACAAAATTATTTTTAATATGAGAGTAGGTTTGTTGTGGACCATTCGTAACTTACTTGCAAATTCAATGACATCAAGGTGGAGTTTAGTTTATGTGAGAGGTTGTCTAGTTTCTATGTATTACATAAGAGCAATTTATCTTTAACATAGTAAGAAAGTGAATAACTTGATTGCCATCAATTCTTTTTAACAAATCATCTATATAGAAGTAGGACAAATTTAATCTAGAGATGGGTGGAGAAGCAAGTAATGCCTCTAAGAGAGTCTTGTGAAAAAATTGGACATCATGATAGGGGATTGGATCGGGTTACAGACAATTTACATGGTCAAATAGCTAGTTAAGTGGATAAAGAGAAGTACATTTTGGAACCTTCTTTATTGGAAGACCAACTTACTCTGTTACAATCGCACACAGAAAAAAATATGTTTGACATCTTTAACATAATTATTGACATCGAAAGAAAGACAAAGGATCATCTAATTGCTTGCAAAGATATTAATATCATATGCGACTACCCTAAGATTGCTGTGGCTCTAGACAATAAAGGACCGAAACCCAAAGCTACATAATACACTTAAAAGAGATCAAAAACAGGTGATATGCGAGTGGCTAAAAAGGTTGAGATTTCCATATGGATGTATAAAACATTGGATGGTGTGTTGACATGAATGAGTTGAGATTAAATGGTATGAAAAGCTACGATTATCACTTGTTCATGAAGAGCCTTCTTCAATCACATTTAGGGAGATGTTGTTAGAGTTCATATGGAATGTATGAAAATATATTAGTTTTTTCCTTCAACATATTTGCATGCCCATTTTAAATTTAAGTTAATTGTAGATGTTGATAAAAAATAGAACATAGCTTCTTAGAATCTTGGAGAAGATATTTTCATTGGTATTCTTTGACTTAGTAAAGCACCTTATTGCTCATTTACCATATGAGGTAAGGATTAAAAGTCTCATACAATATAAGTGAATATACCTTTTTTGAGAGATTAGATATCCGTTCACACTATTATTGTGTTATTAAATACCCATGCATCATCATTTATGTGGTTGCACTTATTGTAAGTTTTTTTCACACATTAAAGAAAAAATGTTACAAATAAAGCACATGTAGAGGCTTCGATATGTGAAGTTTATACAATGGAGGAGAAAGCCAAATTGAACTTGTACTAATTTTAGTCTCATGTTCCTAATAGGAGAACTTGAATTATGCAAAATGCTCCAAAGGTCACATCTTATTGATACCATTCGTGGTCTATTTTCAATTATCCCAATAGGGTATCTTGTAAGCAGCCTACTCGATTTATCACCACTCTTAAGCAACCTACAATAGAGACGTATGTTCTTATCAATTACCTTGAAGTTAAAACCTTCTGTAAACGTGTTTTACTTGTATATTATTGTTATTACATTAGTTGCTGCCTAGACATGACAATATGATTACTCACTAAATTGCATCAAAATGTTACATAGGATATTTGTGAGCCAATAAGATAAGGAAGACCCCCTCATAGGTAAGATTGTGGCTTAGCATTAGCCTTACGTGGATGGCATAATTTGATGTCCAAATGTTACATGACCTTGAAAGTATACTCATATTTGTTGTCCTTGATGAGGCCATGCAAGGTTCGTATTATAACACAAATTCTAACTCCAATGGGGGAGAGAACACTGAAGACTATTGCTCGTCTGATAGCAGCAAAGATTAAGATAGCGATATTGAAAATTACAGTGATAATGGAAGTTATTTCCCATGGTAATGTTGTAAAATATACAAAAAGTATTGCAATGGTACGTGTGGTGCTTCCAACATTGGTTGGTCAATTAATATCATAAAGTGGAATAATAAATTGGTGACATTGATAAACACATTGAAAAGAAGTATGAAAAATTATAATTACTAACGAATAATACAAAAACCATGCAAATATATACAAATGACATATGAATACGTACTATCATAGCCTAATCAAATGTCATGATGCCCATCATTATGTGGTAGTGGGACATCAATGTATAGTTACATCTCCTCTATCCATGTGGTGGTAGGGGTGGTTAGTTTGTGAATGGATGAAGCTAGAACCATCGAGGCCATGCAATCATAGGGCTACCACCATGGTATTGGGCTATCATGTGGTAGTAATTATGAATAGCTTCATCCTTATAGATGGCGTATTACTGGTAGTAATTGTACAAATTGTAGAAATGTTCCCATCGAGCTACTATATTAGTCAACTAGGCCTCTAAACGCTCTATGCATGTGTTCTTGCATTACATATGCACACCCAAGATATCCATGAAGTCCAATAGCTGGTCCACTCAATCCATTAGATTAATCATCACCTGCTCTATATTTCTAAAATCCTACCTAGCAAGGTGGGGGGGGGGGGGTTGGTATAAGATGCTTAGGTGCTTCATTGCTCGGTCATGCTTCTTTGGTGGCAAGTAAATTTTTTTTTCCTATGTAATCTAGATTAACTCCTTCACTGTCACAAATTACACTCTAGCCTATCAACACAAATATTGTTAATGATGTCACAATATATCACAGAAGAGCTATGGCTATCTTAGTATGCCATTCGCAATGATATTTCCAATATTGAAAAATATGCAATCCTAGATGCGATAAGTTAATATTGCGAGTTCCATAGGCGAAATAGAATGGTGATCAATAGGATGTACTCGTGTAGCTATGATATACCATCGTGTCATAACTACATTATTAAGCCTGATGTTGTGAAAAGCCAACCAAACTTCTATAAATAAGTATTGCTTATAAGTAATGATAAGCAATATTTATTTGTAGAGAATTACCATTTAGAAAATGGAAACAAATTATTTTTTATACAATTAAAATAATTTATTCAGCTCTTTTTTATTTTTGATAAGATTTTTAATATAATTTTAAATTTTAATTAATTTTAACATTATTAAAATTATAAAAAGTTATTTAATTTTACATTTTATTATATTATTGTCATCCATCATTTTTTCCATTTTGTGTCATATAATTCTTATCCTTTTATGAACACAATATTATACTTCATTTCAACAAGAAAATTATATAATATTTGAAAATTATGAATTATAAACGTAAAACTTATATAAAATATATTTCAAACTATTCATACAATAAAAATAAAAATTTATGTTTAATAACAATTTAACTTCTGGTATAACTAAAAGTGTCTTTTCACCTTTTTAATAGGCATTTAGTTATTCCGATTCTAAAACCTCCAGTTCTGGTTCCAAAAAAAATGAAGAATTAGAATCAAACCTTATATAGCGGTTGTAGTTCTAGTTTTGGAACCAATAGCTCCAGTTTTAGTTCCAATTCTATTTCTTCAATGATTTTGCTTCTGGCTTTGGAACCAACGGTTCTAATTCAAGTTCCTCAGTGACTTTGGTTCTAACTCTTTAAGGTTATTGTTTTATCCAATTGTATTTTATTAGTTATTCTGATTAATTTTAATATACAAGTAATGTGACAAAATATTTAATACTTTTAACAAGTATAAAATGTAAAAAAAAAATGAAGAAATACCATATTTCAATTTCTTTATTATCCATGAAGCAAAGAATAAGTAATACAAATTTTATAAAATACACTAAACTATTAATTAACAAACATTTTGAGTAACAAAAAATATAGATAACATCATTTAACTACTTAATATTAATATAAGTTAACATATTATACTATATATTCATATGTAGTATTCTAAACATATACTATATATATATATGATATATTATATTATTTTGGTATTTTTTGATTGTTTTGGGATTGAAACCGTTATGCATAGTTCTTGAATGGTTAATTCAGTTTACTTCCCAATTCCAAATGGAACCATGACCATGGCTGCCTTGTGCTAAATACATTTATAGCTTCGTATCCCTTGAGTAAATATTTAGTGTTACATTTAATTTATATATAAAGCTTTCAAATTCATTGAATATTATATATGTGTATATATATATATATGTATATAATGCATATTTGACATTATTAACTATTGGTATCATAGTGCTAGTACTTATGTGGTACATATGTGGTAGTTTAGTTTAGCAAATCATTACTATGGTTAAAAGGTATTCTTATGAAGATACATCAACTTTTGACCAAATATTTGGAATATATTGTGGTTATCCCATGGAGGAAATATTAACCAAATCAATTGAAGATTTTCATTGAAAGGATCAAATCATATCAACAATGATTTGGAAAATTATCTTTTCATAATCCAAGTGATTTGAACAAGCAACAACTAGTAGTGTAGATGGCAAGTTAACTCCACTCTACAATATGGAATCAACATATTACGAAAATTGCATAGTTGATTAAATTAAATGAATCTCAATAAATCTAGAAAATCTTAATTTCTTGAAAAGCTGTTAGATAGACTTCAACAAATGTTGGAAAAAATGATAGAGAGAATGTGTGAACAATTTGGTAAAGTCCCAAAGGGTCTTTATTGGCCAACTTGGTAAGGCTTGAGTGGTGTACTTATGTATCTCTAAGAAGTATCGACTATACTCGATTTTTGTATTGAAATTGAGTCTTTTGTCTTGTAATTCAAGAAGAAGCATTTACTTTGAAAAAGATGGGAATCAAGTAGAGTTAGATCTATATTATAACAAGGACTTGTAGAATTCCATCTAATTATGAACAAATGTTGTAGAGAAGTGAAACAGATTGTGTGAGTTTTTTACTATAAACTCTTATGTTTTAATGGACCTGTTTCAACTAAATGTAGTCCTACAAACGCAAGTGTGTTTGCACAAAACTGCATTAACATTTCTATATGAGTTTTTGCTTTCTTTCCCTTAGACTATTAAGATGTTTTAATTCACAAAACTATCTCTTGTCTACCCATGAATTCAGCAAGAGTTCGAATGATTGTCCTATTCGAGAATATCCATATCTATGCTTTTTTTCAACTTTGTGAAGCATTTCATCAATTGCTACACTCTTCCTTGTCTTTGGAACACAAGGTGTTAGTTTATCAAATCTTACAATCATTCTTACCAACACTAACAACCATAAAATTTCTCACGTCAATTAATTAGAGCATATTTTCATCTCTACATAAAAACTAATCGTAATAAAGTAGCCCCAACATATTCAAACCCTCTCCTTTGTACTAAACCAACAAATAATTAATCAAGGAACATGACATCTGAAGGTATCTAGAAAAGTTCCATGTATCTTTAAAATGTTAAAATAAGTAAAAGTATCCCTTACGAACTTATTGAAATGTGACAATAGTGAATTATTGTTTACATTTTTTCCAATACTAAAGGTAAAGTTCTCCTAACTCAATAATTTTTAATTGATTATTTGTAATAGTAATAGCAGCATTAACTACAACAGTAGCAGCAATAACAACAATAACAACAATAATAAATATTCTTGGTAGCATAAAGTGAATTTACACAATCACCCTTTTGTTAAGTACTTTTGTTCTTTTTTATCATTTTCTTCTTTTTTTGCATTCAACTTACAATTTATGTATACATTCTCTCAAATTTTATCACTTTTCAATTCTTTAAATATTTCATCATTTTTTATTTCAAATATTTTTGCACAATATTAAACATCACATAAGTTTGTTATTATAATTTTTTTTTCTTTTAAATATTTTATTTGTGTTTTCTATCTAACTATTTCTTTTTTTTTTTCAAATTCTCTTGATATTTCCTTATTTTATCATTGTAAATGTTCTTTGTACTTTTTAATATTAAATAATATTATTTTTATTATTAAAAGATAATAATTTTATAATCTATAAATAAATCCGCACATGCATAGATTGTGTAAATTTTACTAGTTATTATTATTACAAGTAATAGTGGTACATTCTATGTGTGTACACATTTATTTATAAATTATAAAGTTATCATATTTTAAATAATCACAAAATAAAGAATAACCCAGAGAAAATAAAAAAAAAAGAAACTTTGAAAGAAAACATTAATAAAAATAATAAGTTAAAAAAAGTATAGAAAGAAATGATAGAAAAAAGAATTAAAATAAGGACAATTGTGTTATTTGACATTGTGCAACTCAAAATCTTATGAAATTAATAATATAGTATAGATTATTATTATTAATAATAAATAACGTACAGGTGGAGGAAGGTAACAACTATTTCATTAATGGCATTAATTATTGTTATAATTTTTTTAGTTTATTAATGAAGCAAATTCAACTGATCTTACTTAATAATTAATTATTTGATATTTTGCAATAGATGAAGATAGTTCAAACATCGTGATGTTAATTGATCTATAACGACCATTTTCTTAATTTTTAATTGCATGGTTTCGTGAACGGTATCGATTTTTGGCTCTAAATCTCACCCTTTACGTAATGGAAAATCGACAGTCAATTAAATGAACATTTCTTGCGTGTAAAGTTCGAAATATTAATACTCTGGCTAAGACCAACTTTATTAATTAATAATAAAGAACAAAACATTCAAAGAGGGCAAGGAGAGGACATTTCAAGTGTTAATGAAGATCTTAATGAAAAATGAATACGTTTGATGCAATAATTACCATCATCCAGTTAGATTTTTACAGATTAACCAAATCAATTGATAGAAAGCTTTCTTATTATTAAATTTAAAATTATAGGGATATGATCTTCATATTTCACTCCTGAAGAAAAATAGTTACTTTTGACATTTTTGTGTGAAAGAATCTGTGTATATATTTGTGTGTGTTATGGGATTAGCTCTACATGTAAAAGCAATGGGATGAATTCTAAAGAACGTAGGCAACTCTCGACCACTTGCTTCATCACAGAAAACACCCTCTCAAGAAAAAGCAGACCCAAGATCAAAATAAATAAATGAATAAAAATGGAAAGGGCAAGAAAATTCACAGCTCAAGAAAGGAATGATGATCAAGAAGAAGAATACAAGTGGTGAACATGAATAGGTTCCTTCTGCTGCAGAAATTCCCGTAACATATCTTGTAAGCTTTCCTTCCTCGTATTCTTGTTCCTTTTCATTTGTCTGTCAGCCCTTTTTCACTATGCCTTGAAAAAGTTGTTTCTTTTCTTGTGTATTGACACAAAAGGCGGCTTTCTTTCAGTTCTTGTAATATATCTTCAATGTTTCAAAGATCTCTTGTTTTCTTGTGGTGTATCAGTTTCAGAATACTTTTCAAGCTGAATAATCTATGTTTTTAGTTAAGTCCAATTTATTTTGATGTTTTTGCCCTTGTATTCTGACTCGTCTCCTATATTGTTATCAACAGACTATATATATATATATATATATATATATATTCCTATAATGCAGTTTATTGATTTGACATGGATTTGTCCTTCTTGCTATTTCGGTCACTATTCTTTTTACTGCCAAAATTGATTCTTTACCAACTGATTTTAAGTACATCCGCTGTCTGACTAATTGATCCTCTTTTGTTCCTTCATATCTATCTATTCATGAGTTATTTCACAGAATCCTCTAGTTCTTGATTTCTTTACTTATGACCTTTTTATGTAATACTTAAAGTTCAGTACAGTTGATTGATCAACTTGTCATGAAATACTGAACAGTCAGAATTTTACCAGAGAGTTTTCAATTTCTGTTCTTTTATATCTGAACCAAATTCTCACATTGCAGGCTAACGTGATTGTTGTGGCTATAAAGCGAAACCAAAAGACTTCATTGCGCAAGAGATTGCTTCAAGGCATGTACATACTCCTTTCAAAGAAAGAGATTCTATAAGAATGCTTGAGGGGTTTTATGTAGTTTAAAGCATGGGGGATCATTTTGTATTGGACAGATTGCTTACCGAATCCAGCTTAGAAGCTGTCGTCCGGAGTAATAACCAGTTGCAGCACGCCTCCTCCTCTGTTCCTGCACATATGACAACTAGTTTTCCTTCGGATAGGATGGATATGAACGTAGGATCGCCAACTGGGAAGTTGGCAGAGTGCAGGATTTGCCACGACGAAGATGAGGAGTCAAAAATGGAGATGCCCTGCTCCTGTCGTGGGAGTTTGAAGGTTAGTGAAGCGTTGCCACATCACGTTTAAGCCTCGACAGTCAGTTTACATAGTATTAAGATAAAAGAGCTATTCTTCTTTGACACAATTTGTGAGATACCAATGTTGTTCCCAATTTAAATTTACTGTCCTTCCAAGCACATTTCTGAAATTTACACTCTGGTGCAGCTTTAGCAAGAATTCTAAGTTTAAAAAGAAAAAAAAAAAAATCTGATTTTCGATCGTCAGGAGCATGGCAGGTCATTCTTTCATAGATAAACAATGAGCATCTTCACCTTTTGGAACTTATTTGAAATAATTGCAAGCCATATAGAAATGACTTTTCAATGTCTCAGTTGAATAAAGGATCCTCCCATGTACACGTATAGTTAGTATTATGTAGCAGTAATGTAGCTATAAATAGGTTTCTTGGCCTAGTGTCCGAATGTGTACTTGGTGTTCTGTTTCTGTTCAGTACGCTCATCGTAAGTGCGTGCAAAGGTGGTGCAATGAGAAAGGTGACACCATCTGCGAGATTTGCCATCAGGTACACTGTTCATCACTTCCTCAAAGAATTAAGGTTGCAATTTTTGGTCAATTCATCCTTTTACATAAGAAAAATGTGAGGTAGCAGCAGTTCAAGCCAGGTTATGCATCACCACCTCCTTTGTTTCATTGTGATGGCATTTCCATGAACCTCAGGTGGCCTTTCATATGTCTCTGTCTCTGTGTCTTATTTGCAGTATTTTGTTTCTGCTTTTAAGTGACCGTCATCATGCAATGTCTCAGGGGAGATTGGGAGGTTTCCACAAGTGATCCGAATAATAATCAACTGATAGCAACGGGCTCTGTCGACGAGAATTTTCTGGGTTCAAGCTTTGATGAGTATCCACAGCTCACTGCAAGAAGCCTGATATGCTGCCGAATAGTTGCTGTGATTGTACAGTCTCTCTCTCTCTCTCTCTCAGTTCATGTCTGCAGGCAATCTTCAAACCAAACAGTTGATGTTTCTGCTGCTTCTCTTGTAGTTCGCAGTTCTAGTGGTTCTACGTCATACCATACCATTCATCATGTACGGTTCTAATGAATACTCCATTTCTTTGCTGACGGTGAGGCTTCCCAGCTTCATACCTCATCTTGTACAGACGTACGTTGGGCAAGATCAAACGATTCTCACCTATTTGACATTGCAGTTACTGATACTGCGAACAATTGGGATTCTATTACCAATCTATATTATGGCCAAAGCATGTACCGCCATACAACACAGGCGAAACAGACTGGTACGTAGATTACATGCAAATGCAAAACTACTCGACACAAGGTGAAGAAGCTTAATGTGTCGCTATTCCAATGCCTCTCATTCAGTACCTATGATATTGACCTTCGTCTCCCTCTTTCATTTGGTGGCGGCAGGGCTCTCCCATTTCCCCCATTGTCTGGCCAGATGGAGAGAATGAATTGCCACCACAACATCAGCAACAGCTGCATTTCGTGCACGTTCCATGATTGCTGCAGCACGCTTCTTTCCAGCCTGTAATGGATGAAGAATGTGTTAAGCAGATGTGACTAACATTCCACGGCTCCTTGGACTTGAATACTGCTGCTGCAATCATACCCTTGGATCATGAACCTCGTTGCTGAGCAGAAAGCTTTGAGGGATGAGAGAATATCTACCACCCACCTCAATTAGGTGTTGTATTGTAAATATTGAATATGTATCAAACAAACCAGTTCCCATAATAACGGAGCATTAGTTGAACAATGAACATTTGAATGAAGTGTAAGTTCAAACAAACAAGTGAAGTCTTTCGGTTTCGCCAATGCATGATTTGTCTCTCTTCTTCAACAACAGTGGTCCTGTTGCAAAAATGTGAATCACGATGAAGTCCATGTTCATGTTTCACTACTTAATAAGTGATCCCGAATAATTTAATTTTAATTAGAGTTTCATCATAAATATCCCAAATGGGCAGCCTTGAATGATTTGGCTAAGAACGTTGCAAATATCTTTTCTGGGTAAAATGTATTATTATGATAACTGCCATTCATATCAGAATTTCCACATACAGGATATTGATATAATTCAACTTAAATCTCTCACATAAATTAGAACAATGTTTTTTTATCATGACAAATCGTAATTATACTTATATTTTTTATGTATTCTCACGGAACTAATCATCACAGAATTTAGGCTTTGTTCCGATGCAAATTATGGAAGACAGAAAAATTGACACAAAACTAAAGAATGATTAAAGCATAAGAGAAAGATAAATAAAATATTAGTTTATTAAATAATATGTTTAGGAGTATAAATTTTGGTAAGTAAGAACTAAGAAATAAATGCAAATGTGCATCCAAACGTAGCCTTAGGTTTCTCAACCACTAACTCCCTTCATTTCATACTATGCTGCATGGAGCATAGCATCAACCTTGTTGCTTAAAGTAAGTTTTCTTCCATATGGACATTTTCTGTTTCAACAAATCTCATGTTTGGACGCGAACTTGGGCCCATTATCCACCTATCAAATTTACATTTTCTGTTTCGATAAATCTCATGTTTGGATGCAAACTTGGGCCCATTATCCACCTATCAAATTTACGCTTCAGAGCATATCATCCAACAAAATAACAATTTTTATTTCTTTTTTCTCTTATTTTTATACTATTTTTCAAATTTTTGAAGAGTTTCTCCCACCTTATATGCATGCAGACAAAGCATAAACACTATACACCCATCATTCATTTGTCAAGATGGAATAGGCTAAGCCTGTTTTCTGCTGCCAAGTTGATAAATTATTTTATCAATTCTAATAATATGTTTTTG
Source organism: Avicennia marina (assembly GCA_019155195.1). NCBI lineage: Eukaryota > Viridiplantae > Streptophyta > Magnoliopsida > Lamiales > Acanthaceae > Avicennia > Avicennia marina. Next base: position 7,858,269 of record CM032777.1, on the reverse strand, counting down.
AACTCATGATAAATAATAAAAAAAAGCCCCAATATTAAAAAATTCAACAAATGAGATGAAATAGTCTTTAAAAAATAGAAGTCCCTTTAAAACTTAATCTCATCAATGAATGAAAGGATTTTTATTAGGATGTTAAATAGGATTCATTACTTCATCAAAATTTCTGAGGTCACAAATTCTCTATAAAAAGATTTATAAGCTTGAATCATAAGAACTTCAAAACTCATTAAAAAGTTAAAAGTCCTCCCTGTTTATCTTGAAATAGCTATAAAATATTTTACTAAACACAACAGAATATCATAAATATCATATATCAAGAACACCATGTCTTGTTGTCCTAAGAAGTTATAATCATCATATAAAATATAAAATATTATTTTATACAAACATTTGGAACATTTTCAGAATAAGATCCAGCAACTCTAAACATATTAGCGTACCGGCACTTAATATATTAGAACTTGAGTTAAACCAAAACGGCAGTCAAATTATTATCATCATTCCCATCAAGTTCCAAAATCATTTAAAACAAATCAACTGACTGAATAGAAAAGAGGAAAATGAAGACTAAACACTGCCTCGAGTAGCGGAGGAAGAAGCAGTCTTCAAAAGTAGGCCATGTTATATCATATATGTAGTCCAAGTCTTTGGTGAAACCAAAGACATAATGCTCTTCAATTGCAAAAACAAAGCAAGCACGAGAGATGCTTACCAAATTATTATATTCTATTCTTCCCCACTTTCTGACTCAGCATTTTGGAGCCAATCAACAAACGGTTTTACATTCTTCCAGAAGGGAGAATCCTTGTTGCTTCCGGCCACTCTTTCCTGGTACCACTGTATAATATTTTCTTCCTCCAACACATCAGCATCATAGAGAGCCTTCAAAACAAGGGCCACTTCCTTCACAGCAGATGGGTTTGACTTCATACAAAATGCTTCAATACCTCGAAGCAAATGCAACTGCAAGTCCTCACCCTGAGCAACTGCAGCAGCAAGATAGCTCTTCTTCTTGGCAACCTCTTCTGCAAACCCTTTTTCAATGCCATCCAGGAGTGCCTCGTATGCTGCACTCATCACTCCTTGAGCAGAACCTGAAAGTGCGCCAAGAAAGGATTCAAACTGATTAGCACTAATTCCCTTCTTAAGATTTTCTTTAATCTCCTCAACAAGATTCATGTGAACGGTCTTGTCATTCTCAGCATTGGAGTCATGGCTAGAGGATGAAGAACCCTTAGGATTTTCATGTGCCCGATCATTTGCCTTGGTCTTTTTCTCTTTCTCATTGATAGAAAGCATTACCATGTCGGCAGTAACAGAAGTCAACTGCTCTTGAATGCGCTGGCGGGCTGCTTCCAAAGAAGTGTCGGTTTGCCATTGAATATCATCATCTTCTTTGTCACCCTTTTCCTTTGCATCAGCTTGGCCTCTGGGTGGCGAACTTTGTTGTTCCTGATCAGAATTTCCAGCTTTCTTTCTGGTAGAGCTGGCTTTTGACACTCCATCCTTGGACAAACCCTTTTTCTTACCATCTTTCTTGTGCTTCCTCTGCTCCTCATCAGCAGCCTCACCTTCCTTGAGCCGCTCCTTCTCAGCCCTCCTCAAAGCTTTCTTGTCTTTGGATCCCTTCTTTGGTTCAGGAGGGTTCTTGAGAATGAAAGTCGTGAGCTTCTCCCTCATGTCCACATCTGACACAAAACCACAAGCAGCACACTTCAGTTGTATCATCTGATTCTTTGTAATAAAAATTTCAGTCTCAGGATTTCCACAGCTGTAGCACTGCACATACTTCTTAATAAAGTTTTCCAAAAGACCAGCAAGTTTAGCAGTGTCATGAGCCCCATTCACAAGAGATGTACCAGTTTTCTCATCAAATTTAGACTGTGCTCCAAGTTCGCAACCAAAATACTTTGTCGTGTATGAAGCTGGCCTAGCTAAAGCCTTAGCAATTTCAATCATGTTCACAACATTGGTTCTGATGCCATTTCCACGACCCTCAATCTTTGAGATCATTTTGGGCATCTTGTACCTATAGAAGGCGTCATCTCTGTTGCTGGCACCTATGTTTTGCAAAGACATTTTTGTTCCAGCACAGATTCACAAACAAATTGCTGTATATAGTATGTCACAGGGAGACACCACTCGCTTTCAGAAAATAAAAATATGTTTCAACCAGGGACTTTTGAGAATGGGAGGAGTGGTCAGTTGTAAAAACAGAAGGTTGCCCTCTGCAGCAACCACACAACCCTTCCAAAATGATCTGAGATGCATAAAGTTAATACTCGAGGTAAGGGAATAATCTCCAAGCAACCCTATCGAACCCAAAAAGAGAATGGCTTCCACAGACATAAAAGGGGCTTCTTGTTGACAACCTTGAACCTGTGAAACTGAAAGAGCAGATGAACCTTAAGTCATAACAAAAAATAGGGTTCAAAGCTACACGGTTATATAAATACACACACCAAACAAAAAAATGTCCTGCAGATTACAACGGGAACTGAAAAAGCAGCTCTGCACCCCATAAAAGTGTATATAAACATTAAGATTGCAAAATAATTGCTTCTTTGTTAACGTTGGGACATGGTCATAACAAAACTTTCCAATACAATCCATTTTTAAGAATAACACATGCATGCACATTTTCTTAATTGCAGTTGACATTTTAGTTTATGAAAACATATGGTTTATGATGTTTGAAATTATAAATAATTGTATTTTTCTTCTCACAAAGGAAAAGAATTACATCAAGTACTGGAGTATATTTACAGCAGCAGAAAAGATTCAGGCTGAGAGAAAGGGGAAAAAAATAACTATAATATGTCTTTCGAGTTTCAAGTGAAATTAGTAACAAATTTGAAACTCAAAACAACTAAGTACAATTGAACATATTTAGAACAATGCTAACTCAAAAATTTATAGGCTCAACATCGCAGAAAGAAATGTAGCAAAGAGATATTTTGAAGAAAAGAATTGCAAAGAATTCTTCACCAAGCATATTGGAATAAAAATGCTGAGCATCAAACCATTCCAGATATAGTAATGACACAAGCAGCAGCATAGATCCATAAGATTAGCCTTTTAAGGCCAAGCATGCGTTTAGAACACCTATTCAGCAAATAAAGTATGCAACCAAGTCTCAATCCCCTCATGCACACAAGGATGATTAAATTCCATCGATGAAAAGTGAAATAGAATATTTAGCACACGACCAGCTAAAGACAATACTCTATGGCTCCCTCATTTGAGTATTTCGTATATTGAAAGAATTGAATTTGGTAAAAAGAATAAGAAGTATAAACAAAAGCACCTCCATTGCGCACTGAAATCTCAAAATAATACTTGACATGGAAATCTCAGCTAGGTAGATAATCGATCTATCAGAAATTCATCCGAGTCAATCAAGCAACAAAATAACATTTCAGGAAAAGAATAAGGCAATAAACTCTCAAGGTAGATAAAGCGAGCCAACTTTCTCCGCCGAAACAAAACTTATAAGCTGAAGCAGCATAAAAACAGAGAAAATCAGCCATCCATTCCATTTCAAATAACAACTGTTTCCAAAAATAACAAAAAACAACCAAATAGGAAGTTACTAAATACAAACCGATCAAACGCAAACACCTAGAATCCACCATCAAAGAATTCATCCGTGAAAGAAACAATAAAGACGAAATCATTAAAGCTTTACCGGTTGGACAAATCCGAGCAGAACTAGCGAGAGAAAACAAACAAGTAGTTAGGGTTATGATTTAGAAGCGGGTGGAGGTGAGTGAAAGAGAGGCTCTCAGCCAGCTTTCCTGCGTTTATATCTCCCGCCTTCCAGAAGTCTGTCTCTCTCGGTAATTCTCCTGGTCGTAGTAATGCTGATCATGGGAAAATGTCTACGCGTATGTGGTTTAGATTTAATCTTGACCGTCGGTTTTAGTTGAATATTGGTTGAGTACTTGAGCAGTTTGGATTGCGAGTGACTTAAAAAGGCCGAAAACTCTGTATTATTAAATGTTTGAAGTTAATTTGCTTGTGACAACGGACTTGCAATATTATCCTTAATTAATAAATTTATATTATTAATTTTAAATAAAAAAACTAAATATACTCAAATATAATCCCATAATAAATTTATTCAAAAATCTAATAACTAAGAAAAGAAAAGATAAACGGAAATGAAAATCTTAGTGGAAATAGCCAAATTGCAGCGCTCGGCACAATCATCAAGAATTTCTTCTCAAAAAACTCCTTGATTTTTTGTGGCTTGGACAAATTTTCTAAGAGAATTTTTTAACTTCTCTTGACGAATCCCCCTTCCTTGGATGTGTTTTTGAAGTCTCTATATAATCTTTGAAAAGTTTGCATTGTTTGGGACTTCAAAACCCCTCTTTTTCTCTTGAAAAATTGCCTAGACACTCATTCTAGCTATATCTTGGATCGATCGTGATCCTCCCAATTGTTCTTGTGCAATCCTTCCAAAATTCCACCCATATGCTCAATTTGTTTGCACACTAGCCGATCCCTTGTCTTGTAATCATACATGACCGATTGCAACTTCTGTAATTGTAAAAATAGGAACTTTCTAGGGATTTGGCACCTTGGATGGATCTGCTACGATCCCAAACTTCAAAATCAATTAGAAATTGTCTTAAATTTATTGCAATTCTAGCTTTTTCAATTTTTGCTTATTTTTTGAGCTTCATTCAACTTTGTACTTGCACTTCACAAAAATGTAAGTTATATTTTTATATAATTGAAACATTTTAAGTCTAATTATCACATCAAATTATATGTTTACATGCAATTTATCAACTCCTCACTCAACCCATGCTCACCCTTAAGCAAGTAAGTGCAATCAAATTATGCATTCAATTAAGGCAAATGGATAAACAACTTTTCTCAAATAAGCTATAGTATACACTCACAACCCTGAGTTCAGCTATAGTTTTTATCATAAATAAGCCCATTATATGTAAATGTGTGTATATAATCAACCTTACCTTTTCAATACCACCAAACTTTGGCAATAGACATAGACTCTCATCAACTTCAAAAATACATGGAATTAAGAGCTAATCAACCCCATAAGCTTAATGATTATACCATCCTCCACTATCAAAAGTTGAAGCATCAAATGAGATCAATAGAGCTACATTATCAAGGCTAAAGGCTATCTCCTCACGCAGACAAGGATCACAAGACTAGAATCGAGCTAATATAATTAACAATCTTTCTTACTCTCCAATTAATTTTTTTCTTTTTTTTTTTTGAGGGCATTCTTCAAAATTTTCTCAAATTATAAGGGACTTTTCTATGCAAGAATGAACAAGGGTCATTGTGCAACCCCATTACTCACCATCAACTTATTGAAGATTCTAAGCATAATCATAGTTAAATAATTGTTTTATACAAGAACAAATAGCGATCTCTGCACACTCTTGGTTACTAAACTACTCCACTAGTGGTGTAGATTTTTTACAGCTCCTTTTTTTTTTTCCTTTTAGCTCTTCTTTCTTTCTCTATGTTTTTTTTCTCGAAGCAATAAGTAAGAAAGAAAGAATTTAGTAAACAAGTAGCCTATATCATTTCTCACCTAACGCAAAATAAAAATTGCTTTAAAGAGTATTCTCATTAAATTCTAGGGCTAGCAAGGTATTTAAAGTCAATTATCTATGCACCTTTCTAAGATAAAATCAAGAAAAGTAATCATGGACTTTTGCCCAAAAAATATAAGGATTCAACAAACTTCTAGCCCTATGCATTCTCCATCATCTATTATCATTGAAAAGCTATTTGTAGCCAAGTGGCTCAACAATCAAGTGACCAATGCCAACCCAACCATAATATCAACAATTCCTAACATTAAAGCACCAATAACATCAACAACATTGCCATCCATTATTAGCATAAGCCATATTCTCGATATTTGTCCAAGCATCAAACACAAAAGATATGATCATGCACAAGCCATAAGTTCTCTAACTATCCTACAAGTACATCAAAATAGCAAAATACAAAGTTAGGTGCTCCATCTCTCCTTGCAAGCCTAATATAATGCAAACAAAAAAGTTTCCTCTCCCCTAACTTAAAGTGCATATTATCTTTAATGTGCTTTACAATTAATCTAAAATAGAAAATGAAATGAAAAATGCTTACTGGGGAGACAAGATTAGGTCTTGACTCTTATTCCTCGTCTGTGGTGGTATCATAATGTACTAGCCCATGGGCTGTTAAGAAAATATCTACTGGGTCTACTGGTTGTGATTGCTAGGATGGACAATGCGATGGTGGCTATGGAGCTACATAAGTGGATTTGAAAGATAAATCATAAAAAGTCCTAGGGTCACAATGCATCACCTGGCCCAGAATCATTATATTATGTAGAACCTATTGCTGCTATAACCAAATGGCCTCCAAGCTCACCTTTATATCATCCTGAAGCTAATGCTACTTTCAACCCAACTCGTGAATCTACCTTTATAATCTTCATGGTTTCAGTGGCTACACTAGCCGAGGCATATCAGGCTACTATTGTGGTAACTACTCCTTATCTCTGCTAACTATCAGATCTTGATCTATAGGAGTTGATTTATCTGCACCCAATCCCTCACAATCATCATCCTTGTCTACCTATGCCTGCTATTGCACTTTCTGTCTATTAAACTAATGAAAATCTCCTACTTGAATGCAATCAATGACAACTATAAAAGTTGTGTGGCTATTTTTAGGTTCCTCCACTCAATCTAACCCTCTGGGCACTAATATTCTTTGTGACTAAATATGGGGTATAGAAATCTTACATGTGTGTGGCTGGCTACGTGTGAAATACCTCTATATATTATCGCCCCCAAATCAAAGTAAATCCCATGCTTAATAGCATATAAGATATAAACCCTATCTCCAGAGACATCTACCAGATGTATTATAGGCATAATGTTATAACCTAAAAGGTGACGTACCTTTATCTCTCCTTCTAAATGTGCGTGCAAGAAAAATGTAGGTCTCTTATTAGACCTTCTCCAACTAGCCTCAAGGTAGCTATCACACAAGTCCTATAACACTAATTCAGATGAAACGATGTGGCAGAGGTGGTTTAATTAACATTCTTGACCCGTAGTGTTTATTCTCATGAATGCATTAATTACCACAAGGCTAATATCAACCGTTTTATCCCTAACCTTGACAAACCCAATCTCCCTATCAGAAAAATTAGTATAAAACTCATATACCATCTTAGTATATGCCACATTTGGGTTAGCAAAGAACTTCAACCACTATCATTTGAAAACCCTATCCACAACCGTTCTATTATTATGTTAATCTGCACTTACCGACATCCCACGTTGAGGATGAAGCCTTTTATGTGTGTTTTTATAAGTGGCAAACCTCTCCTTAGCTATTGTCAAACTATACTTTATGCAATCAAAACATACCAGCGGAGTAGCCTATTATGTAGGTTATCTCTATCTTTGTCTCCTAGCAGCATGCCTACACCATAAAAATGATTTCATTTCAGTCAAAGTCAAAACAACTCATGGCATGGGGAAGGTGTAAAAAATATGGCAACAAAACAATCCTCTACTAATTTTATACCATTCTTGAACTAACTCGCCCTTCCCCACACTTATTTCATTTCAATGGCTTTCGTAATTCTCATAGCTACCAGTAATAGCTACTCTATAAATCAACTCGTAGAATACATCAATACATAAATTGAGAACCCAAGAAAATTGTAATAGATATAGCCAACAGTAACATATGTCTCATGAGCACATGAACCAACAGGTATTTACCTCCAACTAACAAAGTTTTATGAATTATAGCCTCCACATTCCCACAATAATTTCCTATTTTTTGAACTCAAGCAATCATAATAAACACAGTGAAGTCACAAAAACACAATATCTCACAATTAATACACAACATGTGACCTATATTCCAAGAATACAGATTCAAAATCCTAACCCACAAGTTTTAATCAATAAAAATGCAAGAAATTGAATTTTGAGATTTTACCTTGAAATTTGAAAGAGTTTAATTGGTGAAGTGACATTTTAGAAGATGCAAATTGTGTTTTGAATGAGATTCCAAGCCTTAATCAGTCTAAAATTGAGTTCTTAGGTGGTAAAGAAAAAGGAGGGCGAAATTGTGTTTGGGGGATCTAGAACAAGCGACTAAAGCCTTAGTTTTAATCTTGATTGCATTCACGATCAATTAGGTCTTAGTGAGATTGATCGTGACACCCACTTTGACATTTTAGGTTTACAACCACGCTATGGCGCGATCGATCCTATCTAAGGGCATTTCAATTAAAATTAGGGGGTGTTTTCTACATTAACAATTGTATGTATGTGGAATCAATAGTAAAACCACTAATGAATATCGCAAAGGGCCAATTCTCTAGAATTACGATCCCTAAATGCGAGCTCGATTTGAGATATAAAAATATCAATCGGGCCCTCCAAACTCACTATTTTTAAGATTGATCTTAAGGCTGTAGATAATGATCCTGACTATTTTTAACCATTTTTTTGTTGCTTAGGTAATTTGAAACAAATATCCTAGATTAAAAATTAATCCTAATTTTTTGGTGAAAAGCAAGAAAATGTTCGATTGCCTCCCAACTGGTGTTTGATTTATTGCCTTTAGCTTGACGTAGTAAATCTTAATTTGTGTCTTTTCACACATAGATCTTTTCATCTCCTTTGTTCTTTTCTCCATAATAATGTTTGAGCCTCTACTTATTGATGGAAAATTTGCAGTCATCTTTCACTATTAGCTCAACTATGCTAAATGAAAATACTTCGAAGATTGTAAAAAGACCAAATTACCTAGACAACAGCTTACTAGGGAAAAGTTTAAGACATGAATTATACAAAAGAACTTGTTAACTAGGTTTAAATTCAAGCCTAATATGCGTCTGTCATGCCATTTCTAGGTTTTTATCTATAGATCATAACATTTTCATTAGCCTCATTGTAAATTCTTTAAGCTCATTTACTTGCAACAATCTATGTTCCCTAACCTCTTTAAAATCCATGTTTAGCTTTTTAATAGCCAAATGAGCTTTATGTTCTAGTTCTAAAGGCAAATGGCATGACGTCTTACCGCACACCAATTAAAATGGACCAATTAGAGTTTTATAAATTGTCTTATATACCTAATGTATCATCAAGCTTATGTGTCTAATATTTCCTATTTGTACCTACAATCTTCTAAATGATTTATTTAATTTCCCAATTGGACACCTTTATTAAACCATTTATTTGTAGGAGGTAAGGCAGAACCTTTTGTGTTTGACATTATACCCCGCCATCATTACTTTAAATACTTTATTACAGAAGTGTGTGCCTCTATCACTACTAATGACTCTAGGTGTGCCAAATCTAGTGAAAATGTATTTGTAACGAAACTTGAGAACTACCCTAGTGTCATTTGTGGGGATAGCAATGGCTTCCACACACTTGAAAAACTAGGTTCAAGGGTGACTTTTGTATCACCTCAAGGTAGTAAGCAATTTTTTGACTTTCTCTTTCTCAAGAAAGGCAAAGATGATGACACGATGAGTTGAGTTTTCTTTTGAAATGCATACAGGAGATAATTTGGGAGAGGCTTAAAAGTTAGCTCTTGAGGATTCGAGGGAGAGGGCTCAAAATCTAGGTGGGATTTTTTAGAAGGACTTTCCATGGGAACACCTTGCTCAATGGAATCAACAAGATTGATCTCATGAAATTTCAAAGTGGGAAGGTGCGAACTCTACATCGAGAGAAAGATAGCAAGGTTTGGATTTAATTAGATGCTCTGAATTGGGTGCTCTTCAAGTGTTCACCTCATTGCATGAAGGCAAACATGTTTCTGGATAATTCAAATTATCTTGTTTAGAATTAGAGTTTGCTTGATTCAAGTGGAAACAAAAATTACTCACATTTATAGAGAGGACAATCAAATAGCAGATTACCTTGCAAATCAAGCATGTTATCCTTAGAATTTAAGAACTCTTTTACAATGAGTAGATTATCAGGAAACTCCTAGACATTATTAAATTGATTCCATTGGCTTCCCTAAATTTAGATTCTGATATTTTTAAAATTGTACTCGTCTTTTTGCCTTCATCACGAGAAATTGGGTCTTTATTTGCAATGGAGTAAGCACTCCTTTTAAATGCTTTCCTATTACTAGGATATATTTTCGTAAGGAAGCAAGAAGTCCTCATTTATATTCACCCATCGAATTCGACGTATTGCACATCCTTCGTACATTGTAAGGCTTTCATGTAGAAGGGACGAGCTAAGGTAAGTTAAGGTCAAACTTGTATTGTTGCACATCCTTCATACATTTTGAGGCTTTTATGTAGAAGGGACATGTTATGGTAAGTTAAAGGGTAGAAGGGACGAGTTAAGGGAAAGTAAGGTCAAAATAATATCTGTACGATATTATTTAGTTTCTTTTGATAACATTAAGTTAATTACTTAAATACCCTTATATATATATATATATTACATTTCTCTATTCTCTTTCACTCATATCATTCACTTCTTAGTTTTAATCTATTCTACTTTCAAAATTTTAAATTTCTTTATCTATTTTATATTTTTTAATATATGTTAAGACAAGAGATATAATTTTAATTGTCGATTGCTTCTGGGCATGGTTTGCTAAAACCTATCATATGAGATAAAATTTGTTATTTAGACAATAAAAAACAAGTATAGGTTTGAAGTTAGCTACGCTAAGGCGTGACATAGCTTAAGGTGGGCTGTTAAGATAGTGTATGATATGTGGGAGAGTTTAGTTCAGCTACCATGCAGAAGTATAACCCTCAAACTATTGAGAGTGGTGGTTAAAGTCAATATAAACTAAGGTATGTTTTTTGGGACTTCAACTTGTGTTTGGATGGGTATCAATACTGCCGCAACATAATTAGTGTAGATAGGACGTACTTGTATTTGAAGTACAAGCATAAAATGTTTATTGTTGTGACATTAGATGCAAACCATAAGGTGTTGCCATTAGCTTTTGCTATTATGGATGAAGAGAGTATAAAGTCATGACAATAGTTTTTGAAGTTGATCAGCTGTCATGTTGTGCGTGATATGAAGTACACTTGTCTTATCTTTAATTGTCATGTAGGCTTAATCACAGTAATAGAAAAGATTCCTGCCTTTCAAGAACCACGTGGGGTACATGTTTATTGTTTGAGACATCTTTACTCGAATTTCAGCAAATTATTTAGGGGTCAAGTTTTAAAAGACTTATGTTGAAAGGTGGTGTTTGAGCACGAGCTACCAAAGTTCAATAGATGTATGAAAGAGATAGAAAGAATCAATTATGATGTATGGAATTGGTTGATGGTGATCAACCAGGTGAAGTGGACATTATTGCATGATGGAGGATGGTGAAGGGGATCTTGACAACCAATATTTTAGAGTCTCTTAATAAAGTTTTGAAAAGTGTAAGACGACTCCCAATAACCTCAATTATTCAGGTTACATTCAATCGTATTGTTGGGTTCTTTTTAGATAGACTCACAAAGATGACAAACATGAAGGCAGAGGGTTGTGATTGGCTAACGTGGCCTGCAAACAAGTACTTAGTTTCAAAGAATGAGTTCGTTAGGCACACATCACAATTGATTGACAAGCGTGTGCTTTCTGCTGATGTACAAACAGTGTACCACGATGGTCGTCATAAAACTAATTATGTTGTTTGTCTTACACAACATAAGTGCAATTGTGGTAAATAGATTTCGAGTGGGATTCCATGTTCTCATGTTATCCATGTGTACTGTCAATATAGTGTTAACCCAAAAGACTTTGTAAACGCCCATTACTCAATTAATGCATAGGTAGAGACCTACTATGGCGAATCAAACAATTCGCTATAGAAATGAGATGGATCATGGACAAATACTAACTAGGAAGGCTCTTAGACATGTAGAGGTAAAGAGTTTACGTAGGAGAATTTAAATAGTCAAAAGTCTTATGCTTGTATTTTAATATGTTGTTCACTACCTTAAAGATATTTAGTTGAAAATTGTATGGGGTGTGTAATTTCATTCCTTAATAGAAATGATTGAATACTTATTTTAATGGAAGACATTTTCTATTTTTTTAATTTTTTGATATGTGAATTAATTTACATAAGTAATAAATATATTATCTAGTAATATATATATTTGATTGACATATATTTTCTATCATTTTTTGGGACATAAGCTAACTTTTTATTAAAATTATAGGATGTTATCAGATACCTTAACTCATTTTGGTCTGATTGACAGTTCAGTGTTGCGCCTACAGGTGAATCACTGCTCAAAGGACATTTGGGTTGAACCCTTGATAAATGCCTTACTCCATAGGTCCTTGATAACTTCTGACTACATTTTGAAGATGTAGACCTAGAGTGCTTCATATCCTCCATGGCATCGGCTTGTATGGCATATATAGATGTTGTACGTTGCAGTTAGATCACCACTTGATCATCACGTTAGTTGAGAGGTGGCGGTGAGAGACACACACATTTCCCTTTTTGCCTAGAGAGGCCACCATTATGCTAAAGGACGTGACATTGAAATGGCATCTACCAATAGAGGGCAACCCAGGCACCAGTAGAGAGTCCTGGCTAACATGCGTGCTGTGGATGCAGATTTGCATAGAGGCATTAAATTGGACACCTAAAGATTAGGATTTCAAATATTACAATCTTTCCCTTGCACAGATCTACGGCACATGAACTTGCACTAATTGCATGTAGATAGTATATAGCTAAATGTACAAAAATGAACACATGGCTTCATTTTACTATTATTCAGAGGCAGCTTGTTTCCTAATTCGTCTAACAATCAGATTTGGCTGCTCTACCTTGACCTGATCATTAACCTAGATAGTGTTGATAGAAATAGTTGGGGTAATGCGGTTTTAGCATGCCTGTACCAAAATCTCTACAGTGCCTTCTAGAGAGGACGATCATCTACTATTTCCCTATTGCCCCTTCTATAGGTACTTTTAGCATTCCTTGTATTTACATAATATAACTTCGATTCCAAGTATAAATCAGATTATGATTGTAATCCCATTGCCAATGATGCAAATATGGGCATGGTCTTGGATACTAGAACTTGCACAACAAATTATAGTGCACCATTTTGACTTGGGTCCATATACTCTACTTAATGGTGATAAGCTTCCAGCAGTGTTGTTTAGTGTCACGTATGTTTCTGAAAATTTTTTATTAATATTTTTATCACTCTCTATGGAATCCATAATTGTTACTTTTACTAATACTTTTCTTGATAAATATACAGATGGTCTTGTACATGGGGACAGATGATTAAGACTGGTAACCACCACGTTTGGATTTTTCGAGAGATTTTGAATTCTGAGGCACACACTTAGGTTTGTTAGTTGACTATTGTATCATATTGTTAATAGAATATTTGATTTAAATAATCGTTGTAATTTTTTTGTTGTAAACAATGTGTAGTTTAACTAGTGGCCATATACTTTTGAGTGGTATATCGTCTTGCCAGAGAGTTCTAAGTACTATTTACGGACATACTCAGGTCCACGCATCTTATATGATATTGTGAAAATGCATTGGCTAAAGTGAGTTTTATGACAATTTATGATGACACAGGACATTCTACCTACTTCTTGATTCGATGAGAATCACCTACACAGTATTGACTTTGTGGCAAGAGTTTGACAAAAGATTGAGTGATGTATCATCAGCCATAAGTGGATCATTAACACAACCTAGCAGTGGTTGTGAGGAGATAGATACACCACCACCATGTACCACAAGTGGTAAGCGGGTACATTGATTGGTATTATCAAATCACTCATCACACAATTACTCTGCCGACTACCTTCATAGAGTTTGGATTTCAATCTAGAGATTGTTCTTGGACTGATTACAAGGTATGTAATTTCAAATAATATTTTTTTATCTACTTAATTTATATCTATTTAATAGTTAAAATTTAGAATATACTAAAACATAAATCCATTTTAGGTTCATGAGATGGAGCAATTTTTTATAAACAGTGATACCAGTTATTATGCACGGGTTCTGGAGCACGATCGTGTGAGGCAAACTAGAACATTGTGTGCCAATGGTGAGATAAATATTACTCCTATGACACATGGTATGTCTATAGAGATGCGCTCCTTGAGAAGTAGGCCTAGGGTCGAGCAGCATAGTAGACGCTGCTTTATATCAAATAGTACAACATCTTTAGACCTTGATAAACCATCTACTTCGGTATATAGTGCAGCATAGGTCTTTTACATGCCTATTGCATCATAGTAGCATAATGATGTTTGCATACCTACTCCACCAGATCCATCCATATGGAGTTTATATTTATTGCAGATGATGCAGGATCCTTACTATTCAAGAAATAATGTTTGGACGTTTATGTAGCACTTTGGAATAGTGAAGGATCACAGACATATTTTTCATACATCACTTGTTCTATGGAGCAGTCATCAGATGCATAAGGATGTATAGCAGGATGATACATTGAAGCAGTCTACTACATCGTTGTATGATGGCATGTCACAACGTGTGGATGATGTTGACTTGAAACCTTGCAGATATCGACGCACTCCTAGGTGTAGTATTGGGAGACATTGGAGATTTGTATAAGATTATATTATATTATATATTTATATGTTTATTAGAAGTTACTTGGATAAATATGTTTGTGGGAATGATTTTCAAATTATTATTTTTTTATTATTTATTAATGGCACTGTCAATACAAAAAATAGAAGTAGGATGATATACATATAATCAAAATATACACATTAATTGTATTTAAAACATACACTAATTACCTAAAAATAGATAATAGTATTAAATTATAATTATAATTAACATAAAAAAATTCTCTTAATTTACTTTTTCTAACAAAATTTTTTATTAAATTTATATTATTATATATTATTTTAATAAAGATATTTTTACGTAATACAAAATTTTGTAAACAAAATTTCAAACCCATTACTTCATATTAGAACCATTTTTTATGATTTTTAGATTCAATTCTAATTTATTAATTTTTTTCTTTATTAAGTTTCTTTTTTATATGTTATTTTATGCATAATATATTAAATTTAAAAGCAATGAACCAACCATTTCTGTGAACTTGATCAGGTCTTTCAATTTTATTAATTTCATTTGTCTATAATGCATGAGAAAATGTCAAGGACATGTTTGTTTGATCAAATCTATCAAGGGCATGTTTGTTTGATGCAATGGGGGAAAACAAGGCTGATTTCTGTGATTCACAATCATGAAATTAAGATTCATGTCCTTGCCTGCCATTTTTGTGATTGGAACAATTCCATGATTTCCAATAATGAAATTGAGTTAGATTTTTAAATCTTTTACCAAATCAGTATATTTAAGAAAATGAAATAAATTTTTAGTATAAACTGTTAAAAAACCCTATTGTAATAGGGTAAAGATTTATGAAGATTGACTTCTTAATATTGTCTCTAAATAGCATTTTTAATTTGAATTTCTTTTTTTTAATAACAAATAGTCCATTGAATGTGCCAGCTAACAAAGAATATTACGATTCCCCTCTTTCTAATAGGCATATGAAAATAAAAAGAAAAAAGAAAAAAAAATCTTTAGCAAAGATTATTTGTATTAATTTTTGAATATTGATTAATAATTATTATAAGTGTTCACGATTAGCCTCCTAATGCGATGAAGATGTAATGACAAATTAAAAAGCCTCAAGGTTTCAAAATGTGCTCCAACAGCACTGTTTTGCAATAGTCAATGATTAATAATAGCCACTGCACTTTTTAATTTTTGACAAGAATCATATCAATCAATTTTTTAAATAAGTTTAACAAACCATAGTTTGAATTAAATAAATCATGTTTGTTTTGGTTTAGTCAAGAACGAAAGTAAACGTATCTTTTGTCTTCTAATCAAAAGTAGCCAACCAAAGGTGTATAAATATATTTATTTCTTAGTTCTAAAATTGAATGACCTTCCCTTCTTTTTTGTTTGATTGTGTTAAACGATGTTGGATCAATATTTTAATATGTTGTCTATATGTATATTTTTTGAATTTCTAAACTTTCAGAAAATAAATACTATTCTCACATATGATAAATGTCAAAGTGATACACACCCATATAAATATGCATGTGTGTATATTTAGTTTTATCTATTCAAAATCAAATTATTACCTTAAATTTGTACACACTTATTCATAACCTATCCAATATTCATCCATTCATTATCTAATATTATATGCATGATTGAAAAATCAAATTAGCATATATATATATATATATATATATATATTTGTTACTTTTGTTCTATAGATAAGATTTCATGAAAAACCGCAGACTAATTTTAACACTTAAAAATTGTCAACAAACATAACTTCAAATTTTAAGATGCAACAAATTTATTGAATCTATCTGAATTACATTGTGTAGTATTGTATGTAAGCTTTTGCCATTTATAATTATGTTAACATGAATTCTTTTGGTCTCACAACCCTAAAAAGAAACCAAGAGAAAGGGGAAAAAAGGGGAAAGAGTTGTTTTTAAGCTAGTGATTAAAATGTGGCCATTGATTTCCAATCAAACTTGATCATCTCAAACAGATTGGCTCTTCAACAATAGTCTCCAGCAACGGTTTCTTGGACCGGCACATAGACCACCTGTGCTTGAACACCGGCGTCGAGAACTCTTCAATATCGTCCAAATTCAGCTTCGGCGCCGCGCGTCTCTCACTACTCTGCGTATCCCCGCCGCCTTCCGGCAAGATTCTCGACACTCTTTTGTCCGCAGAGTTCGCTGCCGCGAAGAGCGGCTCTACATCCGTCGCCGTCGCCACCGAGTTCAGCCGTTTCATCGGGAAAAACACGTAAACCCCGCCGATCTCCAGCTCTTCATCCGCGTTCAGAGCAGAAAATCTTCTCCCAGCCTGCAAAGACTTCACGTTCACGAGGAAAAAGTTGGGCGTCTCCAGCATGAGTTCCGCAGCGTTCGTGGGTTCGTACAGTCGCCGGATTTCGCCGGACGGGAAAATGACCTTCGTACCCCTGATGAAGCTCTTGCACACGGGGCCAGACAAGGTGCAAGAGGCGTAATTTCCCATCTTGGAAAGCAAAAGTGTGGGGTGCAGGGAAGAGTGGGAAGATCCGTTGTCCTGTTCTCGGTTCTCGTTGAGACTTCAACAATGGTGAGGGACAGAAAGACACTGGACACGCATGCATATAAATAGAGACAGAGGGGCGTTATGGGAAAAGCATAATTCCAGCGTTCATTTGTCATTCTGGTGATTTATTTAACCTTTTCAATTTTTATTTTTGTCACGTTGAAGCGTGTGGAGCCCACATCTCCTCTTGCAGATGACACTAATGATCATCTTGTCCTTTTTATTTTTTATTTTTTATTTTTTAAAAATGTACAGCTATTTTGGTAGATGTCTACAGTGTATATATGCATAAATCGTGTTATTTAATATATATCATCTATAAAAAAAAATTAATGACAAGAATTTAAATTTAGTGGTGAAGCAAGAGGAGATTGACAATTGACATGTCTTACCTTGAACGGGGGGATTAAGACTCATTCGGGTCAAATGAATTGAAGTGGTGGTTCAAACTCGAAGGTGGGTTGTGTGGAGAAGAGGTTGCTTTTGGATGGATTTGCGATAAAGTTCGAAATTTTGAAATCATTCATTGGATTTGACCTACAATTATGTTTTGAGTAAAACGTTTATGGGATCTGGTTTGTTGGTAATTATACTGAGAAGTATACTTGACAAAAATGAACATATATAGTATGTTATCAAAGATTATTTAATTTATGAAATAAATAACGAATTGTCGTGCGATAAAATATTGTATAATTTTTTTGTGCACTAATGCCTGTATAAATGTGCGTACACTTATACAAATGAAAGAAAAATAGGGTTACGAGAAAGAGGTATTCTAATTACTCAAACCAAAATAATTGGCACTATTTACAATAAATAAATAAAATTCATGATGGGGCTTTCATAAATAAAAAGGAAAAGGGCAGTTGAATTATTTCAAATATAATATAATTTTTCTACAATTATAATTATTCGGTACAACTGAAAGGAGTCTTAAGTTTGGAGAAATATAACTATGGTGGGATGCCAGATTAAGCTTTATGGGTTTAAATATTTGCCTTTTGCTTTTCTCTTTAAAATACAAATTAAAGTGGGTTATCCCCCATCTTTTACTTTTCACTTTTCTCATTTTAAGGAAAAAATAATTTCAAACTAGATAAACATGTTTGGTGATTGTATCTAACTTAGATCCTACATCGTAAATTGTGAGTAAGAATGCAATATTATAGTTAAGATCCCATTACCATTAATATTCTTCAATAAGATGTGATCCCATCACTTGCTTATTTTCAACCTAAGAATCCCCCTAATTTATTCATCAAAATTATTTACTTACTATAAATTTTTATTTGAAATCTTGTAGAAGACTCTCCAGATGGTAATTAGGTTTTGAACAACTTCAGAATTGTTTGGCTTGCCTAAAATAGTTTAAAGAGTTTGTTAATAATATTGACTTTTATAATATATGTGTGTGTGTGTTCGCTTATTTACTTATCTATTCCATTTACTTTTTTTTTTTTCTCAGTGTCTTCAGCGTTGGTTTAGTGAGGTATTTCAAAATTACGGCACGCGCAGACACATATTGAATAGTTTGACCTTTGTATTGTTGCAATTAATTAGTTGGATGATTTATTTAATATCTCTCTCTCTCTCTATATATATATGCATATGTAGTTTTAATTTTTTACCTGCAAATTAAGATGATATATGTTTTTTTAATCTAAGAAATTGAAAAATGATTTTTGACATGTTTGTTTTCAAATTTGGCGTGTGTTTTTAGATATTTTTATTTTAAAAATTATATAAAAATAATATAGAAAAAAAGATAAAATTTAAAAAATATATTAATTGAATTTGTGTTTTTGACTCCAAAATGTGAAAACCACGCAAGTGAAACCAAACAATTAAATTAAAAACTTTAATTCTATAACAGTTGTTTTTATGGTTAATCACACTTACTTAAATAAGGAATTGATCATACGGTAATAAAAATAATAAAGCCAAAATAGAAAAATGACTTGAATAAAATAAAAATCGATTTCAAACTAGATTTTCTAATTCATGATCTTCCCTCACAAGATACGATACTTTGATTCCATATTAGCACATATTTGAGGCAGTTGTAACAATACTATCCTATATCATAGGATATGATTTGACACGTAGTCAAATCTGATTAAATCTGTTAATCTAACACTAAGAGGAAAGACGAGAAACATCAAATATCGCGAGGGTGTTAGAAGAAGCTTTTGGACCTGCGATCGGCAGCTTTCCTTTATTCTTACACTTAATTTGGTCTGATCTGTTGCAACGTATGATTGCGGATTTGCAACTGACTTCGCCAACTTCGTGTGACAGTTTTATGTTTAAAATAAATAGGCAGTCATGGGAAGTCCGACGCACCGTCACGCCAAACTTTTTCTTCTTTATTACACTTTCACCTAAAAAATTGAAAAAAAAAAAAAAAAAAAAAAAAGAGGGGGGGAATTCTTATAAATAAAGTTCAATATTTTTAAAAGGGTGTACGGTCTCATTCAGTTTTTCAATAGAATACAGGACCTAACTTTAGAAAGTTAGGATTGAGTCAGAATAATTGTTTAAACACTAAAAATAGATACGTCACAGGAATTCCACAAAAGGTCAAAGGGGTGTATGTGTTTATTTGGTGAGAAAATTTAATAACACCCCATTCAAAGCATAGGTTGTCAATTTGTTTTGAATCGAACCTTCGAACATGTGTTAGGTCTCAAATTAGAAACTCAAATATACGAACAAATCAAGAATATAAGAAACAAAATAAAAAAATGTAACATTTTACGTGTTACAACGAATTTGATTTTTTTTTGGGAGGAGTTTACTATATATAGAAAGTCCTTTTCTTTAGGTGAAGAAGATAAGGAAAAAACCCCAGAAGATATCGGTGAACTTCTCCTTCTGTGATTGACTCTCCAGAGATAACTCCATCTTCCCCGTTTTCCCTCATTTTCTGTGACCCCACACCACTTTTTCACATAATTAGTGGTGATTAATAATAGTTAATATAATAATTAGAGGTATTAATAGAGGCTCAAAATTGGGAATATATCAAATAATATAACAGAAGAAAGAGAAAAAAGAGATATAAAAATTGTTTTGGAAATATTGTATGTGTGAAGTATGTGTTTTTTTTTTAAAATTCAAAGAACTCGTTAAAGTTAAAGAAAGTGTACATATTTAAACCGAAGTAAAATTATTACTCAATGTTTGGGAGGGGTTTTTGTTGGAGAACATGTTTGGTAGGAGTAGGGTTGGAATTACTAGTATATTTTGAAAGAAGATTTTGATGAGATAAACAGTATAATTAATTTGAATATCTGTATAAAATATATAATAGAAATTAGATGATATGATGGTATATCGGGATAATGATTAATTTTTAAGATATAAATAAAAATAAATGTGGTTATATATATAATATATGGGTATTAATTTGATTGTTAATAGGTGTAATGATTGAAAAATAAATAATTAAATATATATGCACAAGAGGAGAAAATTTAGAATTTTAATTTAGATAAAAAATTTGTTAAATAGTATAATTGATAATATAAAGTTTGAGAAGATAATTTGAGAAGTAAAGTTAAATTCCAAACGCAATGCTAGAGATGATTATGTAACTATTGCCTTGGGAAGGTGAATAATTTATTAAAAAAATTTCACCTCTTAAATAATCAAATTAAATAGATTTTTCCACAAGAAAAGTAACGATTTTCGAACAAAAACAATGATTCTAATATGACATTGAGTTGTTTTTGTCACTTCTCTTACTGTGTCTTTTCATTCCAATTTTAAGTACATTTATAGTAGGGTAGTAGTCATTATTATACCACAAATCTTGAAAAAATCTACAAATCCATACTGTTAGATAGTTAGGTTTTAGTCTATTATCTTTTCTTACATGCTTCCTCATATGACATTGGGTGGTGTAATAACTACACCACCGTTCTTTCATCAAAGCCTTGTACATGTTATTTGGTCATCATTTACCTATTTATAGATAAATGTGTATCATTTTTTTATACTTTTGTCATATCTCATTTTCTTTTTACTAGTTGTGTTTTGCGTATGTATCCAACTAAAGTAGAAGACCTCTTGGCCTCCTTTTCTATTCACTCAAAAAGAGTGAGTAGAGTTATAGAGGCATTGTGTGAATTGGACATTCTTAATATGCATTTCTCTTAGTGTTTGCAAGAGAACTCTCTCATCCTCAAGTGCGTGGAACAACTCCAACATGACTTTACTGAAGCCTGTATGGAACTCAACAATTGCCTCCAAAGATGTTAGCACTTGGAATACTCCACATAGGATGTTTTGCAAAACATCCTTATTTTTTTTACAAGCTTTGTGCTTACCAAGGTTATCTAGGCCACTCCTTTCACAAATATCTTTATACTTACAGTGGTCAGTCCTATGTCTAATCGTTATTGGAAGAGCAAATAGTTGAATATTGCTTATCGACGCAGTTTGTTAACTTACTTACCTACCTGCATTGATGAGAGTTTATGCATGTAAATAGAAAGACAACTAGCAAGGACATGGAACCTCTGAGAGAATTGGTGAAGGAGATATGTTAAAAGTTCTACAAATGGAACTATCTATTAGTTAATCTCAAGGGAAAACATAAATGTTTTAACTTTTAGTAATTGAACCTTACCTGGCTTTTCATTATGAGTGTGTGTGTTGTAAAGAATGAATTTTCATCTATTAATTTACTTGTATTGAGGCTTAAAACTCCAATTTAAAAACATAACTAGTCATTGTTATAGTTTGGTAATGGACAAATTTTGCTTAAGTGGAGTAAAGTGTGATATGGAATCAAAAGACCCATTTCCAACAAAAAACTAAGAGACCAAGGTGGTGTTTTCAAGGTAGTTTGTCGAGGATCTGATTTTGGTGACAATCTCACAGTACATTGCGAGTTACGATAATGTCACTATAATGTCACAAAACTTGCATGCATGACTCATGTCAGCATTTTAGTATCGTTGTAGCACGTTTAAATGTGCTCCTCCATGCAATAATGGACTTTGAACACATAGAAGATGGTTTTGCACTTTAGGAATTAGATAACATGGTGTGAATTGAATTCTGCTGTATTAGTTTAAATAGATAAATACATTTGGAACTACCATTGTCTTCTAAAAAAATTAAAGAGCTAACACAGAAGAGAGAAGTTAGTTGACATAGAATCCTTTTACATGATTTATTGTTATGATATGGATGGATTGCAAATAAAGCTAAATCAGAATGACCCATGTGTGTCACGAAACTTGCATGCATGACTCATGTTAGCATTTTAGTATCTTAAGGGACCTTGGATTTATCAAATCCTGACAAATAGCTAGTATTGATTTAACAACATTTATCATACCTAGTTAGTTAGTTAAATTAGGAATCTAATCAATGGGGAATTTCCCAAGAGGGAAACTCTTTGGTTTAGCCCTACCATTTATTACACCCTTCTATGAAAGTTATGACTCCTTAATTAGCAATGTAGCTTTAGCTCAAAATTTCACTTTAGAATTCCACTTGAGACTAAGGAACTAGGACTTAATTTTTTTGATTATTGATCCTATGAATCAATTTGGAATAGCAAGTGCATCGAGAACTCTATGTGGGCAAGCATATGTAGGTGAGTAATATTTATAGTTGAAACTTATGGTGCCATTATTTGTCTCTTTTTAGTGTGTGTACTAGCATCTCTTTGATGGATTTACACAAACTGATTGTTGATATTTATGGGCTAGAGATGAAGCAAGAAGGGATGGAGGATGGTGGCAAATTCTCAATCCGAATGCGAATTCTCTCAAAGGTGATCTGATACTCAGATAGTTTCCATTTGGGCAATTTGAAGAGTATTCTATGGGGTTCAAAATATGTTAATGGACCATATCAGATCTCAATTACCCATGTTAGGGCCTTCCATAGTGAGGCTTGCTAGTTTTTATATATCCATTGAAACCAACATAGGGCCTAACTTGACATGTAAAAGCTAAATAAGTTGATCCTTTCTTCATCAGGCACCGAGTAAAAGTTGAAATACCTTTTGGCTTGAAAAATCCAATTATGAGGCTTGGATCCATCAAAGTGATTGGGCTCGCATTTAGGAGGTTTGGCATGTGAAGGATGTTGAAAATGACCCTTGTTGATGGTCGAAGAGATTAGCTAAGGATTTGTGCCGTTTGAGCTAGAGGCTTAATGATTATCAGAGTGCCAAGTTTTCTAAAGGTAATCCATTGTGGTTTATAGCAACAATTGAAGGGACTTGACAATCTATTGGAGGTCATGGATGGCTGTGCCATTAGTTTGCTAGTCGTTCGTGAGGCTCCTCTTTATTAGCTTTCTGTGTTGGATTTTGGAAGAAAAAAAAAATGAAAAACAAGCTTAAAATTTTAATTAAAGAAATAGGAGAATTGAAGGTAAAAAAACTTTATTGCATAAAGGGAAACTAACAAACAATGCCTTAAACTATTATAAGAGAGAAAAAGTGCTGGTGGATGTGAATAATAATTTGTAGCCATCACGCAATTAATGTGCTATTTATATACTACTAAAACCCTAGCCTAA
Source organism: Avicennia marina (assembly GCA_019155195.1). Taxonomy (NCBI): domain Eukaryota; kingdom Viridiplantae; phylum Streptophyta; class Magnoliopsida; order Lamiales; family Acanthaceae; genus Avicennia; species Avicennia marina. Next base: position 7,834,536 of record CM032777.1, on the reverse strand, counting down.
TTAAGGTAAGAATCCCATCTACTAACTACCATAATTAAAGGAAACAAACGCTAGGAAATGAATCACTAATTTGTAAATTGCTCTCCAAAAATCAAGTTTTATGTTCAGTAACCATTCTTCAAAATCTCCATCTTGCATAGAATATTCTTGGCCACTAAGACTCTTTTATTATGGAAATAATTCACCCCACAATCTTTGAATCAAATTTTCAATACTCTCCCTTGACTCAAAATTGCAAACTCCAAGTAATGTCTTGAAAAACTTATGTTTAGGGCTTGCCAATACTTTAGTGAACATATCTATCATTTAAACTTGAGTGCTACAAAACTCCACCATCACTTCTCCTTTGTTCACTAATTCTTTATGAAGTGATGCCTTAACTCAATATGCTTGGTTCTTCTAAGAAACGTTGGATTTTTAGTTATTGCTATAGTAGACTTACCATCACCAAAGATAATAGTCCTTTCCTCTTGCTTTTACAGTAAATCAAACAACATCCTCTTCAACCAAACACATTGGCATGCCACTAATGTTGCCACCATATACTCCACTTCCATCGTTGATAAAGCAATTGTTGCTTGTTACTTAGAAATCCAAGTAATTGCTTTCGCAACAAGGGTAAAAACATTACTGAAAGTGCTTCTTCTATCATCCAATTCACTCGCCCAATCACTATTACTAAAAGAAATCAATTTAAAGTTTTCAACATTGGTATTCCATATCCCGTAATCCAATGTCCCTTCAATATACCTTAAAATCCCCTTGCAATGCTAAAATGTTAGAAGGATTAGTCATAAATCTGAAAATAACATCTATTGAAAATGCAATATCTAACCTAGTATGAGTTATGTATAACAAACTTCTCACAAGGCTTCTAAATTATCTTGGATTAACCTTCTCCAAACCATCGTTCACTTGCAACTTTTGGTCCACATCCATTGCTTTGGATGCTATCCTACACTTAGACATGTTGAACTCCTTCAAGAGGTCCATTGCATACTTCCTTTAGCAAACAAAAATCCCATCCTCAACCTGTAAAATTTCAAGGCCAAGAAAGTGCTGCAACAATCCTAAATCCGTTATCTCAAAACTCTTCATCATGTCTTGCTTGAATGCTTCCGTCGATAATGGTTTTAATCCCATATAGATAATATCATCAACATACAAGCATACAATGATAATATGAATTACATTATGCCCTTTTAAATACAAAGTAGGTTCATTCTCGCTCCTTATGAAACCACTTTGATGAAAATAACTATTAATTTTGATATACCAAGCCTTTGGGACTTGTTTCAACCTATACAATGTCTTCCTTAATTCATATGCCATGTCCTCATTTTTAAGTACCACAAATCCTTTGGATTGAGTTACACAGACTTTCTCACTCAATTCACCATTCTAAAATGTAGATTTAATATTAAATTGATAGATATTCCATCGTAATTGAGCTACCAAAGCAATCAAAAGTCTTACAGTTTCAAATATTACCACTGATTGGAATGTCTCCATATAATCAACTCCTCGTTATTAAGCGTACCATTTTGCAACCAACCTTACTTTATACTTTTGTACACTCTTATCTACACAAAACTTAATTTTAAAGATCCATTTCAAGCTAATGATGTTCTTATCTTGAGGAAGATCAATCAATCCCAAGTAGCATTCTTTTCAACGGATGCTAAATCCTCATTCATTACGTCCTCTTATTCTTTTATTACCATGAAACACACTATATATTAATTATACGTTTTATATTTCTATCTTTTTCCCTCCTACTTTTATGCCAGTATAGCCTTTATTTGAGTGCTGCAAGAAATTACCAGACATTGGAGAATGTAAAGAAAGCGAGAACAAGTCAGATACCTTGTTACAGGCTATACATCTAAGCTCTGTATGGTCCTCCCATTGATCTGTATTACGGGAATATGTGATATTTTTGGCCAGTCCTCACCCTTTGGTTTCTTACATCTCTTCTCCAATTTTGGGCATCCCCATATATCCAGCGTTCTCAGTGATTTGACACACCTGAAGCCATCAGGTAAGCAGTTCAAGTTCCTACAATCAGTAATGCGGAATACACAGAGTGACTCGAGGCACTTTAGCCAGTCAGGCAGAGAGCATAATCCATCACAGTCGCATATTTCCAACTCTCTGAGAGAACTTAGTTGTTTCATGCTTTCTGGAAGATATTTGAGCTCAGGAAGGTGATTCAATAACAATTTATACTGGAGCGCCGTTCGTTTCAGTGGCCCCAACAAAGGCTTTAGTTTATTGCAATATTGAAACGACAATGTTCTGAGGGAAGGGAGGTCTTCGAATGCGGCTGCTGGAAATGATGTAAGATCATGGCAGCGAAAGAAGTTTAATGTCTCCAGAGAATTAAGGTACTTGAGTCCTTGGAGAAGATGTTCGTGACCAGAGCACAGCACGAGAGTTAAGTTCTTGAGAACAGAGAGGCTGACGAACACATTTGTCGGAGTCCTGATATGCAACCCAGAAATCTCCAGGGGTTCCAAGGCCATGAAATTTTGTAGTGGGTCTCCAGACGGAACTTCAACGCCCTTAGTGCACTGCAGGTCAAGATATTTGAGTGAACTGAGAAGTGATATGGATGTAAGAAGTTCTGCATTGTCACAATCTATATTCAAATGTAGGATGTTTGGCAGGAAAGGCAATCCAATCAACTTGGGGCACATGCGTATCAGTAAATTAGTTAAGCGAGGAAAACAATCGACTGAATCTGGCAGGCTCCATTCCTTGAGGTTGGGCAGGTCATAGACATGCAGTGTTCTCAGCGAAGGAAATGCAGATTCTCCATCTCCATGCCATTCAGCACCCAAATGCTTCACTGAATCCATCTTCTTCAGATTTAAATATGTGAGAGAGGGCAATTTCCCCAAGGGTGGAAGTTGTTCACACATTTGGCAGGAATCCAGAGTAATATTTTTCAAATTTTTAAAATCCAAAGTTGACATCCAGTTGGGGAATCTTGATCCTTGGTACCGCTCAATGCAGATCTCTTCGAGATTCTGATGAGGTTGGAGACTTTGTAGAACCTCTTCAAAATGTTCAGCCGAGTCGTTTTTGATGTCCTTCGTCCAAGATAAACTTAAACAAGTCAGATTTCTTTTTGCCATCAAATTGGCCCTTTTGGCATCCTCTGAATTCCTCACATTCTCGAGCCCTTTTATGCTCAATCTTCCTCCAAGGTTTAACTCCTTCAGCTGGTCTATTTGATAAGACGCATCTTGACCTACAATGAAAATGCTTAGGCTACGCAGGTAAGTCAAATCTCTGAGTTCAGGTGGTGTACAGACAAGTGAAGAAGAGTCTGGAATTTCAACAAACATGAGATTTTTCATCACTTTCAAATTTTTAGGCAGCTCACGGAGAAAAACGGAATTCGTAAGCTTCAATGTCTGAAGGTTAGAGAGACGAGTTAGGGATTCAGGTAACTCTCTTGAATTATTGCACGACATGCAGAGGTACCTCAGATATTTTAATTTGCAAACTAAATTTGGCAAATTTTTTATGATAGGAGCTTCCACGTGCAGCGCTCTTAGATATTTTTGCTTTGAGAGGAAGGACGAAAAACCTTCATGGTCCACCCAACTTGTACAAGGCTCTATAATTGACCGCAAAGAGCCATCATTTGGCAGATTGAGCGTACTCTCATTATCCGGAACAGCGTCAATTGTCCGTGGGCCAAAAGACAAGTGACGAAGTGTAGTAGGCATTTTCACCACCTGGCCACAGTTAGAGGTTTCATGTCCCATAACAGATATTGCTAAATCATGCATCAAATCATGCATTGTACATGTCATGTTGCCTCTATCACCTGTCGTCACATCTTGGAAGAAACATCTCCATTCCAACTCTTTGAAGATCGAGTAACCAGCGAGGGGCAACTCTGTTAGGCCATCAGAGGGAACAAAGCCATTTGCCATCCATAGCTGGATGAGCCAATCAACCTGCATCTTATAATCCTTGGGAAATACGCAGCAATATGCAAAGCATTGCCTCAACTGCGGCAGTAAATTGTCGTAGCTTAATCTCAAGGCAGGTAGGATACCATTTTCGTCATCTGATAGTTGCCAGATTTCACTTTCTTTGATTGTTAACCATTCACTTTCACTGCATTTAAGCTGCATCAGGCTCCCCAAAGCCTTGATAGCCAAAGGTACACCACCACATTTATGCACGATCTCCTTACCAATAGCAACAAAGTTTTCCTCCTCCTCTGTAATTGAAAATGCTCTTTCCTTGAACAAGGACCATGAATCTTCTTGTGTCAGATACCCAATTTGGTGTACATCATTAGTAGCCATCATAGAAGCAACTTTCTGAATGCGGGTTGTCGCCATTAGCACGCTGCCTTTCGAATCACACCTCAATACTTCTTGCAATCCATCCCACAGTCTATGGTTCTCATTCCAGACGTCATCTAAAACCAATAGAAATCTCTTTCCTCTCAACCTTCCCCGAAGATGGCGCTGCAGTGCATCCAACTCTAAAAGATTGCATGCACCTCCATCAACAGATTCTATAATTGCCCTAACCAATCTCTGTATGCTAAAATCATCAGAGACGCACACCCATATTCTCAATTCAAAATGCCTCTCCGTTCTTTCATCATTGTAGGCCATTTGTGCAAGGGTGGTCTTCCCAAGTCCCCCCATTCCCCAGATTGCATAGACAGAAAGTTCATCATGACTACGTGCATTATCAAGTAGCTTCTCCATTATCTTTTCCTTTTCCTCTTGCCTTCCATAAATTTTCGATTCATTCACCAGTGAAGTAGTCTGCCTACTCTCTGGTGTCACTCCAAATCGATTCTCGACTACACCTTCCCCTAGATGGAACTTAAGTCTCTCTTCTGCTATGACGTCTAATCTTTCCCTTATATTTTTCACTTTTTGGGCCATTTTATATCGGAATTGCAATGGATTTCTAAAGTTTAGAAATGATTTACCTCTTTCAGAACCCATCTTTCGCCTAAGGTCCTCAGTCGCCATCTCATCCAGTACGTTTTCAGCATCATAAGCAGCATCTTTCAGCTCCTTGAGCCAGTTCTGCAGTGACCCACTCTTCCTTTGCTTGATCTCAGCGTCTTGGAGAACAAGTTGGATTGTGGTAAATGTACTTCTCAGCTTGTTGAGTTCATCCTTCAAGCCCCAGAGACGGCCAATCTCTTGTAGTGAAGCTGAACTCAAAATTCGAAGGATTGCTGCGGCAAGTGCAGAGACTAGATGATCTGCCATATTTTCGGACTCACAAGCACAGATAATTCAGCTTGAAATAATTTGAGGAGAAAGTTTTATGAGATGATAGTCTATGAATTGCAGAAGAAAGATGATCAATGGCAGATAATGCAAACTAAGTCAATGGCCAAAGTCTAAGCACAGGGCCCTACCTTTTTGAAAAATCTTGCAAATGAGGTTTGGGGCAGGAAATCAAAGAAGAAACTTGTGTGAACATGGAAGCTTCGTGTCGAGATCGCAACACTTTCTTTTTGGACCCAAATTTTTTCTTATTTTGTTGGAGTTAAATAATTAATCGAAACAAAGCATCAGAACATGAACACTACATTAATCTAAAGCAGATTTTCTTTTACGATATTTGCTTTTTGTATAAAATCTAAATTTTTACTTCGTAAAATTACTTATTAATTTTAAAATTATGTACTTCTTCGTTCTGATTTATTTCAACTTCATCTCCTTGCTTTGATATTTTTTTTCATTTATTAGGGGAGAAATAATAACTTTGCTTATGATTTAAATAATATAATTATAGAATATATTATCAGATAAAAATGTCGTGAAAAAATAAATAATAATTAAATACATATTTAGTATATGACTATAATACGAAAGAATATATTCATCATTTATTAATATATATATATGTGTGTGTGTGTGAAATTGAATACATTTTATCAAATATATAGCAATTACATAAATATACTCAATTCCAAAAAAGAAAAAAATTTCGTACGCGTGTTATACTCCTGCACGACATTGTGGACTGTCGAGTTTTATGTATCAAATTGGACGAATGAAAAAATTCACGCACGAATTTCTATTACAACTTATAATAACTGATTAATTATTTTTATGTCTTTCGCTAATTTATTCTATCTAGAACTGAGCTATGGCACTTAACCATTTTTTAAACATTTTTAAAACTTCAAATTTTCGCTCTAGAAGTTCTATAACACAACACTATTAATTGGAAAATTTCATAAAAATTGATAAGTACATAATTGTGTGATATATTCAACTTAAATGGCCATAATTTTTTCATAGTCTGATATCTATTTTCAGACCTATTTTGGAAAGATATTGAGAACTAGTTTTGACATAAAATTATATTGAAAATTAAGAAATCTAAAGAGCTAGTGATAAAAAATTAAAATAGTATGAGGACTAAAACTAGGAATTTGGGAATTGTAAAGCACTTGCCATTAAAAATTGATAAGATTTTTCTCACCTTTTTTATTATATTATAGTTGGAGAAAACCTAGTTTCTAAGAAGAGTGGACTTTGGCATTTAGAGTCATTATGTTTCAGTATAAATCATTAAATTATATATTTACCTTTGAAACCATAGATATATTTTAGTAGAACAAAACATGTTAATAAAAATTTTAAATATTTTACCCTTTTATTGTGACATAAATTTTTATGGACGTGCTGTATGAACAATTTCATTCTTTTGATACTATTTTATTGTATGTGTAATTACGTAAATTTATTAACATAATTTTAATTAGAAAATCACATAAAGAATAATAGTTACGTTATATCAATTTTTAAGAATAAAAATTGCATTTTTGTTCTCTTTGTGAAATGAGTGCTTCGTATCTATTATTTTTTGGAGTTTGCCTTGAACAAAGAAGTTCTTTCGTTGTTAAAGAAATTACGTTTATATCTCTTAATATTCGAAATTCTCTGTGACCAATTGATAGAACATGTGAAAAGGCATGAATGCCCTCATTTTTTATGAACACATTTGAAAAACTAGAAATTCATTATTTTGAACTTTGTCTAAGATTCCCCTCAGTTGTGAGGTCTGTTTGCTTTCTTAAACAGCTTACATCACTTCTTCTTGCCCCTCTCTCTTCTCTAAGAACCCTGACTACTTCTTAAGCCATTTTTCTTAAATTTCATTTTTCACTTTTGGCAAATTCTTCTCTGACTTGCTCCATTCACAGTCAAAAAAAACAATGTGTAGAGAGCATATAGCTACAATTTGTGTAATAACCGGTCCTTTTTGTCCAACCCAAAGCAATGAATAATGGGAATTAATAAGGTTGGTCCAACGTTGCCAAAATAATGGGAATTTGATTGATACTAGGATGACAACCTACCATAAACATTTGAGAGACTTAGGGGCCTGATTGGGAGTGGGATGATTAAGTATTGATTGGGGCTGATTATGGGATGAAATTATGTAGGAAGGATCTTACTATTCTTACTAAGGTTAATCTTACGTCAATTACCCTAGTATAGCCCTACTATAATAACATAGCTCCAAGGGGCTGTAGAAATTTGACTCCTCTCACCCCATAACACCATTTGGCCCCCTAGGTGCAGCAGCAAGGAAGGGATTCCAGCCTGAACTTAGGTAAAACTCTTAACCCAAATCTCGTACTTCAAGTCGGTTATGTAAAAGACTAATCATTTTGAATTGTAGACGCTCCTATATGAATTTTTTGAGTACACATGCTTGTTTTTTATGAACAAATATGTAAAAACACGTAATTACATGTACACGTGTAGGCATAATGACTTGGACATTGTGTATCCGAGCTAACCGTGCACACCATTACTTCCACATATATTTGACCATAATTCATATTTCCCCCATCAAACCATAGTAAACACAAGCATGAACATGATTAATTGTATGTATTTTCACCTAATATAGCCTTAAAACTAGTATTCAGACTCTAAAATGAGTAAAAGGTGTAAAAATATGATTTTGGACAACTTGCCAAGTCAATAGCCTAACACTAAATTGATCTCAGTTGATCTAGGTGGTGCAATCAACCCAAATCGATTGTGAGGGACATGATAATAAATCCCATGGCGCCCCCCCTCCATCGACACCCCAATGGACATAAACAATCACCCTAGCAATCTAAGTGATGCGATTAATCATGATCGATCAAAATGAGATCAGATTGTAAATCTAAAATCCCTAACCAACGATTCGTGATCACCAAATCGATATGGGCCAGTCGCGATCAATCCTAGAACTACCTGATTGATCATAAGAGGCCTTGGATTGTTATTGCAGAATGCTCACTAGGAGATTATTGTGTGGCAGAACGATTTGGAAGCACCAGGATGTATCTAGAAGACTGCCAAAATCAATCTAGAGGTACCCAAGTTGATCCAGAACCCAATTTTTATCATCATTCCACCATTTCACATTTCCAATCACCATGTACCCATAAATGTTCATCGTAGACCCATGGAAAATACTGTCCACTCTATCCAAGCATAAAAAATTCAACAGTGATATCGAAATTACAAGAAATACATGGGAGAATTTCACAATCATGTAGGAAAGAACCAAACAATGTGTCCCAGATTTTGGGGTGCACTTAGGACAAACATAAGATGTTTAATTCATTAATTTGTGAGTTAATACAGAGATTATTTTGGTTAAATAGAAATTCCAAGCCCTATGGGTAATGAGTAACCAAATCAACAAAGTTGACACTAAGTAAGTGAGTTACCTTTCACAATTTTTATAATTGCTTTATTTTAAATTGACTTTTATTGTGCAAATAAAATTTCACTGTGTAAATGGGCTTATCTTTTTGAGTTTTTAACTACCTATATAATTAACTGATTTTTCCTACAATATATGTTTCAAGTCAAACTCTTTATGCTATGTGTAGGACAAAATTTTTGAATAATAAGAAAAATTGGTGTAAGATCAAATTGTTTGAATCAAATTGAACTTCTATGTGTTTAATTTTCTAACTTTAATATTCTAATTCTTTCTTCAAAAATGCTTTCTTTGAAACGTGAACAATCTTCAAGGAAAAGACTTATACTTGATCTTCCTTGAGAATTGTTAGGTTTTCAGTAATGCTAATCTTGGCTTAGTACCACAATCTTGAATCAAATGCTAAATTTAGAGACTTTAATGAAACACATCTTAAATTAGTGATGAACTTCTTGAATTTGATGAAGAATGTAACGAACTTTTTGAATTTGATGAAAAACGCTTTGAATGTTCTTGAAAATTTTAGAGAGAATTTGGAGAGCTTTCACTAATTCAAGTCTTTAACTACTTCAACTCTCTAACTTTTGTCTCTTTTTCCATGGACTTTGATCTCTATGTATAGTTGGAGGAAAGATAAACTGGTTGCATTATCTTATTAACATAGCACAGTCTTCTTAGCTATCACAATTTATACTTTACTCGGCAACTTAATAGAAAAGTTTAATTTTGTAGAGTCCTTGTCTTGTCAGCTTCTAACAATATTATGCCATTTGTCATCTAATTAAAATCTCAATTTATTTATTTATTTATTTTTGAAATTACATTTATTTAAACTTCTAAATAAATAAAAAAAATTGATTTAATTGATATTTTAGAGCCATATTTTCCATGTGCATTATTTTGTTGGGCATAAACTTTTAATGTGTTTATAAATGCCTCTTCGAAACTTATTTAAGAGAAACATATTTTTAGATGAATAAGTCTCAAAAATACACACACACACACACACACATATATACTGTATGAGATGGACCAAAATGTCAGTGGCCTTTGAATTTTATTTCATGCAAGAAGCCCACCAATTTTGCCTCTCATTTGTTGGACAAGCCTTTGTCATCTAACAGGCCATTTCGAGGTAGTAGGAGATAAGTTAGTTCAGCTCATTTTGTTGAGAGTGGTCTTTCTCATGTTGTTAGAGATTGTCTTATGTCTTAGATGCACATCCAAACCATAATTTTGATTATCCAAGAATAATACATCTCCCAATGCTGATAGCTATCTGTAAGAATTGTAACTTCATTCTTCTTCCATGCCACCACCTTTCTTTAGATAGGAATCTAGCACAACGCACACGACCATCTTTCTTCAGATAGAAATCTAATACAACGCTTTCACTTTGGACATGTGATCTGAGATTTCTTCCTAAATTCATTATGCATATTTTTTCACACCACTTTGATCATCCAAGTAGTCTTTTAAGTGTATGAAAGCATCAAAACTCACCTCTATAAATTGTACGAGAATTTTGAAACCAAAAGATATGTTTGGCCTTCTCCAAGCTCCACTTCAGACTTGTCTTCACCATCCACCATTTAGCTGCGCAGAATTTAGGCCTTCCACAGGTCTAGATGGCCTGTCTTTTAACTACCAGGGAAGACGTTGTAAGAAGCCATTGCTTTCTTTTATTGCCATTATCTTATCTCTCTAAACTCTTTTTTTTTTACTAGTTTCTTCCTCAACAAACTCTAGAAGGCACTTAGTGCTGGAAGTTAACTGTAGCATCTATAAAAACATTAAAACTTTAAACACAATCGTGGGCTGATGGGTATGTAGGATAAAATTCTTGGAATTGGATTTTTATAACAAGAAATTTGTACAAATCGATTACAATTTGGATCGAATGAAATTTTGTGGGTTCTATTTTCTAATTTGGTCCTCTAATTTTTCTCCTAAGAATGTCTGTCTGAAACTTGAGCGATGTTTAGGAGAAGGGATTGTGCTTGATCTTTCTTGAAGGTTGCTTAGGTTCTAATTAACGTTAATCCTTGGGCTTAATACTTTGATTTGATTCATACATTGGATTTTAAATATCAACTTGGATTTGGGGACTAACTCCTTCAATTTGGCGAAGAACTTCTGAAATTTGGTGAAGAACGGTTTGAATGTTCTTGAGGATTCTAGAGAATTTAAGGAGAACTTGAGTCTTTAGTTGCTTCTTTTTCTTCTTGTGTTCTCTTGTTGATGTTGTATCCTTTGGTTGCTTGTTGTGCTTTCTTCGGTTATTGTGTGTGTTTTGATTTGTAGATGTCACCCTTATTTATAGGAGTGGAGAAGGCTCTGCTGCCATGTATAATTGACGGCTTGGCATCACCTGATTGGTTGATAATATTTGATTTGGTATTATTTCTTTTAATATGATGATTTCGAATTAATTGTTAAATTAACAATATCTTCTTTCCAAACTTGCAGGACCTGACATGTGACATGTTCTGATTGGCCCGTCCCAACATCTATCACGATTTAATTGGACAGTGCCATTTGTAAGAAAAGTGTTAGATTATTTATTATTTAATTTTAAGAATTTTGTTTATTTTAATCCCTAAAATATAAATAATTAATTATTAGTGTTTTATTATAATAAAATCTCACATGACAACATTTGATTGGAAAAATATTTTAATTGCTTACAAATGCTCTCTCGAGACTTGTTCACGGAGAATTTCATCTCAGCATGAATAAGTCTCCCTTTTGGTATGTATATATATGTTTTTTTTATTGTATCTTTCCACAAAGGATGGTGGATTCGCTCATCTCCAAGTCTTCTGCTTCCTTCCCAATTGACTGGGATCGTGATCCCAGAAACTTCACCCCTTTAATTGCTGGATTTCCAATTCGGACATTGCCAGTTGGGTTATAAATGTGTGCCACTCGTTTGCAGCTTTAGTTGGGTTTAGCCTTCATCTTCGATTGAGTTAACAGTCGTCCTGCCCAAACCAGTAGTCTGCTCATCGTTCAGAAGGTTCTAGATAATCCAGCGGTGCCTAGAGACTCACACCGTAAGTACTCGATTCTCTTTGCTTTTCGAAATTCCTGGCGTTGGTTGGCACGGAGGGTGCTGTATGGCCGGTCCCTGTTGTTGGCGAGGTTGGGTGGCGATGGCATCGCTACTGATGTGCAGGGGTGTATTGAGTGAGCCACGACGGAGGTGTTGCGCAGTGCGGCGGTGCTACGGCGACACTAGGTGCTGCGCGTGCGCGGACGGTGGCTCTGGGCGACTGCAGACATTAGGTGAAGCGCTGCGGTGCACTAGACAGAAGTTGGTAGGAATCTGCGGCAATGTCACGCAGCCAGAGGCATTGCACGCTGGAGGTATGCGAGGGTAAGCGGTAGTGCAGGGAGCATTTGAGATGATTCAGAGGGGGAAAGATTTAAGGCTTTGTTTGGTGTTTGGTTTATAGGGGAAACAAGGGCGTGTTTGGTTAGGATAGATTTTTCAAGAAAGAAGAGTGAGGTTGTGTCCGACTGTGCAGATTTTTCCTTTTTATATCACTTTGTAAGTTAGGCCTTGTGATCTTAGGTTTGAGCCATGAACTTGGGCTGGATTCTTAGATTTGGACTTGATTTATGGACTTAAACTGGACCTTTGAATTTGGACTTGATCCATAGACTTTAGCTGGTCTCTAGGACTTGAACTTAAGCCATGGACTTGTACTTGAGCCATGGATTTGTGTTGGACTCTTAGACTTGAACTTGACCCATAAACTTGAACTGGTCCCTTTAACTTAGGTTAGATCCATGGACTTGGGTTAGACCTTTAGACTTGGGCTTGACCCATGAATCTAAGCTGGTCCCTTGAATTTAGACTTAATTGATGGACTTGGTTCCTTAGACTTGGGCTTGATCCATGGACTTTGACTGGTCTCTTAGACTTGGAGCTGGTCATTAGGATTTGGCCTTGACTTGGCCTTGACCCTTTTTAATCACTTTGTATAGTTTTAACCCTATTTCAACTCAATTAAGTCTAACGCACTACTTTCTTCTATGTGGCAATTCAAAAGATGACATATTTTAAGAGTTATGTTGCATCATCCGAGGAAGAATGCTTGATTATTTTTGATAATAGGAACTAGTGAGTGGAGTGAGGCATCTCTTTGATTGTGCATGCCTCCCTGATTAGTCTCTTTGCAGTTTCTCAACCCAGGCTGACTGTTTCTAGGTGTATTGATGAATGGTCACAGCCCGCTTCTCTTAGCGGTCCACCAAGGCATGGACCTTGCAGTTGAGCCACTATTAACCTTTTGATGAAGTTGTGCCTTTGGCTACACTCGGCCGCCACATCATCAGTGGGGAGGTTAAATAGGCTAGTCATCTTGACTTGACTAGTGAGTTTCAATACATCCCTAGATATTAGGAGTAGACCGAAAATGTTCTCAGCAGGTGTAAACCTAAGCTAGACACTGCCAAAATCTTCGATGCAGTGTATGCTTCACTATTCTCACATGACTGAAGCACGGGGATCATGAAGGCATTTCTTGAAGCCTGATACCCTCTCACCAATACCCTGTTAACTTCGCTTGAGGAGATGTCAATATTCCTTTATGACTTGTGTTCGATGGCCAGACTCCCTATTAAGGAAAAACTTTATGACGAGGTCATCCCAAATGCTAAGGAGTTAGTTGGCATTGACAGAACAGGTGCGAAGTTTGTTTCCCATTCATGCAAATATCTGTTCCATGCTTTCCATAAGCTTTGTGGCAGGGTTCCCATGGACCAACATCAGAAAGTACCAATTTTTGATGAAGTTCTGGTGTAAAAGGGCTATAAAATATTGTGTGCCTCCTGCCTGCAGAGAAAAGAGGATAGTATGCCCCTAATCCACGTATAATCCATCTGGGGATATTGATCCACTTGCACCTTGGTTTGTGTCAGAAGAGATCTTGTTCGTGAGTCTTAGCATTAACGGGGGAGCCAGGGAGGAGGCGTATATGGCAACGTTCTTACCATGTTGACTTTGTGTCTTTGTTCACTCTAGTAAAGATGTTGGGTTCATACGGTCAGGTACATTTAAAATAGCTCGAATTATGGCTACTAGGAAATATATGAGCCTTGCAGTCCCAGTTCTGCCATCCATTTATAGTAGCCTAAATAGAATTGTGAACTCTTGCCGCACATCTCACAAGCTTGCAGCAGTCCCGATGCACTACGTTTACAGGTGGATCTCGCATTACTTCAAAATCCATTTTCACGTCTTCAAGGGCGTGCCAAATCATAAGATGATGTCGTATTCTAAAGAGGAGTCCATCAAGTTTTATAACCTAAGCGAGGCCCGAAGCGAATTCATAAGGGCAAACAAGTCTGCTGAAAACTAGTAAACCTATCGAAACTAAACTGCTTAGAAATTTATATCTTTTGCTCCATATTTTAGAAAATAAAAAATGCATTACAATAGAATGTAAATAGTTTTTTATTTTATATTTTTGCACCAATAAGTAAATGTTTAATTAGCAGACTTCATTTTATAGAATTTTATTGAACTTTTTATTTAATAATTTCATTTACTTTTAAAACTAAATTTTGAAGCATAGTTAAATTAATAACTTTCTACATTTGTATTATCTCAAAAAAGTTGATTTTATTTACAATATATTATATTCTTATGCGTCAATTGTATTTTGATTATTAATATATTTTTTAATAGTATGTATTACTTTCAACTTGTTCAATATATAATATTCATTAATTTAGCTCACACAATGGATATTGTAGAACAACATCATATTCATTTATGCTTTTTTTAAATATAAAATTAAATATTTCATAATTTAATTAATAAATAAATAATTATTTTAAATAAACATGCTAATGTTGAAATATTATAGAATTTTACTTGAATTTTAATTTTTAAGAAATTAAATCAATATTAGAAAGTTATTATCAAATTTTAATCAATTTATCATATAATTTTACATTTCTAAACTTACATAATTTTACATTTAATTTTAATTAGGATTTCACATCATCTATTTTGTACTTATAGATTTATTAACTAATTTTTTGCTAAAGCTTTTCTATCTTACATAGTGATTAATTTAAAAAAAAATAAAATTTTAGATAAAATCTTTTATACATCATATTATATATGGTTGGAAAGATCTAGTAATTTACTTTTATACAAAATTAATTTCATTTGAAAATTCCAAATATTTTAAAACTTATGCCCAAAAGAAGAAAAAGTAATGTTTTTTAAATACAAAGAGTTTCTATTATCTTTTTTTTACTTAGTATATGACTTTATCAAATTCATATGTTACCCTATTTTTGTTATTTTATACTATTTCAGGCTTAAATTTTGTAAATCAAAAATTGCAAGAAACCAATCTTACATATATGTAAGATTGATTAATAGTTTTTGGGGTGTAAATATATGTAAATGTGTATGTATATAAATATTGATTAGAATATGAATAGATATAAGAATGAAAGAATAATTAGTTTAATATATAGGCTATGTTTGGAAATGAGGTTTTGTTGGATATGATGTTTGGTAGGAGTTGTATTAGAATGAATAGTATATTTAAAAAGAAGATTTTAATGAGATGAATAATATAATTTTATTTAAATATATATGTATAATAATGACTGTATGATATGATAATTTATAGGTATAATGATTATATTTTATGTTATAAATAAAAAATAATATGAGTATATGTGTGATATATATATATATATATATATAAGTATTGATTTGATTATGAATAGATGTAATGATTGAAAAATAATTAATTAGTTATATATGTGTGTGTGATAGAGAAATTTTAAATTTGAATTTGTATAAAAATAGTGTTAAATAGTATGTTTGATAAAATGAAGCTTGAAAAAATATTTTTGGTGTTGAAAATAGGATTCCAAACATAATCATAAATCGAAGAAAAAATTTTGAAATTGAATTTGGGTGAAAACTTTATGATGCAAGATGTTTGACAGTGAAAAGTTTAATAAGGTACGGGCAAATTAAAAGTTGGCTAACAACCATACCCTTATAGATACACCATGTGTGTTTGTTTGCGCACGCACATATTTTGTGAAATTTTCTCCCTAAAATGAATTCTCCACGAATTGGCTATCATCTGAACACAATTCTAATTTTTCATGCCATGATATGATTATTTTAGCGAAGAAAAAAGGGTTTTAAATTAATGTTTTCAAAGTTCAATTATATCATATATATTGTGGTGAAGGTTGGTTTTAACTATAAATGATTTCGCGATATTCTTACATGTTATTTTATTTATCAGTCATGTATATAAAATTAGTTTAAAAAGAACAATTTTATTCATTTTGTTTCCATATATGAACGAAGCACAACGTACCTTCCAGTATGTATTTCTTTTTTCATTTTTATTGTATTTTTAAATTCAATCTGGTGTCCTATTATTCCAATCTTGTATACAAATGATTAATTGTCTTAAATTGTTAAGGCTATCTTTGCGGCCTTTTTGGAGTGTTTTCTAAAAACGTATATCCAACTTACCATTTTCTCTCTTTTATATGTAAGCCAACTCAGACAAGATTTGATTTCTGTATTTGGCTTCTCTCCCAGATTAGTTTAACTGCCCCCAAATCCCTCGACTGGAACACTCTCTCTTTTAAAATCGTTACTTTCTTCGGGTCCTGAACAATCTAAACACGCCCTTTTGGATAAGATTATTGCCCAGCCATCAACCATTTACTTTGTGCCAGAGGTTGAGCTCTGGACCACAAAAATCTGGTTTGAGAACGTAACCAGCCTTTGTTACGGTTGGGCAATTGGCAAGTTTTATTTAGGTAGGCACACAGCAGGAGATGGAATCAGAAGAGCCATTTATGGCAGAAAACAGGGAAATCAAGGGGGTGTTTCCAGGGCAGTTTGTGGAGGATCTGATTAAGGTGAATCGCACTGCACTGCCCATGATTTTGGCGCCATCTGTTTCTCCAGTGTTATAGTAAGCCACTTGTACTTCAGTAAAGAAGTAAATGCTCGTGGCGATGCATTTTTCTCGTTAGTTCGTCTGTCCCTTTTCGTGATCAGCAGAGATGAGTGCACTGATCATATAAACTGGCCGTAATCTGTGATGATCATTTTCATGATTAGCGGGCTGATGTTATTGATCCAGGTCGCTTCATCATATATTCACTCATTTATCCACTCGTACTTTGCCTATGGAGTTTTCGGAGTAAAGAATTGCTTATTTAATTCAGATACTTTATACTAATTTCTTCAGCAAGTTTGTTAGTTGTTGTAGGGCGTTCAGTAGTGTTTTGAACACACAGAAGAGGCTGTTGCAATTCACTAAATTAAATTCTGATGCATGCCGTCAAATATATGTTCTGCACTTTAGATAGTGTCATAGTGGAAAATACTACATGATTTCTAACATCCGAGAAATTGGCAGAGTCTTCAAACTTCATTTTCGGCGGGATTTCATATAGAAGTTTTGGACCAACATTTTATGCACTGACTCTCACCACAAGCATTAGAAAGAAGAAGAAAAGTAGAACCAGCACAGAATTTACCAACAGATTTATCTGAGGTGACATCAATTTTTTATGCAGTGTTGGTTGATCATTCTTCTCTCTTTTATTTCAAAATAAAAAGGTATAATGTTAGCTTTAAGAGGAATGCATATTTCATCATAGTTGGTGCCATGGTATTAGAACACTTCTTCCAGAATGCTAACAATTTTGCAGGACCATGAAACATCATTTTTTAGTTGACTATTTGCAAGTTCAGTTTCTCTTCCATTACGGTGAAATTATTGGACTTTTTTCTGATTTAACATTTTTTATTTCTCATGTTTGATATACATAACGCTGCATGTTTTTTCTGATGTTAATTTCTTTTTTTCCTTTTGCATTTTGTGCGTTTGGACATTGTACTTTTGAAGCTCCAAATAGTCTTGAGAAACCCACTATTGAAACTTATCTCAATGAGCTTTATTTCCAAGCATCTGTTTTCTCTTTGTGAATATGGTTTCTGGTGGGCGCACGCAGACACACACACATGTATCAGACATCAAAAGGGCTTTCGATAGTAATTTGAGTTTTGTTGGTTTTTGTTGAATGGGAAGTGGAACTCAAGCACTGTTTAAATTTATTCCTGAGTGTTGAATGCTTCTATGCATCAATCTTGATCAGATAATCTAAGTAACATGCATGACTAATCAATCAAAAATGAGTACTCGGGTTGAATTGATGACAGGAGGAAATTTGAAGAAAGAAACAGAAACTGCACTTTAACAGAAACAAAAACTGATACATCTTAGCAGAATTACTGTTTCATTGCATTATATAGTCCATGCAATTGGTTAACTTCTACAGTTACACACCAATATAACTAACTCATGCACAGTTAAGATGGACTAAATAAGTGCTGTAAAAGATTACAAGAGGATTGATAAAAATGAAAACTTTACAGCTTAAGTGTCATGATAGGTGTATCAGTCCCTTTAGTTGTCACCTTTGTCCCTTTTCGATCTTCCATTTGACACTCTCCCTCAAGATGAGTATGTATATTTTCAACACTCATCTTGCTCAATAACCCTTTAAGTTGTCTGGATCCAATGGGTTCTGTGAATAAATTAGCTAATTGCACACTTGTCCTCAAATGCTCCAACTTGCACCTTCTCTCAGATAAAATGTAAATCTAGATCAAAATGCTTGGTCCTTTCATGATATGTGGGGTTCTTACAAATCTGTAATGCACTTTCGTTGTCACAAAACACCTTAATTGGTCTTACATAGCTCACTTTCATTTCTTGCAATAGATTACCTATCCAAGTGCCTCACAAATGCATGCCCCAAGAGCTTTATATTCAGCTTCAACAGAACTCCTTGCTACTATATTTTGTTTCTTTGATTTCCAACTCACTAGTGATTGTTCATATGTAATACAATAGCTTGTAATAGATCTCTTTGTATCTTAACATGCTCCCCAATCACTATCCGAATATGCTAAGATTTCTGATTTTCCATTCTGCCTCATTAGAATTCCTCTTCTAGGGGCTGAATTTAGGTATTTCAATACCTTAAAACCAGCTTGTAAATGTGATCTTCCTAGTTTGCTCATAAACTACGATAAATTTTGTACAGTAAAATTGATATTCGGCCTTGTAAAGGCTAAGTAAATTAACTTTCCAACCAGCTTCTGATAGTAAGTTGCATGTGGATCCTCCCTTCTTAATCTCTAGCTGCTGTCCATAGGTATAACAGTTGGCCTTGCTCTAAATACTCCATATTCTTCAAGCATGTCTAGCACATATTTGGTTTGGCATAGATAAACTCCTTCACTTGATCTTGCTATCTCTATACCTAGGAAGTATCTTGGTTGTCCTAAGTCCCTCAACTTGAATTTACTCTTCAAAAATATCATGAAGTCATCAATCTGCCTCGGTTTTGTACTTCCCACAACCACATCATCCATATATATTAGAAGTATCATCTTATCCTTTTCATGTGTACCTTTTATAAAGAGTGAATGATCTGATCTGGATTGAATAAATCGATAACTGCATAGAATTTCCTTGAATTTGATGTTCCATTGCTTTGATGCTTGCTTTAACCCATACAGTGAATTTTTCAACTTACAAACCAATGCTTGTGATTTGGCATGACTCTCTCCATTCAGCTCATAACTTTGAGGCAATCTCATGTATACTTTCTCTTCTAAGTGACCATTCTAGAATGCATTATGTATGTTAATTTGTCTCATTTCCCACTGCCCTATGGCTGCCAAAGCAAAGAACAGTCTGATAGTTGAATGCTTTACCATTGGGCTGAATGTCTTTTGGTAGTCAAATCCTTCAATTTGGTTATATCCTTTTACAACCAGTTGTGCCTTAAACCTCTCAATTATTCCATCTAAATTGAGCTTGGTTTTATAGACCCATTTGCACCCTATTGCATGATGACCTTTGGTAATTCCATTAAGTCCCATGTATTGTTTTCCTCCAGTGCTTTAAGCTCCTACGTCATGGCTTCTCTCCAATGTGGCTCCTTCATAGCTTCTTCATAAGAACTTGGCTCATGTATGCTGTTAAGAGATTATAGATAGCAAGAATATTCTTTGGAGAGTTTGGTTGATCCTAGACAATTGGCTCTAGTATGATCTATTGGGACAATGGTGTTTTTCAATTTATGTTGGTAAATGTCTAAATATTAGGGAACTCTTCTAATCCTACTTGACCTTTTAACTTGGTTGTGTATACTTTCAGACTAAGGTAGGTTTGAAAGTTGATTGGTATGTGGTTGATCAACAAGGTTGGTGTGGTCACTTGCATAATCCTCATTAGTCTCTCCACTGACCTGCTGATCATTCACTACTCTCTTACAGGGTTGCTCAGACAAGGTATGTTTAGATATTGCAGGAGTGAAAAAATTATGATTTTCTTGAATAGGAGGGTCATGATTTTCTATACGAGTTGTTGGAATGAAAAAATGTGTTCATAAAAATAGACATCCCCAAACACAAAGGTTTTAAGATTGTTAAATCATATAATTTGTAACCATTCTTTCTAATGGGGTACCCAATGAAGATACACTTTCTGACTTTAAGGTCAAACTTGTTTCTGTTTCTCTTAAGAGTGCAAGAAAAGACAAGACATCCAAAGGTTCTAGGGTGATGGTAATCAGGCTATTTGTTGAAGAAGACTTCATAAGGTGTTTTAAAGTTGAGTGGTTTGGCTGGAAGTCTATTGGCAATGTGTGTTGCACATAATATAGCATCCCTCCCCCCCCCCCAAATTTTTTTGGCACGGACACTTGGAAAAGAAGTGATCTAACAATGGCAAGAATGTGTTGGTGTTTTCTTTCCACTATAGCATTTTGCTGAGGTGTCTCAACGTAAGAGAATTGGTGTTAGATGCCATTTTCATTAAAGAAGGTTGGCGTTTTCAATTCTGGTGCATTATTAGATCTTATGATCTTTATCTTAGACTCAAACTGATTGAGAACAAGTCTATTGAATGCTGGTAATATGTGACAGACTTCTCCTTTGTGACTCATCAAATATGTCCAAGTGCAACGGTTACAATCATCGACAACGGTAGGGAAAAAATGGTAACCATTTATTGCAACAAAGGAATATGGTCCTCATACATCAATATGTGTCAACTCAAACAGTTTACTACTATCTATTACATGGTCAGGAAAAGAGAGTCTTTTCTGCTTTGCTAGAGGGTAGATTTCACAAACTGGTTTGTGATTTACATCAATGAACGGATGTTTATGATGTAGCTTATCCAGTGTTTGGTTGGAGGGACAGTTTAACTCGAGGTGCCAAAAACTTGAATTGATGTGGTTAGAAGATTTAGAAAAATGTGCTGCAATAGCTGAATTGGATGAGTGATTCAAGTTGGATGCTCTCTGTTCTATGATGTATAATCCTTGGTGTTCCTTAGCTAGACCAATCTTCATATCTGATTGGGCCTAAATATAACAACAATGGGAATCAAAGATAAGGTTACAATGATGAGTTTTGGTTAATCTATTGGCTGACACAAGATTAAGGTTGAATGATGGTATGAACAGAACATGATCAATTTCAAGGTTATCAAAGAGTTTAACAGTTCCTATGTAAGTGACAGGAACTTTAGTCCCATCAGGTAGATTGACATTCATGTTGTGGACAGGTTTACAAGTATGGAAGAGGCTAAGAGAGCAACACATGTGATTAATAGCTCCTGAATCTAGGACCCATAATGGTGAGACTGATGAGGATCTAGCTGTTTTAGTATTTTGTGCATTTGTAGACTTAATTGTGAAATAGGTTGGTTTAGTGATTAGGAAAGGTATCTGCAAGTTCTTACTAGAAAAAGCTGGTGTAAAGGATTGTGGATCTAGTGGGGTTGGTTGTAAAGTGCAAGATTCTTGAAATTTATATGTCACGGCCACATTGGATTGAGCCAAATTCTAAGAGCTAAGCAGCTTCATTAACTCCATAAGTTGTTCTTGAGACAACATTACTCCATTATTATTGCCTTTATGTTCTTAATTGAAGTTTTCTCATAAACAACCTAGTTTGCTCCCATTTGCCCATTCCTTGACCTTCCCTTGGTGAACTTAAAACTTGGAGGGAATCCAATGATTCTATAACATTTGCCTTTGCTATGTCCCTTTTTCTCACAATGACTACAGACTAAATCTAGTCTCCTTTCTTTCCTATCAGATCCTGTAGAAAGGGCTGATCCTTCTCTAAGTACATCAGCAGTTGGACTGATTCTTTGAGCCTTCTCTACTCTTATTGCATTATAAGCTTCATCAAGAGATAAGAATGGGCGCTGCCTTAATAGCTGTGACCTATTGGTAGAGAATGTCTTGTTCAAATCATTCAAGAACTTATAAACCTTATCCTTTTCTTGAGACTCTACAAAAACTTAGAGGCATTAAACACTACATTTCCCACACTTGTAATGTGGCGGAGGTCTATATTGCCTCAATTCTTCCTAAACTATAATTAACTCAGTATAGTACATATCAACTAACTTAGTCCCTTGCACAATGTTGTTCAAATCACTTTGTAACTTACAAACTCTATGATTATCAGGTACAGAAAAGCGTTTGAATAATACATCCCAAACCTATGTAGCTTGTTTCCTATAAAATAGGGTTGCTACCAAGGAGGGACTTACAGATTTTAGGAGCCAAGCAACAACGAGGTAATTGCATCTGCTGCATGGATGATAAAGAGGATCATCTGTTGGTGGCTCCTGAATGCTTCCATCAATAAAACCAAGTTTATTTCTAATTGAGAGAGCCTGCTTGAAGGAACAGCTCCAGGTTGCATAATTTTCCCTAGTGAGTTTAGGTTGTGTGATGATAGTGTTTTCATTGTCCGTAGGATGGACATAATAGGGTGAGTTTGGATCCTCCACTAATCCAAGTGAGGTATTTTGAACCTTATGATTTATAGATCTCGATGAAGATTCCATGGCAGGTGCATCAACAAAAGAAAAGAAGTCAAGAAGAACTGATGTGCAAAATCACAGTAGATATGGTCCCTTTATGGCTCTAATACCATGTTGAATGCTTCTATGCATCAATCTTATCAGATAATCCAAGTAACATGCATGTCTAATCAATCAAAAACAAGTACTCGGGTTGAATTAATTAGAGGAAGAAATCTGGAGCAAGAAATCTGGAGCAAGAAACAGAAACTGCATTTTAACAGAGACAAAAACTGAAACATCTTAGCAGAATTACTATTTCATTGCATTATATGGTGTATACAATCAGTTAACTTCTACAGTTACACACCAATATAACCAACTCATGCACAGTTATGGACTAAATAACTGCCATAAAAGATTACAAGAGGACTGATAAAAATTAAAACTTCTATTACCTAAGTGTCATGACAGATGTATTAGTCCCTTTGAGTGGTCACCTTCGTCCCTTTTTGATCTTCCTTGTGACACATAGACTGGATCGCCTTTGAATAGATGATATGTGTTGCGTTTTTATTTTGAAGGAATTAAGTCCATAGAAAGTCTTCCAATTTTCAGATGAATTTCTTGAATTATGCGCTAAGGGAAATGCTTCTTTTGGCTCTATTTATTATTACACACACACACACACACATTTATATATATACATATATAATTACGGTGTGGAGGATTCCCTGCAAAGCTCATACTGTTGAAGAATCCTGGGGATGCCACCGTTCTTGCTTTCTTCCATCTTTCTTTCTTCCTTTCTTTTCTTTTCTTTTTTTTAATTTTGTGTGATTGGAAGCCCTTATTGCCAAGATACAAAATTAAATGATCTTCGTGTTGTTACTAAAATTGGCAAAGCAATTGCTTTCATTCTAGGAAAATGTGGCTGCAGATTTAGGTTTTTTACTTCTAATAATCAATATACCTCATTTTTACTTTCTGTATAAATGGAATCAATCTTTCATCTAATTGGAATATGGAAATACTAGAAGATGGCCAATCAGTCATCACAGCAGGCCACTAGAGCAATGAGAATTAAATCTTTCACAGCATCGAATGAACTCAACTCAATCGAATGCTCCAATGTCAAACATATTTATAGATTTTCTTCACCAAGGTACAATTTCAATATTCATGACTTCAGATTTTTAGAATATTTTTAAGTTTATTATAAGAAGTTGTATATGATATGCTTTCTTTTTATTTTTTTTCTTTCATTCATTTTATTTTTATCAAACAAATGTTCTTATAAGGTTTTCTTCTCATGACAATGTACCATCAACCTTTGAGCGAGGTAATGCAAGCACAAATCATGTGAGAGAGGCTAATGAGTTAGGTATGCCTAAATTTAATAATTATTTCCATTACCACATATATGTATCTCATTACTTATAGAAAACTTTATATCACAAACTTCATCCACTAAATTTTTTAAACTTATACGATTGTGTTTATGTTATGCTATGCTTTCTTATCTATTCATGTTTAATGCATATGATGTGATGTCTCACTTCAATTCAACTCATGATCAGCCGTCTATAAGTATTTCTTCTGTAACTTTTTAACATGATTATCATTTACAAAGCTTATGCCTTCTATAATTGTTTAAAGATTTTCATATACAAAACTTATCTCAATGTCTTTTGATTGAACTTTTATTATTCATACAAGTTAATAAAATTTACACATTTTTCTACGCAAGTACGTGTGTGTGTGTGTGTGTGTGTTTGCATCAAAAATTATTCCAAATTCTTGATGCTAAAACACAAGAACTCAAAAGAAGATATAACATTATGGGCTCTTAGGAAAGAATCACATTCCCAAACTCCATCAACAAACTCTTTATTTTAGGTTAAGTAAATGCACCTAAAAAAAGTAAAAGTCAATGAGATAATATTATGTGACATTTTCAATCTTGTAGCCTTCCAGTATGCAAATAATTCATCCGGGTTGGAAAATTACAATTGATATCAATGGAATAGATTTTTGAAATTATATTATATGATTATTTATGAAACTTTTAAAGAGGCAAGTAAACATAAAGTTTTTTTTATATTTTATTTTTAATATATTCAAATTCATTGTCACATATTTGCTAATTACTTTGTTAATGAAAAACAATTACATGAGATGGAGGATGAAGAGAACAAAAAGATATGCACATATAATCTTCATACATATTCTTTTCCTCTACTAGAAATATTTTATGACAATATTTTTTGCATAACATGCTGAAAAAATGTATCAAATCTACTTCAACGGTCACATCGTTATAGCTTGCTTCCATTTTATATTTTTCTTTACAATGCAATTGTTTCTTGGCAAATCCGAATTTAAGTTATGAGCTTAATTTGTCTAATTAATAGGAAAAATCTTGCGTGTACAATGATGATGTTCATATGATTATGGTAAACTTTTTCATCTCGCATTTTATATCAAGTTGTATTCATCATGATGTAACCTTCAAACCTATTGATTTTGGCTATGTTTGGGAGAGGGGTTTTTGTTAGAGATGATGTTTAATAGGAGTTATGTTGGGATGATTAGTATGTTTGGAAAGAAAATTTTGATAGGATGAATAGTATGATTTATTTAAATATATGTATAAAATATATAATAATAATTGGATGATGTGATGGTATATAGGAAAAATGATTAAGTTTATTGTATAAATAAAAATAAATGTGAGTGTATATGTGATATATATATATGTATATATGTTGATTTAATTGTTAAAAGGTGTAATGATTAAAAAATAATTAGTTATTTATATATATAAGAAAGGAGAAATTTGAATTTGAATTTAGAGGAGAGTTTTAATAGAATAGTATGTTTGAAAATGTAATGTCTGAAATGTTGGTTTGGGATCGAAAGTTAGCTTCTAAACATAACCTTCACTTTAGTTTTTTAATTATTGCTATCAAAGGTGGTGTGAAAATATCAAAGAATACAAAAATGATTACAAATTAGCTACAAGGTAATTTCATTCTTCATTTTAATATTCTATCATTACCATTTGCAGTAATTCGTAACTTTCATGCTCTTTATATATATTTATATCGCAGGTGCACATCAAATTCTGATTATCATTACTTTTAGGTGCATGATTAAAAATTGATATATTTTGCTTCACTTATATGTCAATATCACATCCTTATGTACATTTTCTAAGATGTACAATTTAAATTTTTTATTACATTTATTATGCGTATTAGTTTTATATTCAATATTATAAATGATTTGTATATTATAAATACTTTATTTATTTTTGCATAGGAGTTGAGTGTGCCCTGGTCACTAGTTCTAATAATGCATGAATCTCATTTTCATATCATACGTGGGTAAAACGTAGATCGTGCGGCACAAATATATTGTTGACCTATAGCTCTAGAATCATAAGCTATGTTTGGGCATCTCATGAATATAATTCTAAAATACTTTCAAGATACAATATAAAAAATAAAATTGCCATCTTCCGCTTCAGAAATCCGTATAGATCGTTTAGCACATATATATTGTTTATTTTTCTAAATTCTTTTGCATTAGAAAATTGCAAGATGCTGCAAAAATAGAGTCAGCCCATTTTATCTGTATACTGCATATATGAAATCGCTTAATTTCATGTATATTATTACTAAAGGTACGTGTTTATTTTAGTTGTATAAGAAATTATATAATTGCTCGTATCTTAAATTCATTCATTTTTATCATTTTTTTCTATGTTTTCTCTTACCATATTTGTACTTGTATTTTCTCTAAATTGTCTCTCTTTTCAATTATTTTGATATTCATTACTATCTTTTTAAGAAGGATTTTTCACTTTAATTTTAAATAATTATTTTTAATATTTAAAATATAATAAATTGATAATTTATAAAAAATTTTATTTACGTGACACTTTTACAAATATCAATCATTGTAATTTCATAAATGTAAATTCATTAATGCCCAGAATTCTGGCATCCTTCAACTGCTATATATATATATATATATATATATTAAGCAAGTGATGTGTCGCCACGTCATTCCAGCAGATATATTTTATGCCAAAGGATCTGTATTTTTTTGCATGTATCTATGGAAATTTAATTATAACCCTATCAAAATGTAATATAGAAGGCCATTCCTATAATTTTCATAACATATGTTTTTGTCCCAATGTTTTGGCTGTTGCCAAGTCAAATGATAACTGTACAAACATCCAGGACAATTCCTATTGGATTGAAAGCGTAACTTTTTTCATGTTCATGTTCCTTCCTCGGATTAGAATATGACCAATTAGTAATAAAGTTGAAACTGTATAACTAAGAAGTAATTACAAGTTCAATTTTCACAAAAATAGATATACAATCACTCGTATGATTGTTTCTTTAATTTTATACACTTATCGTAAGTGAACGATGTAATCTGATATTTTTAAAATTTTGATATTTAAGAATAATGAATAAATGTATACATTAACAAGAGAGGATAGTGGAAGTAGGAAAACTTTAGTTAATTGTAATGGTAGTTAGTAGTTAGTTATTTTAAAATTTTGATATTTAAAAATGATCGACACCAGCCATGTAAAAACTCAATCTCAATTGGTAGACATCTTTACCAAAGCATTACTAGGAGGACACGCTTTAAGGTTTCATCTCAGAAAGCATTACTAGGACAAACTTTAAGGTTTCATCCCAGCAACATGGAAATAGCAAATTGCCACTGTCCATCTTGAGGGGGGCCTATCAAGAGAGGATAGTTGAAGTGGGACAAAATCAGTTAATTATAATGGTAGTTAGTAGTTAGTAGTTAGTTCGTAACTGCAGTTGGCCCTAATTTAACAAAGTTAAAGGTGGAGTCTTGGAGTTAGTTTCCTGGTTCTTAAGCTGATTGAATAACTCCCTTCGGTTGCTGCTTTGTACTAATATAAAAGGGATTCATCAAAACTTCACGAAAGCAAGTTGTAAATTCTAAAACATGGAGCAATATAGAAAAGACTTTCTTCTTTACCTTGCAACTCTACTACTCAAATTACTGTTCCATTGGTAATTTGACTACAGCCATGTTCAAGGCTGAAAACTAACATGATACAAGAGCCATCTCTCACCATCCTCATCTAAATTCAAGAAATGGCAGCGAGGTCATCCATCCAAGCTCAACATCCCAATAGATTGGAGAGATATCTCAATTTTGCAGACCCCACAAATCCTTATAGGATTGATACTGGGAATAATCCAATATGGCTCTTGTAATCGAACCATTAACTACAAGGAATTATGGTATCTAGTCTAGGAACTCGAAGCAGGCCTTGAGGGCATAGAACAAAATTGGTTTTGTAATAGGGCAAATCCAGAAGGCAACCTCATAGAAGATTTGTTGATGGATGCATGGGAAAGATGCAATGACATGGTGATATCTTGGTTGCTTAACTCAATTTCTCTAGCCTTCAAATCAAGTTTAGTGTTTGTAGATGATGGACCTAAGCTGTGGTAAGAGATTTAAGACAGAATGTCTTAGCAAAATGGGGCTAGGATTTATCATGCATCTAAGCTATGGAAAGAGATTTAAGACAGAATGGCTTAGCAAAATAAGGCTAGGATTTATCAACTGAAAAAGAATTTAAGCACATTGATTGAGCGAAATGATAGTGTACTCACCGGCTATGGAAAGATGAAAAGCATTTAGGATGAGTTGCGGCTATATGATACAATGCTTAAGTGCTAATATGGATATCTGAAGGTCCTTAGTGACCGGTATCAAAGGGATTGTGCCATTCAGTTCCTTAAGGGATTGAATGATGCGTATACTCATACTAAGGATCAAATTTTGAAGATAGATCACATTCCTACAGTTATCAAGGTTTTCTCTATGATCCAACAGCAAGAGAAGCAACATTTGATGATAAATGAAGCACCTAATTCAAAAGTTATGGCCATGGGAAAACAAAAGACTTCTAGCACAACTAAACAAGGGAGAAATCTGAAAGGCCTTTTTGCACACATTGTACAATTCCAAGTCACTCACTTCAGAAATGCTTCAAAGTTGGTACTATTGAAACGCCAAGATGCAACTACTACCATATGAATAGATAGATAACTAAGAATGCTATAAACTCAAGGGCCATCCTCTATGACACAAACAATATCGAAAAGGAACCAGTAACAATCCTCTTATAGATCATGTTGAGGTGAGTCAGAAGGAAGATTTAGAAGAAAAGGTAACTTTGACTAAGGATCAATTGCATCAATTGATGAGCTTGCTTAATCCCAAGGAGCTAAAAGGATCCTTCAGGCAAGCATCAGAATAGGAGTAGTCTAACACTCTAGGATATTTCACAATTTTTGGTAAGCCTATGTGCCTCACTTCTATCACAAATGAATTAGCAAATTCAAAAGTTCTTCCTTGGATTTTAGATATTAGTGCAACAGATCAAGTGGTATGTAATTTCAAGTTGGTCACTGAGATTGTTGCAGCGGTGGATTATCTGGTGAGATTGCCAAATAAAATAGTGGTGAGGACCACTCATCTAGGGATTGTTAAACTTATAGACTATGTCACATTGTTTAATGTGTTGTGTATGCCTTCTTTCAATTTTAACCTTATCTCAGCTTAAAAATTAGCTAAAGACCTAAACTACTGCCTTGTTTTTATATCTAACATTTATTCTGTTCAAGACCTGACATCATGTATTACAATTGGGAAGGGTGAAACAAGGAGTGGCCTGTATCAGTTCCAAACTTTAGGTGCATCTTGATGCTCTAAGATTTTCCTTCCCTAGGTTTTTTCCATTCTGTCAACTAAATACAAGCTACACTAGGAAATTAACCTCCACATAAACTCTAGCATAATAGATTAGAACTCTTATCTGACAATAGGTTGATGGTAATAGATGATCCTTTTGTAAAGAACTTTTGTGACATAAATGGCTTTGTGAAAGTAATCAGAAGTGATAATGGCTCTAAATCTAACCTGGAAACCTTCTGCCACAACAATGGAATAATCTACCAAAGGTCTTGCATAGTAACACTTCAACAAAATAGGGTGGTGGAAAGGAAGTACCAACACCTTTTAAATACCATAAGAGCTTTGAAATTCCAATCAAACATTCCATCTTCTTATTGGAACGATTGTCTACTTACCGTAGCCTAGATTATAAACAGAACTCCCTCATCAATTCTTGAAAACAAAACCCCTTATGAAATCTTGTTTAAGACCAAACCAACCTATAGACAAATGAAAGTGTTTAGATGTCTATGCTTTCCTTCCACCTTAAAAACAATAGAAAGAAGTTTAATCCAGAAGCAAAAGATGTGTCTTCTTATGATATCCCTTTTCTGTGAAAGGTTATAAAGTGTTAGACCTTGAAAATAATAACATATTCATTTCTAGGGATATAATATTCCATTAGACCATTTTTCCCTTTCAACCACACAAAAATGAAAGCCAACCTATTCATGAATCCCTAAATAATCAAACCTTAAAACCAAATGTAGAACCTTTTGCAACCATCATTGATCCTACCTCTACAACAATATTTCCTTTACATTCTACTACAGAGCCATTAAGCACTTCTGATACACCCTTACGACAACAAAACAATTTAACACTGGAGACTTCACCCTCACAAGTAGTGTCACTACCTGATCCTTCAACTCATCATCCCTAATCAACTGATTCTACACCTCTTCAAAGATCTCAAAGAATAAAGAATGCACGCCAATACCTTAAGGACTATCATATGCAATAGGCTATTCTTGCAACACCCTCTCAGCCTGTGGATCCAATCCAATCACAAACTTTGAGTACTAACTATCCTTAGTCTGATGACATTGATTATAGCCTTTTAAACCCCAGATCTCAAGCCTTTGTTAATACTATTTCCTTTCAAACTGAACCTAAATCCTTCAAGGAGGCAGTACAACATAAAAAATAGAGCAAGGTAATGGAAAGTGAGTTGACTAGGGTCATTTATTTATTTATTCTAATTTATTTATCAATTTTACAAATTAACACATTTTGGGAAGTATATAAAAGTAATCAATCTCGCCGTTTCAAATAGCGAGATGATAGCATTTGATGTCATCTCGCCATTTGGAATGGCGTGATAAACTTTTTTTCAAAAGAAATAAATAAAATATCCTGTATTTTTCTCCGTGTAATGGGAGAAATACGGATAACGTCATCCCGCCATTTTAGATGACGAGATGATGTTATAATATGTTAACATAAATTAATATAAATATAAATTATTATATTTTTATTTGAAATAAGAAAATTTATTTAAATAAAAAAATTTTATTTCAATAAATTGAGTTTTAATTTATAATCTTGTATAGTATTTTTAAAATTTTATATATTTTGACAATTACGTTGTAATAATAATTTATTGTAATTTAAAATTATTATAATTTTAAATTATTTAAAATGAAGAAAAATATTTAAAACAGCGAAGCAACATTATAATACTGCGTAGTAATTTTAAAATAAGAAATAAATTATTTAAAACAGTGAAATGACGTTATAATAAATTATAATAATTTTAAATTATTATATTATTGTTTAAAATAAGGAAGTTTATTTAACTAAAAGAAGTTTGTTTCAATAAATTGAGTTTTAAATTATAATCTTGTATAATAATTTTTGAGTGTTTTATGTTTAGACATTTACATGTCAATAATAATTTATTGAAATTTGAAATTATTATGATTTCATTTAAAAAGAAAAATTTATTTATATAAAATAACCTTTTTTTTTCAATAAATTGAGTTTTAAATTATAGTCTTGTATAATACTTTTTGAATTTTTTTAATGTTTTAACATGTACGTTACAAAAGAATACAATTTGTAAAAAAAAATGTAGTGTTGTTTTATAAAAATAAGTGATATTTTTTAATAAATATTGTTACATAATAGATTAAAAGATGTGTATTATAACTTTTAAATGAAATTATATGACATAATTATAATAAAATTAATATAAATGCCAATAAAATTAAAAATTTTGAATACATATAAGAGAGAATATTAAATACTACACGTCATCCTCATCCTCACTCCTTAGGCAACTTCCGGTGCCATAGTGTGTTGGTCGTTTGGCATGATGTCCTCTCCGTGGTATTAGATCTCCTTGAGGATGGTGCAAAGTATGTGGCTGTTGAGCTTCCATACTTATAGAGTCCTGCTGAAGTAGCATTAGGGATCCACAGTATTGCCAAGGTTGCTCTTGTAAAGTGTACACATGAAGGGGGTGTAAGGAGACTCTGAAAATACCGTGTATGGAAAATCGGCCTATGGCGTATATGGAGAGTGGATGCTCTGATGTAGTGGTTGAAGTACATATACATCCACCGGATCTACAGTGTTAGGACCTGGTACCTCATACTGATATGATATGCTAGGAATTTATACATCATGGTGATAGGGTGTACTACGTCTTGGAGTGGGATGTGCAGAGGCAATGTCATCCATCTAGTAATATGGTGGAAAATCTCGTTGGACTCGCTGTTGTGATAGTCGCTCGACACTATCGACAATCTGTTGATTATATCCACCAGAACGTAGTTGTTGCATCTACTATGTCTGCAATCAACCATTTGCATATTACTGAATAATATACTCAAAGACATTCACACACACACATACGTATATACACAAATATAAAAGCGTACCACGTGCGGGAAATAAGTAACGGGGCCAGGTTAATATCCAGTATGTACAAATACAGGCCCAAGAGTGATAAATCGGTGCATGACTCGATGGTACCACTCGAACTAGTCTCGTGACGCCTGTGTATCTAGGAAAATGGGGCCCCTTATGATATGATCGTCGCTAGCCCATTCTCGAATATATGCAGCGTGGTGATGAGGCCAATTAGTCCCTGGACGCCCGCGCCTATGCTCATTATGTAGTGTATCCTAAGCCCGTTGTGGATCATTAGGAATGCCTTGTGGCATTCAGAATTGTCTTAATACCCGATCAATACGGTGCATCTCAATAATCTCATAGCAGATGAGTGGACCACAGAACGTCCGCAGTTGTCGCCCACAATAGTCAGGTAGCATCTCATATGAATCGTTAGGGTAAGGCCGTCACTGAAAGTGAAATGAAAAATGTAATGTATATGGAACTGAAGGTATACAAGATGCAATATACATGAAAGACGATGGTATCCATATTTAATATGACAAAAGTTACTTATACCTGAGACTCTGCCTCTCCGTCTAATGTATCACGTATCATGCAGATAGAGTGAGATGCATTTGATATGTTACTCCTCTTTGACTTAGTCTAGTTATATACATGTGAAAATAATCAAGAAAACTAAATATTACAGTTGCACAATAGCATAACAAGACATGGAATTTGATGAGACATACCGTGCTCCGAAGGGTGCTGCTGGTAATTGCACGTCCCCCAAACACAATGAGTGGACCAGTGTAAAGGCCATGATCACAGGTCAGTAGGCCCAACCCCAATATCCTAATCCATGTCCAAATCTGTAAAAGTTCTAATGGACCGGCAATCGTCTACCTACCTCGCATACACACGAAGCACAACTCTCGATATAAATATATTAATGCCGCACTCCCCCAACTATATGGTTGAGCCCTACTCACGTCCTCTAACATGCGAAGGTGTAATAGCTTCACTCGATCCCTAAATGAATCAGGAAAAATTCTGCAACCCAATAACAATAACACGTAACAGCGAGTGTATCGAGCTATGTCATCCTCTGTACTATCAACAATCAAGGTCCAGTGTCGAACCTCTCGAAGTAAGACTGAGAGGGGTATAGTAGTACCACTGAATACATCTATAGAGAGTGCAAACCCCAAATACTCCAAACAATACTCTTGTCAAACACTTGTGGCCCAACACTCGTCAACTCCTGTAATTGAGGCACCCTCCATTGAGAGCTGTCATATCAACGCTACATCTTCCAACGTAATGGTAGCCTCACCAATCACAAGATTAAAGGTGTGAGGTACCAATCAAGTGCTACATGTCCACACCTATACACTCCATAGAAACCTAGTCGATGCAGCAAAAGTATAACCCGATCATCAAAATCAGAAATCCTGGGTAGTGCCCTGGTCTAGTGCCTGGTCGAAGCATAGTGTCTATGTCTCCTACCACACAGCCTCCGACCTATTGTTACGCTGTAGGTATAGCAAACTCGAATCAAATGGGCCCATATTAGCTCTCATAGCCATTGTGAAAAAGTTCTGTATGATAAACTATGCAATAATTAAACACCAAATTAACAGCAATATGTACATAAATATGAAAAATAACATTTACACGCATAAAAAATATGTAATCACAAAACTTGCAAAAATAACATTCACACATAATATTTAAATGCATACAAAAATAACTACATAGGCACGAAGACTACTTTCGTGTTTAGCTGCTAAAAAAAATAAAATTTACACACACATGTAAAACTAACAAGGACGACTGGAGGATGAAGGCATGTCTAAATCCTACAATCAACGTTAGGCCTATTGCCGCGATTGCTGTCGAGCCCAATATTGTGGCCAGTCTATTTTATTTAGTATTCGACACGACAGGGTCCTCCCAACCCTACGAATTATACGCCTGTGAGGGTTGTGGACCAACTCGAACGGTGGATCATCCCAATAATCCTCGGCCCAAATAGAATTGAATCGTCCTTCATATGTGTGTACATAACTACCAATGGAAAAGTATGGCATCATTAGCCTCTTAGGATTAACACCATATTTTCTACTGATAGCTATTGCGTGTGAGCTTGGAACTCCATGTAATAACCATTTTTTGCATGTGCAATCCCTACTGCATAGCTCCACAGTGTGTGCATTTCCTCCCCTTTTTCCCCTATCCTGTGCTGTGATCACTCGTCTCGACTGTGCATTTCGATCATATAGCTGCACTAAATGCCAGACGGATTTGCGCTCTGCCCTTGCATATGTCTTTGTAGGCCAAGTGGGCCACTCATCCCCCTGCCATTTTAACTTAACCCTCTATTAATCTCATCCTAAATTTAGCGATAGCTCGATGAAATGTCATTTGCACAATCGAACATATTGGCAACTGTCATATTCCCTTTATTACCCCATTAATACTTTCTAATATATTAATTGTCAGTATACTATGTCTCCAACCTCCGTCAAAGAATAGAGCCCATTTTTCTTTATCAATTGCTTACAAGTATTTGTAGACCTCCAAGTTAATCTGCTTTATATGGTCTAGAGTTTGAAAAAAAAATTTTCTTAGTTCTCAGCACCTGTTCTCCAGCATTGATCACGAAGGTGTTGAGATTTGGAAGTTTTTAAAATGTTTGCACTCAAATGTCAAAGATGAAATCGGTGTTGTCCTCTTGAGGCCTTGAAAGCATCGATGTTCTCGACGGTAGAAAGAAGACCAGGATGTCTGTCGGATACAAGACAAGTATATACTCTGCCACAAATAATATGTCGCTCCAACATCTGCAAAAACCAACCCCATGATTCTGTGTTTTCTTTATCTACTAAGGCATAAGCAAGAGGTAACACTTGCTGATTTGCATCAATAGTAACTGCAATCAATAACTTATGACGATATTTCGTGTATAGGTGCGTGCCATCTACACTAATCACTGACCTGCAATGCTGGTATCTATCGATGCAAAGTTTGAAAGCCCAAAATAAATAACATAGCATCATCCTATTTGGCAACCCGGTGTCAATGTGTCTCCACTCGACAACAGTGCCTGGGTTCCATTTCTGTAATACTTTCATGCAGGCAGGCAACTTCTTCGCTGAGTCTTCCCACGTGCCGTACACATTCTCAATGGCTCGTTTCAAGCTATACCATGCCTTTACATAATTAATCTCATAACTGTACCGATCTTTAACAAGTTGCACAATATTTTTTATCTCAATAGTAGGGTTTTGACCAACCAACCCTACAAGAATTGCAACTACCATATTTTTATCTAAATTTGTGTGATCCATCCTTAGGTCCCCTGGGAGACAAGTATGGGCTCCACCGTATCTAGTTATCTTCCACAACCCCATTTTCTACCTTAAAGAAGCCCTTAGGTGCCAGTCACAAGGTTCATCAACTGTAGTATGTCTACATTTAACCTTCCACGTATTGGGTGTACTCTTCACCGCACGATACTCTCGCTTTGCATGTGTCACAGAGTAATCCTTCACAGCTACTTGGACATGACTTTTGTTTTTAAACACCATGTCTAAATGAAGCTCACCTTTGTGCTTGTCATAATACGTGCTCCATCTACCACTGAGATTTTCAATATTGTCAGCTGTTATTTATGGCTCTACCTGTGAGAAGAAGGGCACAGACGAATACAATGGCACCATCGGTGGTTCTGTCACATGTCCAAGTACTGGAAAGGTTGTTGAACACAAATGCATGGTTGATGGCTCTGTCACATATTCATGTTCAAAGATAGTTGAAGAGTGCATTGGCATGGTGCTCGCTCACCCTAGCACATGTCTCTGGTATGCATTGGCTGATGGGTCAGCGCTATTAATACCTGCTGCGTCGAATTGATGTTGACTGCATCATCATCTTCTTCATCCTCATCATTTCCCTCATTTCCATAATCTCTATCATTGATGTCAAATGTTAATCGGTATACATGTTGCTCATGGGCATCACAAAGCATCTCGCCATCATTATCTATGCAAGCCATAGCTCCTACGCCAATATTTGCTGCAGGCTGTGATGAAATACAAGACCTATCTCTATATTCCGATCCAAAATCTAATGTCTGTGTGTTAAGGTCAGATAACCTATTACACTCCTGAATACCCATATGAGTCAACGCTTCAGTGACCAAGGACACACTACTGCTCTGTTGAGTTCCAAAGAATGATCGGTGGGAGGTTTGATCTGTTTCCCCCTCCATAGGTGGCACACTATACTGATTGTCAAAATCTCTCTGTTCTATTTCAATGTACATATCTAAATATATGACCTGATTCATCGGATTAAACAAGAACTGCAAATTTATGTCATTCTCAATCCATAGTAGGACCACATCATGTCCTCCAAATACATCTCTTAACACAAATTTTGTTTCAAATAAATGACATAATGATTCTGATCCACTCTAGTCAAATCATACACCATAGTCTCCAATTCAACAAAATTCGTACTGCGACATATGTTTTACAAATAATGAGGCTCAATACCGTAACTTATATCGTTCAAATTTTGCACAATAGAACCCCCCCCCCCCAATATAGCATAATATGAATATCACCCTCAAATGCCATATCTTCAAAACAAACAATTCACAAGCATGATGCAATCAAATATAAGCGTTACATCCATAACATGGTATATACAAACATAGTAAATATAAGCATCAAATCCATAACATGATACAAATAATTCATCCTTCAAACTTCTAAAATAATTATATATTTAAGTAATATTTTTCATCTAATGTTTTTCCAAATTTTATATATTAAATATTTAAGAATTTTATGTATTTTAAGTAAATATTTTTTCATTCATCTAATATTCTTATTTGATAAATTGGTTGAATTAATAAAAGATTTATAGGTGAGTTGACTTTGTTTAATTGGAAAAATAATTAGAATAAAAAAATAAAAAAACCCTTCATATTTTCATTCGTTTAATATTCTTAAATTTTATGTATTAAATATTTAAATACATAATTTTTATTCATCTAATATTAATTGAAATTTTTAAAATTTATTTGGTTGTCCCTATTTACACCATAGCTACTATGGCACCAAAACATAACAATTAATGACCAACTACAACTTCAACCACAATACAAAAATTTGTTTGGAACCTAAATATAACAAAATATGAACACTCACCTTAAAATAAATTCTGATAATAAGCCGTGTATGTTTTGCCCAATTTTCTGAACCAAGCTTGTTTTTTGCTCCAAATTTTGACAGCAGCGACATCATGTTTATTTCCACAAATTTTGACTGATGTTTCCTGCAATATACAAACACATTTGTTAACAATTAAGGTTGAAAAATCAAAACACCTAAATTGAAAAACGGACTATAAAAATCAAAACTATAAAATCAAAACACCCAAACTGAAAAATAGGCTGCAAATCAAAAAATATAAAGTGAACAATGAATTGGGAAAAATTAAGATTAGGTAATATCAGAACATTAATCAAGATGTACCGTTTGTCAATAGAAGAATCAAAAACCCAAAACCTTCGAATCTGAAAATGGTTTGGGAAACTAATCTGAAAAAAATTTGCTACAGACTTCAATTTGAAGAAACTTCTCCGTTCTGTGCGTCCGTACGTCGAGAAGCTCCTCCATGCCACTGTCGGGAAGAAGCTGCTCGTCCTTGCCATCACGAAGAAGGCCGTGCGCAGAATATGGTGAGGAAGAAGAAGAAGACGATAAGGGCGTGATTGTGCAGTTCCTCAGAGTTTTCGTATAAACCAGAAGTATCTCGCCGTTTCAAACTGAGATTTTCAATACTATATTAGTACGTGCTCGTTATAGTACGTGCTCCATCTACCACTGAGATTTTCAATACTGTCAGCTGTTATTTCTGGCTCTATATATGAGAAGAAGGGCACAGACGGATACAATGGCACCATCAGTAGTTCTGTCACATGTCCAAGTACAGGAAAGGTTGTTGAACATAGATGCACGGTTGATAGCTCTGTCACATATTCATGTTCAGGGATAGTTGAAGAGTGCATTGGCATGGTGCTCGCTCGCCTTAGCACATGTCTCTGGTATGCATTGGCTTATGGGTCAGCATCTGATGTTGTTAATACCTACTGCATCGAATTGATATCGACTGCATCCTCATCTTCTTCATCCTCATCATCTCCCTCATCTCCATAATCTCTATCATTGATGTCAGATGTTAAGCGGTATACATGTTGCTCATGGGCATCACAAAGCATCTCGCCATCATCATCTATGCAAGCCATTGCTCTTGTGCCAATATTTACTGCAGGTTGTGATGAAATGCGAGACCTATCTCTATATTCCGATCTAAAATCTGATGCATGTGTGTTAAGGTCAGGTAACCTGTTACACTCCTGAATCCCCATATGAGTCAACGCTTCAGTGACCAAGGACACACTACTGTTTTGTCGAGTTCCAAAGAATAATCGGTGGGAAGTTTGACCTGTTTCCCCCTCCATAGGTGGCATACTATACTGATTGTCACAGTCTCTCCGTTCTATTTCGATGTACAAATCTAAATATATGACCTGATTCAGCGGATTAAACAAGAACTGCAAATTTATGTCATTCTCAATCCATAGTAAGACCACATCAAGTCCTCCAAATGCATCTCTTAACACAAATTTTGTTTTCAAATGAATGACATAATGATTCCGATCCACTCTAGTCAAATCTTACACCATTGTCTCCAATTCAACAAAATTCATACTGTGACGTATGTTTTGCAAATAACAAGGCCCAATGCTGTAACTTATGTCATTCGAATTTTGCACAATACAACCCCCTAATATAGCACAATCTGAATGTTACCCTCAAACGTCATATCTTCAAAACAAACAGTTCACAAGCATGATGCAATCAAATATAAGTGTTACATCCATAATATGGTATATACAAACATAGTAAATATAAGCATCAAATCCGTAACATGATACAAATAATTCATCCTTCAAACTTATAAAATAATTATATATTTAAGTAATATTTTTCATCTAATGTTTTTCAAATTTTATATATTAAATATTTAAGAATTTTATGTATTTTAAGTAAATATTTTTTCATTCATCTAATATTCTTATTTGATAAATTGGTTGAATTGATAAAAGATTTATAGGTGAGTTAAATTTGTTTAATAGGAAAAATAATTAGAATAAAAAAATAAAAAAACCCTTCATATTTTTCATTCGTTTAATATTCTTAAATTTTATGTATTAAATATTTAAGTACATAATTTTTATTCATCTAATATTAATTGAAATTTTTAAAATTTATTTGGTTATCCCTATTTACACCACAATTACTATGGCACCAAAACTTAACAATTAATGACCAACTACAACTTCAACCACAACACAAAAATTTGGTTGGAACCTAAATATAACAAAATATGAACACTCACCTTAAAATAAATTCTGATAATAAGCCATGTATGTTTTGCCCAATTTTCTGAACCAAGCTCGTTTGTTGCTCCAAATTTTGACAATGGCAATACCGTGTTTATTTCCACAAATTTTGACTGATATTTCCTGCAATATACAAACACATTTGTTAGCAATTAAGGTTGAAAAATCAAAATACCCAAATTGAAAAACAGACTATAAAAATTAAAACTATAAAATCAAAACACCCAAACTAAAAAATAGGCTGCAAATCAAAAAATATAAACTGAACAATGAATTGGGAAAAATTAAGATTGGGTAATATCAAAACATTAATCAAGATGTACCGTTTGTCAATAGAAGAATCAAAAACCCAAAACCTTCGAATCTAAAAATGGGTTGGGAAACTAATCTGAAAAAAAATTGTTGTAGACTTCAATTTGAAGAAACTTCTCCATTTTGTGAATCCGTACGTCAGGAAGCTCCTCAGTGCGACTATCAGGAAGAAGCTGCTCGTCCTCGCCGTCCGGAAGAAGGCCGTGCATAGAATACGGTGAGGAAGAAGAAGAAGACGATAAGGGCGTGTTTGTGCAGTTCCTTAGAGTTTTCGTAAAAACCAAAAGTATCTCGCCGTTTCAAATGGCGAGATATGCCTCGTGACTTGTGTTTTTCACACGGCCAGATACGACTCGTGATTCAGCGTATCTCACAGTTTCAACGGTGAGATACGTCGTATTTTTTCAAACAATGAGATACGTCGTATTTGTCTCAATACGCAGACGAGTGCATCTCGCCATTTCAAACAGTGAGATGACGTCGTCTCACCCTTTGAAATGGCGACATTAGTTAAATTACTAAAACTCTCATAAGTGGATTAATTTGTAAAATTGATAAATAAATTAGAATAAAAAAATAAAAAACCCGAGTTGATGACCCCGAAAGAGAATCGCACTTGGACTTTAATTGATTTGCCCTCAAGTAAGGCACCAATAAGCTGCAAATATATTTATTTATAATTTAGATGGCACAAGAGAAAGATATAATGCCAAGATTGTGGCCAAAGGATATACTCAAAAGGAAGGGGTAGACTTCCAAGAGACATTCTCACCTATTGCTAAACTTACCACAGTGAGATGTTTGCTTGCTATGGCATCCATAAGAGGATGGAAATTAAATCAGTTAGACGTTAACAATGCCTTCTTACATGAGAGGTTGAGGAAATATATATGCAAAAACCTCCATGTTAAGATAAAGGAGGACCAAATCAAGTTTGTAAACTTGGCAAGAGCATATATAATTTGAAACAGGCATCTAGACTGTGGAACTCAACCTTTTGTGCAGCCATAATTAGCTTTGGATTCAATCAATGCAAGGTTAATCAAAACCTCCTTACTCTCAAAAGGAATGACTCTTTTACAGATCTTTAGTTCATGTAGATGATATCATTATAGTTACTGATAATCCAAAAGTGGTGGAGGAGTTGAGGGCCTTCCTAAATGAAAAGTTCAAAATAAAGGACCTTGGAAGGATGAGCTATTTTCTTGGGATAAAGGTTCACATAATTACTAACGGGATTCAGATCAATCAAAGAAAATATGCCTTGGACATCTTGGCTAATTCAGGTATGTTGGGATGCAAACCATCCAAAATTCCTATGGATCAAAATTGCAAAATCGACAAGGGTAGTAGTGTTGGGAGGTTACTTTTGTTAGCAATAACCAAGCCTATCATAGCTTATAGTGTTCAAGTATTAAATTAGTTAATGGATAAGCCCACTTACAAACACTTGAATGTAGCTTTGCAAAGTATTACAATGCATAAAGACGTGTCTACGATGATGATTGTGCTTGTCTTCAAGACGTAAAGTTGAATTGAGAGTTTATTGTGATTCAAATTGGGGAAGCTTGTCTGGATACTTGAAGATCCAAAACAAGCTACTGTATAATGCATAGTGACTTCATGATATCATGGAAATCAAAGAAGTAATCCATTGTTTCAAGGTCCTCAATAGAAGCTGAAAATAAGGCTATGGCCAAGACCTATGCTAAGATCACTTTGTTGAGATATATTTTTGCAACACTTGGAGCAAAGGACTTAGGGACGGTGAAGTTATTTTGTGATAATCAAGTAGCCTTGCACATTGCCTCTAATCCCATGTTTCATCAAACAACCTAATACTTTGAATTGGATTGCCACATAGTGAAAGATCAAGTTCAACTAACCTATTGACACCAACCATGTAAAGAATCAATCTTAGTTGGTAGACATCTTTACCAAAGCATTACTAGGACATTTCATCTCAGCAATATGGAAATAGCAAATTGCCACTCTCCTTCTTGAAGGGGCCTATCAAGAGAGGATAGTTGAAGTAGGACAAATTCAGTTAATTATAAAGGTAGTTAGTAGTTAGTTCGTAACAATAGTTGGCCCTGACTTGACCTAGTTAAAGGTGGAGTCTTGGAGTTAGTTTCCATGTTCTTGAGCCGATTGAATAACTCCTTTCGGTTGCTGCTTTGTGCTCGTATAAAAGGGATTCATCAGAACTTCATGAAAGCAAGTTGTCAATTCTGAAACGTATAGCAATACAGAAAAAGATTTCTTCTTTATCTTGCATTTCTACTGCTCAGATTACTGTTTCATTGGTAATCTGATCATAACTCAACTCTGCAGCCATGTTCAAGGTTGAAAACTAACATATATAACCGTTTATCATTGGATTTATGACAAATTATACAGAATTGAGACAGAGAGAGAGAGAGAGAGAGTATAAACAATATTAATCATCCTGGCATATTAAACCAAGCAATATTTGAATTTTAATTCCTTGGTGATGGACATAAAATAAATATATATCACATGCACGCACGCGTGTAAGAGAATAATATTGGAACACTATGAAATTGCATGATGTAGTTGTTGGAAAAGAAACTAATGATGAAGGTGATGATAGGAGGATGGAGAGCACAAAGGAGAAGATGCAAAACTGATGCCAATGAACTCTGATCATTTGTCAACAATACTCTCCCTTCCTTCATCTCTTAACATGAACATAAGAAAAGGATTATGCCCTCAATAGATAATTCTTTAGTTCAAATGAAATCAAGAAACAAAAAGTATATTTAAGACTATTTGTATGATGATGGCATTTCAATCCATGAACATACTGTTGGATGGTCACAGACTCACAGTAAGGTAAATGACAAGAGGGTGAAGAGCAACAAGGTGATGACAGAAGCATAGAGAGCACAAAGATTGAGATACATTAGGCATATATTTGTATTCTCATCATCTGTGCTCTCTATCTTCTGTCAACCCATCACCAATACTACCTCACCCTATCATCTCTATTCAAATACAAAACACCTAAACAGCATTCGATGTTTGTGTGTGCCTGATTATCATAATACTCAAAACTCAAGTAGTAAATATTTGAAAGAAAAAAGAATTTATATGGCAATACTTGAACGGGGCTTAGCTAATTTGAAAGCATAGCAGAAAAAGGAGGAGACGGGTGAAGAGTGTGAGTTAAAATTTGTATGGTTTGAAGGTTCTCCCAGCACCTCTATTTATAGTTAAAAGCTGTGCTTGCTAGTGGTCACACTTCATTTGTACTTCTTTTTCTAAGAAGACTTCTGTGCATGAATCAAGGCCCGGATTATTCGAGACACAGTAAAGTTGCATTTGCTTTTTATTATGATTGGAAAATACATTATACTTGAAAGGAATGTTTGTGGCTACGGCCAGAAACAGGTAACGGGACTTAGATTAAACTTTTAAATATTTGAATCTGCATGCAAAAGAAAAGTTTGAAATTCCAACAAGCCTTAGACTTGGGAATAAGAACCTTACAAAGTATATATTTGGGTGCAGGAAAGAATAAACTTCTTTTGTGGAGCTGGAAGCTTGTATTCCAGCACGACCATATATTCCATGTGTGTGTGTGTGTAATTTTGTAGCATATAGTGTTCGATTCTGTTAAACTAATTGAATTTGAATTAATAATAAATCAAAGAATTATACAAGTAGGTGATGTGTTTTTGTCATTGGGAATATGTATACAAAATATATATATATATATATATATATATCTAAATCATCTTGTGCTAATTTTATGAAATTCACTTAATAATACAAATACGACATATTTATATAACTAGATGTAGTGAACGTAGCTAGACAGGCCGTGAAACTGAATTCATAGTTGTATAATTAACGTTTGCATCTAAGAATAATGAATCTAAACAAATATCAATACATGGTAAATAAATAATATTTCGGTCTCAACACTTCATCTCAAATTGAAAATTTAGATTTTGATATGAATATTCATTTTGGATAGTTGAATCAATCTGATAAAAGCCATGACATCCATTATGACAAACGAAGCAACATTGGAACCTTGAAATAGACTAGGAAAAAAACTTAATGAACATAAGAGGATATAATATGTTGAGGCAAGTATGAGTTAAAATGTTATAAATTGGAAGGTGGGGTAAAAAAGAAGAAGTTGTATATAAGTAGGTGTAGCTAGACCGATTACCTTAAGCTTTATAGGTTTTTGGTTGACATTGTCAGCCCTTCAATATATATCCTCATGTGTAGTCTTTGACTTGTTCTCCTGAATTTGTTTGAGCTTCACTCGCACTTCCAACAAAATCTAATGAACAGTTTGAAATGACATCTTATATGAAACAGGAGTAAAGCCTAGTAAGGAAATAGAATTGGAACCT
This sequence comes from Avicennia marina, assembly GCA_019155195.1. Taxonomy (NCBI): domain Eukaryota; kingdom Viridiplantae; phylum Streptophyta; class Magnoliopsida; order Lamiales; family Acanthaceae; genus Avicennia; species Avicennia marina. Next base: position 7,790,026 of record CM032777.1, on the reverse strand, counting down.
AATGAGCACATGAAGATTGAAACTTGACATACATACATATATAGGATTAGATTCTAATGAACCCACCAGCATTCAAACTCATGATGGAAACCCTGATAAAAAGAAATAGGATTGAACCCTGATGAATGTATAAGACCAAAACCTAACGAAGGAACAGCATTGGATCCTAATGATCAAAATAAGATTCCACCATCATGGGTGAACAAAAACAGTAGCATCAATGAAAGAAAAAGGAGCAGCTGGCGCAGTCTCTGATTTGACTCGACTCTAATACCATGTTAGAGTTATAATGTAATTTGAAATCAAACTATAAAAAACACAGCACAAATGTACGTATATAATGTGGTTCGACCATTAATTTACGTCCATGAATTATGTGCCCAATGGGTTGGCTAAATCACATTATGTTTACTTTGTATGAGGTTCACTCAATATGATATTATAAATATTATTTATATACAATGCATGAATTCAAACACAGGCGTGGAAATTAAATCGAGATTAACATTTATAAATAGATTAATATAATAAATCTAGACACATCGGAATAATGAATGTGCAACAATAAATCTAGACACATACAAAAAATTATCAATCAAGATAAATGCTAGTACCTTGATTCCCTACAAATTGTGGCTAGTAGTTATACAGGAAGATAAGTACGAAAGAATAATCTTATATTTAATCTGTAGTTCATTAGCGTTTTTATTTTCTTTAATTCAGATTAGAAAATGAAAGCAATAAAGTGCACTAATTGCCCCAAATGCTTACTCATTTTTCATCCAAATTGTGTACTTGAATGTTGATCGGTATTAATTCCAACATAACATGATTGCATGAGTATAATCAGACATTGATTTTACAAGCCAAAATTTTACGCAGAGTGCTGCATGGATCTCATCCAACAAACAATTTCATAAATCTATAAATATGCATTTGCTATGTTTTGGCATGGACAAGCTTCAGGCTAACTGAGCCATGGCTTTGCAATTGTTGGATGTCGTCAAACAATATCAATTCGACAACAAATTTTAAACAAAGGTGACATTGATTAAAAAACATTAAGTAAACATATTGAAATGAATAAATTCAGCACAATTTCTGTAATAATTCTTATAAATTTAATTGTGATAACTAATATTTATCAATCAATTCAAAATTATCATGTTGATAACTAATAACATGCCCGAATTTGGGGGAAATTGCGTGGAACAGGTACAATTACAAGTTGGCCAAGAAGCATGGGAAAGAAGAATCCCCATCACAAGTGGACAACATGCCTTATCATTAAGGGTTTGAAGCATCTCAGTACCATCTCTATATCCCCCAAAACCCTTATCCTCTCCACATGTCTTCGCCCCCTGACTTCAATTCACTTTTATGCCTCTTCTGGACTTTGGGGTTTATCTCATCCTAGAACTATTTTAGAATATTTGCAATATTGCATCAACAACATCAATTGCCTCACCCTTTTCGGAAAGCAGCAATATCTCAATAGTCAAAAATATATATTTTTTCAGTTTCATCATTTGTTAAATATTGATTATTAAAATTATATTATAAATTACATGATATTGATTTCATCATTCTATATTAATAAATTAAATATAATCACTATTGGGATATAAGAAACTATATCGTAAAAATAAATAAATTTGCATAGACACATAATCAATAAAAGGAAGATATCATCCAAATGTACCAAATATTCTTGCAAATTTTTTTTAGAGCTTGAAATGTCACTTGCATAAATCTTTGTAAAATAACTCTCTTGTGTTATGCTGTAGGTGACATTTTTTAAGTTAGAAATTGTAGCCTTAATGGAAGCTATTGCAATTGATATGGAAGGATAATTTATTGATTTAATAGAGGACAAAATTTCGTGGTAGAAGCTAAAATTTTTTTTAACCAGCATTATATTACTCATAATCCCTCCCAATAAGGGAAAATATTTAAGGTGGGAGATCCAAACCGTCTTCAACCATACCAACATCTGACTTGGCTAATTAACATCAGCTGGTTTATTCGCCTCGCAAAAGACAAAATGAAAAGTTTAAAAACCAAGACAGAGAAAATCGATGCAGAAGAATGATTAATCTTGTATGCCTTTTGTATGTATAAGAGTAATTTAGCTCCCGAATTTATCGTGGGGGCCTACAAAACATTATAAAAATGTGTGATTCTCCCTATCATAAATAAAGACAATCAAAACTAATCACAATCAATCATAATGAGCTTATACAAGGAAAAAGTATAAGAAAGTATTCTTACACAATTTATACTTTAACATCCCTAGTATTACAATTTATAATTTTAGCAACTAGAAAATGAAAAAGCTAACTTTTTTAACAGGTGTTGTGATAAGGAGGTTTTGTCCCTTTTTGGTTATTCTTTGCAAGTAAACAATATATAAGATTTGTTGGTCAAATTTATTCTTTGTGTAAATTAGATTTAGTCAAATCAAATTAATTACATACAAGTGCTGTTATGTTTTATAATGTAATCGATAACATTTTTATATTGTGTATGTATACCAGTTATATAAGAAAATAGTTAATATATATTTAACTTTTAAGTAAATCGAAGTCACTATATGCATATTGTTACCAGTTTGCCCAAACTTTCTATTGGAAATTCATAACCAAAGTAAAAGTATCCTATCGTTAGGCCATGATTAATTATTAGGCGAAAGTGAAAGGTATGCTGGCAATGGAATTAACTAGTAAGCTATCAACAAAAAAGACCCATTGGATTTGTTCGGAACCTAATATTTGAATACAAATACAAATATATACAATTGCATGCAATAATTTTTATTATGTTTATATAAAATTAAATTATTACTTGTGCATATATAAACTCACTTACATACAAATCCTTAAAAGTAATAATTTTCTATATACAAAATTGCATCTTCCAATCATTGTAAAATATGTATTGACAAAAAAATTTTATTTGACATCTATCTTAATATACGCTTGCTACTTACAAAGTATGAAAGTAAGGTCCACACAAAATAATGTAATTTACGTTTTTGTTTTTTTTTTATTTTTTTTTTTTGTTTTACATGATGCATGCTTAATCCACTAATTACTCAACATATAAGATGAGTAATTAATTACAAAACATCACCCCCACTTTTTACTAAGAAATACTTAGATGTGATTTCCAATATTAATTAATTTTTACCGTAACTTCTGAGAAATCAAGAATTTTAGGAATAACTTAAAGCGCATACGATCAAATTCTAGTAGCACACGTCTTCCTTTCATGTGTCGACAGCTAAATTTACTTTTGGAATTTATTTACTTTAGCTTATCTACTCCAAAAAGTATCTGCGCATTTCGTGATAGATAACAACGATGATTGGTCATAACTTGCTTTTGACTTCACTTTGGAACAATGGGGATCAAGAATGCCTACTTTTCCACGAGATAAATCTCCCTTTTGACTCTCTCTCTCTCTCCAAATGCATCAAATAAGCATTGGCATCAAAGGAAAATCACGACTTGTCACTTCCCCACTGGCTGTCTTGTTCGCATATTCAATCCACTTTGGCACCATATCTAAGGAAGGGAATATAACTTTTGACATCACACTATAGTACTTTCTTTTGTAGATATGAATGAATTGAGAATATTGGCTATGTCATTGATTTTTGAAATGAATGAATTGAGAATATTGGCTATGTCATTGATTTTTGAAATGAATGAATTGAGAATATTGGCTATGTCATTGATTTTTGAAATGTACCATTAATTTAGTATTATCATTCCATTTAATGTCCCACAAAGTTGACAAGCACTGTTGCAATAAAGGTGTCATAATTGTTTTGGAACATGATGCATCCCGCAAATCCTGAGAATTTATGTTTTTTTATTGATTTTGTATTTCTCTTTTCCACACACACATGTCCACGTGTGTGTACATTATTATTTCTTTGCACAAGTGTAAGTTATCTCTTTGTGCATGCGCTTTTCGTTCTCTCTAATTTTACATTTAAAGGTTCACCAATAAAATTCACTACAAGAAAATTGAATATTAGTAGCAAGATTTTTTACAATATAGCAATATTTCTAAGACGTTGATTTCAAGTATATTAATATTCTAGAAATTTAAAGAAAATTTAAAGCTTACACCTCAATATAATGATATCTTTTTTGATTCTTCACTTGTATCGAAAAATTAAAAATTACATAATTATTAGAACTTAATAAGGTAATCAAACTAAATTCTTATTTCCAAAGCAATATTACCCACTTCATGTGAAATCCTCAGTAGTTTAGTCCTCACAAAAATCAAGCATTTCTTTTTATGGACAACAAATAGCCCAATAATAGATCAACTTATCCTTTTGAAGGATGTGAATAAGATAACATATTTCAAAGCATTTATAAAACATTTTATTGATGAGTCATTTTCAATGTAAGACATACTTTCAATCATTTGTTTTCTATTATATGAGTATACTCATAGTTCAGATCAATTTGTGTGTCATTCCACTGATCAATGTCTTAATTTATAACATCAATTTAGGAAGTCATGTGCAACTAAAGCAACAATTAAACTGATGCGATTGTCTTAAATTATAATCTCAAGTGAGAGAATCACTTGATTCTCAATCTTTAATCTCAATTGAATGAGTCACGTAACTTAATTTTTAACTTTGATTGAGAAGGTCACATGCAACCAGACAGCTGTCTCCAACAAAAATAGTTTTCTTAATCTATACCACTAATTGAAAGGGTCAATTTGACCCCAACTGAAAGGCCTAAAGCTTCTACCTTACTTGAGAGGATTGTTACTAATTCCTCTACACTAGTGCATATTTTAATGAGCATCATATAGAACTTTTTGTTTACTATGCATTCTATAAGATTTCAGTACAACCATTTCAGAATCTTGTTCGCAATCAAAATGTTCATAGTAGAATAGTTTCAAATTGACATGAATAAAAGAAATTATGATAATCGTAAGAATTTAGTGCACACAGAATACATTTTTCTATAAAACAAATTTGGAATTTGTATGAGTGAAGTTTAAATATGAGAATATTAGGATGAAAAGTGTAGAAACATTTTCGTAAAATTATTCAAAGTAATTTGGAAATCATCGTAATCTTTGCAAACAATTATATAAAATCTTTTAAGTAAACCATTTACTAATATTCGCTTGCTTGATTTGGAGTTTTCCTAGGCTCGAATCCTTGGTTTCCTATTCAATCAAGATAATTCCCCAACTTTAATTCCAATCTATTAGTAATTTAATGCTTGTGCATTCCTTGAATGCAACCTATATGCTTGTATTATAATATTATTTTTGTAAAAAAAAATTGCAAGTCCTACTACAACCCAAGCTCTTTCTGTAAGTGTTCTAGTTGCTTTTCCGTACTTATCTTACTGGTTTAAGGCAGTTCCAAATAAATACACCAAAACTCAGTTAAACATTATATCCATATCATCTACTATGCACATGTGGGTACTTATAATCTGGTTCTAATAAAAGAAAAATGAAATCCAACCTACATATAACAGAATGCCAAAAAAAATAAAACTTTTGATTTGAAATACAAAACAAGGTTCCCGCAATTATCTTGTTGTGAAGGTTTAACGGTTTTTCTAGCTTCGGCCTTACTAGAACTTTTGCAATAGACCCCCTTTTCTTTTTCCTTGTGCGTTGCCTCTCTCCAACCATGTGGGTAGGGTTCTTTTTTTTGTTTTATCCACCAAAAATTGGCTAATTAATGGTATACTTAATCCCAAGAACTTTCGTATGTTTGTGTGCCCCTTGGTTGCCCATCTTAACTTCAAATGGACTCTAATAGTTACAGAAAATAATACCCCATCAGGTAGGTTCCTTGGCTAAGTTGTGTAGAGGAACATTTTCTTCTTGATGGCTATTTAGTTGTTGTTTCATTTTTTTTCCAGAGGTTATCATATCCTCCTCCTTTACAAAAAATTTCATTCTCGAAACTTATTGTTCCTTATTCAACATATTAGCGGAGGATATTAATTCCGCATGACTTCTTCCAATTCTCATGTACCTTCTCGTTCAATGTGATTTGACTATTGAACTTTTACATATGGAATGACTTTGGTCCTTAGAAATTGTTCTTCTAGTCCACTATCTTCATTGGAACCTCTTGATAGCTTAAATCTTCCTTTACCACAATGGCTTAGCCTCTAGTAAATGATTCAGATCTGGTAGATACTTCTGAAGTTGAGATACATGGAACACATTGTGTACTCTAGACAATGTTGGGGGTAACGCTAAGCAGTACACCATTTCACCTAATTTCTCTAATATATTAAAGGGTCTCACAAATCGTGGACTCAACTTCCTAGCCTTTCCAAAGTGCACCACTGAATGTGTTGGTGACACTTTAAGATATACCTTTTCTCTTGGTTGAAATTATACCAATCGTCTTTTCAAATCTACCTAGTTCCTTTGTCTATCCTGAGTTTTCTTAAGTTTTTTATGAATTATTGCCACTTTCTCAACAGTCACTTAAACCAACTCAAGTCTTATCACTTATTTTTCTCCTATTTCATCCCATGTAATGGTTGCACAAGATTTCATCCATTTAATACCTCATAGGATGCCATCTCTATGTTACTATAATGCCTGTTATTCTAGGAGAATTCAACTAAAGGTAAGTACTCAACCCAATATCCTTTGAAATCCAATAGACATGCTCTTAGTATCTCTTCAAGTGTTTGAGTTGTTCTCTCCGATTGTCCATTTTGTGGAAGATAAATTGTACTTAATTCTACTCTTATGCCCATAGCTTTTTGGAAGTTATCCAAAAATTTTAATACAAAATGAAGAACCTGATCTAATACAATACTGATCAAGGTTCCATATAGCTTTTCGATGTTGTCTATGTATATATTAGCCAATTTATCCATGGTATTCATGGTATTGATTGGAATGAAGTTAGCCGACTTAGTCAGTCAGTCAACAATCGTCCATATAACATCGTGACTTTGTGGTGTTTGAGGCAATCCCACTATAAAATCCATTGTGATGTTTTTCCATTTCCACTCAAGTATTTCTAAGGGTTGCAGATAACCTACTTGTTTTTTATGCTCAGTCTTTATCTTCTGGCACATCATACATCATGCTATGAAATCAGCCATATCCTTTTTCATTTCATTCCACCAAAAGTTTCTCTTTAAATCTTGATAGATCTTTGTATTTCTGAGATGGGCTGAGTCTTTAGACTGTGTGCCTCTTACATAATTCTATTCCTTATCTCTATTCCTTATCTCCTTCACATTTAGCATACACAGTCTACCTCTCATGTACAGAACACCATCATCACTTACTTAGAACTCTTGTAACTATCTTTCCCTAGCCTTTCTCTTAACAGATTTTACTTTGAGTCCGCGCCTTGAGTCCTTCTAATTTCCACATAAATTGGAGGTTGGGTTCTTAAAGCAGTTAATACCGTTTTCGTTGATTCTAAAACTTCTAGGTGTAAAGATTCGAGTTGTTTTACCAGCATAGCTACTATCATACATGTTCCCTTCCTACTCAAGGCATCTACTACTCAATTTGCCCTGATGAGATCATGGTTGATGACTAGATTGCAATCCTTTGTCAACTTTAACCATCATCTTTGTCTTTTGTTCAACTCCTTTTGAGTGCACAAATACGTAGGGCTTTATCATCTGTAAATACTTCACACCTCACTCTATACAAATATATCCTTTAGATTTTCAAATTGAATATCACCACCACTAATTGTAAATTGTGGGTAGGGTAATTTAGTTCATATAATTTCAATTGTCATGAAGCATACGCTATGACCTTACCATGTCGCATTAGAATACACCCCAATCTATTTTTACTGGCGTCACTATATATAACGAATCCTTTCTCTCTATTAGGCGAGGCCAAGATAGGTGTCTTAGTCAACTCTTCCTTTAGTACCCTAAAGCTCCTCTCATAGTCCGAATCTCATTCAAATTTCCTTCTCTTTTGAGTAAGTTTGGTCAAAGGCATTGCTATTTTGGGAAAACCTTCAATAAATTTCCTTTAATATCCTATAAGTCCTAAAAAGTTTCTTACTTCTACCACGTTTGTAGGTTTAGGCTAGTTTACAATAGCATCCACCTTTTTTGGATCCAAACACTTCTTAAATAAAGATGACATAGCCTAAAATGTTACTCTCTTAAGCCAAAATTCATAATTACTGAACTTAGCATTAAACTGCTTCTCCCTAAGTGTTTGTAACAATATACAAAAAGAATAAAAAAGTGTTTGTAACACAAACAATAGGTGTTTCTAAAGTTCCTCCTCACAAGTGGAGTACTCCAATATGTTACTTATGAAAACCACTTCAAAATTGTATAAATAGGGTCTGAACACCCTATTCATCAGGATTATGAAAGCTGTGGGCCATTAGTTAGCCCAAATGGCGTCACCAAAAATTTGCAGTAATTATACCTTGTTCTGAAAGCCATTTTAAAGATATCATTCTTCTTGATTTTCAACTAGATATATCCTAAACTGAGATCTATTTTTGAAAGTACTCTAGTCCCTTTCAACTGGTTATAAAAATCATCTATCCTTGGTAGAGTATTTTTGTTCTTGACTGTGTTTTTGTTCAAATCTCTGTAATTAATACACAGCCTTAAGCTTCCATTTTTCTTTTTCACAAATAATACAGGAGTGCCCTAAGGTAACATGCTAGGTTGAATTTGTTTCTTGTCCAATAATTCTTATCACATGACCTTCAATTCCTTTAACTCCATAAGAGTTATCCTATAGGGTCCTTAAATATAAGAGCTACTCCTAGTGCCAAATTGATTTCAAATTTGATCTCTCTATCCATTGATGGCCCATTTAAATCATTCAGAAACATTTAAAGGAACTTCCTGACTATTGGTATGTCTTCCACCTTCTTTTCCTTCTCTTGAGTGTCAACTACACATGCTAAGTACATGACACATCCTTTTCTAATCATCTTCTCTACCTACGCTGTAGAGATTATTGAGTTGACTCTATTGCTTCGATCCTCATATCCCTATGAAAATAAAATTTCTCTCCCATAGTTGGATGGAAATTGACTACCTTATTTCAACAATCAATGTGGCTGAAACTTTTTTCCAACCAATCCATCCCAAAAATAATGTCAAAGTGAGCCATGTTAAGTTTTATTAGGTTAGCTGTTAGTTCATGGTCTTTACCCAATTGCACTACACAATCCTTATATACTAAGTTAGATGCTAAAGTTACACCTCTTCGTATGGCTACTCTATATACCTAATCTAAAGTCACTAGCTTACAGCTTAATTTCTTTGCAAACTTCCTAGACACAAAAGAATGGGAAGTACCATAGTCGAACAAACATATACCATAGAGTCATTTATAAAGATGTTACCTACCACCACATCCTCTACGTTATCCATCTCCTCTTGTGCAAACACTCTGGTATTACCCCTTTTTTCCCATTTTTCAAGTTTGCCCAGGGATTGCTATCATTACCATTTTGGCCTCTATTATTATTGCCAAAGTGGTTGTTATGGTTGGCAGCAGCAGATTTGGTGGCAATGTTAAGGTAATCAACCACCCCGTTGCCTTACTAGCCACATTTGAAGCAAGCTCCTATCAACATGCGACAAGTACCACTATGCCTTTTATAGCTGTGATGGCTTCCTTTTGTTACCAAAATGGTTAGGCCTTTTGTTTCTTAGGGTTTGAAACTGATGTCTCCGATGCTTCCCTCCTAAACTAGCACTTAACCTAAGCCGTTTCAGACTATTCTCAACCTCCTTTCTATTAACATCCACCTCAGCCTTGATATTGACACTGAGCAGCTCATCAAAAGTTCTGGCCTCTTATAGGGCTAGTGCAATTTGCAATCAACTTTTCAAACCCCTAATAAACTTATGCATCGCTTATGTAGGGTTGGTCATCACCATAGGTAAGTATTTCCCCAAGGTATGGAACTTAATGCAGGGTTGGCCATCACCATAGGTAAGTATTTCCCCAAGGTATGGAACTTAGCGGAGTATTCTACCACTGATATATTAGGTCCCTGAGTCAAATTATTGAATTCAATCATCTTTTAAAATCTACTTGTGTTTGGGAAGAAATGATTTTAAGAACACTTCCCTGAAACGTTCCCATGTTATTGGCCTCTCTTCTAGTAATGCAGTTGACACACCTTCCCACCATAGAGTTGCTTTTCCCGTCAAAATGGTACTTCCACTCTAGGTCAAATTTCAATCGAGACTTTCATGAGTTCAAAGTTGTCTTTAATCTCTTTGAGCTATTTTTTGACTATATCCAAGTCATAAGACCCATCAAATATAGGTACATAACCCTCCTAAAAGCCTCATAGTGGGCCTTAGTAATACCATTGGAGTCACAGCTAGATTTTGTTGTTGAGCTCTAACCACCTGTGCCACTACCATGGCGATGGATATCAATTTTTCCTGTCTTAACTTAGTTTGGCCCTGCGTAGGTTGTGGTTACAATTAAACTAGGGGTGGAGGTGGTGGGAAATTGTAAATGTAGTTAATGTTGTTGTTGTTGTTCATGAGTGTAATATAACAAGAGTTTTGTATAGATTGTCTTGGTCTTTGAACATTTTTCTACTATTCCAATAGCTGATTTTCCACTAAATTCATGACTTATGAGCCCTGAAAGTGCAAAATAATCTAGTCTAATCAATACATTATACTAAACCATTCAAGTTTTATGTTTAAAGTCTAAGTTTATAAATCCTATTAGTTAGGATCATTCCTAGGTTCTAATAGCTCTTTCTGTCCTACCCCTAACCCAAGATATGCCATATGGTAATATCCCTGAGACATTCATCTCAAGGATACTAAAGCCACTTGTATCAAAATATTTCAACTAACACTTGAAAGATATTATAGAAATTTAAAGAAAATCCAAAGCTTACATCTCAATATAACGACATCCTTTTTGATATGTCACTTGTAGTAGAAAATTAAAAATTATATCATTCTTAGAACTTGACAGGGTAATTAAACTAAATTTTTGTTTCCAAGCCAACATTACCAACCCCATATAAAGTGCTCGATAGTTTTGTCCTCTATAAAATCAAGCATTTCTTTTGATGAATGATAAGTAGCTCAATAAGAAATCTAACTGTCCATTTAAATGATGTGAATAAAATAATATATTTTAAAGCATTTATAGAAAATTTTATCAATGAGTCATTTTCAAGGCAAGACATAATTTCAATCATTTGTTTTCCATCCTATAAGTCTACTCATGGTTCAGTCAATTCATGTGTCATTCTACTAACCAGGACCTTAATTTATAATTCTTATTAAAAAAGGTTACGTGCAATCAAAACAACTATTAAACTGATGCGATTGTATCAATCTATGACCTCGAATGAGAGGCTCATTTGATTATCAACCTTTAACCATAATTCATGGGCAACAAGGTTTAATCTTTAACCCCGATCGAGAGAGTAATGTACAGCCAAACAACTATCTCCAACCGAATACTTTTATCAATTTATAACCTCAATTAAGAGAGTCAACTTGATTCCAATTGAAGGGTCAAAAATGTCTACCCTACTTCAGAGGGTTGTAACTAGTTCTTCTAAAATAGTGAGCATTCCAATGAGCATTGTATAAAACTTTTCGTATATTTGACATTCAAAAAGAATTCAGTATATCCATATCACAATCTCATCCACATCCAAAATTTACGTAGTAGGGTAGTTTCAAATTGACATGAATAAGAGAAACTGTGATAATTGTAAGAATTTAGTACACACATAATTCATTTTCCTATAAAACAAATTTGAATGAGTGAAGTTTAAATATGAGAATGACAAGATGGAAAAATGTAGAAACATTTTTATAAAAATATTAATAGTAATTTGGAAATCATCATAATCTTCCCAAATAGTTATATAAAATCTTTTGGGTAAACTACTTACCGATATTAGCTCACTTGATTTAGTGTTTCACCAAGCTCAAATCCTTGATTTCCTATTCAATCAAAATAATTCTCCAAATTTAATTCCAATCTAATAGTAATTTAACACCTATGCATTCCTTGAATGCAACCCATATGCTTGTATTATAATATCATTTTAAAAGAAAAAATCGCAATTCCTTCTACAACCCAAGCCTTTTATATAAGTGTCCTAGTTGCTTTTCTATACTTATCTTTCTAGTTTAAGGCAATTCCAAATAAATTCACAAAAACTTAGTTAAACTTAATATCTGTATCATCTATTGTGTTTGTGTCGGTACATATAAATGGATTCTAATACGAGGAAAATGAAATCCAACCTACATACAATAGAATGCTAGAAAAGAAAATAAAGTTTTTAGATTTGAAATACAAAACAATGTTCCCGTAGTTACCTTGTTGTGAAGGTTTAGCAGTTTTTCTAGCTTACTCTTTGCTAGCACTTTTATAACAAACCCCCATTTGTTTTTCCTTGTGGATTGCTACTCTCTCTCTCTCTCTCTCTCTCTCTCACACACACACACACACACACATGGTGCTCTTTCTCTCCTTTTTTTTTTTTATGTGGCAATCATCTAAAGTAACAACCATGTAGGGAGAGTTCTTTTTTATTTTATCGGCCAGAAATTGGTTGATTAATGGCATAGTTAATCCTAAGACCTTTTGTAAGTTTGTCTACCCCTTGATTTCCCATTTAACTCCTAGTGGACTCCAATGGCTATAGAAAATAATATCTATTGATTAAGGTCTTTAGCTAAGTTGTGTAGATGAATGTTTTCTTCTTGAGGGCTATATGGTTGCTGGTTCCTTTTTTTCTTTTTTCCTAGAGTTTTTACAAAAACATAATTGTATCTCTTTATTATTCTAGATATGGATGGATTAATGATGATTCTAGCTCTTCATAGCCTAGTTGATGGGCTGATTTGGTGCTTCTTTCCATAACTTCTGCATTGCTCTCGTTATTATTAGTTATTTCTTAACTTTCCTCAAATGGTTATTATTTGATTCCCCCATTACTTTTGTTTGCCATCTGAGCATATTTGTTGCTGTGTAATTCTATAATAACTTTTTTGGTTGTGCGACTTTCCTCTGTCATTCAAGAATGTCCTTTTCCTTAAGTACTATGGCTGAAATCACCGCTGGAGGGCCTTAGGTCTTCCTAGTAGCTTCTGATGGGTCCAAGTTGGACCATTCAATTATAATCTATTTAGTTGTCCCATTTACCCTTTTTTCCCTATCTTTATCCCAAAATAGCCACTGGTGCCACTTGAATTTCTCCATTAATGTTTATGTTTGGTATCAATTGCTTAACTTTTCTGCTAGTCCCAATCTTTCTTTTCAACTACAATACATGAAACATAAGTGAATTTGAGATTGCTCTAGTAAATTAAGTCTATGAGCTTCCCGTCCAATTCTTTCTAAAATCGTGTTAGACTAAAAACATTTAACTGCAAGTCTTTGATTTAGACTAAAATAACAATTGCAGTCTTTAATCTTTCAAGCAAAGAGAACTTGAAAATTTTGAAATTCATTATTTTTCAAGCAAATATGATGCATTTATTATTTTGAACTTGAAACCTATCCCTTTAATTATATCAATCTAAATGCACCCTTAGGTCTTTATGGCTAACCCATGATCTTTAATAAATTAGTTGGCTTCTTTATGTGAAGTTCGAATAACCATATCAAAACTATACTATAGGGGCCTTATTCCATTTAAAGCTTAGAATGGTGTGGTGTTTAAACTGTTGTGGTAATTTTTATTGTACCAACATTCAACTAGAGGTAATCAATTAACCCATATTTTAGGCTTAGAACCCATCATACACCATCGATAACACTTAACATACTGCTTAACCTGTTTGGTCTTTCCATCTTTTGAAGGTTGGTATGATGTTCTAAGTTGTAAACTAACCCCTATTTCTTGTAGAAAGTGCCTCCAAAATCCACTTGTACAGACCTTATCTCTATCACTTGGGATGGTTCTTGCTAAACTATGTAGCTCATAAACATTGTTTACAAAAACTTGTGCCACCTGTGATACTAAATAGGGGTGTAACATGGAGATGAAGTAGACATACTAATTAATTCTATCAACCATTTCTATGATGACATTCTTTCTTACGAATTTTAGTAAACCATTAGCAAAATCCATGGCCAAACACCCAATGAAATTGGTAATGGTTGCAAGAGACCTGCGATGAGGCCTTTCACTCTTATTTTACATCTTTCAACAATAATCTCTAATGGAAAAGTGATTTCACCCTCTTGTAAGTCACTAAAATACCTAAGTGAACCCCCTCCCCCCCACTTAGACACTATAAAGGTTTCTTATTAGTTTTTTCCTCATGTTATTTGCTCTTCCCACATAAACCTTGTGCTTGAATTTTAACATTCCAATATCAAAAGTGTGGTTTGGAGATAGTTCTCTACCCTTTTGTACTTCTTGTATTAGACGTAAAATCCTTTTTTTGTCTTCATGATAATTCTCCTTAATCTCATCAAGCCAATCAAGGTACACTATTATTTGAGCATTTAGCTCCCCATGTTCTTGTTCTTTGCTCCTAAACAAGGCATCTATTAACTTGTTTTCTTTTCCCTTTTATACTGTATTTTTTAATCAAATCCCAACAGTTTGGTAAATCCTTTCTTCTGTATAGGAGTAGTGATTTTCTAGCTAAGGAGAAACTTTTAGGCTCTTGCGGTCAGTCTTAATTATAAATTGCCTTGCTTCCAAATGGTGCCTTCGTTTACTAATTGCCATAATCACAAGAAACTTAAAATGGCCATTATGTGTTTAGAAAGTCGTTTATGAACATTCTCTAACATATACAGATCAAATGGTAGCTAGATCTTAAATCCAATTTAGTGAAGTTGGATGTGCCTTTTAATTCATGTAATAAATCTTTAATGATGAGTATATGAAACTTATCCTTCATGATCATCCCATTTAATCTCTAGAAGTTTGTGCACTTCCTCCTATTTCCATCCTTCCTTTTTACTAATAAAACTAGAGATGCAATTGGACTATTGTTGGGTTTAATAACCCCTTATTACAATAGTTCCTCTACTTACTCTTGATTTCCTCCTTTTCAAGAAGGGAATATCGGTAGCGCCTCAGATTAACAGGCTGGCAATCTGGTTTTAAAGGTATTTGATGGTTGCGTGCCCTTAATGGGGGCACCCCTAGATGGATTCTTAGAAAGAATATTTTGTATCAATGTGACTACTTGTTAATTGAGCAACTCATTTATCTATACATGGTCTGGTCAAGCTATCCATAATTTCATAGCATGTGATCCAATAGGTATTTTCCGGATGCCTTCTTGTGAGAACAATTTCCTCTTCGCTGTACTGGATCTACAATGTGAGATTATTGAAATCAAAGGTGACTAGGTGTATGGTCTTAAGCCAGTTAACTTCAAGTATCAAATTGCAGTTTCCTAATTTGAGGAGTGGATCATCAAACATGAATCCCTTATTCTACATTTTCCATTGTAAACTTCTACATTTGAGGCTACTCGAGAGCTTGTTACCACTTGCAACCTAATGATCATAGATGGGCAACCACCAGTTCAACTGATACCCCTATTAAGGCACAATATTATAACTTATCTACCACTTGTAGTAGCGTTTAGACATAGGGTGTTAGGTGATGTGTTTTAAGTGATTGTGTAGAGTGTAACTTTACCCTTAAGGCAAATCTCTTTCTTGCTAGGTTTAATGATTTCCTCATTCAAGTCATCATTTGGTACTTTTTTTCCTTATAACTGGTGGAGTTCGTTTTCTTTGTGCTTGTGGCTAAGGCACCTTTTATCCTCAAAACAGAAGCACTACCACTCTTTAAAGTCATTCCCCCTTTGGTAAGTGTTTTGCCATCATATTTTAGGAAGTGACATTGTAGCTGCTAAAAAAAATTAGTTGGGAACTTTATGCTTTTTGAGATTTTCCAATTTTAACTCTCCGAATTCTGCTAAGGAGAAGGCCTCTTCTAGTGATTGTAGTTTGAACATGATCACTGTATGTTAAAGTGTTGTTTTGACAAATGTGAGTTAAATCATATTATGCTTGCCCATAAGTCCACTAATGACAATGTATTTAGGGATACTTCACTTTAGCTGAGTTTATTAAAAGTCCCAATTACATGAATAAGATCCTGCATATCATAATTTTCTAAAATTGCCCTTTGCAACTCGTCTGAGCTAACATAATTTGTCTCGACGAGAAATAGTTGAATCATCACTCAACTTTCTCATAGAAGTGTAGTGCTACCACTTGTACTTTTTCATCTTCTAGGGTATTATAATACTAAAAGTATCTATTACACTACCAGATCCAAAATCTTGCATTAGATTTGTCAAAAATGGTGAAGTCAATTCTAGACTTGGGCTGGAAAGTATTGCTTGGTGGATCTAAAATTGGCTGGAACTTCCAACATGATAAGTTAGTTGGTGATATGTTGTCCTTTGTGATGTTGAAGGCTGTGGAAGGGTTTAGCAAAATCCCTTTTGAACCTTGTGCTGATGGGGAACTTGCACTAGATTGGGCCACCATTGCTATAGTTTACCACTCATTTGCTAGAAAATTGTCAGTAATTGGTCCATTTTGTGAGTTGTGACGACGTGAATGTCCTCCGCTCATTGTTAGATTCCTTTCATCAAAGAGTTAAAATCCTCTATCATTTCCTTGAGCTTGTTCTCTGTGTGTGTCTTCGAGTCTTAGATCTGCTTCCCTAGGCTCTTTCATGCCATGTGTTGATATCTGGGTTTAGCCAGCTTTGAAGAGCTAAGAACGGGGTTCTAATGCCAACCATAATGAAAATTTTGGGCCAAGGAAGAAATTCTAGACTGTGTTTGTTGGATTATGGGCTTGGACAAAAAAAATATGTGCGAGGCCCAGGCTTTTAATGGCCCATGCAAGTTAAAAAACTCAGCGACCTACGTGTGCAGGTTCAAGATGACGACTCTTGGTAATTGTCTAGAAGAGGAGAGGCTTTTACTTGCGATGGTGCTAAGGTTAAGGTTAATTAGGTAATAACCCAAGTAGAGTTAAATAAATGAATGTAGCCGGTGGGCATCATTAGACTTGCATTCCTTTTGCCCTCTCTACTCTCCTTTCTCTGTTCAGGCGAAAGTTTGTTGCCGTGTTTACGATGAACAGACACTGCTAACCCATCCTATATATATATATATATTGACTGCTCTTCATGTGTTCTTCCTTTCAATTGAGCAGAATGTTGGATTGCGGTTATTATTTTTTGGGATTTGAGATTCTCCCTTCTCCATGTGCCTAGAGATTGGCCGCTGTGATGTATAATTATTTTATTGATATGGATATTACACCCGCTGGGTGCGATAACAAACAGTAATAAGAGAGAAATGGAAGGGAGGGAGAAGAGTAGAAAAGATAGACATGAGGAAAAGGAGACATAAGTGTGTTTTTTTGTCTAATTTCTGTAATGATTCTTAACATAAGTTCTTTTTTCTAATTTCTGTAATGATTCTTACATGTTTTTGCCTAGCTTTGTTATATGCTGAAACATAATCGTCTCTTTATTATTCTAGATATGGATGGATAAACCGATGATTCTGGCTCTATATGGCTTAGTTGACCCACTGATTTGGTACTGCTTTCCAAATCTTATGCAATGCTCCTCTGCTCGGATGATTATTATCAGATCTCGATTGATCGGATAAATTATTTTATTCAATTATATGTTAATTATGATGAATAAAATTTTTTATTTAATATCAAATTTAGTATAAAATAATTAACATGAAAGATAATTAATTTAATTAATATCAAATTTAGTATAAAATAATTAAAATAAAAGATAATTAATTTAATTAATATCAAATTTAGTATAAAATAATTAAAATGAAAGATAATTAATTTTATATATTTGTAATTAAATATTTTTAAAAAATAATTTTAATAAACTTTAATTCGATTCTTAAAAGTAAATATGTCCTAATTGTAGAATATAATCTTTGATTATAGTTTTTTACCCTTCGACCAAATCCATTGATATATAATTCTGTTATGACTTTTTATGTTGTATGGCATAAGTTTAGGATGTGAGAAAAAGAACACATTACCAGTGAAGTACGATAATATATATATTACGTTTTTGAAGATATTTAATTTAATGTCTTTGATCAAGGTCGTTGATATACTAAGGTAATATTCACCTTAGCTAATATCTAAAATCTGATAATTTGTTTTATATAGGCCAATTAATTTTTTTATTAATTACAATTCATGATAGAATAAAAGTTTAGCATACAACTACAAAATTATAAAATGAACAATCTTAATTAAGCTTATGATAAAATTATCAATAGGTTTTTTATTTATAATTTAAAACTTTATCTTAACTTTCTATTGTGAGTTGAGTTACTTTGTATACTGAGTTGCAAATCGAGTTGAGCTGAATTAATTAAAACTGAACTCAAATTTCAGCCCATTCTACTTCGTTCAGAAACTCCTGAACCAGGTCACAACAATATTTTATTTTAAATTATTTTATGTAATTAACTGTAGATTAATATATTTTCAAAAAAAAAAACATTTCACTATTAGTAGCAATATTTTGACTTATAATAATAATTATTATATTTATTATTTAGCCTCATGTATATACAAGGCATTAAAGTTTGATTTTATTGCATATTTTAAACTTTTAAATTATGGAAGTTTTTACAAAAATTTAGACAGTATCCAAGATTTTAGTTTTATATTAGTGTATGATAATTTTGATTTATAAATATATATTATATTAAATCTACTTTTAGTTTATATTTCACAATTATAAATTTATTGAATATTCATCAAAATTGAGAATATCCAACCTTCTAACTTTTGCTTAAAAAAATTGAGAAATTACATAAAGATGATAAGTGGTTCCAATTAAAAGTTGAATATTCTAAATTAAAACAATTTCAACATCTTAAGCACTGTAATAATCTATACTATATTATTAAATATTTGACCATATTTTAGTTGCACAATATAAAAAGATATATTTATCCTATTTTAGTTTCACAACATAAAATTACTTCTTATACTTATTAATTGAACTTGACTTAACTTGAACTTAAGGGTGTTCACAGTTTGGGAAACTGATTGAACCGAACCTATATTAGTTGAGGTGAAAGTATTTGTAATAAAGAAAATAATTTGAATTTAAATTTAAATTTGAATGATTTTTTTTTTTGAGTAATATGTTCGGATTTTGTAAATAATAATGGGATGAGAACCCATATAAGTTTAGAACAAACACAACCACAATTAGTTTGAATGTTGTCCAATGCACAATATTTTAGTTTTAAAAAATTATAAAAACAAGGCAAAAATAAAACACACACACATATAAGGTACTACAAATTCGTACAATGTATTATTTCTTGCTCAAGAACTCAAGCAATTCGTATACCAATTTCACTGATTAAGATTTTAGTCTATTATCCCAACTAAGGAAGGTCACATACAACTTTGTGTAGAAATTGCTTGTTGAATGGAAGAACGAACTCTCTTCAACGCTTGATTCTATATTTTTTAAGTGTTTTTAATGATCAAAACTAGCTAGAGACTCCTCTAACCATGTAGAATGTGTATTTATATGTATATGAGATTGAACTTTAAGTAAATGGTTAGAAAAGATGAAATAAGCCCATAAAATCCATGTAGATCATCGATCTACATCGCGATCCATGGTGGCCAATATTAGTGCCACAGTCATGCCACCATCTTTCATGCTCACAATCCTAAGCACATGAATTACATAAGTTTTTGCCTCTTAGATCTTAGGACTACGTCATTCCCCTTCACAATCGCGACTCCATATTTTGTTGTCACAAGCTTAATCATGATAGAAACTATGCTTCGCTATTGATCCTCCCATAGTCGCAAACTATCCTTTCCTAGTTGCAACCACCTCTCTCGCAGTTGCGAGCTCCTCTAGAATGTACTATGTCCAATCCGCACGTGTGAACATCAACCACTAATAATGTCCAACTCTAAAATGTCTTGCTTTCAGTTTTCATGGGTGCAACATCACTTATCGCAATCACAAACTCCTTCCTCATGGGTGCAAGACCTACAGTTCATTCGAAAAATGTTGTTTAAGTGTAGATATGTCCGGACCCACTCAATTTTCATCCAAACTACACCCAAACACCTCTATTTCATTAGATATGACACTTTTACGTGCATTCAAACACAATGTAACCATTTTAACTCAAAATGCATACAAAAAAATTCACAATGGGGTGGATATACACTATTAAATAATGACCTACTAGACCCTCACACTTACTCAGTTGCTAGTCCACAAGCAAACTATTTTAATTCAACATCAATTCATACTCAATGAGTGATGCATGAACCCACAAAAATCATGAATTTGGCCAGCAATCTTAATTTCAAAAATCGAAGCACTCATACGTTACATAATTCACAACCATTTAAGATCATAACACCCTCAACCCAATCATCTTCAACATGGATTCTCGTGTGTATGAGTCACTCCTCAACTTATAATCACTTAACCCCTTGATGATTCTATTGCAATTCAAATATACTCAATTCAAATACAACTTCACTAAGCTTTAATTCACTCTCTTTTAAATAAGTTCAACCGACAAAAAAAAAATATTAGTAGATTGGCTAATTCCCATAATTATTATTCAAATTCACAATTGTGAATAACCCAAGTAAAGACAATTAATCACAAGCTCATGCATACATATTTCACCAATTACAATTACAAGAGACTAGAAATAAATTTAGTAACTCATAATAAATTCAATAAAAAACATAACTAATGTGTTCATTATCCAAACAGACCTAAATCAACAAAAAAAGTATAAAAACTTAGTCTATAGATTTTGCGTTGCATAAGAGAATGAATGTGCTTCAATCCATAGTGATCGCACAGGTGAGGAAAAGGGCAATGTAGCCATGTAGAATATAGTGTCATATATGCAAAGCATATATGTGCATGCATAAAATTTTCATCAAATTAAACCATGCATCCTCACTTTCACATGCTATCATCCTTGTTATCCTAACACTATATTGTAGTACCCTACACTTATTTTGCTACCTAACTAATTTGTAACACTTATTTTTCTACCTAACTAATTTGTATGATCACAACAATAAAATAGGCAACAAGAAAAGAAACAACTTGGTGAGGAAGACACAATCTTCAATTTTTCCTTCAATTGGCCATTTGCTCATGCACTTGTCCTACTTCAATCCTACACTAAATTGGACATAACATGATCTCCATGCAATCACTAAAACAAACCAAAGGGAAAAATACACAAAAACAAAACAATTGAAAGCAATAAAAATGCTTAGGTCACCTCCCAAGTAGCATTGTATTTATTGTTTATAGCTCGACATGATCCTCCTGGTTATGGTGGATTGATTAAGAATTTGGGGATCTATAATCCCCTATGAACTACAGTAATTTCACTCTTTCTTTCTCTCCTTTCCTTCATTTTTCTCTTTCTTGCTCTCTTTGTGCTCAGTTGCTCATCTTTTTTTGCTTTCCTCTAGACTTGCTTTCTTACTCATACTTTACCTGCCCTGTGTCTTTTTTTTCACTAACCGCATCACTAGACTCATCAGTAGAAACCTTAAACATGTGCAGCATAGCCACATTTTCTTTCACCTCTTATGTGTGAGTAATTGAAGGTGTAGTCTACATCAAAAGGTTACCTCATTGAGGCTATCTTTTTCCCTATCTATAATCATCACTTTAATGGTAGCTAGGCATGGAAGCCCCAAAATCAAAGGTGTCTCTTTCTCACCCTTCATCTCCATCACCATAAAGTCCATAGGTAATATGAAATAACTTACCTTTAACTAGCACATTTTCTACAACTCCTATGGTCCTTTTCGTGCATCTATCCACAATCTTCACAAGCATTTGCATACCTTCATCAATTTCATCTTAAGTGCTTGAAAAGTTGAAAAGGACATTACATTAACACTGGCACCTAGATCACATAATATTTTATCAAAGAACAAGTGCCTATAGTGTAAGATATAGAAAAACTCCCTAAGCCCTTAAGGTTTGGTGGCAAAATTCATCCAGCCTTTAGCTTATCGTCCACATCCTCCAACTTTCTTTTCCTCATGTAAGCACTTTACTTAGCTTGATGTTTTCTTGACTTCCTAAACTAAAGGATCATGAATATGTAATTTATCAAATTCATCCAAAAATTTATTCACCTGTCCCTTTACCTTTGCTTGATAAAGCCTTTGTAGATACGAAATCTTTAGCTTATATAATGGTAGTGTACTTGTTTCTCTCTCTTCCATTTTTTATCCACTGGTGGCACTGGCACATGTTCTTCCTTTGTGCTCTTTACCACTTGCACACTTTTTACGTGCTCAATAGGGTTATTTTCAATAGTACTAGGTAGTATATCTGAAGATTTGTTTGCCATCTCTTTTGTAAGTTGTTTAACTTACACCTCTAAATGCTTTAAAGAGAATTGTTGGTTTTGCAACAAAGGATCGATGCTATTAATATATTCTTGCATACTCTTAGCTAAATTATCTATCATTTTGTGTGTAAACTAGGTTGCTCACAAGATCCTATAGTGATTGCTCTTTGTTTTGCTACATGGTGTCTTGGAATCTAGGTAGGTTTTGTTGATTCCTCTATAAGAAACTAAGGTGACTCCACTATCTAGCATTGTAGGTATATGAGTAAAGATTATTTGATTGGGCACCTTGATTACCTATGTAATTTACCTGATCTCTTTGATGTTGGCTGCCACTTGATCTTTCTCCTTGACATTCATGAGTAGGGTGTGGATCTACACATATATCACAAGATTGAATCAATAAAACCAAAGAAGTATTACCACTTACCACAATATTGTTAATCTTTTTCGACAAGAGCTCCACTTTTGTTGAGAGTGCTATCAATGTGTTCACATCATGTACGTTTTTATTGTGAACCTCTTAGACAGCCATTAATAAGCATGTGTGGCCATTCTTCAATCAAAGCCCGTAATTCTTCAGGCAACTTATTCATCACAGCACATCCTATAACTATATTTGAGATAATATGCAATTGTCCAGTAATTCCACTATAGAAGCTTTGTACTTGCATCCAAAATGGATAGCTATGCTATGGGCATTTTCTAAGTAATACTTTGAATCTCTCCTACACTTTTGGCAAGGTCTGAAACTTTAATTGCTTAAATGTGTCTGTCTCTACCCTCAGCTGTATAGTCTTAGTACATGGAAAGTATTTGACTAAGAACTAGTTCACTCTATCCTACTAAGTTATAATTGCTCTCTAGTGGCAGAGATTTTAGCCATGGTCTTCCCTTGTCCTTGAGAGAAAAAGGGAAATGTCTTAATTTTATAACATCATTAGAGACTCCATTAAATTTTATAATAGCACAAAGCTTAAGAAAACTACCTATGCGAGTATTGGTATCCTCGTGTAAAGTTCTATCAAATTGATTAAGCTGCACCGTATTAATGAGTGCAAGCTTTAGATCAAAAATTTTGTTGTTCATCGGTGGTCTAACATTACCATTCGTGTGAGGATTCATCACCGATTGCACGTAATCTCGAATTGTCCTCTGATTTGGCGAAGTTGCACTTGTGGCTTTGGTGATGTGTTGTCCTCCATTGCTGTTTTTTTTCTCTTTTGAAAAGAGCTTTTTGCTTATGTAGTATTCATTTAATCTCCAGATCAAATTGTAGCTTTAGATTCTTTGTTTTGCACATACAAGAATTCTACAGCAGACCAAGATCAACCCACAGTAGAAATTTCAATTAGAAAACAAGATAAGAGAAGAAAAGAGAAGAATCAAGAGAGAAAGAAGAGAAAATAAAAGAAAAATGAATAACTTAATTTAGCAGTCCCTCAGAGTTTTTGATAGTATTCATCACCTTACTTGGCAATGGTGCTATACTTTGTTAGTGTCTTCAACATACTAACATTACATTAAAGTAAACTAATGTTGGATCAATACGGGAGTTGTATTCATAAGGAGGGGTGTGTGTCTATCAATGTATTTAATATTCTATTAGTTAAGCCATAATAAGGTGACGAAAGTAGGAATAATAAACAAAAGACAAATCTTTGGAAAGCAAAGTTGCAAGCTTGAATTGATGAAATAACAATAATAAAAAGCCTAGCCCCTTGTGTTATGTAGGGTTCTAATGTATGCCAAATTACATTAATTATCAATTTAAGTGCTTTGTTTCGGATTATTAATCCTAAAATCTATTTGATATTCTCTCAAACCCTTCTACAACTTTGACTCAAAATTTAATGGGTTTTCTTGGGCTTTATCGAGTCAAGTAATCAAATGTATGTATACATATTCAACCAAATACAAATATAAGAGACTAGAGTAAAATTTAGCAACTCATATTATAATAAATAAAAATCAATGCTAAATTATTCATCATCTAAATAACTAAAAAAGTCTAGGAAAACTTAGTCTAAAAATTGTGTCATGTGGAAGAATGAATTCTCTCCAACTATAGTGTGAATTCCTTCATCTTCAACATTTCAATACTTGATTCTATGTTTTCTAAGTGATTTGAATGATAAAATAGAGCTAAGGACTCCCTCTTAACTATGTAAAATGCTTATTTATTTGTGTATGAGGTTTGAGTTTAAGTAACTAGTGAGAAAAGACAAAATTAGCACTTAAATCCAGACAAATTGTCACTCCATAATACGATCCACAATCGCACCACCATCCTTCATGCCCATGACCCTAGGCATAGGAATTTGCGTAAGTTTTGCCTCCTGAATCTTGTGACTATGCCATCACATTTTGTGGCCATGACTTCATATTTTGTCGTAGTGAGCTCAACTGTGAAAGAAGTCGTGCTTCACTATTCATCCTCCCATGATTGTAAACTCGCAGTTTCAACCACTTTTCTCTTGGTCACAAGCTTTGAATGCAAGCTACTTTAGAATGTAGCACAACCAAATTTACGCATGTGAACATCATCCTTTTAGTCGCAACAGCTCTTTCTGCTATCATGAGTATTGATAGTGGCTAACTCCAAAATGTCTTGCTTTCAGTTTCTATAGGTGCAACATCACTTCTCGCAGTTATAGACTCCTTTGTTGCAGGTGCAAGACCTGCAGTTCAACCAAAAAAATGTTGTTTAAGTTTAGATATATTTGAATTCACTCAAGTTTCATTCAAACTACACCAAAATGCCTCTAATTCATCAAAATTGACACTTTTACATGCATTTAATACAATGTGACCACTTTGACTTAAAATATTTGTAAAACTAAGTCACGATGGGGTAGAAATATATTATAAAAGCATTACCTATCAACCTCCACTACCTAGTCTCCTAAAACCACCAAAGAAGTGTAGCAATGACAAGAATAGGTTCCATTGCAAGAAGAAGCCACAAAAGAAGAGCCCATTCAAACAGCATTCCCAACTATCCATGGTCAATATATATGGGAAGAAATTCCTCAAATAGTCACAGAACCTACTCCAAGAAGGACTAGTATAAGCAAAAAATACCCATGAACAAAGAGAGAGCAAGAAAAAGAAAGGAGATCACCTAAGAAGAAGCTTCATTTGAATTAGTTCCAAATGTCACATATGAGACAAAACAACAAGTTTAAGAAACTGCCAGTGCCATTGAAAAGGAGATAGTTACACCACATATCGAAGAACTATCTAAAAAAGAATCATAAAAGTCTAAGAAAATTGAACAAGAAACCTTTCTAAAAGTTGAAGCAGAGCATGTTGTAACAATGGAGCCAACAACAAAAGATAAACCTCAAAGTGAAGAAGTTAACACCAAAGCCACACCAAGAAACACGAAACCATCAAGGAGGAAGTTTCTGAACCAAATTAGAGACTTGGTCAAGAATTAGGGTAAAAGGGCCAAAACTAATGATGAATCTGAAGAAGAATGGAAATAGATAAACCAAATTTAAAAAGGACATTCTCAAAGGAATTTTACACAAAAAGGCCAGCCAACGGGTGCTAATATGTAAAACCACACTACTTTACTGTTGAAAAAGTTATTGTGATTGAAACATTTGAAAGAAAAGAATTTGTTGAAATTTTAAATGACATTAAGTTACTCAAGGTTGTGATAAGATTTAAAATATTCTATCCTGACATTGTGCATGAATTTTGTGCATGAATTTTGTAAGGTGACTATTGAGAAATTTAGATGATTTCGCAGAGTGTATATGAGATGACTACTTATGAAGTTGTTAGTTAATGTTATCAACAAACTCTTGAGGTGGCCTATACCAAACTTTGATTTAGTTTATCCTACTAGACATGTGGTCCAATATGATAAAATGACACGTGTATTGATAGGCTATAAGTGGGATAAATGGCCTAAAGGTTCTTCCCTACAATCCTCCTCTCTTTCTTTAAAATATTTTCTATTATACAGTCTGGGATCTACCAATTTGCTATCAAAAGCTAACTCAGTGTTAGTTAGATTAACTATGTCAAATTGTTATACAAATTAGGAACAACGCAGCTAGAGGATCTTGGACATTTGATTTTTCAAGCTACCATGAATCACGCTGAATCTAGATCAACAACTAAGTATTTTCATACCCCTATTTGATCTCCAAGCTACTCTAGAGGAAGAAAGTTAAAGTTTCTTTGAAAGAAAATGAATCAGAAAGTGCTTGAAGTTCCGAACTATTGAAAAAAGTTGGAGAAATTAGTAAAAATGGATGATTTGCATTTAGAAGCTAATTTAGAACACACTATCTATTCCCGAGGAATCAAAATGATGAATTCAAGATGTAATTAACAATTTGGCTAGTTTGTGATGACATTTAGATGAGCAAATTGCTAGGTTGGAAGTACAGTGTCACAATGTTGAGTTATAAGTTGCCAACACGAGGACAATGCTAAGGACGTTAGATATCATTCCAATATTTAAGACGAGCACACCTTCCTCACCAACTTTGGATGAAGCTGGACATTTGAGACATTAAAATGTTGATGATCATCCCTGCTATAATTGTTTACCCTTTGGCAAAATGTTGGCATAAAAGGGAGAGGAAAGGTAAATAAAGGGAGAGGTGGAGGTAAGGTAAAATTTTGAGTAGAGAAAGGGGAAGGTAAGGTAAAATTCTGAAATTGATGTTGTATAGATGTGCTTGGTGGTAAATATTGCTAAAATTTTGTTAAAGTTTATTGAAATGTTGTTGAAGTTTGCTATTCATTTTAGACAATTGCGATGAATTGCTACTGACTATAATATTCTGTTAACTGTTGAGAACATTTATTTTCCTTTTTGTTTGTAATCATTTGGCTTGTAGCAAACACTATACTCAAAATTTTGTAATCAATGACAATATGGTGTGATTGGCTAAATGAATGTATAAATGTATTTTTTTTTAAATGCCTTATTGAACAATTGTTCGGAAACAAGTTAGAAAATTGGCATTGTGCCACAATGTGCCAAAGGGGAAGATTGTGAGCTTGTGAGCTGATCTATTGACATATTATGTACAACTAGTTTGACCAAATTTTTTTGACTTGTTAAAGTCTTCAATTTGACATGTTTGATTAAAACACTTAACAAATCTGAATGAAGTATTTGAGAAGATGCAAATTACTTGTAGAAATCTTTTGGAGATATCCTTAAAGCCTCAAGTTTGCATAAATAAAGATTTTGAAGAGTCCAATCTGATGTTCTCGAACGATGCCTCACCTACACTTTGATACTTCACACTATAAGAAGTTGAAAGACGTGAAGAGCAAAAGTGAAGAAAAAAAGTTAGAGTGATAATGTAAAGAATGTGAGAGTCAAAAACTCTTTAAAGACATTCACTATGAAGGAATGCTGAAAATAAAGTAAGTTTATGTTAGATATAATCAAGTATGTAATATGATTGTATTGTCAATAAGTTAGAAACCCAATATTGGGATAGTGAATTAAGTGAGAAATTTTGTAATTAACTCTTTACCTATTTGTGCTTAGCGGAAGTATTTTAATTGAGCAAGGGCCCATAAACGTGTAGACATTGTTCTGAACTATATTACCAACTTTTTCTTACTGTATTGACCTTGATGTGTATTTGTGTAATTGTGTGTTTGTTCTCAACCTTATTGTAATATTAATAGGTGTGTTGTCTATTTCAACTCAACTTACAAATACTTTCATCCTTAAACCCAAAAATCTTCTTTCACAGCCATATTCTCCTCTCCATCTCATCCAAATAAAATAAAAAGTTTTAAAAAGGGAGGAAACAAATAATAGAAAAATTAAGGAATTTGCAATACAAGTCATTATACAATTTAATATTGTATAATTGAAGTGAACTAATATTCTTAATTACGTAGCATAAAATGCATATGGCTTTTGTTTACTTTTTATCGGTAACTCTTCTGCTCTCTGCTTTATGGTGATTGTGATGAACTTTACTCTATTCTATGAATTTGTCGTCAAACAACCATTTATTTTAGGACTAAAAGTTCCAATAATAAACATGCGTGTATTTTCTTAAATCTATAGTTGAGAGTAACACTTCATCTAACAACGATTGCAAAAGAACATGTCAAACCCTAGGATGAAAACACTACGCTTGTCACTCACCTTTTATTTATTTTCATCCCACCAAAGTACATAAGTTACAAGCTTTTACCATCAAAAATAATTTCTCTCTCTCTCTCTCTCTTTATTTTTTCAAAATTTTAATTTCACATTAATTTTTATTTTTCACACCTAAACACACATTTTTAACTCCCATCAAAAGTTACATCCAAACATAGCATTAGTCTTTCTCCATATCGGGCTTTTTATGGGTCCGAAATTCGGCTTAAAATCGGACTTCTATTTTACATATTCAAGACCAAAATATAAACACGGACACAGATATTATATATATGCTGGAGACCAGGACCCAAGCCCATGTATGGGACAGTGAAAATGATGAACCCTTTAGTACAATGTACAATTCATAGGCCAATGTTCATGTGAAATTAAGAAAAAGCTTAGGGCAAACTTGGGCATCTATCAACTGATATTTGAGCTTGTTTTCTGGCCCATTTTCTTTTAGGTTTAGAAAATACACCAACACAGAAGGGGGAAAAAAACAAAAATGAGAAAAAAAATACCTATGATAACTGTGTGAAATAGAAACTTAAAACTTGAATGCAGCTTGGCCGGTCTATAGTTGGGCAATTGGTCCTAAAAAATATAATAGAGACATAGGTCCAAAACTTGTGCATGACAAGATAGGGTTAATGGCCGAACGAGAATAGACTATGTCATTAATTCATTGACCCAACAACTATTGCCACAAAATATCAATAATACACAATTTTAAATAATGAACTAGTGATATGATCATTATAGATTTGCATAAATATTTTAAAATAACTGACATTGGTTTATACTACATGATAAGAAAATGAAACAACATATAATAAATTAAAAGAAAATAAAATATAAGTACCTTTACTGATTAAAAAAAAATACAACTTCAATAATTTGAATATTAATAATCAAATTTATCATTTATTTTTTATTTCTTTCAAAAAAAATATTATTCATTTACAAACTTTTAGACGATAATCAAATTAATTAATCAAATGAGTAAGAGGTCTTATGTATTTTAAAGGAACATGCTAACAAATGAGAGTATCATTTTGGTGATTAAAAGACCTATATATTAGTAATATGTAATTAGTTTTATAATTTATATGTTATTTAAGTTTTTATGTTCAAACAACGTTACTTAAATTTTAAATTGAAGAATCAGATTCTGAACATTATCAATATGCTTGTTTTATATTTTCATCACTTCTCATCCCATCAAATTTTACACACTCCAAACATGTTATCCGACAAAACTTTAATCTAAATAATAAATTTAAATTGTTCGTCTTTTGTATATACACAAATATTTAATATTTAATTATTACATTTATTTACAATTAAATTAATATATATTCATATACATATAAACTTAAATAAGTATATATTTACACTTTAAAAGTTATTTATTATGACTATATGCTATTGCGTCATTCAATTGTTATTATACATATATACAAAAATTAAGTAAAAATTAATTTATTTATATCCCCAACAAAGCCAGTAACCAAACATACTCTCTTATAAAATTAAATAATCTACACCCAAGGCTGCAAATATCAATGACATATGATTTTAAATCATAAAAAGAGGCTAGCATCAATATAAAAGTATAAATATCATTAAACTAAAAGCAATGACTAACAGAACACAATAATAATATGAGTACATATCCAAACAAATTGAATGGGGAACATATATCTACCATTTACAAACTTAAAAAAAAAAAATATTGCTAACATGAATAATTTAAGTTTTGAAAGTCAAATTTATAATTTCTTTATTTTTCCTGCAAATATAAATGTGCCCACACACACTGCTTATCATCAAGCCTTTTAACAATAATAAAATTAGCTAACCAATTGAATAGGTGGTTTCGCGTATTTTATTGGAACATATTCATAAATGTATTATCGTCTGAAATGCTAATTAAAATTTTAACGTGTTAATAATACATAAGTAGCTAGGTTTATTATTTGTATGTCATTTAAGTTTTTGTATCAAAAAAAGTATATTAAACATTTGTTTCATTGAAAAAAAAAAAAAACACACACACACACAATGACTTTAATATTACAAAATGATTTTTAAAATCAGTAATTTCGAACTTATTGTAATAATTTAATCTTAAATCAACTTATATTATAGTTGTTTTTAACATAATTATTCTTTACATTTTCTTGTTTGATTTCAAGAATTTAATGCATTAACAACTATCATGTTCTGGAATTAGCTAGCTTTTAATCCTAGTTTTTCATTTTTAGAAATATTCTGGACCATATTTTAATTTAAAATATGAGTATATAGTGCTACACAAGTTAAAATGGAATTTCGAGTAAAGGTGCAAATAAGTGAATTCAAGTCAAGTCAACCTAAAAATTTTAGACTCAAGTTCAGCCCATATTAAATCGAGTTAAACTCGAATCCGAATTAGTGTTTAAATGAGTCATATGTTCAGAAGAAAAGTTTTAAAGGGACGAATAATATAATTTATTTGAATATATAAATGAAATATATAATAATAATTGAATAACATTACGATATATAGGAAAAATGATTAGTTTTTAGTGTATAAATAAAAATAAATATTTATGTAGATATTAATTTGATTGTAAATAGGTATAATAATTAAAAATTAATCAATTACTTATAAATGCAATAGAAAAAAATTGTGAATTTAAATTAAAATAAAAAATTTTTTAAATAGCATATTTAGGGGTGTAAAGTTTGAAATAATTTTTTGCGCAGGAAAGTTGGCTTCCAAGCACCACAGTTCTCAAAACTGGACCGGCATCTGGAATTGGCCTCACCCATTTCTTATATTTGTTTCCTCTCTTGTAACGGGAATGCCGTGTGTCATAAACGTTGGGTATAAATGCACAATTTAATGCATCCAAGAACGTTAAAAACATATTTCATGGGGAAACGTGTCATTGTATATCTAACTCGTATGTCATTTATTTCTCTTTATTGTCAAATATTATATTCTTTACCCCTTCAGATTACAAGAATAATAAAAATATAATTTAAAATTTTATTGATACTTGAATTAAGGTGACAATTCATTTAATAATTGTTTTCAGCTGTTTTAAAAATGGAGAAGTATAAGAAAAGTTAAATAAATAAAAGTTGAAAATAGAAACGTAAATTTATCATTAAAATTTTTTAATAATATCTTGTTATGAATTAGATTGATTTTTTTTACTAAATTTTAATTAGTTTAACAGCTACATGTTAAATAAATTTATTAAAATAAACTTTGATCATTAATTTTTTTCATGCTATGTATATGCTTGTGTGTGTGTGTGGGTGTACAGAGAAACCAGGTTTTATTGATTTTTCAAAAACAATACAACCAGTTAAACTAATAACTCAATAAATTTTTTGGGTCGATTTTAAAAATATTGCCTAACATCATCCACACGAATTCCACGTTAGTTCCTAATAAAGGAGAACAATTTGAGTAGATTATCAATAAACAACGCTTGTGATGGTTTATGGTCCTCACATTAAAAGAAAATAGTGAAATTTCAACGGTTTTTTTACACGATTTTTTTATAAATGTCGTTCTAAATTTAATTTGGAACAATTTTAGAACGTTATTTTTACCATTCTAAAACTTAGGATTTCAAATTTTTTGGAACAGATTTTATAGATCGTTCCAAACAATTGGAACGGTTAATAAAAGCTGTTCCAAATTTGGAACAGTTACAATAAACCGTTCCAAATACATACTAGGGTTACAGTAGTTGGATCGATTTTGGAATGGCTTCGAAACGAAACTTTGGAACAGTTTTGATATGAAACTTCGGTACAATTTTGGCACGGAAGATATTTGGAACAGCTTTGGCATGGTCTTTTTGGAACGGCTTTGACATGGTTCGATTTAAAATGGCTTTGGCACGGTTTAATTTGGAACGGCTTTGGCACGGTTTTAGTTGGAATGACTTTGACACGGCTAGTTTGGAGTGGCTTTGGCATAGCTTTATTTGGAACAGCTTTTGACACGGCTACTTTGGAACGGCTTTGGTATGGTTTAATTTGAAATGGCTTTGGCACGACTATGTTAGAATGTCTTTGGAATGAATTTTTTGCAAATATATAGAAATAAATTAGGATCATTTTTTATGCACATTTAAATTGAATTTTTCAATTTTTGGCAAAAATTCCTAAACAATAATTGTCAAAAATATTTTTTTCATCTCTACTTTTGCGTCAACTAAAATATACAAGTATACAACCATTATATTAATCCATTGCCACAAAACAAATATTCCAACTATCCAATCCAAAAATATCACATATATTGTAACAATAAAATGACATAGATAGGAAGATTCAAAACTCTAAGTGGCATGACACACTATTCAAGCCTCTCATCATCATCATCTGCATCTTGATTTGGGAACTGTAATGGTTTACTGGGAGTGAAAGTTTGAAAGTAGTTTGCATTAACCCAATTTAATAATTGATTTAATTGTGCCTCATTTCGCTTAAGTCTCTCCTCCATACTCTTCCATTTTTCCTCAATAATAAGCAGTTTTCTTTTATTTAAAGTAGTTTTTGTTCTATGTTGCACAACTCTGGAGCAGGTGAGGAGGTTTGCGAGGTGGATCCCATACTAAAATTGCAAAAGTTCTTAGCATCTGATCCCATGTCCGACAGTCAGCCTTTCTTAAAGCCACGAAAAGCCGTTGCCACAGCATTGCTACTAGATAAACTGTAAGATGATCCCCCTTATGTGATTGAAACATCAGGGTCCATGACATTTACTTCACTTAGTGCTTTCGCGATATTCTCTTGTATAATAATTTATTTTTACAAATGAAGAGAATAAATTAGGAGATATATTAATGCATACTATGTGAAAGAGAAAAACAAAGTTACCACTTGGGTTTGTGCACAAGGGCCTGTCCAATCCCTAGATGCAGTCTTCCAAACTTTAGAGTATAATTCTAATGGATTTGGCGGTCTACCCAAAGTTGCTTCCTAGGAAAACGTAATATATAATTTTAAATAATGAGATCGTATAAAATTTCATGTTATGGGAGAAATAACGTGCATTGACTTTTTAATGAATTTGACTAACCATTTGATCGCTGTGGGTAGTAATAGATATCGAACTGCCTCAATAAATGGCGGATGTTGATGTCGTATCAGTTAGTTGGTTGTTTTTATTTTTTTTTCACAAGTTTTAGCAAATGACTCCTGTGCCCATTCACTCTTCATTTCTTTCCAATTCTCTTGATATACCCATTTAGGCTTTATCTCTGAAACTCTTGCACAGTGTAAGTGCTTCCTTAAGAGCTCAGAAGCTTTCTTCTTAAGGTTCTTCTCAATTGTAGTCGTGTTTGCAAAGTTCCATGCAAATTCTGTTTATAATGAAAATAATATTTTTTACACAATCACATGTTAAGGACACTTCATGTACGCATAATAAGAATCAAATAATTGACAATATACAATCACAGTTCATCTAACTACTTCATCTAATAAAGATCGTGCAAACACCACAGCAACATTTAACTATTTCTATGTAGAAACCACATGCAGGTATGTGGCAATCAATCATACTATGAATTTGTTCAAAGAACACATATAACAACATTTATGATACATCCAAGTAAGTATGTCAAAAAGGATTCATTTATTAAACATACATCAACAATAGAACCCATAGGGGACCAAATGCATAAGTTGGTGTATTTTGAAAAAGTACACCAACATGTAACAGATTATATATATAATTTTCAAATTTATGCAATATATAAAAATCTTATAGTACTTATCCACTAACCATAAATAGGCGGAACCAGAACTTTTTGATTTCAAACTCGATATTTTTAAATCGAACCCAAGATCTATTGTATTGGCTAAATATAACCTCCCTTATACAATCTGTTACTTCCTTATATGTACTGTGAAAACTATTTTATGTTATGATAAAACTCTAATAACATACATTAATGAGTATAAATAAAATATATATACATACTAGAAGGTTCCCGGGGTTATGTGTATAGGTCTCCTGTCCTTCAATGAGATGCTTCCAATAGTTGCACATTTAGGGTTGCTTCCACAATAGTGTGTTCTTGTTGGGCACTAGAGGCTAATGACTCGTCAAAAGGAAAAGGGCTTGTCCCCCTTGGTAAGGGTGACTGTGTTTCAAAATCTTTTGAAATAGACTTAGGTAGAGCGAAATTACCTCGACTTGTACTGAGTTTTCTACCAGTAGATTGTGAATTTTGTCCATGGCCCCTTGAATAAGCACCACGTGTCATCTTTTAAAAATTAAACAAATAAGTAATACTTCCAAATTATATATGAAAGCTATGACTTAAGAAAAAAAAATACCGTACTTTACTACCACATTACAACATTTGTTTTGAATTTCTATAAAGTACAAAATATAGTCATCTAAACTATGTTTGCCAAACTTGATGCAAAAGACCGGTAAAAAAAAGGGTTGAAATGTTATTTGCAACAAAAATCAATATAACATCAAACAAAATATCCATTACTATGAGAAAAAGCAATCAATGTACATGTTCATGAAATGCATTATAAAGTGTCTCAATATAAACACAACATTTTAGACTACTATTTTCGTATGTTATTTGGTATAACAATAAATTGTATTTCACTTAAACATTTCATCAAACACCTATAATGCATAATTTATGTTACAAAACTGTTGCCATTAAATTAAAGCACAATCAAGCATTATTTACACTATAAACAATAACAACACTTGTTCAACTATCAAAGTTTAAACATTACTTATCTACATCTATGAGAAAATGCTATTTAAGACTCATACAATTTTTTGAACATCAGAAGAAATATTACTTTGGAATGTAGTGAATGTCTAGAATACTAGCAAGATTTGGCTTAGATGAGTTGAAGATTTTCACATGCTTGTGATTTGGGGTTGAAGATAATATTTGGAGGTGAAATTTTTTAAAATGAACGAAAATGAGTGTTTGGAGGGAAATATATTAAACACTTGGGAACAATTTTGGAACGTTTTTGTTAAAAAATACCATTCCAACCCAAAAAAAAAACGGCGTTGCCTCCGTTGTCGCGACGATAGAGATAATGGCCCAATTTTTTTAGCCTGTTGTCGTTCAATCGTCGCAATGGCGACAGACGATGGCAACCCTAGCGACGTAGCGACTCCAGAAAGTTGTGGGGTTGCCGTTGTCCGTCATCGTCGCAACGGCAGAGATGACAGCAACATTGGATGGCTATCATCCAACACTGCCACGATAGCCACAAAGACAGCGACTCCATAAAGTTCTGGGGTCACCGTCCTCAGCCATCGCGACAACAGAGGAGGATGGCCACTCTAGAGATGAACTCTATTCCTTTTCGAACTAGAGTATCTTACATAATATACTTGAGTAGCTTGTTGAACAAGTACAAATGGTTCATCTATTTTATAGATACGTGATAGGTTAACATCAATTATGTCGTACTTAGGATGTATTTTTTGCCCTATTACAGGGTCAATCCATTGACACTTGAATAGTGTAATATACATATTTGGCAAGTTATACTATTGAACTCCAATATTTCCTCTAATAGTCTAAAAAAATCATACTCTGTGTCATTGAAGCAGGATGATCGTACGCAAATCCCATAGTTCATTGTTGATTTGCTTTTGGTGTGGACAATTATATGGAACCTAAATCCATTTACCATGTATTCTAAATAGCATGTGACTCGATTTTTCAGACCATAGGCTAAGCTCCTCGTTAATGGATCACTTATGCCTCTACTTGGATTCAGAATCTGTTTCATAAAAAAATCTAACAATGATATATACTATATAATGATTAAACTCAAGATTAGTGTAATTATGCTTACATATATTTTAAACCATGGGAGGAACTGCTTAGCTATAATATTGTCCAAAAGGATATCAGCCTCATCATACTGGGAAACAAATAGTCTGTTTACGAAAGCCATATGTTAGCTCAGTGAGAAATCATTCAAATGCAATTATATTTATGCTACACTATGCGTAGCAATAAATTAGTTTAACCTCTGGACAGTTCAATAAAACATGTTTCTGTTATGTGCTTCTCAAGAGTAGTGAGATAATGTGGAGGCCTACGGCGGAATGGTCGATTGGGATAATTGAATATAGAGAAGGATGCAGCTGTAGAGGGCATAGCTCGTGGGTTATTATGGACCGATCTTTTTCTTTTTAATCGAACAATTAATTCAAAATAGTATGATACAAATGTAGCTATTTCCTCCATAACATATGCTTCACATATTGAAGCATCAACATGTGCTTTATTCTTGACTTTATTCTTCATGATTCGAAGGAACCTGTTAAGAGAATCAGTAAAATCGCCTTCATCTTCATCAAATAGAAATTAGATCAAGTACATTTGAACATAATTTGATGTGCAATCAAACCTCTCAAATGGATACATCCATCTATATTGCACTAGCCCATCAATTGACGCCTCATATGGCAAATGAATAACTAAGTATTCCATTGAGTCGAAAAATGATTGGGGAAAATTTTTCTCAAAGTTGCAAAGTAAAATTGAAGCCTTATCCTCCAACTCTTGTAGTTGAGTAACATTTTGAACGGGTAAGCAAATTTGTTGGAAAAATAAATTCAATTCAGTTAATGCATTCCACAGAAATCCCGGCAACAACTCTCTAAATACAATGGGAAGTAGGCGCTCCGTAAACACATGCGTATCGTGAGTCTTCATACCATGTAATTTCAGTTCTATCATGTCAACGCACCAACTGATGTTCGAAGCATACCCATTTAGAAACCTTAATTACATAAGCCACTGACATATCATACGTTTCTGATCTCAACAAGGGTGTATGTGCCTTAGGCTTAGGCCCACCACTCTCAAGTGGAACTACAATCTTTGGTTGATCACACCTCTTACTCATGTCTTTACGACCATTCAAGATGTCTTTTGTTTTTCCTTTGATATCTATAACTGTGTTAAACACATTGTCGAACATATTCTTTTCAGTACGCATGGCATCAAGGTTGTGTCGTAACATATTATCCTTTTACAATAAACTTCTTTTTGTCCATTTATATTTAGTACCATAACTAGCCACCGTTGATATTGGGTCGTCAATAACCCAATGGAGGCTACATACCTGATCCCATATAAATCTACTTGACATAATAGGAGGTGGGGTGTAATACTCTACACGTCCTTTTCCAAATTTTTTCTTATTCCTCCTATAAGGGTGATCAGGATAAAGAAATCAGCGGTGACGATCAAAATAACTTGGCTTCCTACTATGGTAAAGATAAGAAGCCTTAGTATATTTCATATACAATGGACAGGCAATCAACTCAGCACAACTCCACCCAAAAATCATAGAGTACGCAGGCAAGTCATGAATTGTTCACAATAAAACAGCCATCATATTGAAGGTACTATACCATGATGCATCATATGTTAGAACTCCTTTATACCACAACATGAATAGTTTATCGACCAAAGGTTGTAGGTAAGCGTCAATAAGTCTTTTAAGATTTGATGGACTAGGAATCATTAAACACAGAAACATGTATGGGTTTTTTATACACAAACCTGGTGGAAGATTATATAGTGTCACAATGACAAGCCAAGAAGAATATGGCTTACCATACAATCCATGTGGTGTAAATCCATCTACACATAAATAGAGCCTTACATTGCGTGGCTCAACAATAATTTTAGGATGCCTCACATTAAAACTTTTCCACGCTACCCCATATAAAAAGTGACACATAGTTTTCTCATCAGTTATATGTGTTGCTTGCCAAATCATTTGGTCTGTTGTCACATCTGGTGCATAAATATCTACAAATAGAGAGTCAACGGCAAATAATATAGGCAAGTAAATAGTACCTTTTTTCTATAGTTTTAGGCGCCAGACTTGACTTTGTACCTAGGTGCACCACAAAATT
The DNA here is from genome assembly GCA_019155195.1 of Avicennia marina. Taxonomy (NCBI): domain Eukaryota; kingdom Viridiplantae; phylum Streptophyta; class Magnoliopsida; order Lamiales; family Acanthaceae; genus Avicennia; species Avicennia marina. Next base: position 7,751,490 of record CM032777.1, on the reverse strand, counting down.
TACAGTTATAAATGTTACTACCAGATTTTCAATATAATATGCAACCAACCAGACAACAATCTATCTTCTACACAATGAGTCCTAAATCTCTTATAAGTCGTTTTGTACTGGAATAGTCTGCCGGCATTCTATGGTTATGAGGTAGGATCTCATCAAGCAAACTACATATATCATCAAAATAACTTTCAGACATTCCATGATCTATTTTTATACTCACTATTCTTACCATAGCCGACAATTGAGAAGAATTTTCACATCCCTCATACAATGGTTCATCTGCCAAAGCTTCGACTACTGTTTGAGAATGGCTTCAAGGTGTTTTAGAGTGGAAAAATGCGTAAATGGCATCTAGCAAGCCATAAGGGTAATAATAAATATCTGTAATATTGGAACGGATTTGGAGCGGCAATAAATGTCATTCCAAATTTGAAATTTGGAGTTTGAAACGGCAATACAAAGCCGTTCCAAACTCCTGATTCAAATTCAAAACGACAATAAAAAAAAGACTGTTCCAAATATCAAAGTTGGAACGGTTTTTTATCGCCGTTCCAAATTTCAAATTTGGAATAGATTTAGAACGGCAATAAATGCCACTCCAAATTTGAAATTTAGAATTTGGAACAACAATACAAAGCCGTTCCAAACTCCTGATTCAAATTTAGAACGATAATAAAAAAGGTTGTTTCAAATATCAAAGTTGGAACAACCTTTTATCGTTGTTCCAAAATTCAAATTTGGAACGGCTTGATATAGCCATTACAAATTTGAATTAGGAGTTTGGAATGGTAAGAAAAAGCCGTTCCAAACTCCAGATTCGTAATTTGGAACGGCTATATCAAGTCGTTCTAATTTCGAGACTACTTTGGAACGATTAATCAAAAATAATTTCAAATTTTGAAACGGCAACAAATACCATTCTAAACGGGGTTTTTATAAGGCCTTTTTAAAATTGGAATGGGTTGTAATGCCGTTTCAGATTTGGAACAGATTTAGAATAATTAAAAAGACCATTTCAATTTAGAACAAATTTGGAACAAAGTTACTGTATAATATCATTTACATCTCAAATTCGTACCAAAATTGTATTAAACAGGCACGATCTTTTGGAACGACTGAAAGCCGATCCAATTTAATAGATTTCTAGTATTGTAAGAGAAAGCCCCAACAACCCAATCAAAACATTGTATGATTAAAAGTAAGAATGACGTGTATTCGGATACATGTATGAAATGGAAAATGTCAATTTTACTTGTGTTTCACATGTATAATATGCATTAGTATAACATAGTTATACAATAAAACAATAATCTAAAAATAAATAACTTCTTGGAATAAATTAATAATTGTAAAAGTAATATATTTGAAATTATGCATAACTTTCCAAAAACTAAAAACAAACATACATGAACTCGCAGAGAGAGAGAGAGAGAGAGAGAGTAGTCTTCTATATATAATATTATGTTCTCATTATTTTGAAGATTTCGAAAATTATATAAGGATTTAGCAGGTCTATCAGGTTCAATTCACAACAATTTTAAAATTAGTGCAATGTTTTTGCAAACCTACCTTGAATTCAATTATTGCATGCCATCCCTAAATCGTGGCCCCACTTTCTACAGGGACTAATTATTAATTAATGGTACGTGTAAACCTCAAATGGATGTAATTACTTAATTGACATTGCCAACCACCTACTCTATAATCAAATGTGCGATTAAAATGAAGATTACGTCAAAAATTTCAGGCAAGAAAACTGTATACAGCGGATAAATGGTTTTTCAGATAAGAAATCCCAATTGTCAATCACTCATTTTTCAAACTAACAACAGTGAAAGGTTCTCTCACATACTTAATTTACATCTGTAGAATGACTATTCTACGACCAAAATGGCTGACAAATCGGACTTTATGGAACTATTTCTGCACTGCCCCAGTTTTTAAGGCGTCTGCTGAGTTGAAATAATTTATAGGCAATGTTTGAATATGAATTGGATGCCGGATGCTTGTAGACAAAGAACAGTATCTCAGAAAATTCTTCCTGCATTATTCATTATTAAAATAATGTAAAGAAACTGGAAAATCGTTGATGATAAGGGCAAATAGATGCAACCAAGATTCAAAAGTAGAGTACGTGGGCGTAATTCCCTTTCGGCCTAAGTTTGCTTACGCATGTGCTTAGGTATGGTGCAACACCCAACCCTAAGCATGAAGCAATAATTAGGGTTTGCTTATGTAGTAGTTAGGACCACAGAAATTCCCTGGAAAGGTTTAATTTATTTGATTTGGAAAATCAACTCATTTGAGCTAACTGCTGAGAGACGCTTTTTAATTTAAAAACGTTGGGACAGAGAATTTGATTCAAGTAAACGGAATTATCAAGATTTGAGGATTTGAAATACCAAAATTATTTAAAAAATCATTTCAAATTAGTATTGCTTCATTATATAACAAATTGACTATCCATTTCGGACAGGTTCATTATACTACTCCCTCTCTCTCTCTCTCTCTCTCTCTATATATATATATATATGCTAAATTTACTGTTTTTATTAATATTAATTGAGCACTAGTTCACAATGATGCTGAAACTTTTCATCTTACATTGAGCCTTCAGATAGGATGCATTTCATCCGAACAGAAGTCTTTATGTAAGAAAAATAAAAGATTATTTTTCTTAAATGCACTTAATAAAGTTGAAAAAGAAAACAAAAAGAACAGAACATTTGAAATTAGGAAAAGTACACAGGAAGAAAATTAGCTGGACAAACGCATTCGCAATGTTTTCAAAACCTCGAACTGAGAGCCCTCGGGTCATACTAAAAACTTGTGGCTATTAAAACTGACGATGAGTTGTAACTCATGAATATGTTCTTAAATTTTTCACATTCCTCTTAAACAACAATTAATATGTTTGTATAGAAATTATAAAAACAATAAATGACTTTTAGTGACCTCTGCAAAAATTAATTATTCAATGGACTTCAAATTTTTAAATGCATTTATAAAAATATTAATTGTACATATTACAATAATGCATTAATTTTATATTTAAATTTTCATTTGAAGGCTAGTACGAAAATGTAAATATATTTATATGGGCATTGCATATATGACAATAAAGGCAATATATAACTTTTGTATATTTATAAATATATGGTTAAATCAGTGCCCCAATAAATCATCCCGCTCGATCACCTTAAAAACATTGCTTCTTATCCCAGCTTTTGAAGCAGGAAGCGACCACTTAACGTCAAGCGAATAAAGCACATGGAAATTAACATCATGAAAGGAAAGAAACATGGACTAACGATCAGGCTATTTGTTGTACCCCAGTTCAAGAGAAGGCGCCATGGATTTATATATCTCAAGAATAAGCCTGCTTTCAAAGTCAGTTCCGGAATAAACCACGGGAAGATTTCGTGCTTTTGGAATCCTTTTTGCACCGAAAACGTCGATGCCGTTGGATGTCCCCGAAGTGTTGGCCAACCTGAGCATCATCTTCATGTAGGCGTTCTTCAATCTGCACCACAATTTGAGGGGCGAGGCTGCCCTCACCAGGCGCAGCCTTCGCGTCAGTCTCAGCCTCCATGGACGCTTCGAGCTGCTGCTCCCGGTACTTCCGAACCTGAAGACCCTCGCGTTTCTTCCTCTTGTCGGTGAGAGTCTGGTGTACCCTCTTGATCTCCTCCACTGTCTCTTTACCAGGCCGCCAGTGAACGGGACGATTTCCATTGCCGCTTGTATGCTTTACAGAGAAGGGTTGGTTTTGGTTATGGAGGTGCAAATGAAATTTGAGGCTCAGTTTGGACGATTTTATACGTGAATGAAGACTGTTATTAGGAAGGATAGGTGCAGTGATTAATGGTGTGGAGGTCTATAAAGCATGTCCCACAAAATTATTTAATTTTTAGGATATTACATGACATTTTTGTGCCCTCGAATTTTATTATTTCGAGCATATATAATTTTTTTCTTAATTGAAAGTACTAAAATATAAGTGCGAGGTTGACAATGAATTCTTTTGTAATAATTTGATTTTGAAAACATAAACAAAGAAATATCTAATGTAGGATGAGGTTTAGGTGTCATATACCTTGATATTTAATTACATTGGAGCCTATGTTGATTTAGGACAGATGTCATAAAAATATCAATTTTTTACATTTTTGAAAATTTTAATTTGTTAGTTTAGATTGGAATCCAAAATAATTATAAGAGAAACAAATTTAAGTTTACTAATTAATTAATAAATAACTGATTTAATTTTAATAGCAAATACAATGACATATATTTAATAAAGAAAAAAAATTGATCATTAAATTTAATAAAATTAAATTTGAAGTGCAATTTTAAGGTATCCCTTCATTATATGTGTTTTCGCCCATTATTTAGTCAAAGTAAAAGCCTATAGTTCTATATTTGGTTACGTGGAAATTGAAGGAAAGAAAACTTGTGTGGAATATGAGTATTTAATTTCAACGTCGTGTTTCACAGACAACCAGGGAAAAACTGAAAATAAATGAGAAACTTATTGAAATGACTTCTTCCTTAATTTTTTTTTTTTTTCCGAATCTGTAGCTAAGAATTTACAATGACAATTTCCTAACATTGAATAAAACTAGGTAGTTATTTTCGATTTTGCCTAATTTCAAATAAATAAGGCAGCTAAAAATATGGGCAAGCACTAAACACGTGCACGGTGAAAATTTTGGTAAATATCAAATTCATTCGTCCAATTAAATTAACTATATGGCTAAAATAATAAACAATATTTTTTTCTATTGTTCGAGAAGTACGTATTTATGCCTTTTATTACTGCTGAGATTCGAGTACCAATTAGTAATTGATGGGCTGAATTTATATTTAATAAAATATTTCTTATTCCATAAGTGTAATCAAAATGGTTAAAATAGTAGAATATTTAACTATACCCACCACAATTTATGGTAACTGGCCTCTTTATTTTCTTCACTTTTTATAATCATGTTATACTATTAAGTTGTACAAATTATATTACACTTCGTATGCTTTCAACTTCAAATACTTTTCCCACACAAATATCAGTTGCGTCATAAATTATTTTGCATAAAGTCAAATTCACATTCAATTATAAATTTCGTCCAATTTTTTTTTTTTTAATTCCAATTCAAATTTATTTTTTTGCCATAATTTTCGTTGAACTCGAATCCTATTATAGTATTTCTGTTGTGCATATAGGAATATAATAATTGAATTTACTTTGAAAAATATTTGTATGTAAATGTGCTGCACTGCACATACGAAGAATATGCAGGCTATTAACTATGGTCTTAACATAATAATTTGTGTATTGATTTTTAAATGGATTAAACTTGACAGTGTATTGAGCCGCAATCACTGTATACGTGGAAGTCAAATTACGTTGGTCAAATTGAAGTTTCACATCTTTACCTGCTCATTGGTTCTTTGTATTCATCCATGACCCGGAATGGAATAAATGCCCGCTATTTTTTCTTTTATACAGCGTCATTCTAGAAGAGAGTTTGTGCAAGTGGGAACAAGTCATTATTATTATCATTATTATTATTATTATTATTATTATTATTATTATGGTTGTTGTTGTTGTTATTACTGTTGTTATAATGACTAGTAAAATTTGTACATTTAATGGTTTATAGATTTATTTATAAATTAATAAATTATTATAATTTAATTGATAAAAATAAATTAATTAAAATTGAAAAGTATAAAAATATTTAAAATAAGAAAATGAAGAATATCAAGAGAATTGAAAATAAAAGAAAGAAAACTTGAGAGAAATTACAAATAAAAAAAGTTAAAAGAAAGAAGAAAAACATAAAAAAATTAAAAATCAAAATAAGAAGAATATGTGAGTTTATATTGTGAAAAATTTTTAAAATAAAAAGATGATGAAAGATTAAAAGAATTAAACAAATGATAAAATTTAAGAGAACACATAAATATAAATACTTAGTTGAATAAACAGAGAGAGAAAATAATCCAAAGAACAAAAAATTTAATATAAAGGTAATTATGTAAATTCACTTTTTGTAATTAAGAATTTTTATTAAAATAATAATATAATATAAATGATAATAGGTAGGAGAAATAATTGAACTCGCTAGAACAACAATTCCTGAACCAATAATAAGATGTTGAGTGTATGTCTTCGTGTATTATTTTTAATAATAGTGTAAAAGTTAAAAAAACAAAAGATGTAACAATTGCAGTATCTATTTTGATGGAGAGAAAAAAAAAAAAAAAACAAACAAACAACTTTGAATTTTTCATAATAATTTGATTTTAAAAAAATAAATAGACAAGTTTAGCGTACGTAGGATGAGGTTTAAGGGTCGTTTACCTTGATATTTAATAACATTGCGGTATATTATGTTGATTTTGAACAAATATCATGAAAATTTCAAATTTTCTTTTTTCCGGAACTTTTAATTATTTCAGAGTGAATCCAAATTAATTATAAGTGCGAGGTTGACAACGAATTTTTCATAATAATTTGATTTGAAAACATAAATCCACAAGTTTAGTGTGGAATGAGGTTCAAGGGTTATTTACCTTGATAATTAATAACATGGGAATATATTATGTTGATTTTGAACAGATATCATGAAAAAATCATATTTTGTATTTTTGGAATTTTTAATTAGTTCATAGTGAATCCAAATTAATTATAAGTAAAACGTATTTAGGTTTCCTAATGGATTAATAACCGGTTTCGATAGCAAATACAATGACATATATTTAATTATGCAAAAAATTGATCATTAAGTTCCATTAAACTAAATTTGAATTGCAATTTTATGGAATCCCTTCATTACGTTTTTTCGCCCATTATTTAGTAAAAATAAAAGCCAGAAGTTCAAGTTTTATAATCCGTGCAACTTAAAAGTTGATGGGTGGAAGTCTGCGTAGAATGTAAGAATTTATTTTTAACATGTTATAAGGCCACGTGTCGTGTTTCACAGATATGACGAAGAAAAAAATGAAATTAAATGAAGAAAATTATTTCTCAAGAAAAATTATTAAAAAAAATGACTTCTTTATTATTATTTTTTATTCAGAATCTTATAGCTAAATATATAGTGACAATTTCCTAAAATTGAATAAACCTAAATAATTGACATATTATTTTCGATTTTGCCTTATTTCAAACAATCAGACAGCATAAAATATGGACAAGCACTAAACACGTCCACGGTGAAATTTTTTTGTTCATATCACAGTCATTCGTCCAAATTAATTGTTTGGCTAAAATAATGAATTATGTTTTTCTTATTATTATAGAATTACATATATTTATGCCTTTTATTGCATCTGAGATTCGCGTACCAATTATATCATTGGCTGAATGTATATTTAATAAAATATTTTTACTCCATGAGGAAGAAGTGGATACAAAATGCTTAAAATAGTAAAATACTTAACTTTATTTTCTTCACTTTTGATAATCATATTATTCCATTCAGTTGTGAAAAGTGTAAACATTACAAGTTGCATGCTTTCAACTTCAAATAATTTTCTAGCACAAACATTAGTTGCGTCATAAATCATTTTACATAAAGTCGTGTTCACGTTCAATTATAAATTTTGTTCAATTTTTATTCCAATACAAATTTATCTTTTCATTATTTATGTTTAACTCGAATTCTATTATATATAGGAATATAATAATTAAATTTCACTTTGAAAAATATTTGTATGTGTAAATGTGTTACATTGCACATACATAGAATATGCAAGCTATTGAGTATGGTATTAACACAATAATTCGTGTATTGATTATTTGAAAAATTAAATGAAAAATCAAATAATAATTTTTTGAACTCCAGTCAAACAAATTGAATTAAATTTAAATCGTATACGTTAAATATAATATAGATGAAACTTGCCGGCATATTGAGTCACGACCACCAAGTGGAAGTCAAAGCACGTTGGTCAAATTAAAAATTAACATCTTGACCTGCTCATTGGTATTCTGTATTCATCCATGATCTGGAATGAAAGAAATGCCTACTATTTTTTGTTCTGTACTGTGTAATTCTAGAAGATAGTTTGTTCGAGTATTATTATGAGCAGGTATTTCTAGAAGAAATGCCTATTATTATTATTATTATTATTATTATTATTATTATTATTATTATTATTATTATTGTGAGCATCATCATTTTTAGAGTTATTGTTGTTATAAGTTGGACATATAAGTGAACGAATTAACCAGAACCACATTCCATGAACCAATAGGACTTAGACTGTTTTAAATTTTTTTTGGAGGATTCTGTAAAAGTTTTAAGTAAAAGTAAAAATGTAACACTTGTCGTGTTTGTTTTGATGGAGAAAAAAAAAAAAACACAAGCACTTTTTAATGGAGAAAATAAAGACAAAACATTTTTGAATTTTGGCCACAAAAATAATGGAGATCCCATTGCAGATGTTTTTGTCTCCCTGTTTCTCCTTTAATTAACATTCCTTTCGAGTTGGCTTGAAATATTATTTGTTTCGTCCAGAATATTCGTGAACAAATTGTGAATGCTCTAGAAAAAAATAATTTAATTTAGGAGATAGGAAAAAAATTAATGGAAGCAAAGATCAAAATGAAATTGACCAAGTTGTGGTCCGTCTATGCCTAATGGAACTGTACTATAGCTATGTATTAATGAGTATGGCTGTTCAAAGCCCCTAATAGGGACTTGAATTGCATGACATCCACGTTCACTTGCCGGCCTAGGTTGTGAATGATACAAATGTCATAAAGGAGTTTAAATAAATGAAGAAAAGAAGCGAATCGTGAATCATGTTTTTCTAGAAAATATGGTCTTTATCCGAATCAAAGTTTTATGGCAATTTTATTTTGAATAATTGAAATGGGGAGATACTTTAGAGCTTAGTTTGGGGCATATTTAATGCCATTTTTAATTTATTGAAATAAAAATTTCTTAATCTCGATTGATCTTGAAGAATTATTTTACAATATTATTAAATATGAATTCTACATTGTAAAAGAAAAGGTCCAAGGAAAATTGACAAAACAAAAACCCTTTTGGCGCTAATCCAGCTTGATGTGATCAATTTGGACTTCTGGAAATGAGATGGCTCCAATTCAAGTTTGGAAAACTGAAACCAAGACTTAATTTTTGTGTATTTAGCTACAATTATATGTGCTGTGGGTTGTTTTTTAAGTCGTCAAATTATTAGAGGCAAAAATTAAAAAGTTAACGAGAGGGAAGCAACGAACATGAAACCACACTCAAATCATAAAGTTGGTTGGGAAGGACCCTTGTTTAGGTTTAGGGTTTAGGACCCTTGTTCTATAGGGTCACTTAGTTTTTTTCTTCCCCTTCTAATCCTTGTCAATTATTGATTATTCTTAGTGTTTGTGAATTTTAGTAGGGAAAAGAAAGGAAAATTACAAGAATAACCATTTTATGTGTTTGGTTACTAGAGAAAATGCCAAAGAAGGAAAATGGGAAGGAAGATCTATTGGTGCAAGGAAAAATTACTTTTTTCCCAATAGAAGTGTGAGGAAAAATGAAGGAAAACTAATTGTAAATTTATGAGTTTCTGATTTTCAATATTTTTATTTTTTTCTTTCAACCTACGAGAGAAAAACTTACAATTTCTCTCTTGATGAGAGTGTTCCTTTTTTTTGTCTTACGAGTGTTTTTCCATCATTATTGATTTAAAATTTCATCTACGCAATAGACTTGCATATCACCAACTATGGAAAACATTCTGTCCAAACTTGGGGGTGGTCTCTCATTCACATAGGAAGAGGAAATTGGAATACAAGTCTCAAAGGAAGCCTAGAAACCAGATCTAGTCGAATTTCCCTATTTTGTTGTAGGGCGCATGCTTTCCCATCGACGCAAAAATTCCACAAAATTGAAGGAAGCCCTATTTAGCTTTCCGAATCCATGGAGGAAAATGGCCTTCCATCACATCTTTGAAGATCGATTCTATTTAGCTTTCGAACATGTCATTTACCAAAGATGCACGTTGAATGGAGGCTCTTGGTTGTTCGACAAAAATCTTTTCATAATGTATTTAATTTTTAAAGATTTTATATTATTATTATTTTTATGTTAAACAAAAAATATTTGATTATAATAGATATATTTTTATTTTTGAAAATTTTAAATTAAAACAATGAAATATATTAAAATAAAAAAAATTAATATTTATTTATAAAATACATAATTAAAATTTGTGATTTTAAATATATTTTTTATTTTAAAAATTTTTTAAATTAAAATTTGATATACCAAAATATGAAACCAAATACAAAAAAGTTCAATAAATTACTGAACCGAATTAAAAATTTTGTTTGGTACACAAATTTGATGTACTGAAATCTCAGTATATCTAAAATTCGTTTTGATTTTACTAAATACATTCTCCAATTCTATAATATAACCTTTAGAAGTAATTTCATTAGAGGATTCACCAGATGTAATTTTACCATTCCATAAACATGGCGTAGTGATCAATTCTTTATCTAATTCAACATTCTTTGCTCATACTTGAAATTTTTGCTAGTGGCTTTGAATTGCAACCGCTATTTTTATTTGTTGTCTAACATGAAAATCGCTTCTTGTTGCCATAACCCACATTCCTATTTGAATAATGATGGTAGATTAACCCAATTTTTAGTATAATTTTCTAGCATAGTAGGCTTGCTATACTCTCTAAATCTTTACACAAGACCTTTTTCTCATGATGTTTCTTTTCATTATCTCTTTAGGTTGTTCATCTTCTTTCAAAAGAATTAAAGCGTACGTCACCCCACCCTTTTTAATCATATACACAATATCTTTTCTCAAAGTGACCCCTTCTTTAAATTTCCCTGAATGCATCAACAAAATTTGTTAAGCATCCACGTCCATTATTTCACATACCACTTCATTATAATATATGCTAAAATTTCAAATAGAACTCTACACTTTTCCACTACTCTAAACAATTTAGTAGAACTATTTGTCAACAACTTTTTTAGAAATTCTTTTTTGAAAAATATGCTCATCAATGACTATGTTGAAACCTTACCCAAAACTCTACTCTTTTTTTGGAAGAGTTGATCTTGTTGAGTTTTGAAATTAACAATAGTTCAATCAAGGACAAATCCCTCGTTGTAGCTACCTGCTCAGATGTAACCTACCTGATGTGGTGGGGAAACTTGAGTGGGTTTTGAAATTGTTATGCAAGTAGATATAGGTATAAGACAATGAATCATGTTCAAACTCAAGACATATAGACATAAGTTTGGATAAAAAAACAAGCACAAACATGTGAAAAATTGATAAGACAAAGGAAAATTAAACATGTGAAAAATTGATAAGATAAAGGAAAATTAAGATGAAAATACGGCTGTTAATTTCCAATAGCCTAATGCCTATCTATAGCAAAACTACCAAGAATTTGAATCCTATTGGCTACTAATTTTAAACTAATACTAAATACACTAAATAATATTAAAAAGATGTTTTCCTATCTCAAAATTAATCCTAACTCATCCACATAAATAATAATATTTCATAAGAATCCTAGTCAAATTAAATACTAAAATAATAAACATCTTTTAAATCAATCCATATTTCATCGAGATCAATCTCAGTGTTCTCGGATCAATTACAATTGATCTTGAGTTGTCCTGATCATAAGTCTTGAGCCTCGTTTCTTGCTAATGCCGATTTGCATGGCCTAGGTCGATTGGTCCATGTTCAGATCGACATTCATGTCTATTTGCCCTTCCCTAGATCAATCTCGCATCAATTGGATCGATTTGTATTCATCTAGATAGACCTCATGTTATTCAAATTCATCTGATCCATCCTGATCGATCTCATCCATTCGGATCCATACTACTGTATGTTATTTTCTTCTTCAAATCTTATTGAATCAATCTCCCATTCCTTCAATCGAAATTGAAAAGCTCCGATTTCTCCCACAACCAATATCTTCCTTCAAAATTGATTAGTTTTGTCCAACTTCAATTTTCAAGAAGTTTTGAGCATTTGATGTTCCACATCATGTATTAACTGCAATAATTCATTCAAGTGCTTCAACAAAAACACCCCCAATTTGGTTTGGAACACATTGCTATGATGTTGAAGATCACCTCTATTGCTATGTGGAATAAATACCATGTTCTCCCTTAATTCATGGGTCAATCTCGTGTGGAATTTCTGAAATATATTCAAGATAGGATTTGAAACGTGTCTTGAGGTGGAAAGAATGCCTATTGTCTCATGGAGCGCACAAAATTCTCATAAAAGTTGTTCTCCGAGCAATACGATCATTTGCCATGAGTTACTTCAAGATGCCAAGAAAAATGATTTCTAAATTGCACTCCATTCTAGCTCAGTTCTGTTGGTCCAATAAAAGGAGTGAACGATCTATTGGGAGTCATGGGAAGGGTTGTATCATAGGAAACAAGATGGAAAAATTGGATTCGGGCACCTTGATACTTTAATTTCAACAACTTTTTCCTTGCCTAACCAGTATGGTGCAGAGTAACACATCCCGACTCTCCCTTGAGCCGGTTACCAAAGGACTGCGGTTTTTGAGATCATCGAAGCCAAACTAAGTTCCCGACCATCATGCACTTGGAAAAGCATCTTTCGTGGTGAAAGTGCCCTACAGAAAGGCATAAGATGGACGATCAGGGACAGATCTTAATCTTCATTTGGTACGATAGACAGTTACCAGTCATTCACACTTCTAAGCCAATACGTCCATGCAACCTTTTGAGTAGAGATGCAAAGGTTAATGAACTGATCAGTTTGAATGGTGAAGGCTGGAAGTTGGCATTGATTGACGAGTTTTCTTCAAGGAGGATGACGTGCTGTTCCTTCAAATCTCACTGAGCCGATATGCGACGCAAGATGAAATATTACGGCATTTCTTGTCATCCGGAAACTTCAGCGTGAAAAGTGCTTTTCAACACTCCTTGAGACACCAAAGAGCTAAACTCAGAAGAGCAGCCAAGCAATGAAATGGATTACAACTGGAACTTCGCTTGGAATACGAGACTACCAAGTAAGATCAAAGTCTTCTTTTGGCAATTATGCCGTGACGTCCTTCCTACCAACACAAACCTCAAAATGTTGACGCTAGGGTGACTGAGACAAGCCGGTTACTAAAGGCTCGACATCTCCTGTGATGCTGACAAGGAAGACATAAAACGCATCTTCTTTGACAGCCTATTCGCGCGAAAAACAAAGCACCCTCGCACATTAGGTGAAACTTTCCGAAGGTGCAGGCAAGCTTTCCAGAAAGTGGCTGCTTACCAATTCTGTTCTTTCGTTCTTGTTACGTTGTGGGCGATTTAGGGCCAGCTTAATCGGAGGCTTCACAAGCAAAAGAACGACTTCCTAGGAGATACTATCCTTTTCGCCAACTAATACCTTTCCCTGTTTGATCTTGCTCATTCAAGCTTTAAGTCCAGAAAACAAACTAATCAAAAGTCAGATGAAAGGTGGCAGGCACCGGATCCAGGGCTACCTGAGATAAATTTTGATGGAGCTACTCTTTCGGATCCAACCAGAGTAGGAACGGGAGTGACTGTTCGTGATGGCGTGCTTGTTGAATGCATTTTACCACTCAAGTAGCTATTAATATGGCGCTAAAATACAAGTGGAGAAGATGCATCAATGAATTGTCAGATACTTCTGTGTTTGTTGAAATTGCTTGATCGAGACCATGCAAGCATTGGACCCATTCTCTATGACATCAGGATCGCTCCATAGAAAGAAAACCTCCATATTCGGTTTAATTTTGCCACAAGAGAAGCAAATCAAGCTCCTGACTTCATTGCTGAAAATGCTTATTAAGTTTGGTGAAGGTTTTATTAACACCCCCCACCCCTCTTTACCTCATGGTTTATTAAATGAATGAAATCCATAAACCAAACAGTGTTAAAGTGCAACTCATGTCAATATGTCATACTCTGTCAGTCCTATAATTGGTAGGATTAACCAAACCACGTCTTATATGCTCTCCGGTTTTAATCATTGACATGCGTTTTTGTCACATTTCTAGCAAACCCGTGTTCAAATTTTGCTGAAGGCATCTCTCGTCTATAGTTTTGAACAAATACACTTGGATATCTTCAGACAGTGTGACTGTGATTGGATGTCAATTTTTTGATGTACACTTTATTTTGAGAGAGATGGTGGAAAAAAAATTTGGAAGTGAATATTTGAAATTTAAATGTAATTTGATGAGTTTTTGAGAAAGAAACAGAATGATAATGTTTTTAATATTAATTTTATATTTAGTAAGAATAACACTGATGGTGGGTATATACGTGGTTTTATGGATGAAGGATATTTTTTGAACAAATAATTAAAAAATTAACATAGGCATACAGCAGCAAGGAGATAGAAAAATTTAAGAGCCTTTTTATAAAGAGTAGAAAATATTATGTGCTTCGAATATATATGATATGTGTTAAAATTACATAATATATAAATGTCAAATTACACAATTTTAATATTAATTTATTTTAATTAAATTTTGAATGATAAGAATATTATTTGATCATATATTTCATCTTAAAATCATTGAGTAAAGTTAAAAATTAATAAAGAAAATTTTATTTAGATTTTGACTTATACAAATAAATGAAAAATATTTTTATTTTTATTATGAAAATAATTATTTATAAGCGAGATCTAATTTCTTTTTTTTTTTGCAATTGAACATCTCATGCATTTTGAAGTACATTTATGTTTACAAAATTTACCTTATAAATATAATGATAAAATTGATGATATTTGGTTAAAATAAATTCATGTCCATCTAATTTTTTTTTTTAATTTTAACTTTGATATTGCACTATTATATACAAACTTTGTTATGCTTTCAAAAATAACTAACCTTCTATAATTATTATATAAGAATATATAGGTTCTTTTCTCAAGATAGTAAGCACTAATTGATAAAATTAAGGGTTCTAGTAATTGCTACATATTAAATTGGGTATAATTTTCTGCACCCTTTTTAAGAGCGAATTGGTTGAAGTAAATTTTATTAGGATAAAATTAATTGTGTTTCATAAGCAATTTACCATAAGGATCTAAATTCGATTTTCTAAGTCTTAGTAGAAGATAATCTTTCAATTATCATATTATGGCATTCAGTTTCACTTTTTTTAAAATTTTATTTACAAATATATTTTATTTTTAAATCAATAAAACAATCTAAAATTTATTAATTGCTTGAATATATTTTTCAAACTAAAAAATTAAAATTAATATTAAAATAATTTAGAATGCACAATGAAGTTCTATAATTAAATTATTTATATTAATTCTCTATTGTTTTGCATAGATATAAATAAAGTCATTTATACTAATATTAATTAGATTGAATTTAACTTATCATTTCACCACCTTTTTGTGTATTAACTTTTAAACTTTTTAATGTAATTTTTTGTCTATGCATTACTAAATTTGGTTTCATTTTATTACATATTTTTCATCTTTATAACTTAAATTCCGAATAAATATGTTATTTGTTGTATTGTAAGTCAATACATTTATATTAAAAATTATTAACACAAATGTATATGTTCAAAATACTTTTGATTTGATAAAGTTTGTATCATTTTATTTGAAGGATTTTTGTTTATCAAATATTATTTATTTGCTATTTTTTATTTTTGTTAATGTCTATAAGAAATACACATTTTCAGATATTTATTGATATTTTTCAATAAATTAGTTTATTATATATTTGTTACACACTATGTTTACTACTATATTATTTGCAATTATAATAAAGTTTACCATTAATTTTTCCATTTGTATAGTTACCATCATATATAATTCTTTAATATTTATATATTACTTTTTAAGTTTGATTTTATTTTGTGACACTATTTTTTTACATTATTAATAACATTTTTTGTATATTTTATTATTAGTTTCCATTCATAATGTGCTGAGGTTAATTACTTATATATTTTCTTTACTAATTAAAATATTATTACTCTTCTTCAACTTGTCTTTTACTTAGTGTTTCTCTTTTTCTAACATTTATATTTTTCTCCCATTGGACATTTATATTATTATTTTTTAGTAACATTATATTCACATCAACCTATTAATAATTTTTTAATCGGATGATGCATTTTATCTTTGCAATCTAAAGTTAATATACTTGGTATAGTTAATCTATTTTTTTATGGTGTTATATTACAAATAAACTTCTTTAAAATAAAACAATAATTTATGAAAAAATTGCAATACATCGAAAAAATAAATATTAACAAACTCATTTGTTTTAATTATTTATAACACATTGTTCTTTATAAAAATATTTATTTTTTTTGTGAATAATAATTTACTTATTTTTCAAAATTTTAGCACATTGTTGTATCTTTGCTTTTTATACTATTTGTTTTATATGGTATTGCATAATAAGATAATTAACAATGAAATAAAGATAATAATATTCAAAGAATTATCATACAGTTAATAAAACTAATGGTCAAAAACCGATTTGTTTTAAATATTTTATAATATATTGTTATAAGAATTGTATTCTTCATACACTAAATTTATTCTTTTATTTAAAATTTTATTTCGTCACATATTTGATAAAATTTCTGGTCAAATATTCAATCATTTTAAATAATTTGTAACATATTTATTTATTCAAAGTTTTAGTTCATTATCATAGCTTTCTTTATGTTGTCATTTGTTTCTTCTTTAATAATTTAATTTATTTTTTATATTTATAAGTTTTAACACATTATTTTATTTTATGTTTATTAAGTGATATAGCCATGTCGTGAAATGAATTTACTATTATGTTTTCAAAAATATAATTATGCAATAATAACATAGTTAACAAAGTTGATAGTCATAAATTCATTTGTTTGAAATATTTTAAAACATATTATTTTTTTTCATAAGAATATTGAGTTTTTATATAATTAACTATTAAATAAATACTGGAAGTCCCAGTCGTACAATGCAAAAAAGGACCCCAAAGGAAAAGTGGGAGACTGGAAAAATGAAAGTCTATGATACGTTGCATTCTTAGCATTTAGAAAGGTAGATGAAACTTAAATTTAGCCACAGAAATCTTAGTGATGGAGCTACAGAGAGCGAACTTAACCATTAGCCAGACAGAAGTCCATCTAACGCACTCACTCAGATGAAGGTTTTTACAGAAAGATGCTTACATTTGCATCTCAAATCATAAGAAGTAGTTCTCACTGTAAGGTTTATTCCTTCAAAGACTTGGCTGTGAGAAAAGAGGAATTCAAGGGAACCAATTGGTTTAATCGTGTAAGATGAATTTCAATGCCTCATTTCCACAAGAGCTCATGAAAATCTCATAGCAAGATACACGCATCTATTTGCACTGCCAACTCTTACCAAACAGACGAAAGGATAATTCATCATCCGGCAGAATTTGGTGCCGAGCCACTTGCAGTGGTAGCGGAATCTGGTGACTGAGGGGCCTTCAGCAGGCCAGCATCTTCATCCATTGACATGTCGACAATTTCTACCTTGTGAGCATTCAACTCTTCGTTCTGAATCCCTCTCAAAGTCTCCTGCACTTCTTCCATCGAGGGTCTCATATCTCTCTCCTGTTGCAAACATCGGAAAGCTAATTCCGCAACCAATGTAACCATCCTTCTCACAGTGCAGTTGGTCTCGAAGCCAAGATTTGAGTCAACCAATTCGTGCAACGTGTGGTTCTGAATCTTGTTTATGGCCATATTCGATAAGTTGATATCATGGCGGTGCCTGTTGGTATCCACGGCGTGCAGGGATGATATAAGCTCAATTAAGACGACTCCAAAGCTGTATACGTCGCTTTTTTCAGTAAGATGGTAGCACTGGTAGTACTCAGGATCAACATAGCCAGGAGTACCTTGTGGAGCAGTTGACACATGAGTCACGTCATTAGGGAGTAACCTGGACAGCCCAAAATCAGCAACTTTCACAAGAAAGTTATTGTCTAGAAGAATGTTGGTGCTTTTGACATCTCGGTGTACGATTTCTGACTTGTGGAGATAAGCCAATGCATCAGCTGTTTCGATGGCAATATTCAACCGAACGGGCCAAGATAGCAAGCCAGATTTGGCACGATTGCCATGCAGATGGTCAGCCACTGTTCCATTTGGTATATACTCATAAACAAGTAGTAGTTCTCGGCTTCTCCTGGAAGTGCATCCATACAATGTCACAAGGTTTTGGTGCCTTAACCTAGTCAGAATCTCAACTTCATTCATAAACTGTTCCACACGCTTGAAGTTATTATCATATAAGCGTTTAACTGCAATTACACGACCATCAGGCAGCAGCCCTGTTTGAAAAATTAACAAGTCCCTCAGAGCTCCCGCATTTGGGTTTAGAATGTAATTTAACATACGAATGTAAAGGTTTTTGTATCCATACCATGATATACGGTACCGAATCCACCATCTCCTAGTTCTCTAGAAGGATCAAAATTGTTTGTAGCTTCTTCAAGTACAGTATAGTCGAAGACCTGCACACCAAAGTACAAACTTTCCCCACCAAGATTGGACTTCGATGATGGATATGAAGGTATGCTTCTAGTAAAATTATTTGAAGTTGTTGACAAGAGCCCTCTGGTTGAAGGAGAAGAAGTAATGTCCTTGGAGATAATTTGGGCAGACTGGGAAGCACGGCGCTGCTTCCTCCGCTGTCTACATGAGAAAATTAACCATCCAAGGCCAACACCAGCAAGCACAGCACCAGCTATGAAGAGGGCTGGATAGGAACAAAGAGAGGACAACTATTTATTTATTTTTCTTTCAAGCTTAATGCATTTGAAGAAAGAAGATAATTCATCACATTAGATGAGATCATTACCTATATCCCTTTCTGTAGTGGGACGATCACTTCCTGCATCAGCCATTAGATTAAGAAATGTGAGTGTGTGTGGCAAATATATAGAAAGAAGAAAATGCTGATTATACAAAATAAATCAAGAGAAGAATAACATAACTTGCCCAACCTGAATACCATGTTAAGTGCAAATAGCCAAACTAAACAAAACTACGAAGAAATTAAAAGTTATTAGTGAAAAAGATATAGTACTCCTAATAATCATACCATTCAATGAAAAATTGACATTACATTAGCTGTATGAATTTTGATGATACAAAGAAAAGAGATGTCCAGCATATATAATCTGGATATTCGATTGCTAGGAAAAAATATTAAGTGAAAATCTAAGGACATAATATATAATTGAAGACCTAGGAAAATGATGAAAAAAAATGATATAGAATCAAAGTTGGCCCTCTCCTCCGGAGCATTCATACTGTCTTTCTCCATAGCCATGTCCTCGTTATTTTTCTGAGTTTGTATTCCTTTTATTTTACCTCTTGTTTCTTTAATATGTCTATTTTTTCCATTAAAATCCCTAAAGCAAACAAAATTAGAGTTCCATATGTTTTTTTCTTCCCTTCAACCTATCGTTTCCTTTCCTTGATAAGATTCTTGAACCAAACTTAATGCAAATCTCCAATATTCCGATTGCTACAAGTAAAATAATCTTCCTAGAGCAAAGTAGCTTTTAGGTTAAAGAATTAAACAGAAATGCAAAGCGTTTTAAAATCCAAGTCATAAACAGATACTGGCATATATAAATTAACCATACGAGGGAAATTAAACCATCAAGACACCCAGAAATTACTTGAGGGAAACACACTTGTAAACTATAACAGTTCAAACTCGCTATCATCATTTCATTTCAAGCTGTGGCTCTAGTGAATGAAAAATAAAAGAAAACAAGAAAGGAAATGTGAGCTATATCATCAACCATGAATGTGACCATATCCAATGACATAACAAAATCAAGCGGTTGGGCGGCGCAAACATGCTCCACTGGTCACAATCATCACCACCACCGAGAATTTTTCATTCCATAACCCCAAACATGGTTGTAGATAATCAAGAAGCATCACACTAAAAGACAAGCGTTTACCTTCAGAAGGCGGCGGAGCATCCTGACTAACTGCCGGTGGAGGCGTCAAAGGAACAGGACAGGGCGTATTGTCACAAATACAGACGGGTTGGCCCCGTACCGAATCAAACCCGCATTCCCCGCCTGATTTCTTGCAGTCAGAGCACCATCTCTCATGCGGGACAGTATAATTCACGCTAAAGCCCTGCATTAATGCCTGCTGAAGAGTCAGCTGCCGATTAGCGAGCTGATTTCCGACAGCTCTCAACAATGCGACACGGAAATTTACACTACAATCTATAATCCTCAAAATCGGGTCATTGGGCACCGGCCCGATTATATAATAAGCATCCGTAAAATTAAAACGGCTGGAATTGCATCTGAAGAGATTGTACGGATTGATAGTCATGGCGGTCCTGTTGCAGCCGTAGAATAAAGTGAGGTCTTCATTTTGGGGGCCTCTGTAGGAAAAGAGAGTGGTGTTTAGAGCAGCGTTGCGGAATTCAGGAGGGCAGGTATTGTTATATAGATCCGAACGGGAAAGTATCAGCGTTTTCTGAGTTTGGTCGATACGGAGTACTCTGTACGCGACAGAGTCGTCCGTCAACTCGGTGATGGAGTTGTCGCGGCAGGTCAGCGCGAACTCCGGGAGGCCGCAGTGGGATGGGCGGTCGCCGCCAGTGAACGGGAAGCCGACGTTGGTGATGTCCCCGCACGAGAAGGTGCGGTCGCAGTTTGGGAAGGTGGTGGTGGACTGGGAGTACGCTGCCCCGAGGAGGGCGGCGGCGAGCAAGATGAAAAGTGAGCGGCGACGGGGAGACGGAGGCATTGCTGGGGTGGTGGAATGACGGAGGGATCAGAGAGTCAGATAGCGTATTTGGCTTAGTGATTGAACACCATAAAGTTGAAGACTTTTGAACGTTGAACAGATGGGTTCCTCCTTTTTCAGCCGTCGTTGGTTGACTGAGAACAAATGTTTTGTGCTTGGTCGAAGTTTAGAGGAAAATAAACAAAAATTTCATTAATTTTAGTGATTGTTTATGATTAGCTTTTTGTCTTCAAAATGATGTAACTTAACAAGCATTACCTGTAGAGCTCTTATTTTAAATATCAGATTACTACAAAGACACATCCTGCGTGGTACGAAACTATATAAATCATACTATGCTGGCAAGCACGCTGATTTATAAATTCTTGATCATCGACGTGCTCTCTCATCATTCGGACAATATTTTTTTGATCGACATATTAATATAAGGGTATGCATGAGAAAGTCACGTGAAGTTTGTGCAAAATAATGTTTTAATCTTGGAGTGTGGTGCTGACAAGGGGAGGTCCACTGAACTGGCCGTCGGGGTTGACTCCATCGCCCCCAAACTTTGACAAGGACAACCACAACTAGTCCAAAATGACCAAACGTCAGAAGCTTGTTTAGCCACAGTAGGTTTAATGATGAGGAGTGGTTTTTGTCCTGAAAACGAGGTCCCATTTAATTATTGTTTTGAATAATTGGTAAATTCTACTGATTATGGGCGACGAATCGAGAAATCTTTAAATTTTGTAACAGGATGGATATCTCGAATTTTCGACCAATTCTGTTTTTGGCGCTCTATTCTGCCCCAGAGGTGAAGACCAACCTCAAAAGTCAGAAGCCTGTTATCATCTTCCAACATCGTATAGTGAAATAAATTTTAATTTGGGTAGAGCAAGCAGACAAAAAGAAAGCGACGTGGTGTGCAGATAATGACCAGAAGGCAAGTGACAATCTTACACTGAGGGTCACCATTGATGAGAAAAATGGAGAGCTGAAAAAAAAAATAATCTGCAGAGTCGATGAAGCAATTTTCTATGGGAACAGTTTTTCTAATTACACAAGGCTTTTTAGGTACAAAAATGTTCTCTTTTTAAAAGAAATGGCTGACCAGTAAAACAACCAAAAAAGTTGTTGCCACTACACCCACAATTCACGTAAAAGAGTGCCTTCAAAATATGAAATTAACTGAGTTGAATCTAGAATTCAAATTTACTACGTAAAATGTTTTGAAACATTCCTAACATTTCCCCCTTATTCAAAATTATAGAAACCAGGCCAAACTCTGTAATAATCGTGTTTTGCTTGAGATGTTGATTTGGTGAAAATTTTTGCAATTGACACAGTACTTAAAATTTATAGCTCCACCCACGACAGGTTAACTTGTGAATTAAAATGTTGGCATATTATTTACAATAAGTAATTTGCCTAGGTTTTATTAACTTGTTGCAGTTTTCAAATTATTGTGTTTGTTTTAGACACTTAACAAATTTGGATGAAGTATTTAAAAAATTTCAAATTATTTGAAAAAATCCACTAGAGATGTCCTCAAATTTGAAATTTTGAATGGATAGAGATTCTAAGAGTCTAATCTAATGTTTTCAAATAGTTGCTAACAAACACACAATAATAGAAAAAAAATTGTCTAAATTTTAGGTTATTTGACATCGATCAATTAGAAACAAGTTTGACATAGAATTTGATACTCAACACTATATAAAAAATGTCAAAGACGTGACGCGTAGGAGTGAAGGAAAAATAGGTTAGAAAGAGTTCGAGTTTCTACTTGAGAGTTTATATCTTTTAACCTTCGTGTTAAATTGTCATTAACATTGTTTGAATGAAAATGTAGAGTGTGAAAGTCAAAATCTTTCGACAAGAATTTATTATGATGAAATGTTAAACTTAAAGTAGATTTAGATTGACACAATCAAGTATGTGTTATTCTGTATTCTCAACAAGTCAAAAACTCTAAAATTGGGATAGTGAATTAGGTGAGAGATTTTGTGATTAACTCCTTACTTATTGTGTTATGTGGAAGCCTCTTAACTAAACAACACCCCACAAATGTGGGAGATATTACTTTAAACTACATTAACAACTGTGTACTTCATACTATTTACTTTGTTATTTTTATTTGTGTTATTATATGTTTGTTCCCAACATTATTACACTATTAGTAAGTGTGCAGTGAATTTTAACCTAACTTGTAAGTGGTATCAGAGTTTGGTTCACTAAGTTTGTTTGGTTTGTTGAAGCAAGTGAGACTTTAAAGGATTAAATAACGAGTACTAAAGAGGAAGCAATTGTTACACCTCTATTATTTGATTGAGGCAATTGTCTTCATTGAAAGGCATGTATGCGCGTGTTTATAAAATCATAGAATTAGAAAGTTTGGTATGCTATTTAATATGGTTGGCATCCCCTCGCTACATGAATTGAAGAGGGAAGTGAAATCCCTAAAGACATCAAATCCAACAGTGCAGATGAAGAGAAGGCAATTTTGGAGAATTCAAGGGCGTTCAACTTAATATTTACCGACACTGGATGAAGAGCAATCAAGAATATATCAACTTGTGAGATGGACAAGGATTCTTGAGAAATTCTCCAGAATGTCCATGAAAGAACTAGTGCTTTTAGATTTTCAAAGGTTGAAAGGTTAGCAACGTGGTTCAAAACATTGAGAATGGATCAAAATAAAATCATTGCTATGTTTAACAGTAAGTTATGACATTATTTCCACCCAAGCCTTTCAATTAGAAAAGAAGCATTCTATAGCAGAGTTAGTGAGGAAGATATTGATATCATTGCCTAAGAGATTTGCTTTAAAAGTACTACCAATAAAAGAAGCTCCAGATGTGGACAACATTTGACTGGATGAACTCACAGGTTCCTTATAGATCTAGGAGATGAGTTTAAATGTGGCCAAGAAGAAAGAGAAGTTGCCTTCCACAATAGGAAACAAAATGATAATAACGATGATGATTATTGCAACATTGATAATGACACAACATAAGTGGCAAATAAGTTAAGTTGTTAAAGAGCCAGAAGCCAAATTTTCAAAAAGAATTCAAGTAATTCAAAATCTTGTTTATGTGATGACATAACATAAAAATGAGGGCTATACTTAAGGGGGAGTAGACAAAATCTTGTTTATGTGATGACATAACAATGATATTCTTATTACACAAATATATGTAAATAATAATGTGTTTAGATCAACCTCCCAACATATGTTGATAAATTCATATCAAATATGTAAAATGAATTCGAGAAGAGTATGATTGGAGGAAGTCTTTACAAGAGCATGATTGGAGGTTTACTCTATTTTCCTGTAGCAAACTAGCTATTTACTTTAATGTAGGCTTGTGTGCTAGATATCAAACTTATTCTAGGAAAATCATCTAGCACTCATAAAAAGGATTATCCGTTATGTAAATGGTACAACTAAGCCAGGTCTATGGTATTTAAAGAACCTTAACATCTTATTGTTTGGTTATAGCGATGTGGATTAGGTTGGAAACAAGTATGATAGAAAAAAATACAATTAGTAGTTGTTTATTTGTTGACAACAATCTAATGTCATAGTTACTTCTAACTATAGAAGCTGAATATATTGTTCTAGAAGTTGTTGTGAGCAATTATTATAGACGAGGCAAATATAAAAGGATTATATAGTTAAAGTAGAAGAATTGGTTGGTTTTAATTTTTTTTATATTGAATCTTTCAAAAAAAAAATTGGGATTTAGTTAGATTCAATAAAAAAATATATTAAATTAAAATTTCCAAGATTATTGCATTGCTTTGTATTTTGTGCATTATATCTTTACAGATTTTACATACCATTACCAACTTTAATTATAAAAATGTCTTAAATTGAATAAATAAATCTATTATAGAAATGTAAGAATAAATTATATTAAAAATAAAAAAATATTTTCTATGCATAACAAGGGTTACATACTAGCATAAGACACATCAAATAGCAAAAAGAATACAATTATAAGAAGCAAACAGTGAACTTGAAATTTTCTTGCAACAAAGTTGAGTTGTTAGGTAAATTTAGGAATTTTATTGCCAAAGAAATATAAAGAATAATTTAAAAATTGCATAAGGCAAGATATAAATTTTTTTTTAAAAATACATGATATAAAAAAATTCCCAAAACATAATAAAATAAGGTCAAAAATAAAATTATTTACCATTCGAAAGATAAAGATGCAAAATAATGTTGTAGACATAACTTAGTTGATGTTTGTTAGTTAAGTTGACGTTAACAACACACTCATAACTGTTGCAACAAGTGTTGAAAACAAAATACAAAATTGAAACATAATGTAAAAATGAGGCATGAAATCGATAACATAGTTTAAAACTCATACATTTGTGAAACTTTGTCCAAAAAGATAACTTTCTCTAAGTAAATTGGTAAAGAAATATCCACAAAAATCTCTTACTCAACGTACTACCTTAATCTTAAGGTTCTTAACTTCTTGACAATACAACTAATACAATAGTATTTACTTATTCCACACTATGGCTAACATTTCCATCGTAATAAATTCTTTCAAAATTTTATCTAACATACTCTTTACTCGTACTCATGTTACACTTCAACTCAATATTCATTCAACTCAACAACCAAATGATTTCAAGACAGAAATGAGAAACTATGACTCTTTTAACTCTAATGCTCTTGGTTTCTCTCCATTGGCTTTCCTAGTTCACCAGCCTCTCATAGAGTTGCCTTTCGTGGTAACGAGGCTTTATACTTAATTTTTCTTCCTAATTTTAGGAGTGATGCAAGATGAGACGTGTGTTGCAATTGAAGCACCTGTCGCCATTTATAGATTAACAGAGAACTAGTTGGTCAGTAGATGATGGGGTAGCCCATGTGAGAATATAGATTAGGTATAAAGACTGGGAAAATTGTGATTTACATAATATGCCAAGACCAGGGATACAGATTGGGAAAATCAAATTCTATTTAGTGTGATTACGTTAAAAAGGCAAAATTACTTTTTCTTAATCCCCCATTAACTGCCTAATTCATTTTTTGGTCCACGGTTTATATAGAGTTGTCAGATTTAGTATCAAAATTAAAAATTTTGACAGTACGTCACAAAAAGTTTGACTATTAAAAAATGTGGTTAGCCTACGCTGGGATATTTGCAAGGCTAACTCACGCCCCAGCCTCAAAAAATCTAAAAAAAAATTGAAAAAGGAAATGGGTCAAGGAGGCAAAAAAAATCCATTTAATCTAAAATACTCGTCTATTCTATATTATTAACATTTTGTATCTAGTTGGATTTTTCATTATAACTTTACAAAACATTACCCTTAATTATTAAATTTACACCATTGTGCTTGCATTTTCATATATAATTACTAACATGTCTTCATTTCTTCTCAATGCTATATATATATGAAACAAAAATATATGTGACATAATGTGTATTTAAATAATTAAAATTTTAAAAAGTGAACTAAAACTTATAATTTGATGTGCTCCCAAAATAATTTAGATAGTAATTTCGGATATATTTTTTGTTTGAGAAATCTTTATTCTCAAAATTATGTAGAAGAAAATATAATAAAAGCAAAAACTAAAATACATAGAAAATAATAGAAATTATTTTCTCAATTTATTTTAAATATACTTTGAATATACAGTGTTTTTTTTTTGAAAAATATTAATCATGATTTTTAATTCTATTTATTTTCAGATTTTATATATTTAAATACGTATTTTATATGAAACAATATATTTGATGCTTATAAAAATTGATATTATATTATAAACTAACAAACTAAAAATTTCTTTGAAAGTTTTAATGTATTTAAATATACTTTAGATAATATTTTCATCTATTTAATTATTTCAAAGTTTATCAAAAATAAAGAAAATACTATTAACTGGTTAATATTTCGTATAGTGTGTCCCGAAGAGTACAAACCGAGGCGGAGGGACAGGAAATTACTATGTTTGCGCGATTTAATTCACGTGGAGTGGGGCGACGCATTTTTTATTTGACATTCATTGCGAGGCACCTTTCTTCAAAGTAGTATGAAATATTCAGAATCTCGTGTTTTAATTCTACTATTGTATACATAATTTTTAAATTTTTGTCAAATCAATGTCACATGTAACTTTTGAAAAGCAAATTAAGCTACTCATGTTTTCAGAAGCAATCCACAACTAAAACACAAAAAGTATCTCTAAACTTAATAACAAAGGTAAGCGTAATGTACCTATCAACATTAAATTAGATTTTAAATTGACACAAGATAAACATGCCATTATAGCTACATCGTACAAACATGGAGTGACCAGTCGTACACTATTGAAAGTCGAAGTTTCCCATGGCATGACTAAATTTGTTGAACTATACTTTTGGGATTTGTTTCAAGCCATAAATTGATGTTGTCGATGCCTAGCATGAGAAGGTATGTTCGCAATTGGTGAAGGTTTTGGTGGACTGAGAGTCAGGAGGGCGGCTTTGTTTATTTTTAAATTTTAGTGTGTATTTTTAAATATTTTTAATTTAAGAATTGTGTAAAAAAAAATAATAATAATTGAATGTATATTTTTAAATAATAAATAATTACAAAATAAATATAGTCTTTTGAAACTGTATTTGGTTGGACTAAGAACGTATGATTTTGTCCTTGTGTGAAGTTGAAAGGAAAGTAGACAAAATTCTTTTCATTAATTCTTGTGATTGTTTACGATTAGCTTCTTGTCATCAAAATGATGTAACTGAACAAGCATTACGTGTTGGTCTCATATTTAAAATAGTAGACTACTACAAAGACTGCATCCACTGTGGTTTGAAACTATATAAATCATACTATGCATGCAAGCACACTGATTTGTAAATTCTTGGTCGTTGACTGCTATCTCATCATTCACACAATATTTTCTTGGTCAACATACTAATGTAAGTGGATTAGCGAGATGGTTTGGTGAGGCTTGGGCAAAATAATGTTTTAATCTTGGAGTTTGGAGCTGAGGAGGGGACGTCCACTGAAGGGGCTGTCTGGGTTGTCTCCATCGCCCACAAATTTAGACCAAGAGAACCATAAGTAGTTGAAAATGCTCTAATGTCGTAATTATGGTAGGTTTACTAATGGTATTTGTCCAGAAAACGAGGTGCCATTTAATTGTTATTTTGAATGATTGGTGTGAATTCTGCTGATTATGAACGACAGATTGTGAAATTTTTAAATTTTGTAATAGGATGGATATTTTGAATTTTCGACAATCTCTGCTTTTGGTTCCATTCTGCCACACAGGTGCTGAGCAACCTCAAAAGTCAGAAGCCTGTTACTTTCTTCCAACGTTATATAATGAAATAAATTTATATTTTGGGTAGAGCAAGCAGACCAAACGAAAGGAATGTGGTGTGCGGACAATGATCAGAATGAAAGTAAAATTCTTACAGTGAGGGTCACCATTGATGAGACAAATGGAGAGCTGAATAAAAAATAATCAGTAGATTCAATGAAGCATTTTTTTTAGGGGAACAGTTTTTCTACATTACACAGAGCTTTTTGGATGCAGAAAATATCTGTTTTTAAAAGAAATGGCTGAGTAGTAAAACAACTGAGGAAGGTGTTGCCACTGTACCTACAATCTACGTAAAAGAAACCCTAAAAAAAAATAGGATGTTAACTCAATTAATCTAAAATTATTTATTGTACACCCAAAATGTTTTGAAACATTCCTTACATTCCCCCCTTATTCAAAATCACATATACCAAGTCTACTCTGCAATAATAATGTCTTGCTTTAGGCGGTGATTTGGTGAATGTATTTGCAACTTGGGAATTTGTATCATGATACTGAAAATTTATAGCTCCACTGGCAATAGGTTCTCTTATGAAACGAAAATGGTGTTAGCTTGACTTTAAACTGTTTGCACTTTGTTTATAACAAGTAGTTTGATTAAATTTTCCTAACTTAGTGTATTCTTCAAATTGATGAATTTGTTTGAGGTACTAGACAAATTTAGACGAAGTCTTTGAAGAGTTTCAAATTACTTTAAAAAGTCCAAAAAAATATTCTGAAAGTTAGAAGCTTAAATGAATATGGATTGTGAAGAGTCTAGTCAGATGTTCTTGAATTGAGTAAATAAATATATAACAGAAATTTAAGAATAAATTATATTAAAAATAAAATAATATTTTCTATGCATAACAAGGGTTATGAACTAGCATTGGACCGATCTAATGTTTTCAATTGATTCAAATCGATCATCATGCTTGGATCACAATTTCAGAACCTCTAGAATCTTATCTTTGTGCCTCTCATCTCAAGAGATGGATTATGGAATTTGATAATGTTATCTTGCAAAGACAATAGATTTTGAAAAATTAATGTAACTAGAGTATGAGTTTGATTGAAAAATTATTATAGATGGTGGAATAAATTATGTAGAATGAAAATAGCATACCATGATGCATCAATGCCAGGAAGAAAACCACACATAGGAGCTTGGCTTTGTCTGCAGCCATCAGCCTGAGGCTTTATACTTAATTTTTCTTCCTCCCAATTTTTGGAGTGATGCAAGATGAGAAGTGTGTAGCAACTGATGCAGCTGTCGCTATTTGTAGACAAGCAGAAAAATGGTTGGTCAGTAGCTAATTGGGTAACCCAAGTGAGAACATAGATCAGGTATAAAGATAAAAGAAACTTGTGACTTACATAATATGCCAAGATCAGGGATAAAGATTGGGAAAATCAAATTCTATTTAGTGTGTTTACGTTAAAAAGGCAAAATTACTTTTTTAATCCTCCAAAAACTGCCTAATTCATTTTTTGTCCCACGGTTTTTAGAGTTGTCAGATTTAGTTCAAAAATTAAAATTTTTGACACGTTTAGTCTTACGTCATTAAAAGTTTGACTATTAAAAAATATGGTGTAGCCAATGGAGGGATATTTGGCATGAAAACTCACACACCAGCCTAAAAAGTCTAGAAAAAAAAAGGGAAATGGGTTTAAAATCCATTTAATCTAAAATATTGATCTATATTGTATTATTAAAATTTTGGATCTAATTTGGTTTTCCATCATAACTTTACAACATTACTCTTAATTATGAAATTTACACCATTACATATAGTTACACTTTGATATATAATTACTAATATATCATCATTTCTTATCAATGCTATGTGTTTATAGTAATATAATGACTATTTATACTATATAATTAAGTTAATAAACCTTATCGGTTGCATAAGGTGAACTTACATAATTGCTCTTATTTTAAATTATTATATTTCTTTTATATTATATATTTTTCTTTTTCTTTTTTATTTACATTATTTAAAGTACAATAATTTTATAGTATATAAACAAAGTTGCACACACCAAATTTGCGCACACATGGAATTGCAATTTTTACTAGTTTAAAAATAAAAGATAAGAATTTTTTAAATATTATTCAAAAAATGAAATACAACTAAAATAGCTTCTGTTACATATTAATTAATATTCTGATAAAAAAATAAAACATATTTGAAATTAAAATATAATATATGTTCTTTATATAAACAAAAATATATGTGAAATAATGTGTATTTAAATAATAAAACTTTTGAAAAGATTAACTAAAACTTGTAATTTGATACCCTCCCAAAGTAATTTAGATAATAATTTTGGATATATTTTTTGTTAGACAAATCATTATTTTGAAAATTATGTAGACGAAAATATAATGAAAGAAAAAATAAAATACATAGAAATAATAGAAATTACTTTCAAAATATTTTAAATATATTTTGATTATAATGTGATTTTTCGCAAAATATTGAACATCATTTTTACTTTTATGTATTTTCAAATTTTATATATTTAAATATTTGTTTGATATGAAATAATATATTTAGTACTTATAAAAACTGATATTATATCTTCAATTAAAAGACTAAAAATTCATTGAAAGTTTTAATGGATTTAAATTTACCTTAGATAATATTTTTGTCTATTTAATCATTTCAATGTTTATAAAAAATAAAGAAAATACTATTAATTGATTAATCTTTAACATAATGTGTCACAAAAAGAGAATGCATATTGGGAAGGAGGGGTAGGAAATTTGACTTTGAAGGGTGGAATATTTTTTTCATTACCATACATCACCCATCCACACACCCACACCCAAGAGGGTTTGCACGTACAAGGAATTAGGTTCCAAACTAGTAGGGTGTCCCCTAGAGACTACTTAGGGGAGTATTTAAATTATCTTAGTTTTATTTGATGATGATTAACTACTACTACTTTTATTTGTTGGTTTATTAGATTTCTATGGTTTTCTTTTCTTTCTGTTAGTATTGTCGAAAAATATTATTAGAATATTTACAAATCTTTAATTTGATACTCTACATAATTTTTTACCTAAGTATATTTTATTTTCTAGTTTATACGATTAGATTTATGTTAGGATACTTTTTATTGTTGGGATATTTATATTTATCTCATATCATAAGTTGAGAACACTCTTGATTCATGAATGACACAGAATGAATTACTCTCCAAATTCCGACATGGAATTAGAGCGGCAATGCGATCTTTCGTATTCCGTTGTGCATGGAGAAAAAAAAATTTAGTAAACTTATTGTGCTCTTTAACCCGATTTTTTGTTATTACAAAAAGGGCAAAAAAAAAAAAAAAAAAAAAAAGAAAAAGAAAAAGGCCAGAAAAACTGTCCCTTCTGTTTGTACTTCACTCTTACTCAATTGATGCTGTTTGCTGGCCATTAGGGCGGCTCTCTCACCTAATTACGACTTTCTTTTTATTGCGCATTGCTTCTGCTAATTTTAATGTTGCTTTGTTGGCTGCCTGTAGCTACACTCAAAAAACAAGAAAATAAAAATCTGCTGCGTGGTGCCACCTTTGCCTAACCACAAGGCTCTATTTTCTGCTTGAAGTCTATCGCTCACTGCGACCAATCACTTTTCTATTTGCTTTGCATCTTCTGTTTCTCTGCTACTCCTCTGGTTAGAAACTCTGATCCTGCCTCAATCTTTTCTTTTCAGACTTGTAATTGTTTGGGTTGTGCATTTGGGCTAATTTTTTGTGGGCAACTTTTAAATTTTCTCTATGGGCCAGAGTTTGTTTGATGTCGCTTGGATCTAAATCTGGTTTATTTATCTTAGGTTGTCTTTTTCTATTTGGGCTCTCTATTTTGCAAATGTAATGGCTTGGTATCTTTTGTCCATTCTCTATTTTCTAATTCATTATGGCTGACCATCCACCGCTATTGGCCGCAACTGCAAATAAATTTGTGACTCTGTTTACTTGATGTTTCTGGATGCCCTCTACCGTCTTTTCCACGTCAACTCTGGTTATTATATACCAACTTCTATTTTTATCTGTTGGCCACTCTTATTAATTTCTATCTAACTATTAACTATTAGCCACTTTCTCTTGCCTCCTTTCTATTTAAAGTGTTGGGCTGTCTATATTACTATTCATAACAACTATTTACTACTTACTGATTGTAGTCTATTGTCAACTTGACTGTTACTATCTATACTTTTTGACTATTACCTATTGATTATTGAAAAATATATTGACAATCTATTATTTTGCTGGCTATCTGTTACTATTTTCTATTACCTTTCATTAGTTATTACTGTACTGATTCCATAAACGTCTTGACATTATTCCACGTTTAGTTTAAGAGGGAATTTTAAAAAATATTTATAGAATATTTAGTTTGATATTCTGCATCATTTGTTACCTAATTAGTAGATGAGTTTATTTTATTTACTAGTTTGTATGATTAGATTTATGTTACGATATTTTATATTTTTAGTATTTTAATATTTGTCACGTATTATATATTGAAACCACTCTTGATTAACGAATGATATAGAAAGAATTATTTCTCAAATCTTAACGAGTGCCATGGTATTTTTGCTGAAAATATTGACTCTATTAATGCCGGACTTGATGAGAATGTTGATGTACGCCATGTTAATTCCACTGCTCGAACATCTACTAGACCTAGAGTTCTTTTGTTTGATTATTCAGTTGATATTGCAACATCTAAACCTTATTGTATTCAAGATATCAGGTTTGTCAAGAGCAACATTTCTCCTATAATAAAATTTCTTATTTCAACTTTGCGCCCAACTTTAAAGGTTTCCACAGTTTGTGTATGGGATTGGGACACACAATATCATAAAGAAAGATTGTGGCACTACAAATATAAGTTAACATTTATGTGACACAAGCTAATTGTCAAAAATATTGCTAGAAAAGATCTTGACAAAAATTTGAAAATTTCACTTCAAGAATTTCCTGGACATGAAAGTCAAGAATATAAACTATATGGAACATAGAAGATTTTGACTATTCCTTAAATATTGGAGTATGAAAATAGAAGGAAATATCTCTAAAAAATGTCCAAGTTGAAGGGTGATCACATTGTATCTTGAGAAGATAAGAAAAGATATAGTGATACTAAAATTTAGGAGAAATTTCACATGATATGGAAGGTATTCCTACTAGAATAAGAAACTACTATTGGACTCCAATACCAACAAACTGATTGGGACAGAATATTTGCTATAATTTTAACTGAAGATTTGAAAATATTTTGCAGCTAATCTACACAAATTTCTTGGAGCCAAATTTAAGTATAAATTACTTTGAATTTTGTAAGCTTAGGGTGTGCCTTACATTGAGAGATTAGAGCTTAGAGTGAGAAAAACATCTACATTCATACATATCTTATACTTGTGTTGAATTTTATAAGTATTTGTGTATTATTTATTTCACATCAATATGTAAGTTGATGTTAAAGGGATTTTCAATTGTCATTTCACCTAAGAAGAGCGAAATTATACCTAACTAGTTGAAATTTAGTTTAAACTTGATTTAGAGTAAGTGTGAGACAGGCACGGGACTTGTAGTTAGTTGATTTACTTGTAATAATTTTGAATAGTAGATTACCCTTATCTAGACGAGTATCTTGTAGACATAAGAGGTTGGATTCGAACTACCTAAACATATTGTATGCCTCTGTATTTACTTTTATTTTATGTTCTATGTCTATAGTGATGTTATAATATCAATTCAAAAATTGTCTATTAGAATCACAACATCATAGAGTTAAATTTAATTTAAAATTACAAAACTTGATCTAATCTAACCTACAAAATTGTAGGAACTTAAGAGATGGATCTTTAGAATTCTATATGAGGTTGAATATTCTCATAACATTACTTTTATGTAGTAATCATAGAGGAGACTGTCAGATCCAAGGGTTATACATATTAAGTAATATTCTTTTAAAGTCTTAACTTAATATGATTCAAGATAAATTAAATTCCAATCATTTGAATAAGGTAAAATCTTAATTTAATATATCTACCTGATAAAATATTGAATATTTCATAAATATATTCGTTCAAAATCTAGCAAACAATTAGCATACGCGTGCACAAGTAAATTCAGGTGGAGTGGGGCAATGCACCTATTATTTGACATCCTTTCTGAGTCATCTTTCTTCTAAGTAATATGAAATATTCAGAATGTTGTCATTTAATTTTACTAATCTATACAAAATTTTTGAATTTTTGGTTGAATCAATCCCACATGTAACTTTGAAAAGCAAATTAGGCTACTTATGCTTTCAAAAGCGCTTCACAATTAAAACTTGAAGTATCTCTGAACTTAGTAACGAAGGTAAACTTAACGTACCTACAACATTAAATTAAATTTTAAATTCACACAAGAATCATTAAAATATACACAAATTAAACTTAATAAGACATGTACGTATGGAAAATCATGGTGTACTAACTTACATTTCTCTTCATTAAAACTTATTTAACTAATTTGTTTCTTTGATGAAAGTGAAGAACTTAGGTTGTAAAACTAAAAGTAATGTTAAATGAAACAAGGTCAAATTCTAATTTAATTCTTCTATTTAGATGATTACCTGAACATATGAATTTATTAAGATATCGTATAAATTAGACAGTAGTTTATAAAATGTTCATAGTTTTTGTAAAAATTTAGGATAAAATTTTTAAAATTATAAAATGTAAGATGATATCTTTTTGTTTGGGTGCCAATTTTTTTAAGATGCAAAAAAAAATTTCTTTAGATTGATAAGATTGTTAGACAATTTATCCTTTTATTACAAGGTGCAAGAACAATATTCATTCCTTGTGTATATAAGAGCACAAGACATGAGCAAGGGATATCTCTGTTAAGCATACTAGAAGACAATTGATTTATGAGAAAGCATGCAATGATTATTGCATCTCCACAAAAGTGTTTAGGCAGATTCATGTGGCTTATCAATATTTGAGTAACATCTAAAATACAAGAATATTTACGTTCCGTCACCCTATTTTGTTGGAAAGTGTGAGGATAGGAGGATTGTTGAATAATCCCATGCAACTCACAAAAATTAGAAATGACCTTTTGTGTAAATTCTAGGGCATTATCAGTGCAAAGAGTCCATAAACTAATAGAAAACTAATTTTTTATTTTATTATAAAACAACGTGATTACATGAGGAACCTTAGACCTAACCTTTTACAAGTATAACCATGTCATCCTCAAATAATTATCAACAAAGAGAATAAAGTAATGAATTCCTCCATGAGACGTAATTTGACTAGGACCTCAGACATTAGGATGAGCATTATCAAAAGGGAAATTACATTGTATATTGACTTTGGGTGGAAAAGAAGCACAGTGGTGCCTTCCCAACCCACATAACTTATCTAAATTAGAAATAAAGAGACTTAAGTGAAAGTAGATGCTTTAATTTAAATGGAGAGGGATGACCAATATTATAATGCCACTAAAAAGGGAGATACTTTTATTGAGAGAGCATGGACATCACAAGGTAGGACGACATCCAAGTATTACAAGCCACCTTATTCATTTCCGCCACCAATTGCCCTCTTCATTTGTAGGTTCTAAAAGACAAAACGAGAAGGGAAAAAGGTTATAGAGCAGTTATGACTCTTGTAAGTTGACTAACTGACAATAGACTAACTGGAAAACGAAGAGCAAAGAGAACATTATCAAGAGTAACATTGTTGGTAGGTTGAACTACTCCTATCCCACGAATTGGAGAATAAGAACCTTCGGTAAGGTATACAAGTGAAAGGAACTGACAACTAGAGTATGTGGAGAAAAGACATATGTTACCCATAATGTGTGCGGTAGCACTCGAGTCTAACATCCACGGCTTTCCATGAATAGCATTAAAAGTACCTATAGGAGAGAAAATACAGGAGGTGGATATAGAGAAGTGTAAGAGCTTCTCATATTCTTTGCAAGTCAACAAGACCATGTCAAATGTGGTGGTAGATGGCTCAGGATTGGCAAAACTAGAGTTAGTCCACTCAAGCTTTCAAAATTTTCTCCAACACTTCTTAGAAACATGATTTATATGATCATGCACACATTTCCTCAATCCGCTGGAGGTATTGGATCCATGACCTCATCCATTTTGCCAACCATGAGTTGACATAGCAGAGATATCATGAATAGAGAAGAACTAGATCCTTGACTACTAGTAGCGACTCATAGAACTAAAGATAAGGTATTGAACAAAGGAGAAATATTGTCACCTACCAACAAAATATCTCGAGCTAAATGAAG
Organism: Avicennia marina; assembly: GCA_019155195.1. Lineage (NCBI taxonomy): Eukaryota > Viridiplantae > Streptophyta > Magnoliopsida > Lamiales > Acanthaceae > Avicennia > Avicennia marina. The sequence continues at coordinate 7,715,068 of CM032777.1, read as the reverse complement.
TGATGAATCAAGTCTAGATAAAAAATTTACCGACGAGAATTCTTCTCACTAACTCTTTCGAGTTTGAGTGTCACAGGTAGTGAGTGATACAATAGAATCTCATTACCTGTTCCTTTAAGTGATACAAAGTAATGAGTCATGAATTAGCCATATTATTTCAATGAAAATAATCTCTCATACAACTTAAATACTTAAGAGATATTCTTGTCATTGGAATACATGTCATATAAGGCATCACACATCTACTTAGTTGAATTTAGGAAAATAATATTAGCACTTACTGATTTTTCTATGCCATTCAACGTCCAAGTCATAACCGCATAATCAATTTGTTTCCATGAGATATACTCATCATCCTTAATGTCTGGGGGACAAAAGTTAACATGACTTAATTTACTCTAAGAGATAAGGAATAATTTGATTGCTTGAGACCATAAAATGTAATTCCTATCATTCAACTTAACAGTTGTTCCCATAACATTTTTATTTTCAACAATAGCAATAAATTAAGAATTACCAAAGAAGAACAAACCACAAGAATCCTAGGTGAATGGTGGTTCGGTCAGTGGAATGGCCGGCTGACAGAGTGTCTTCACGAGTGCAAGCTCTCCACTAGAAATAACGAGTAGTAGCGGATCTTTCTAGGGTGTAGGAAGGCTAAATACACTTGAGTTGGAGGTTGCGATGCATTTGGGTGTCGTTTCAAGAGTTGGGTGGCTTTAGGGATGGTGAGGCTGCAAGATCCTGGAGAGCGTGGCGATGCTACTAGGGTTCAAAGTCTGCAATGGCAAAGCAATTATGGCTTTGAGACTACAATGGTGCTTGTAGTGTGTGCACAGTGACACCACTTGGAGTGTGAGGGTAGCAATGGCAGTGCTACGGTTGAGGCCTTGGGGCAATGATGGTGTTGCTTAAGGTGAGATGCACAACTAAAGTTTTTACCCTTTTATTTCATTTTTGTTTTTTTTTTTTAAGAATTATGATAGTATTCTAGTACCATGTTAGAGAAATTATCTTTATACTACTGTGCGTAAGAACAATACTTAGCCCCCACATATATACAAGCACAACCTGTCCACAACAAAATCTATACTAATTTTATCCTAGTCTATATAAGAAATACTTAATCATATACTACTATTTATACGAGACACATAATCACATCAAATATTCTAACAGACATAAAATGACAATTCTCACTAGTAATGTAATATTTATTGTATGACCAACTACTTAAGGCCATGTTTGTTTCCAAATTAGGACGTAGGAGGAAGATTTGGGTAATTTAAATGAGGATAAAAATTACAAATAATTTGTAAGATTTTAGTGGGTAAAAATTATTTTATATATATATATATATATATTTATTTATTTATTTTGCAATAATGATTGTATTATGTAGTAGAATATATGTTTTTATAGAGTAATAAAAAATAAATGTGAGTAGAAAAAATATAGCGATAAGTTATTTTGATTATAAATAGTTATAATGATTGAAAAATTATTAATTATAAAATATAAAAGAAGGAAAATTTTAAATTTGAATTTGAAAAAAAATTGTATTGTGAAATATTTAGTTTATAAAATTTTGAGGTGACGAAGAATGGTGGATAAAAATGAAACAGACATAGTCTAAAGAATTTATTTTGCCTTAAATAAAGAGTTATCACTCCATAAGCTTAAAATATATTATTGTAAATCTTATCAATAAGTTAGTTAATGCTTTCTTTAGAACAACAGAATTTCTCCATAATTAATTTACAACTATAATAAAAATGAAAAAGCTAAGCCGAGATCTTTACTGTATTTCTTCCATTAAATTCTATATATCTGCCAAAGTTGGTCAAAGAATATAGTTCAAGAAAAATATTTAGTTTTCTAAACTAGAAACAAATTGTTTGTAGTTAGCTAACCTTAAGTAGCTCTTTCAGTCTCTACATGCATCGACAACAAAGAAGATAATTGTCGGCTCGATAATTTAGGACAAAACAAGAACGGTTTTGGTGGAATTTGTACGGCTTGAAGACTTCCTTGTAGCATTTCCACAACCTTTGTCATTGACGGCCTATCCGATGGATTTGTCTGAATGCACCAAAATCCTACCAAAAACATTTTCTTTGCTCTTTCTTCTTCTTCTTCAATCATTGCATATTCTTCGATCTTAGTAATATCAAGTATTACTTGCTCGTATATTCTATCTGGAAAATAATTCTCACTGGATTGGACTACCTTAGTTTCACTGCCATTTTTAGCTCCAGCCATCTCAAGAACCATCATTCCGTAGCTATATACATCAGATTTATGAGAAACACCTCCAAAGTTACAGTAGAACATTTCAGGGGCAATATAACCAACAGTGCCTCTTGCTATAAGCATTGACATTATACTCTCCTTCTTTTTGCATAGTTTAGCCAACCCAAAATCAGAGATTTTGGGAGAGAAGTCTTCATCAAGAAGAATGTTATGAGGTTTGATGTCAAAATGAACAATCCTGGTACTGCATCCTGTGTGGAGATATTCCAGACCTCTGGCAACTCCAATTGCAATTTTGTACAGTTTTCCCAAATCCAAGTGACAAGCAGCACTAGATGAACCATCGTTGCTTATGAACTTGTCCAAAGATTTATTAGGCATAAATTCGTAGACTAAAGCTCTCTTGCTTCTATCACAGCAAAACCCCAATAGATTGACAATATTGACATGAGATGTTTTGCTTATGGTAGCAACTTCGTTAATGAATTCTTCTCCATTGCCTTTTGTCTCAAACAAAACCTTGACAGCAACAAGGCTGCCATTCGGTAGCATTCCTTTGTATACACTTCCGTATCCACCTTGCCCTAACTTATGACTAAAAGATTTGGTTATTTTCTTGATTTCAGAGTATTTGTATCTTTTTGGAGACAGCGATCCTTGTTCGTGTAGAATTTTCTCTAAATTTAGGGAGCATTCCTGATTAGATCGAGTTGGTGAACGTCGTCTTTTGAGGTACCAGTAAATGATAATAACTACTAGGATAATACAAGTACTGCTAACTACCAACCCTGGAAATAGAACAATGACATGATTAGCAATAGAGACTAATAAAACTGAGCAATATAAGGAGAGTGCAAGGTTTACCTATTATAATCCCCTTTAATGACCTTTGATGTCCTGTAGGAAGTTTAGTAAAAAGAAAAATTATCTAGAATTGGATAGAGCCCAAGGAAAAACTAAGAGAAGGGCATCCCATGAATAGTTTAGAGGAAGAGTTGTTTTTAGGTTAAAGAATAAAAAGGACATGCAAAACGTTTAAAAAATTAAATCTACAGACATACTAAGAATATATACATTGCCTGCAAGGGAAACATAAATATTGAGGATGAACAAAATTTAACCAAGGTTAGTGTAATATACACGTACAAGAATCAGCAAACTAACTCACTATCATCCTTGCTACTCAAACTATTGCTCCGGTGAGCAACAATGTTGTCATCAACCATGAATGTGCATGGTCATATCCTATGTCATAACAAAATGAAACGATTGGGCACAAGTTTGTCCAGATTATGTTCAATCCCTTGCACTATGCTCCACTGATCACTGTCACCGCCACGAAGAATATTTCCATTCAAAAACACCAGCCAGAGTGATAAATAATCAAGAAACATCATACTAAAAATGTCCAACTTACCACCAGGGTGTTTGGTTCTTGGAATTTAGGAAGAAAAAAAAAAAGAAAATGTAAAGGAAAATAATTTTGGTTGTTTGATTAAGAAGAATAATACTATGAAAGATAAAACTAAAGGAAAATTATAGTTTAGAGAATTACAAAATAGTAAGGAAAATAGAAAAAAAGCTATTTTAATTCTATTCTGCCTCCAAACATTTTACTAATTTCATTTCTTTTATTTATGTCTTCATTAATTTTTTCTCAAATTATAAAAAATTTTAATTTTAAATTCTTGTTTGATTTGATTTCTTTTCCTGAATTTTTCCTTTTTTCATTGAAATCCTTTGAATCAAACACTATGTAAAATTTTGAATTTCTTTCATCTTCTTCCTTTCTTTACCATTTTTCTTTTCACCCTAAATTCTTAAAACCGAACACGCTCTTAATTTTACCTCCTATTTCTTAAAAAAAATTTTATTTTTTTCATTAAAATCCCTAAAGCAAACAAAATTAGAGTTCCATATGTTTTTTTTCTTCCCTTCAACCTAGTGTTTCCTTTCCTTGATAAGATTCTTGAACCAAGCTTAATGCAAATCTCTAATATTACTATTGCTACAAGTAAAATAATCTTCCTAGAGCAAAGTAGCTTTCAGGTTACAGAATTATACAGAATTGCCAAGCGTTATAAAATCCACGCCATAAACAGAAACTGGAATATATACATTAACCATACGAGGGAAATTAAACCATCAAGACACCCAGAAATTACTTGAGGGAAACACACTTGTAAACTATAACAGTTCAAACTCGCTATCATCATTTCATTTCAAGCTATGGCTCTAGTGAAGAAAACAAGAAAGGAAATGTGAGCTATATCATCAACCATGAATGTGACCATATCCAATGACATAACAAAATCAAGCGATTGGGCGCCGCAAACATGCTCCACTGGTCACAATCATCACCAACACCGAGAATTTTTCATTCCATAACCCCAAACATGGTTGTAGATAATCAAGAAGCATCACACTAAAAGACAAGCGTTTACCTTCAGAAGGCGGCGGAGCATCCTGACTAACTGCCGGTGGAGGCGTCAAAGGAACAGGACAGGGCGTATTCTCACAAATACAGACGGGTTGGCCCCAAACCGAATCAAACCCGCATTCCCCGCCTGATTTCTTGCAGTCAGAGCACAGTCTCTCATGCGGGACGGTATAATTCACGCTAAAGCCCTGCATTAATGCCTGCTGAAGAGTCAGCTGCCGAGTAGCGAGCTGATTTCCGATAGCTCTCAACAATGCGACACTGAAATTCACACTACAATCTATAATCCTCAAAATCGGGTCATTGGGCACCGGCCCGGTTATATAATATGCATCCGTAAAATTAAAACGGCTGGAATTGCATCTGAAGAGACTGTACGGATTCATAGTCATGGCGGTCCTGTTGCAGCCGTAGAATAAAGTGAGGTCTTCATTTTGAGGGCCTCTGTAGGAAAAGAGAGTGGTGTTTAGAGCAGCGTTGCGGAATTCAGGAGGGCAGGTATTGTTATATAGATCCGAACGGGAGAGTATCAGCGTTTTCTGAGTTTGGTCGATGCGGAGTACTCTGTACGCGACAGAGTCGTCCGTCAACTCGGTGATGGAGTTGTCGCGGCAGGTCAGCGCGAACTCCGGGAGGCCGCAGTGGGATGGGCGGTCGCCGCCAGTGAACGGGAAGCCGACGTTGGTGATGTCCCCGCACGAGAAGGTGCGGTCGCAGTTTGGGAAGGTGGTGGTGGACTGGGAGATTGCTGGAGTGGTGGAATGATGGGGGGAACGCAGGTCAGATAGCATATTCGACTAAGTGACTGAAGCCCCTAAAGTTAAGGACTTTTGAACGTTGAACAGAAGGGTACCGCCCTTTGGAGCCGTCTTTGGTTGACTGAGGACGCGTTTTCTGCCTGGGCCAAGTTGAAAGGGAAATAGACAAAAATCTTTTCATTAATTTTAGTGATTGTTTACGGTTAGCTTTTTGTCATCAAAATGATGTAACTTAACAAGCATTACCTGTAGATCTCACATTTTAAATAGTAGATTACTACAAAGACACATCCTGCTTGGTGCGAAATTATATAAATCATACTATGCAGGCAAACACGCTGATTTATAAATTCTTCATCGTTGACGTGCTCTCTCATCATTCGGACAATATTATTTTGATCAACGTATTAACATAAGGGGATCAGTGAGAAAGTTACGCGAAGTTAGTGCAAAATAATGTTTTAATCTTGAGTGTGGTGCTGAAGAGTGGACGTCCGCTGACCGGGCCTTCTAAGTTGACTCCATCGGCCACAAGAAATAAATTGATCATTTGGGTAGACCAAGCAGACCAAAAGAAGTACCAGAATGCAAGTACATTCTTACAGTAAGGGTGACCATTGATGAGAAAAATGGAGAGTTGAATAAAAAATAATTAGTAGTCAATGAAGCGTAGGGGAACAATTTTTCTACATTACACAAAGCTTTTAAGGTACAGAAAGTGCTCTTTTTAAAAGGAATGGCTGACCAGTAAAACAACGAAAAAAAGTGTTGAGTGCCTACAAATTATAATATTAACCGAGTGGAATCTAAAATTCAAATTTATCACAGCCAGAAAATGCCTTGAGACATTCCTAACAATTCCCCTCATTCAAAATTATAGAAACCAAGTTAAAACTCTATAATAAGCGCGTTTTGCTTGAGGTAGTGATTTGTTAAAAATATTTGCAGCTTGACAGTTTGTATAACAATACTTCAAATTTATAGCTCCACCAACAATAGGTTTCTTATGAAATGAATATGGCGTTGGCTTGTTACCTAAAATGTTGGCTCATTATTTATAACAAATAGTTTGACTAGATTTTTGTAACTTCTTGTAATCTTTAAATTGTCGTGTTTGATTGATACATTTGACAAATTTGGATGAAGTATTTGAAAATTTTCAAATTACTTGAAAAAAATCCACTAGAGATTTCCTCCAATTTGGAAATTTAAATGGATAATAATTCTGAAGAGTCTAGTTCAACGTTTTTGAATGGTTGTTGACAAACACGCAACAATAAAGAAAAATTTGTCTAAATTTTAAGCTATTTGATATTGATCAATTAGAGACAAGTTTGACATTGACTTTAATACTCAACATTATATAAAAGATGCTAAAGACACGAAAGAAAACGAGGTTACAATAAGTTCAAGTTTCAACTCGAGAGTTTGTATCATTTAACTTTTGTACTAAATTTTCATTAACTTTGTTTGAATGAAAACGTAGAGTCTTGGAGTCATAAACTCTTGAGAAGAATTTATAATGATGGAATGTTATGCCTAAAGTGGGTTTAGGTCAACACAATCAAGTAGTATTGTTACTATGTTCTTAACAAGTCGAGAACTTTAAAATTGGAGTAGTGAATTAGGTTTGAGATTTTATGATTAACTCCTCACTTATTGTGCTTTGTGGAAGTTCTTTAATTAGACAAGACCTCAAAAATGTGAGAGATATTACTTTGAATTACATTAACAACTTTGTGCCTTACATAATTTACTTTATTGTTTTTTTCTGTATGTTCCCGACATTTTTGCACCATTAGTAAGTGTGTTGCGAATTTCAATCTAACTTACAAGTAGTATTAGAGCCTGGTTTACCAAGTTTGTTTGGTTTGTTGAAGCAGGTGAGACCCTAAAGTATTGAATAATGAGTGCTAAAGAGAGAGCATTTGTTACGTGCCCCCACTACCTGATGGAAGCAATGATCTCTATTGGAAGACACATATGCATATGTTTATAAAATCATAGAATGAGAAAACTTGGTATACTGTTGAATATAGCTGACATCCCCCTACTACATGAACTGAAGACGAAACTGAAGTCCCTAAAGATGTCAATGCGAATGAAGAGAAGGCAGTATCGACAAATTCAAAGGCAATTGACGCAATATCTACTGGCTATGAATGAAGAGCAATTTAAGTATATATTAACTTGTGAGGTGGACAAGGTTTCTTGGGAAATTCTCCAAAATATCCATAAAGGAACTAGCGCTTTTATATTTTTAAAGCTTCATATGTTGGTAACATGGTTTGAAACATTGTGAACGAGTGAAGATGAAACCATTACTATGTTTAATAGTAAGTTACAACATTATTTCCAACCAATCCTTTCAATTAGAGAAGAAGTATTCTATAGCAAAGTTAGTAAGGAAGATATTGATATCCTTGGCAAAGAGATTTGCTTTAAAAATATCAACAATAGAAGAAACTCAAGATGTGGGCAAAGTTAGTGAGGAAGATATTGATATCCTTGCCAAATAGATTTGCTTTAAAAATATCAACAATAGAAGAAACTCAAGATGTGGGCAACTTTTGACTCGATGAACTCATGGGTCCTTATTCATCTAGGAGATGAGTCTAAATATGGCCAAGAAAAGAAAGAGGTTGCCCTTCACAACAAGAAACAAAATGATGATAATGATAATAATTATTGCAACATTGATAACAACACAAGTGCCAAAGAAGTTAAAGAAGCTACTAAGGAGCTCGAAGCTAGATTTTCAATAAAAATTCAAGTAATTCATCCAAGAACTCTTCTACTAGTCAAAAGAAAAAATTTTAAAACATGAAGAGTATGGTTGTTTGTTCGATGACACAACAATAATATTCTTATTACATAGATATATGTAGATGAAATTGTGTTTGGATCAATGTTCTAACATATGTTGAATAAATTCATATCAAATATATAAAAATAAATTCAAAATGAGTGTGGTAAGAGAGTTGAAGTATTTTTTGAGACTTTCAATGAAGCAGATGGATGATGGAGCATTTCTTTTACGAACTAAGTATGCAAAGACCTTGAGTTTAGACTTGAAAGTTTTAAACATGTTACAACATCGTTGCCAATATTAACAAAAGTTCATAAACATGAACAAAGAATACCTGTGAATGGAAGTTTTTACAAGACGATGATTAGAAGTTTACTATATTTCACTACCAGTAGACTGCTATTTGCATTAGTGTAAGCCTATGTGCTATATATCAAACTATACCTAAAGAAAGTCATCTGACAGTCATAAAAAAGATCATTTGCTATACAATCGCGCTAGGACAATGTTATTCCAAGAATTCTAACATCTCATTATTTGGTTATAGTGATACAGATTAGGTTGGAAACATGAATGATAGAAAAAGTACAATTAGTAGTTGTTTACTTGTTCGTAACAATCTGGTGTTATGATCACTTTTAACTATAGAAGATGAATACATTAATTCCAGAAGTTGCGAGCAATTATTGTGGTTGAGACAAATACTGAAGAATTATACAGTTAAAGTAGAATAATTGGTTGGTTTTAATCTTTTTTGGTATTTGATCTTTCAAAAAAAAAAATTGGGATTCAATCAAATTCAATAAAAAATATATTTAATTAAAATTTCCAAGATTATTGTGTTGCTTTGTACTTTATGCATTATATTTTTACACATATTACATATTGTTACCAACTTCAATTATAAAAATGTCTTAAATTGAATAAATAAATCTATTATAGAAACTTAAGAATAAATTATATTAAAAATAAAATAATATTTTCTATGCAAGGGTTATATACTAGCATAAGATACATTAAATGGCAAAAAGAATACAATTATAAGAAGCAAACAATGAACTTCAGAATTTTCTTAATTCATAGCTGCACAAAGCTTGAGTGAACTTGGTGTTCCACTGTCTTAAAGCTTGTTTGAGACCATAAAGGGACTTTTTCAGCTTGCAAACCATGGGTGATGATCCTATGACAATCATCTTCTGCTGCAGATTATATCCTTGTGGTATGTGCATCTAAATGTCTTCTTGAGGCTCTCCATTCAAGAAAGTATTATGGATATCAAGTTGCTGAAGCTTTCAATCATTTGCGGCTACCATTGCAAAGAATATTCACACTATTTTTTGCTTTACAACAGGACTAAAAGTGTCTTGATAATCAAATCGCTCAACCTGGCTATAGCCTTTGGTTACCAAACTTGCTTTATGCCTTTCAACTGAGCCATCTAACCTCAATTTAACCTTATACACTGACATGCATCTAATGGCTTGACTATCCCTTGGAAGTGATACAATATCCTAAGCATTATTGTCTTCTAATGCTTGATGCTCTTTTGCCATGGCTTTCCTCTAGCATGGATTGTTCACAGCCTTAATGTAAGATGTAGGCTTTGTTATCTCATTGAGCGCTAACAGGAAACACATGTAATTTGGGGAGAGTTGAATGGTATCGAGGTGGTTGGCAATGGGGTGTAGTGTGGCTGTTGTTGGTTAGTCAAATTGATGGTGATACATGTCCAAATATTTTGGTAGTTTCCTGATTTTGGTTGATCTTTTCAATGGTGTAGCCTGAGATATATTATTATAGTGGCTTGATGGTTTTAATTAAGGTGAGGAATTGGCGTGATCATTGTCATTTGCTAGTGTTAAATGAGTTGGTGAAGAAGGTGAGGGCAAGTAAGCATGATATTCAGTACTAGCTCCATTCATAATGTGTTCAGAGGCATGATTAGTGCTGACTTTAGGGCTAAAGACTTCATAGTTCAGTAATTTGAGATCAGGATCTGCAGGTTTGGGTGTAAGACTATTGGCTGACTCTTGATGGGATTGACTAAAAGGAAAGACACTCTTATGAAAGATCACATCTCTGTAGATGAAAACCTAACATATGTGAATATCACACAATTTAGACCCTTTGACCCCAACTTAAAATGTATTTTTTGGTTCTAGAATCAAATTTCTTTTGTCCCTTTTTAAGGTTGAGGCAAAGGCTATACAACCAAATACTTTGAGCAATTTATCTTTGGGTAAAGTTCAAAAAAGACCTTCATAGGGTGACTTGAAGTTCAAAGTTCTTGAAGGGAGCCTATTGCTCAAATGTGTAGCAGTAAGGACTGCTTCTCCCTAGAATTTGATTAGTAGATGAGCTTGAAAAAGAAGGGCTCTAGTAGTAGAAATGAAGTGTTGATGTTTTCTTTCAATCACCCCATTTTGTTGTGGGGTTTCAACACAAGAAGTATGATGAATGATACCTTTATCAAAGAAGAAAGTTTGCATTGCAAATTTTGGCGCATTATCTATTCCTGTGACTTGAACTTTGGAGTGAAATTGAGTAGACTCTAGATTACAGAACTATGGGGATTAGGTGTATAACATCACCCTTTTACCTCCTAAGATATTTCCAGGTGATTCTTGTATGATAATTGTTAGGAAGCAGTGATAATTACCTATGGTTGGTGTGGAATAAGGACCCCATGTGTCCATGTGCAGCAACTTAAAAGGCTTGGTAGTGGATTTGACATGATTAGAAAAGTAAATCTTCTATGTTTGGCTCATGAGCTTACATCACAGCGTTTATCAGATGATGCACTTGCAAAAGGTGAAACTTCATGTATCTTACAAGCTACTTGATGTGAGGTGTGTCCCAATCGTCAAATGAACTGGTACCAGATGAATTAACAGTAATATAGGAGGTCTTATTCTTGATATTAGTCTTGAAATCAGTGTGTCTCAGTGAGTTGGGAGGGCTAATTTGTTTATGCATAACAAATAGGCCTTGTTCAAGTTGAACTAAGTCCATTCTCATCAAAGGTGACTGGACCTAGATGTAGCAAGATTTGGAATCAAAGACTAAGCAGCAATTGTGGGATTGAGTGAGCTTGCTAACTGATAATAGGCTGTATTTAAAGAGAGAGGTTTTTCAAGAAATGGCTTACCTGTAAAATTTGAGAAATACTAGTATGATTCTAATGGCAACTGAGCCTTATCCTGATTTTGTAAACATCCCATACCAAAATTGAGCAAAAGCATTTTAGTCAAGCAAACAAAGAAGCCTCCTGACCTATTCTTGAGAGAGTGCTATGGGTTCCTTGTCATCCTTTGCTACAGATTCACTCCTCTCCTCTAAAGACACCTAGATGATTGAGAGGTCATATTCTTCTGCTTTCTAAACTTGAAGTTGCTGGGAAGACAACCAACCTATAACATTTTTCCCTTAAATGCCCGCTGTTACCACAATGTGTACATGTGACTTCAGTCTCTCCTTATCAGCAGCTAATGTCATGCCTGAAGCCATTATCCAATTATTGCTATGGAATGATCTTCCTAATCTTTGATTCTCATCCACCATAATTGCATTATATGCTTCATCCAAAGAGGGAAAAGGCCTTTGGCTCAAGAGTCGAGACTTGTTGGCAGAATAGCTACCATCTAGTCCATTCAAGAATTTGTAAACCCTATCTTTTTCTTGCAAATCCACATACTTTTGAAAAACATTCAAGATTATACCTCCCACAAACACAATGAGAAGGTGGACCAAAATGCCTTAACTCCTCCTAAATCCTCATCAATTCAGTCTAATAAACATCAATATCTCTAGACCCTCATGTGCTGCTACACAATTCATGCTGCAGTTTACAAACTCTGCTATCATCTGGTATGGAAAATCTTCTTTGCAAGATTTCCCTAATTTTATAGGCATATTTGGTGTAGAACACAGCAGCTGCCAGCTGTGGCTCCATTGATTTTAGCAACCAAGAAACAATTAAGTTATTGCTCCTGGTTCATGTTGCATGCAGTGGATCATCTTCTTGTTGTTCCTTGATTCTCTTATTGATGAATCATACTTTGTTTCTTACTGAATGGGCTAAACTGAATGATCTACTCCAAGCAACGTAGTTCATTCCATTGAGAGGTGGAGTGACAATAACTGAGGAATGACTATCAACTGGATGAATATAGAAAGGGGAGTTGCTATCATCAACTCCATGACTAATGTTTGGTTTGATTGATAGAACTCCTGGATCAGGATTTCATGGATCTGAACTCCAGAATTCAAGAGGCAAATGTGGAATCTTGTGTCTTTAGTATCATATCAGAAAACAAGAAACAAATCATTGAAGTAATGAGACATACTTTGGTGAATGAGCAGAAAGATTTGCATAGCCATAGAAGATCAGACTTTTCTACATTGATTACAGCTGCAAGGTATGTATATGTACTCTTTACCGTACTACAGTGGCATAACTACAAAACTAGAGCCAATGTTAACTGCTGAAGAGATTATAACTACCAAGAAGAAGTCAAATACAAACTAAACTACCAAGAAGAAGTCAAGTACAAACTAACAAATAACTACTACTACGTTGCACATAAGCAAGCAGGTTTGTAAAAGCCAGCTCCAAGTATCTCCAGGCTGTAGCTGAGTCATCTCTCCTTCTTCTGACTGCAGTGCAATGGCTTAGCTTTCAATTCAACTGCCTTAGTGTTTTAACAATGTGGTTGAAAAATGGAGAACTAGATTTTGGGTTTCAAAGGCACAAGTATGTTTTCTATATCATTTTTTCTTTTGTTTGGTAATGTTAGTCATATATCATATATCAACAGATGACAATTGATTAGACTTTGAAATTTTGTTTTTTTTTTCTGATTGATTGTTCAGGTACCAACCTCTCGCTCTTTCGTTTCTATTTGACAATTTTCTTTGTCACCATCTTCCCCTCCGGCGGCCCATCGTCTGTTCTCCAACCTGCACCGTTGTCTCCTTCGACTGATGACATCTTTCTCTTCTTCTGAATTTTTCCTTTCCTGGTTAGTTTCTCTGATTCTGTTTTAACTCTTTTTCTTCATTTTTTTTGGGCAATTGATATTTGAAGAGATTTTCTAATATTTTCTATTATCCCAAAATCCATAACATTGTTATGGCCAATAATTGAAAAGAATATAGGTCTCAGGGGCAGATGTTTGATGAAGTTTATGGGCTGCCGTGGAAAGGGTTGAAAACTGATTTTCAACCTCTGTAGATGCACTTTGTTTTCCACAGGTCTGTTCAGCATCACAAAAATCAGGAAGTTACTTTTGGTGCTGTTGAAATCAGTTTTCTTTACCACTGCTCTTGCCATGAACATTTGAATGCTTGAGATCCAAAATGCCCAATGGCTTTTTAGCCACAGTTGATTTAGCCCCTACACCATAAACATTCCTTCATTGCTAGCTCCTGTTTTCTGGAAATCAATAAAGCTTCTTTAAGTCCAGCTGCATTTTTTCTTTTTTTGAACTTTCAGCCTACTTCTTGGGAGTAATTTGTGCAATTTTAACCACATTTGAGTCAGTTTTTTCCTCAGAATTTCTAGCCTCAAGTTCCTCTCATTTGCTCAACCGGTTACTTTTGTCATAACTCCATTAGTATAATGTCCAGCAAAACCCCTGCCAAAAATCGAATGATGATTTTGAATAAATTGCCTCCTTGTTCTTGTTCGCCATAGACATTGTGGAATCGGTTTTATGACTTGTTTGACCATCTGGATTTTTAATTACCCCATTTCAACGACAAAACCACACAGATTGTTACCTACTGTAATTTATGCGTTACATGTTCATTGATTTTCACTGAAAAGGAAAGTACATCCCACTTGGGTATACAGAAGTCCAGGCAACCGTAGTAGCATAATTATATTGGATACTTTTTTACCATGACAATACTGTCCTAAAAGAAAGGTAAGAGGACTAGACCAAAACATCATGTCCTTGAACTGTATACGTGCCAATCTCACTGCCCAAGCTAGTTTATGAACTTTCTTTTCCTGACTGTACTATAATTGCTTAAGTTAACTGACTATGTTGTCTAACATCTCCCTTTCCACCTATCAAATTTCTTGACGACCAGTCAAGTTTCAATTTGGTGACTGCACAAAAAGACTTCTGGAAGCTCCTCCTTTTATGCATCTTGTAAACTTGAAAATCATAATGTGAAAATTGGGAGATAATGCAGAAAAGAGCCGAAGCTTAACGTGTTGATGCGCCAGGTGAAAAACAAAAGAAACCCGAACCTATTTTTTCATGTTTGAATCAAGATTGTGCTTGTCATTCTGTTGTACTTTCACATTAATAACAATGCTCACATTGGACCCCTCAGGTATGGCATCGTTTGGGTTGATGTTAGATGAAGGTTTAAGACCTTGAATTTTGTCGTCTGTTAGATTAGGTACATTTAATTTATGTTGCCCATTTGTGGTATTCTGCTGTAATTCGTGCAGATGAGTTATTCTGTGTTTACTACAATCAGTTTCTCTAGGTAGAATCATCTCTGTCCCAAACATAATTATTGAGGCCTCGTCGAGCACATATGTTCTATGTTTGTTCATCTTGTGGAAGTGGTGACCAACAAGACCATACTTGTTTTGAGGTTTTAAAGTGCTTTCCTCTCTGCCTTGTTCCTTTTTATTGACCAATGAAAACTCTAAATGGTTGTATATAGATGTCATATTCAATCTTCTTCTTCTTTTAATTTAAGATATACTAAATTTATTTGTATTTTATGTGTGCCAATTATTTAGTTGGGTGGTATTAATACATTTATTTTTCTATTTGAATATTTATTTTGCAGATTTCTCTGTAAAAAATGATACTCTTTGAAGATCAAAAATATCAAAGTTGATGAGCCATGTTGACATGATGCTATATTGGATGAGTGCTTATCTCACTTTGGGAGAATACATTTTGATTTGAATTTAAAGATTTTAGGTTTCAAAGTGGTATGTCTCTTTTTTGTGACAATGGCAGTTGACTCCTTGAACTTAAGTACTTCCAGCTACTAGTTTCTCTTAGTGTTAATTTGAATGCAATAGCTTTTGTGATAATATATTGCTCACAGTAACAACAAAATATGTAAGGAAAATGTTGTTGTATTTAGCCATCTTATGATGATGAGTAAGTGTAACAATGTGACAAAATTATTGTCGTTGTTAGTATTTTTTGCTAGAAAAATGTTGTCACATTTAGCAACTGCATCATGATGAACAAATGACGAAATTTTTGTTGAGGAAAATTTTGTAAGGATTTTTTTTTTCCGTTTCTTCAATATTTTTATGTAGAACAATTTTATATGCGATAAAATTAATGATCACTTTTAGTTGTTTTTCACGAGGAGACTATTGTAGCATATTCTAAATCTTATTGTGAGAAGTAATAATATAACGTGACAAACATAACTGTGACTGTTAGAAAGTTATTGTGAGGAAATCATTAATGTGATTAAATATATTTTTTTTAGTGAAGGATTAATCATCGCATTAGTTTATTATGTACGAGGAAGATAGTTTCCTAACAGATACAAATTAAATACATGTAAGGAATTTATTTGTTCATCGCATTAGGCTAATGCATGACACAATTTCTAAGGAAATTAGTGACAAAATTTTTCCTCAAAATAACTTAATGTGAGGAAACTCTTAGTTTACGTGAGGTCTCAAATAATAAATTTTTGGGGGTGAATCTTTTATATTATTTTCTACTTACGATCCTTCTAATATTTTCTTTCATTATAACTTATTTTACACTTTCCGTCGTCAACAGTAATTTATTGTATTTACATCTTTCAGTTTTATTATTCATTATATTATGTTTAATTTATTTTTAACATTTCCTTAATTTCTCCTTTATCCTGCAATTTCTTTATTTTGTCATGGCATTTGTTTTCTAACTTCCACTTAGCTTATATATTTTTGCCCGTTAAGTTTTTTTATATATGTAACATAATTTTTCTAATGCTTAAATTTTTATTTTTATTTATAGTTAGAATAGGTTGTTGATCCTCAAATATTTTTTTCTCATATCTAAATTTTTGGTCCACCATCATTAATAAACTTCACACAAAAGCCACTTTCTTGTGAACTCTCACGAGAAAGAACCAACAATATGAACATTTAAACATCATCTATCATCTCTCAACCCTCCAGTGAGTAGGCAACATGGAGAAAGCATTCATCCAGGGCCAGAATTCATGAGGAGGTAATCTCGTTGACCATGCCATGAAGTTTCCTTTCCAAGACTTCAGAACAGATCTGCCCCATCATGTGGTAGAACGACATCAGATCAGACAGCTGTTCCACCGTCATTTTCCGCATAGCGTTCCTTGCTAACTTCTCCTTCTCTTCGTTCAATTTCAGTCTCTCCATGTAAGAAGATGCATTCCTCACGGTTGCCCCCATCTGCTTCAATCTTGTCTCCTGTTGCAGGCTTAAGGCTGTAGTCGACTGCAATTGACAAATTCGGTGGAAATTAACATGTGGGATCGAAAGAATTTGCCTGTATCTTTTATTAATTTGATCGACTTGTTCCTAGCAATATATGGCTTTTGTGGTTCACTGAAGTTAAATGTGTGACTTCTACCTCTAGAAACTCTGCTCCGACCTCGAGTTCTGATTCTGTGGAGTGATCGATTCTATGGCCTCCTTCATACAAGTTTCTTGCCAATGAAAAGCTCCTAACAATGACCTTTCTCGTCTTCTCCATTTCTCGATTAAGCTTCAGAGGCTTTGGCACACTGATCAGGCTATTAAGCCTTTTCTGATATGCAATGACCGCTTTTGCAAACTCCTGCATCAGTTTAAAAACAAATTCACACTCGTATTTTCCACATGCATGTATGCGTGAGTCTGTCAGAAACCAATCTAAAGTTCACCTTGTAAGCAAAAGGGCATCCGGGGTAGTCGAAGTCGTCAGAATCCTGTGCCCTCATCCTCTCGGGATGAAACTGAAGCCCCATTATAAACTTGCCCTCTTCGGGATTATAAGCGTCCGGGTCATAAAACCCCTCGATCAGACCATCGGGAGCAAACGCCATGGGCACAAACCTCTGGGCCAACCTCTTCACCCCTTGATGGTGGTAGCTATTCACCCAAATTTCCATTGCCCCGTCCTCCAAAGAGTCGTTGAACCACTGATGCAGAGGGGTGTTCTCCACAATCCTGACGGGATGCCTGTGCCCATCGTAATTATCGTAATCTATGTGCACCACCCTCTGGTTTTGGGGCACGTTATTGGACAGTTCTTTCCCTATGTCTTGATAAAGAGTGCCCCCACAAGCCACATTGAGGATCTGCGATCCCCTGCATATTCCCAGGTAAGGAATGTTCCTCTCCAGGCAAAGCTTGGCAAGCCTCAGCTCGATCGTGTCCTTCTCCTTGTCAATGGCGGTGTCGCTTGCGTGCAACCTGCGGATCTCTTCCATTTCTTCCGAGGATAAATTCGAGACGTCTGCCTCGTAGATAGAGGGGTCGATGTCTTCGCCCTCGCAGAGAAGAACGCCGTGAATCGGCTCGAAACTGTCCAGCAACATGTGAACTCCATTCACGCGCGGAACGATCACTGGTACCGCGCCATAATTCACGATGAGGTCAAGATGATATTCTCCTGCATAATCATTGTCATAATTGCATAAGCTCAGGTTTATTAAATTTTCTACTGTGGATTTTCTATAAACAGGTTAAGCATGAGGAATTTTGTTTCATGTCTCCCCAAAAAGGAAATAGATAAAAGCAAAAAATCAGATAAATATTCAAAAACAAATCCATTCTCAGTTTCCCTTCTCTATCAAATCACGAAATCGAAAGAATTTTCCGAAACAAATTGCGTACCTACAAAATCGACGAACTTGTTCTTGCGAACGCTCCTTCTGGAGACAACAAGAACACGAGGCAAAATGACTGAGAGATCGCCGGCGGCCATACGCAGCAATATCCAATACTATTTCTAGTTGAAAATTCAAGACAACGGAAGCGGATTACAGTAGAAATATTTTCGTGGCCGATGCAGAGAGATCAAGATCAGGAATAAATTACTATGATTTTCGCTACGTGAGTAGAGGTCGAGGCGCCGCGTATGGGTTATAAATACGTGAAAATCCAAGTGGAAGACCCCAGTGGTCAGTAAAGACGGTGAGAAGACAACGTGGCCGATGGCCTGGGCACATTTGGATAGGTCAAATCTGAGGCAGTACTGACCTGGCAAACCCCCCCCCCCCCCCGCCATCTTTGAATATTATTATATTATAACATCGAAAACACAGGACGGTGTTTGGACATCAGTTTGACCTGACTGAAAATTGAGTGATTTATGTGTAAAACTTTAATAAATAGATAAAGCTAAGGTAACAAAGTGAAACAACACAATTTTCTTTGAGGATTTATATATTTTTAGCTTATATAGTTTGATTTAATAAACCTTCATAAGATATCCAAACAAACGCGGTAGCCCAGGTGGTTGTGCTGAGGCTTGTATTTGTGGTGGAGGTCTTATCCAGCATCACCTTCACCACATGATATAAGGTTACAACTGCGCCCCTGCATGCATGGGACTTGGACGCCCCTCAATTATCCTAACTATTTTATGTTCAAAGATGTTTGGAGACTAAGGGTTTTTTGGGGATTCTAGGAGATAATATTAGCTCTTCTTGGACCTGAGATCAAGTTTTAAGTTTTTTTTTTTATTGTGAATTATTGTGTCGTATTTAATGGTTAAACTATGTTATTTCTAAAATATAAGAATGTATTGGATTTTTGCGTCGTATAAAAAATGTTTCTTTAAATATATGGGTTAATAAAATTTTTAAATATGTCGTATACCAGTTAAATTTAATATCTCTTTAAAGGGAAGATTCAAGCTGCCTAACACCTAATTTTTTGCTAGCACTCGTGTTTATAGTCAAGTGAGATACAACTTGTTAATTTCATGTGTGACAGATTCAAAAGATTGGTCAATTTCGTGACAGAGCATTATAATATTCTAGGTAAATGGAGCTGAATTTGACAAAACCAAATCTGAATATACAAAAATCTTACCCTTCTTGTGCATATGCCCTTCAAATTATTGACAGATATTCTAACAAAACTTTTCGATGTTAGTTATTCAAAAGAAATCCAATGAAACATTTACCTAGGTAGTAATTAAAGATGAGGTTTTAGATGCCAATCATAAACCATTAGTGTCGATGTATTTTATTTTTTGTTTGATTGTTAATTTTATTATTGACTGTTGATAATTATTATTGATAATTGATTAATAATTATTGGAATAATAAAATTACTTATATCCACTACATCCACCTCCAAGATATACACCATTATTTTCTTGAAAAAAAAATAAATTTACAATAAATATTTGCTTTTATTTATATCAATTAAATAAACATGTTAGGTCTGGGAAGAGTTTGATTCATAAATGGTGAATTTGGTCCACACGAATATATTTACATATTCTAATATATCAAAGTAGCTCCTCGGACAAACAAAGGGACAAAATCCCCACCACATTGATGACGTCTCTGCATACGAAGTGCTAATATACAATAACTTAAGTATTTATGTCAGTTGCTTTATTAATATAATATAATGCTCTATCCACGTTCGTTCGTGTTATTTTAATTTTTCTTATTATTATTATAAATTAAAAAACATCGTCCCAAAGAATTATCTCTCTTATTAATAGTCACGTGTTAATATCATTAGTTCTAAATCACTAATATAATAACATTTAAAATATTCACGTTAATGAATATATAAGGATAGCAAAGAACACTTCCTCACCCCGAAGTAAAATTTTCTAATGGTAACTCCCAAACTAAATTTAACTTGATTACCGTAACCCCATAAATTTATTAACAATTAAGAAAAACCCAAATGGGAGGCTAGTTTCATCTGGTAATAATTCTATAGAATAAGGAATTGTTCCTTTTTAGTAGAATTTAATTAATAGAAAATCTGTAACATGGACAAGGGGGTTGATGTTTACCAACCAACCACGGCACTGAGTGGGGGGATTGAAGTTATAATACATTATCTTAATGAAATTATCTATCTAAAGCCAAAAGGAGGAATCAAATTCATGTATTTCAAACACTCTCATCATTTCACAACTTTTACACACTTTTAGAAAAATATACCAAAAAAACACACACTTAGAAACATAAACAAACATAACCTTGTCGTCTTAACTACACGGATTTTTTTCCTTTTCTTTTATTGATAGTTTGCTAACAAATCTTTTTCATTACACTTTTGCTACTTAATTTTTATTTAATTTGTGTTTTGTTGTATTGTATCAATATTCAATGGATTTTGATACACAATTTCATTGACAACTTACAACTGCTGGTTGATGGTGGCATTAAAATGGAATATTTCTTTCAATTTTGAATAGGAAACGACAGAAAACGATAAATCGCCCAGCATGCGAAGTTCAAAGGACCAATTCAAATGAAATAATAATTAATATAAATAAAAATACATGTATAATTTGGGTGACGAATGCTTTTTTTAAATTAATGGCATTTCAAAGTCTAATACACGTGCATATATACATACACAACATACATACATATCTACACATATGTGTGTGTGTGTGTGTAGATATCAAATGTACATTTAGCTATTCCTCATGTGCTCTTTTATCTTGACAAAAAAAAAAAAATCCCACTGTATGACTTCTTTTCTTATCAGAATTAATTAGATGCTTCACTGCACTACAAATACTATTTAATGGAAAACTAGTAATAATATTAATGATCGTTAATTTAAAACACTTGGACTTAAATTGACCCACATTTGGGTGAATGATAAACTTAATTTTTTTTAGCTTCGAAATGTTAGTCTAGTCAATAAACCAAGCTTCACAACGTATTGGACAATTTATAGAATTATATATATATATATATATATATATATATAAATTAAAAAAAAAAATATATATATATATATATATATAAGTTGGATAGAATTTATAAGCAATTTTCACCACCAGCTGGAGCCTCCCCCGTATGAGTTGCAATGCCTACATCAGTGCGGTGTTGGATTAATCAGCACAAACATCGTGATTTGGCAGCCATTATGCTTAAATAAAGTACAAACAAACGAACAAGCAAACAAAAGAAGAAAGGAAAGAAGAAAAGCAAGTTTGGCTAAGGTTTTGTTCTCTTCAGTTTGGTCCCATTGCAACCTCGGTGTTTCGTCCATGATAGACTCAACATTAATATCTAATATATTATTAGGATTGTGAGTCTATTTCTATTAAAAGAAATATATAATTTTTCATTTTTACCCTTATTCTATCTATTCTATTCTATGTATTAATTAAGTGCATATCTTTAAAGTAACTGTCATTTAGTCTTTAAAATTAAAATATTAAAATATTGGTATCTTATTTGGTTTTTTTATTATATTATCCTCTATTCTTTATATTTTCTTGTTATTTTTGATAATTTTTAAATAAATATGAGTTATGTTATTTCCTTTTATTGTGTTCCTTAAAGTTTTTTCCTCTCTTTTTACTCGTACAATTTCCAATGTATTTAAATTTTTTAATAATTTATTTGTATATTGAAATATGATTGTCTATATTTTATTACCATTCAATATATTTTAAAATATTTATATATTAAAAATATCATTTTATGTGTACATGTGTTATGCTATATTTTTAATGCTATATTTTTAATTTTATATACAAATATATCTATTGTTCACCAAAAACTAGCTTTTTAGATATATTTTTCAGTCATTGTGAGATTGTATATCCATTCTACAATATATACGAGTGTGTACATATACATATATATATATATATATTAAACACAAGAGTTTAATTTTAGTTGCACAATGTTGATTTTTAATTTAATATTTCATATTTCTTTCTCTTCGCATTCTTTTTAATATATTTTCTATATTTCTCTAATTTTTTTTATGCCTTTCAACTCGGTCTTTCTGTCTCATTATCATTTAATTAGATTTAGAATATATTTTTTTATTACAGCTATATAATAATTTTATAATTTATTACAACTGATAAAATTTTATGAGCTATAAAAACACACAAATCAAGTGTTAGTTGATTGTTGGATTATATTGATAAGACATATTTACACAACACAGTAATTTTTGTTAGCTTTATTCTTTAATTAATGATTCTCTACTTTCCTTATCCATTCCTCGTATTATACGGTGAAAAAAAAAATTCAAAGAAAGGAGCACAACAATATATAAACAACCAAACGTTGTGACCTTCTGGTTAAAGCCGAAAGAAGGTGTTGTTATCTGTGATGAAAATTCAAATCCTAACCAACATCAGTTCTAAATATGCATTTTACTTTGTGTTCACCTTTCCATTATTATATGTGTTCGCATTAGACATGCATATATAATTTTAATTTGTGTCGGTTTCCCAATAATATAAACTTTAATTATTAGCATATAGAACGTATTACGTGACAACAGAAATGTCTAATTCATTGCCAGAAGAAAGATGATTCAATGGCGGTACATAAACACACAAACATGACACAACCCAATTTATTCCAACAGTAACCACTCTCCTACTGGCTCTGCAGCATCATCATCATCATCATCAGCACCTCATGACCTCAACACGAAGGGAAGGACACGCCGCAGGCGGCCGCGACCTTCTTCGCGTTGGGAGAGTCAATATAGGGTTTGAACATCGGGTTCTTGATGTAGGCGCAGAAGCACGAGACCTGTTCCTTCAGCTTGGTGCAGCACTCATCCGACGGATTCCCCGACCCTGATATCGCCTCAAGGCACGGCGTCAGCTCCAACGGGTTGCATGTCGCAGCCGTCGTTAAATGCACCTCGGCCACCAGCACCACCGCCACCACCAACCATGTGGCTACAGTTTCCTTGCTCACGCCACCCCTCCTCATCTTCAAACAGCAGCACTGACTACTCAGTAATTTTTTATCAACCACAGTACATGTAGAGAGCGTCATGGTACTATATTTATAGAGGGTAAATACAGCACATTTCCTAGAGTGACCCCGTCAGGTGTTAAGAATTACAGATTTCCTTAATTAAAAGATCGAAATACCCATAATTCAAAAAAGTAAATTATGATAAAAAATCAAAATTAAAAAATTTTGAAATGATTCTTTTATCCCTTTAGATATATATTTTTTTATATTTTTATGACTTACATGTCAAAAATATAAATATTTATTTTTATATATTTTTATCTAACTTATTTTTAAATACTTTATATATTTCAAAAATTTATATTATAATATCTTAACTGGAAGATATTCTAAATTAATATTTTCTAAATTTTATTAAATTTAAAATTTTATTTTATGGCATAAAAATCTTAAAATATATATTTTTATTATTCAAATAATATATTTGGAGTAAGTAACAAGTTTTGAATTTTTTAATTTTATAAAATATAAATCTTTATTTTTCATTTTTAGGAAATTTTAAAATTGACATTTTAAATTTATTTTTATGGGTTAGAAAATAATTTTTTCTCTTTTAAAATAAATCTTACAAATTGTTTTTCTATTTTAATTATAAATTAAAAATCACTTTACTATGTGAAAATAAATTTTAGAGGTATATCTTTGTTATAAGGCATTTAAAACATATAAAAGATTTCAAAGTACAAAATTATTTAACAAAATATAAATTATAAATATAGAAATATTTATTTTTTAATTTATTGTGTAAAGATCTTAGAAATTTTATCTTATAAATTTTCAAATTTGAAAATATAAATTTAAAATTTTTAAAAGATTGAAGATAAAAATTTATATTATCTAAAAATATAAAACTCAAATTTTATAATATTTCTCAACAACATTATCAAAATAATATAATAAATATATTCTATAAAATTATAATACAATAATTACAACACCCTTTCTTAAAATTTGAACTTTTTATATAACATCTTACAACACCTTCTCTTGAAGTTAGGAATTTTATATAACATTTCTTCAAAAAAATTTATTCAACTAATTCTACAGTCAAATTAAGAGTAAAATTAGATTTTTCATATAATTTCTTTTGTTGAGGTCTTTGTTTCTCGACTACTTACTCATTCATGCAGTGGACTAAACTGTTAGTCTAATGAGCAAGTCATTGCAGTTCTTTTTATTTGAAAGAGACCACTACATATAGAAGATACCCTTAACCTTAGAATGAGAACAGTATAATTCCTTTTATTTACAGGAGTGGGAGTGGGCTGAAAGGGGTCATTCTTCCATTCAAATGCGTAGACAGAAATGGCGTTTATGGCTGGGAATTCACGAGCCAGTCTCCGAGGATGTGCCAATGCAATGGATAAGAAATCCATTAAATTCTGGACGTGGATGACACGTCACACGCAGTCCAAGGCCTGAGACTTTGATTTTAAATGCTCGACGTTCTTTCTAATGGTGTGAGTATTAATTATAGTGCAGAAAAATTACTTGCCAGCCAGGCTCTGGTCTCTGCTTAACCAATCTGCGAGGTGCCCATTAATTTAAAGATGACCTGTTCCACACATTCCAAGGCCTGTAATCCTGATTCTTTGAATGCTAATTAAATCTCCAATGGTACGAGTAATTAGCTGTCTGGTTTGGATGATGATACATATTGGCATTTCTGCACAATTGTTGAGCATGTAATCAAAATATTATTTTGTAAATAAAATTATATGAGTAAAATGTACTCTATTGTTGATTAATGAAGTTTAATTATTTTGATTGATTAGAAATTTGCGTCAAAATTAAGAAAAGAAACCTGCGAGAGAGAGAGAGAGAGAGAGAGAGAGAGAGAGAGAGAGAGAGAGCGAGAGAGAGAGAGAGAGAGAGGGAAAGAGTGGCGTCAAATGAATGTTAGAAAACAAATGAAAGAAAAAAAAGAAGAGATATACAATAAAATATAGAAGAGGAATAAATAAATACGTTACACAAATCCATTAAAAATAAATTAAAGAATAAGTAACAAATAATAAATTTGAAAGAATAAATAAATAAATAATAAAGATGAAGAAAATGTAATTACATATAAGCTTAGGAAGGATGGCGAAGAAAAAAATTATAAAGGATTGGAATCTATAACAAATCAAAGTCGAAGATAAATAATATGAAGAATTATATTAAATGAAGGTTTAAAAAGAAAAAGTGAAAATTAAGAAAAGGAAATAGAAATCAAATATATGATCTAACGTTGTGAGACGAAAATGATTACTAGACGGATCTTATGCATAATCAACGAATGGCGTAGATATAGCTAATTCCAAGAACTTACGAGCAAATTACATGCGACTGTCGCCACTTTCTCACTTGAGTTACGTGGCATAAAACTCTTTTTTTTTTTGAGTGGTAATTTATATTGCTGTATTAATCAACATTAATAACATTTACAGCATTGATGCTTATAATTCTAATTTAAAATTTTATTTTGACATATTTCGTCATTTGTTCAACCTCTCTTTCGTGAATTTACAGAAATGACACGTGATCATGCACAAACGTTAATGTCATCAACTTTGGAGGAAAATTTTCACTTTGAAAGCTCGTAATTTCTAACATCTCTGACTCATTTCCTCGAACACATTGCCATCGTTGTATTTTTACGTGTAGAATTCTTCACTGAGAGAGCAGTTTACTAAATGATGGAGATTTACTATCTAAATCCAATTCAAATAAATAGCATACAATAGTTTGGTTTATTGTGGATGTTGTTACTATTATTATTATTACTATTATTTAGATTAAAGGTTTTGGCTTTAATTCTTGCACATTTGTTGGATAAATTTGTCACGGACCAACTTATCATTCTTTTGTTGTTTATTCTGTAGTAATAGGATGTGTGTGTCGGTGGCTGTGAGAAATGGGTTGTTGAGAGTTGTGGGATTGTGTTTGAAAATGTAATTGAAAGAAAGATAGCCATCACTTACGTATAACAGGCACGCGCAAGTCACGTGCAACGACCTCAGTGAAAAGCAAAAGACTGGCCCATCTGGCCGAGCTTGTGCAACGACTTCATCTCCTCAACGACGCCGTTTCAGGTATTTCAGTGTAATGAGTATAAAAAATCAACGTCAAAATTCAATGAAAAACTAGCATAAGTCAAAAAAACATTTGTTTAGCCCTATCGAATGATTTTTGTAAAGCTATGTTTGGATCCTGACTTCCAATCCAACTCTGCCTTATCAAACTGCATATTTCCGAACATATTACTTACTGAAATCTTTATTCACATTTAAATTCAAATTTTTACTCTCTTACATGCATAATTAATTAATTATTATTTAATCACTTTATTTATTTAGAATCAAATCAATATATATATATATATATATATCACATATATTCTAACATTTATATTTATTTATATTCTAATAACTAATCATTATCTATATATATTATCATATTATTCAATTATTTATATATATTATTTATATATTCTAACAAATTCAATTTTTCATTCTAACAAAATTTTACAACTAAACATACTACTCGTTCCAAAGTCTATTTAAAAATGCAGCAGGTACTTGAGATTGTGACTACATCGAAAAATATAGAATATTAATAAATATTAAAATTATAACATTTGTTGCAATCTATTCACACTAGTTATATTATCTCTAAGGCCTCATTCCATCACAATTTACACCAAACATCGTTCCCAACAAAACCCCTCAACCGACCATATTAAGTTTGTACAAAACCACGTCAAACCCATAATTTATAGTCTAAATTGTTTGATGGCAGTTCTTTTACAGATCCGAGAACTAACAATTGGAAAAGAAGAATTTCATATTCATTTTTAAAAAATGAAATAAGAAAATATATATGATATTTAAAAGAAAAGTTTTTGTAGAATATAGTAAAAACTAGTATTTTAGTTGAATAGCTGGCCAATGAGCCATGCGAACTAAAATTGATTGAAAATTGACTAAAGAGCTTCTACTCAAACCAAGTTCAAGTTCAATTTAATTCGTTCAAAATCATGTGAGTCTTTTTGTTTTTATTATATTATATAATTAATAGTATGTTAATATATATTTCAAATATTAATAATACTATGTTAAGTTACGACAGCTATTAAATAAAATTTTTTATTTTTATGTATATATATAAGGCATTAAAAATTGATTTTGGTATATATTTTAAAAAGTTAAATTATGAAAATTTTGATAAAGATTTAGAGGGTATCCATAATTCTGGATTTGATTTCTGAGAAATACATAAATGTGTATAAAATAAATATAATTTTAGATAAAATTTTTGGATATTATAAATTGACATAATTATGCATCGTTTGGTGATATATTAGTGTAGAGTAATTCTTCAACATTAATATATAAGATGTTAAAATGGAGTTTAAGATATATACGTTTGTGTGTGTGTGTGTTTTAGAATTATAAATTTGTGAAGCTTTCATAGAAAAAAAATCAAGAACATCAAACTCAATTAAATTTCAAAAAAAAAAATATGAAATTTCATATAAAAGAGTAAAAAAATTGAAATGAAACCTTAAATATTATAAATTAATCCAATTATATCAGTGCAAGATACTTATTACAAGGATTTTGAGATGTTAGTCATCAATTGCGTGGAGATTGCCCTTCAATATAGGTCCTTTAAAGTTTAGCTCCTGAAAACCTTAGTGAAGTTGACACACACATACTTCAAACAAAAATTAGTTAATCCTATTAGGTGGTTGAAAGTCAAGATCACGTTCTACAACAACTCGTAGATCAACATAGCGATTGAACAAGTTGGGTCCCTCCTCGCTCCATGCACTAACTCAATGAAGTAAGAAACCAGTGCTAAGAATCTGAACTCTCCATGTTAACAATGGCAAATTCCAAAAGCAACACCTTATAGTTCACATTCAAAGCCTTTGTAATAAGCATCTTGCACTGGTACTTTGCATATAAATGTGTCCCATCAACATAAATGATATTGCAACAATGCTAAAATCTATATACGCATAGTTTTAAGACCTAAAATATATACCTCAATGTGTACTTGCTGTGGGGGCCACTTTTAACGTAGCACCACTCGATGACGATCCCAAAGGCATAGCCATATACATGGGCAACTTTTAAATTGAATTCTCCCACATCCCACGAACTATCTCCAAAGCTCGTCTCAACTCATGTCAGGCCTTAGCATAAGTACATTCAAATCTGTACCTACCTTTTATTGTCTGTATTATAAATTTGATCTTGCATGACGAGTCACACTAAACCATCCCCACGAGTTGCTGTGCCATTTTGTTCTTATCTAAATTCCTATGATTTATTGACATTGAGTTAAGAAAACAAGTATGTGAGCCTTCATACTTAATAATCTTTCAATAACCCAACCTTGATTTCAATATAACTCACAATCCCTACTTGAAATGCTTGTCACCCATGCTACGCTTGCATTTCATTCTCCATATCTTAGGAGTTCTTTTTACAACTTTATACTCATGTTGTATTACACTAAATGAGTACTCCTTAATGCCTGCAACAACATACTCTTTCCTCATAAAATTCATCCCTGCAATAAAGTCCCCATTACCTCCACATAGAATTAGCCTTATGCACTTGGCAAAATATCCGTAGGATCTTAGTTGGAGTCACCAGGTACGTGTTGTAAGAACTTAGTCGAGAGGTATCATGATGACAATTTACCACTCTACATATAAGGCCAACTAGGTGGGCCTACTTCATCTATCCATATACATGACCTAGATAATATTGTGGTAATCGCATCTTCATCCTCGTCCTCAACCTCATCACCATTACTAGCATCACTGTCTAAAAAGGGTATCTATAATTCCTCAATTTGGGCAAAAACTATCTCTATATACACTTGATGGGTCAATCTATAGTGCTGGCTCAAACTATTGCTCTATCTTTGCGTCGCCTTCCTTGCCTCCCACGGTCTACTGAGCATGAAAGTTAGATCTTATATCACATTATCGTGCCCCTATATTGTTCCCAACCCCCATTACTGCAAGTGCTTCTATTATTGTGGATAATTCATTAACATCCTCGTTTGGATTCTCATCTACGACACTAAGAGGATTTCAATGCCCCACGTTCCATGTTAAAGCCTCAAACTCCATAGATAGTTCAAGAAAGTATAATTCATTAATAGGGTATAAACAAAATCTCAAATTATTCTCTGAATCAAGATTTATTAAGCCATTCTTTGAGGCCATGTCCGTGATTAAGTACAAATGGAGTGTTCACCATCTACTCCTATTGATGACAATCAATACTACTTAATTGATACACCTTTGCAAATAGTTGAAATAGACTCTAGTTTTAGCTAATAATAGCCACTGCTCGTGGTTGTTAATCATATTTAAAAGAATTTCCATCCTACAAAATATGACTACTCCAATATAAGATAATTTGTATGTATTTTTTCCCAATCCATATATCTTTACAAAAAATTATCTAAGAAAGTTAAGTAACTGACCAAAAAAATTATCATTTGAAATAGCATAATTATGAATTCAAATTGATGTAAATTGCATCCAAACATAGACTTAAGTATAAATAAAATATATAATTTAAAATGATATTGTTTTATAATTATGTATGTTGATTATATTTTAATAAGCATAGACTACAAATTTGTATACAGTTTTTATAAATATTTTTTATACCATTCTCTATTTTGCATGCCTACTAGATATTCCTATTATTTCTTTAATTTTTAAAAATTATTTATTTAACTAATAACTAATTATTCCTATCAAAATTAATTGAAATATATTTTAGTTTTCTTAAACAATAATTTATTTTATTTTTGATTGTTAATTTCATAGTGATAAAGAGATCATTTAATATATAATAAAATGGTATATTTATTTTTTTGTAATTATTTTCTATAAAACATATATTGTTGATATTCAATTATATCTAGCAATTATTTACTTATGTGTAACAATTTTGAGTCATTAAAATTAAAGCCTGGTTTAAAGTCTACATATTACATAAAATTTATAGTAACAAATTTATTTTTATACAATTGACCTATTAATAACATTTAATTACATAAATAATTACTTATTTAGGCTTAACAATCATCACTTATTTTATAATATACAAAAAATATTAATTATACTTAATGCTTACATGTAACTATTTAATTAATATTTAATAAATGATGATTAAAAATTTGTCTACAATATTAGGAACATATTTCAACTTTTAAATAAATTTATTTTCCAAATTATATTATAGTTTTAATTATTTGTAAGCTATCATCCAAATTCAAAATTCTTTTATCTTCTATTAAGTGTTACTATCATTTGTTATTTATGCAAAAGTAAAGCATAGCTACTAACAAAATAATTCAAATAATATAACAATTAACACACAATATTTTAAATCAATTGG
The DNA here is from genome assembly GCA_019155195.1 of Avicennia marina. Taxonomy (NCBI): domain Eukaryota; kingdom Viridiplantae; phylum Streptophyta; class Magnoliopsida; order Lamiales; family Acanthaceae; genus Avicennia; species Avicennia marina. The sequence goes on along the minus strand of CM032777.1, from coordinate 7,684,420 downwards.
ACTAAACAAGAGATAAATAAGTTAGCAAAACACGAAAAAACAAGAAAACATACATTACTTAATTATATAAACATATAATTCATAGCATAATTTTAACATAAACATGAATACATGAATACACTTAAAATAATGGAACATAAATGCAACCTAAATTTATGTAATCAAAATAACTTTCACATATACTTTTTTGCATAAAAATACAACAGTTCCAACATAATAATGTAAAGCAATATTCAACTTTATCAAATAGTTAAATCATACTTTAATATCTTAAGAATTTGATTTATTCGCAAGAGATGATCTTCATCTTCTCTCACCAATGAAGTATGAATTAAAATGAAAACTGCAAATGGCATTGAACGAATACATGGTGATAATGCTATCATGTATGATATATAAACCAACAATAAGGAGACGTTGTGCCTACTTTTTGATTCATAACAAATTATTATATACTTTTTTATTCATAACAACTTATATTTTACTTTAGTTCATAAAATTTTATGAAAATTAATAAAATGGAAACCCTTGCATACCACAAATGATACACACACAAAAATGTATTTATATAATAATTATATTGCCATGTGATCATCTTTTTGCATGTAATGTGTTGCTTTCCTACAGTATTGTGACATCTATAATTATTTTGCCTATAGGACAAACTATGCTTTCAACTACAAATAATATGCCCAACACCAAACTTAATTATAGCAGTTCCCAAGCTATCATTTACTAGGATTTGGATTGATTTTGGAATACTACAACAAACACAATCTTATTATAAACTAAAACAAACAAATTCAGTACAACAAAACAAGTTTCAACCTAAATTTCAATACAACAAAACAAATTTCAATTAATAATCTCCAACAAAAGACAACCTTATTATACACTACAACAAACCAATGTCAACCTAAATTCCAAAAATAAAGGATTCCCAACCTAAAATATCCTAATTTTAGTATCATAAAAACATCTAATCTAACCTCACATGCCACAACTCTATATTTAGGGTAGGTATAGAAGCACAAAACAAAGAATGAGATAGAGATTGCTCACATACAAAAACTATTCTCCCACTACCACGACAATGCTCTAGTGCGATTCTGACCAGCGGTGATGACATGACGATTACCATTAAAAAGATGATTGTGTGGAGGAAGAAAGAAAACCACGGACTCATCTATTTCCTTTGCTAGCTGAAGAAGAAGAGGGTATGAGGCATGTTTGGTGTTTCGAATATTGGGTCCTTTTTTAATAATATGAGTCAAAATTAGATTATGGGATTCGGATTTGGTCAAAGTTAATTTTGAAATCCCATATTTCGTCTTTATAAGTTTTTTGTTTTTTGTTTTTAAAAAAATTTTGGATTAATGTCAAGTTTCCAACACTTATCCAACTAGTATTTTACCGAAATCTAAGGTTCCAGTAATATGTTTACTGAAATTCCAGGTTTCAGTAATAGGACTCAAATTAAAATGTCCCACCAAGTGGAACATTTTTTTAAATTGATTAAAAAACCAAGAGTTTTAATTAAAAAACCTTAAGTTTATCTACAAGATCGAAAGTCATTGCCAGTTTACGAATTGATATTAAGTGTTACAATTTATTTGCATAAAATACCAATCTCAATTTTGAAAACCAATTTTGTAGTTTTTTGTCTGTAAAACTTTTGTACCAAGCAATTTTGCAACAAAGAAAATATAGTTGATACAAAATAACAAGATTAGTGATCAAAATTTTTAAACATTGTAAACCATGGAGTGTGATGATTCTCTTAAATGTAATTTTTGTCCACATCAGTGATTGAAATTTTCAGATAACTTTCAACATCATTATAGTTCTCATATAATCAATGAAGCTAAAGAAAATGAGCATATCGGTGCATTATGTTCAAATATGGAAACTTGTATTAATTCTATCCATTCTTGTATGTCTAAAAAAGAAATTCCTCAAGTAGGAATGGAATTTGGCATTAAGGAAGCAGCTAATTAGTTTTATTTAGCATATGATAAGAAGATAGGGTTTGACACTAGAAATAGCAAATTTTAGAAAGACTAAAATGGTAAAATAATTAATAGAATATTGTGTTGTATTTTCGAAGGTGAAAAAGGGTTAAATAAAACAGATGTCAATGTAAAAGCCTATCGTCCTGAAACAAGATTCAGTAGTCTGGTAAAAATAAAAATTAATTTTAGTACAAGTGAAAAATATTGAATTATTTATACCAAAGCATAATTATTATCTTTTGAGTCTCCATAAAACACATTAGTTTAGAGCACATATGAAAATATATAAAGCCCATGTAATAGAAATTGACAAGACAGACAATGTAGGAATTGTATTAAAAACATCTCATGAACTTATAAGTAAAAGAAGCAGGTGGATGAAAAAACTTAGGCTTCATTCCCCAACATTACAAGATTTATTTTTGTTCAAAGAGAACTAAAGATATGAAAATAGAGGATACTAAAAGAGTACTTGAATATTTATAGAGAATGTAAGTAGAAGATCCAAACTTTTTGAGTCTATTTAAGTTGTTAAAGACGATTTGATAACAAATAAATTTTGGGCTAATACGAGGATGAAATTTGATTTTGCCGATTTTGGAGATGTACTTTGTTTTGATACAACTTATAGAAAAAATTGTGAAGACTGTCCTCTTGCATTATTTGTTGGAGGGAATCATTATAAGCAAAGTATTATTTTTGGTGGTGTACTTTTATATGGTGAGATAACTTTAACTATTGATTGGCTATTTGATATGTTTGCTAGCACCATATTAGACAAAAAGTCAAAACCATTTTGACATACCAAGATGTGACAATATAACTAAAGTAATAGCTTCTAAATGTCTAGAAACACAACACATGTTACATGGGGCACCTTCATCAAAATGTTGCTACATATTTAAGTAGTGTTTTTGTAACTTTTATAACTTTTGCAATTGATTTTAGTAAATGCATATATGATTTTGAAGAAGATGATGTTTTGTGATTGAATGGAATAAAATGCTAGAGTGGTATAATCTTCAAGATAATGTTTAACTGTAGAGAATGTTCAAATTGACAAAAAATAAAAAAAATGGTTGCTTATTTATGGTCGTTAGTTATGTAGAGCTAAAGAAGGATTTTGGAGCAACACAATACTCTAGTTCTATCTTTCCAACTCAACTATTAAAGCATGTTGCCGGTATTTATATGCCAAAAAAATTCAAGTTATTTCAATATGAATTATGTAGAGCTCATTATAGTAACTTAGTTGTCTTGAGTGAGATTAAATCAGGAATAGATTATCATGTCACCCTTTTTGAAAAAACAAAAAATCATGTTATCAAATATGACTATTTGGATGGCATGATATAATATAATTGCAATAAGTTTGAGTTTGTAGGATATTATGTTTTCATACTTAAGTTCTTACTACAAGAAATGTTATCAAAATTTCACAACCATATATGTACAAAAGAAAGAGGCAAATAAAGCAAGAATTGAAAGCATACAAAGCCTAAACTTATGAGAGAACACTAGCACATTAGAAAAAATATGTAATGAGATATAAAAATTTGTGCAACTTTCATAATCAATCGGTTACAAAAGAAACATACAAAATGGTTAAAAATAATCACAAGAATATGTTTGATAAGGGAAGCAAAAAGTTGCATGGTAAAAAATTAACTTGTAAGGGCTCAAACACAAGGATGACTGACTAGAAAAGGAAAAAATTCAAATGGCAATGAGAAAGTTGGTATAGAAACCAAAGGAATAAAGACCAAAATGAAAATTACTTAAAAAAAAAAAAGGTTGAAGAGTGAATTAGAAAAGATATCTAAAAAGAGAAAGTCCTTTAGTAACAAATCAATTACATCAAGTACAGTGTTACCTCCATAAGTTCTGGCCAGTATTCAGACATATATTTCATTTTACTAAAAAATCACAATTCTTTTTTATTTTGATAATATACATATTGATCTATATTTTTTTATTTTTAAGCATGTGCATGAGCATTATGCTCATGGAGATTGTTTAAACACGAGGAAACCATACAGCCATCAGATTTTGTACTCAACACAATTGTTACAATTAACTTGTTCTTTGTTAATAATTTTCATAAAGCCTTAATTATGTCTTTGATACCAATAATTTTTTATTTTTTTAATTCCAAATCAAATGAAATTTACTTAGTTACTTCAGGTAACTAATTAATTGTCTATTGACTATATAATATTTTATAATAATTTTATCTCAATATTTTACTTTGATTACTTTATATATATATATATATATATATATATATATTTATAGGTTGAAATAGGAAACATGTTCAGTGAATCATGTATCAATAACTTCACCCACGTTAATACAGTTTCTAGTCAATTAAGTGGAAATTTAGTTGATTGTAGTGAAATTTGCGGTTGTCGAGTACCATGTCTTAGTGGTTTAGTTTGTAAATGCACAAGAGATGAAAAATCCAAGAATATTTAGATGTTCTGAATTATGGGGTGTAAGCAAAAATGAAGCTCTAAAACTCATTTTATAAGGAAGTTCAGCTAAAATTATTCAATGAACCCATGGATGCATTACAGAATGGTTAGTAGTACAACATTTTTTTTTTAAAGTTTTTATGTTAATGTAGAACTATATATTTAGTTTTTAATATTGCAGCTTTCAATTATTTAATGTGAATACAAAGATTTTTTATGTTTTATAATACATTAATAATATTATTATTTTCTTGTAACATTCCTCTTAAGTGTTTTTAGTTTTCTAAATTGATTAATTAGTACTAATTTTTGAAGTATAGTACCAGCAAACATATCTAATTAATATGAAGCATGAGTTAAAGTTTATGTGACTCACTCACAAAGTGTGAAATATAAAACAGTGACATTCAAATTATTAACAAGACACGCGGTTGAATTGCAATGCATTTTATGTGTTGATATTTATTTTATATAAATTTGAATAATATTTCATTTGTAATGATTTTGAAGTTGAATTTTTATTAGTGGAATATTGATATAATCATATCTTATATGTGCATACGCGTTGCAATATTATTGACTGGTTTAGAAATTCAACACTTAGAATACTTGTCTCTTTGCCTAATCAAACATAGCCAAATAATCATAAAAGTTGTTAGAATTAATTATTCAACTCCAAAATTGTAAATTAATCTTAAATTTTAGGGTTGGACACTTGAGTTGTGCATCTTTGAACGGACAGTTTGGAACTAAATTACAATTTGAACTATAATACAAGTGTTGTTAATAGAACTTAAATGGCATTACAATATTCAACCAACAAATGTCACACAATCAAAGACAATTCAAACCCTGTACAAAATAGAATCTCTATTGCCATAATGTTTATAACAATACCATAACTTTCCTACTAAGGGACAAGACGACAACTAATCAAATTAGTTGCGAAGACAGCAGTGATGAATGAGAAAATACTGCATCAATGCTTTGAAAAACACAATTAATGCTCTTGCCCATGTTCCCCTCTGCACATCAAATTCTACGAACTGTATCAACCAGTTGCAAAAGTTATACTAATATATTGTTGGCATTTAGTAATTAACAAAGTGAGTCACTTGCAATGGAGCAAAAATGCATATTTCACAAGCGTGACCATCAACTCAAGCACTGAGTGAGGCCACATAATTCTTGGAAATCAATTTTTGTTGCAGTAAATTAGGAGTTAAAGAATCATCACAAAAAGAATGAGAGCAAAAAAAGATCTAGCATCAGGCCCTTCAAGTGTACATAATCCTTGAGGACTTGTTCACTTAGGGAAATTTAGCCTAATTAATTAATTTATCGATATTATTCAAATGTTCACTTAAAGGAATAAAGGCCCGCGATAAACTATGGGCTCGGTACTGCATTACCAAAATTCTAGATAAATAATCTAGCCCACTGAGTATGATAAAACAATTCTAATTAGTTGGCCCATTTGATGTCTTATAAAAAGACATTTTAATCCCTCAATATGGTTATTACTAATATTTTTTATAACGTTCAAAATTAAATACAATTTTATGATATTAATAAGTGTGGAAAAATAAACATAACTAACAATAATTTAATTTTGTTGAATAAATATCAAATGGAGTTACATAGTTTATGTTACTACATTTGTTTGTGAGGAAGTTTTAGTAATAATCAAAAAGATATATAGTTTTTTGAAAAATTTGAAGTAAAGATATTTTAAAAAACAAAAATAGTAACATTAAACAATCCAATTTAGTAGACACATCACTAAATTATTCTATGATTAATTTATCACTCAAAATAATCCTTAGAACCTTAATCTTATTAAATAAAGTGAACATGCTCTAAATGGTCACCCAACAGTCATATAGATTTCATGATATAGAGCATATAAGAGCATACAACCACAGCCTAAAATATCTCATGAATCATATCCGTTGATTACCTATATTCACATAAGCATCGCCCAACTTGACCAAGCCAATAGACATCATTGCAAAAGGTTAAAATTGCAAAGACCAGCTTAATAGATTCACGGAAAATTTCAGTAAGTATTAGCCTTTAAAGAGAAAATCAAAAATATTTGAAAGAATAAGCACCTGATCAAAAAACCCAGACAGAAAAGGGGGCCAGGATGGAATTTGAGGAAGGAAAATATTTGGATTACGAACTAGTTTTGAATCCTTTATAAAGACAGACAACAAACCAACTGCACAAACAAATGAAATAAATAGATACTATGGCAGTAACTAAAACCGTAAGATGGTATCCAAACTGTGCATAGGAACACAAACAAAGCACCTCTATAATAGGTTCTATATCTCAAGGACAAGAAGTCTCAATACATGCAAGAAAATAAAGAACACCGGAATTCAATTGGTTATTAACTAGCATATAAGAGAATTGGAAGTTAGCTGTTGTTTCTTAATAGAACAGATGGAAGATATATCTTATACAAACTTTTGGAGAACATATTGCCATCCTGTAAATATATCATCACCAAGCCCACAAACTAGAACAAAAAGATGAATGATAACTTTTTAAGAATTTTACCATTTTTAAAATAATATTAAGGAAGTAGTTAAATTAACAATAACACATTTAGCCTCGTCAAGATTTGCATTACACAGTATTTGCTATCAAAGATGGACATATAAATAATATTATCATAGTGGATTCATCTCAGCACTAAGGTGAGATAAAGAGCTACCAAAAATTATTGCTGCATGACAATAAACCTCACTTAAATATGCCAAATTTAATTATCCAAAGTTTATCTAAAACAAGTTTAGAGTCCTATAAGAGCATTGAATTTACAATTATTAGAAACAAGAAAACTCACATAAAAGAGATTTTCGTTCGTTCTACATCAATCATTTTAAGTATGAAAGTATCTCCTGTAACATATTACTATTGACAACTAGGCCAAGATAAAATCTCCACGCATCAGATCCAGACAAGTAACTAATCTAAGGACCAATTCATCAAAAAAGAAGAAGATCTAAATACCAGTGATTTTTCTAATGAAACATATACTCTAGATTCCCAAAAGCACTATAACCCATTTAACCAACAGTTGCCACATGATAGTCAACCATCAAACATAAGGTACGTAATTCAATTTTCAAATTTGGTCACTTCTCACAAAGATTATTCATAGAAATCCAAAAGCCTGAGTATATTGATGATCAAACTTTTAAGTTGATCATCATGCAATTCAATCAAGAACGATTTAGTAACTCAGCAATTTCAATCCTAAATCCCAAACACAACATGCTACAGAAATAAAAATACGTAGAAAATTAAAACCTCCATAAAATCAAACAAACAAAACATATATTTATACGTGATGCGACTAAGCATACCTGTCGCAAAAATAAAGAAAATCAAAAGATATGGTCCGAAGCGCTGAGCGGATCCAATCGAAGAATGGTCTCAATGCCAACTAATTAAATACAATTGAAATCACATGAAAGTCCGTTAAAACTAATACTTTTTCTTATAATAAAAAAAAAATAAAGTATGAAAAATTCAAATTAATTATAATAAATAAAAGTATAAAAACTTTTATTTTAATCGATACAAAGATTTAAACTCATTTTTCAACACAATAAACTAATTAATTAATTATTGTAAATATAAAATAGTATTTTTTTTATTATAATATTATTATTAAATAAATTTAAATTTTAAAAACTGTTTCCATCTACGAGACACCTGCAAGCAATCGAAGCCCGTGATAGAGTGGAGATGAGGAAGCAAAGACGGGGGACGGAACAAGGGTGGCAGGAAATTAATAACGAGGCTAATGAGACTAGGGAAAGCAATTGTACTTCCCATAAACAATACCAGTGAGAGATTTCACAAATCTAGACATGATGATCTTCAAAAGTTTTCAATTCAATCAATATTTATTCCTTCCTCAATTTATTAAAATTAACCCCGTTCACAAGAATGATTATTTCTCAAAATTTCAAAACAAATGACAGGACACAGAGAAAAACATCGTCGCTTAAAAAGACAGCACCCTCGTCTTGTGGATTTCTGAACAGGAATCTCCTTTCCTAGCATTTCCGAACAAGAAAACAGCCCACTCCTGGCTTGGTCGAGCTTCTTCACTGTTTGGACCGAAGCATATCTGTGAACCCACCCCTCATAATCCGCCTAAACCTCGTGTCCTCCACCGGTGGTGGTGGAATGGCTTTCTGTGGCTCATTTGTCTCCGGCGATGCAGCCCCACGATCTCCACTTTCTGTCTTCGGAAGCCGTCCACTTTCACCGAACAAACTGCTGAAGTGAGAAGCCAGTCCCATGGGAGCACCCATCACCTTACTGGCAGCATCTAATGCCCCACCACTCCTCTCCTTCATTATAATCTCAAGGGCTTCCTTATGCGCCGGATCTAGTGCATCATTGTCTTTCATTAGATTCTGAATACAAGGAATGAGGAAATCCTTGACACTGGAAGGTGAAAGGTCTGCAACAGTGGATATAATTAATGTAGCAAGGGGTCTCATCGAAATGGTGGGGGAAAAATGGTAATAAAAATAGTCTTGAGAAACAAACCGGTTGCATCAAGAGCACGAATTGATTCACAGAAGGCATTAGCTCTCTGGCGCCTGCGTAGTGCATTACTTGAAGGGCGTCGAGGTGATGCTGTTAATTGATAAATCTTGGACAGTAGATGTACACATGTTAAAGAAGCAGCATTCACCGTTATAAATCAAGTAGAATTCACCATTTCTCAAGATTCCTAGACAAAAGGGATCGCATGAACACCAATAGAAAGTTTACTAAGGATATAATCTCGAAGCTTGTCAGTTGTGTATGGTACAGACACCGCTAATGCACGAATCACAGCAATGGTAGCTTCAATGGATTCCTCTTCAAGAAAGGCATCCATCTGAACGCGTATCTTGTCAACAATCTGCAAAGACACTTCAGTCAGTCTTCCAGAAAAACTCCATCAATCATATGAGTTACGCACAACTCTTTACCATGTCATCCTTAAAATATTGTGCTACAGCTCCAAAAGCGTCAATGCTTGCATGTTTTACTTCCAGGTTTTGATCAGAACCAAGAGTTACAAGAGCAGGTAAAACCTGAATGGAGACAACCTTTGCATCTACAAATGGTGCCTAAAAGATGGATGACATAAGTCTTCTTAGTATAACAACATTGTTAAGAGGATAGAAGACTTTGTTGGAAGAAAAGGCCTCACAATAACTTTCAAAAGATCGGCAGCATTGATTTTCACATAGACATCTGAGCTCACAACCATTTCCCAGAGGATGTTAAATATCATATTGTGGTGTTCTTCAAGAGTACTGCAGCACAGAAACAACACCAATCAGAAAGCGCTCTAAACGTAGTGGCATTGGCTGAATGGCTTGAGAGGTTCTCTGTAGACACAAACCAAATAAAGCGAAAAGAATGGATAATATCTTGCTTTGCCAGTTGATCATTCTGCCCACAACTTTGAAACAATAGATTCTTCAAGTACTCTGTCAAGTGTTCAAGCTGGCTCGGATGTCCTAAAACACCTGCCAGGAGAAGTGGTAGGACACCCATTGTAGCAACTCTCTGAGCCATTGCAGTTTGCGGCCTCAAGCCTGTCATGATATAAAACAAGATTTACACCAAAAATGGCAGCGGCTACTCATAGAAAATTTAACGAACCAATGCCTCTAATTTTTGACTGGGAGTTGAAAGGGCTACATATAAGAATGCAGAGATTATAATGGGCCGTTGCCTTTAATTTTTGATTGGGAGTTGGAAGGGAAGAATTTCAAATCAGCATTGTTTCCAACTGCAATTAAAAACACTGGAAGCATGATGTGTTTCAGGTAAGATTCCCCAAACTGCATAGCCACTGCCAACAAAAACTGCATTTGATTGCCCAAAATCAAATTTATCAAAAAGACAAAATGAAAGACCATACTGATAGAGGCCAGACACACCATTTTTTGAAAAACAAAGCAAATAAAATCCAGAAAGCCTGCAGGTACCCTTGCTATGCAATTTGTTAAGTTGCCCTCCTTTGGAGACAATAGAGAGGCCACACGAATCAAACTGGGAAAGCATTCCATGTGCAACCACTCAAATGCAGGCCATTCCTGATGTCCCCTGTCAGAAAGCAATAAGCAACGAAACCATACTGAACATGGCTGACTCATAAATCAATAGCTTCAATTAGAAACACATGATGGAAGAGAAACTTAAGAGACTAAGAAGCTCACCCAGCATACAGTTCAAGCAGGGAGGCAGTAAATGGTATTCCTTCAGAATCTGAAACTACTGCAAAAGGACAAGTCTCAACAGCATTCTGGTACACATGTGAAAGCAATTCAGTAAGCAGCCGCAACAGAACATCAACATTCCAACGTTCATTTTCACCTAAAACACGAAGATGGGACTCGATGGAACCTTCAACCCCTGGAAGAGGTGGACAATGCTGGAAGACATAATGTGTGAGATATAAATAACAGATACAAAATTGCTCAAGTGGCAAAAAATTATACAACATTACCTGAGCAGAGCTCAACAAATGAGAGAGGGCAACTTCTAAAACATGATCCAACTTATGTCCCCAATATATCAAAGCAGGAACCAAGTCCTTTAATGTAGATTCGACAACTGTAGCAGAGGGATCGCAAACCAATTGAAACATCATTTCCTCAACCTATCAACAAATAAAGAAAAGGATTGGAGAAAATCCCTTTTCTGTTTCTTTTTCTTTTGTATATTTTTCTTGCAAGGCATTATTTTATCATAAGGGGAAATGCTCCACTGCCTAGACCACGGAGCTTACATTGTAGGCAATTCTGTCAAGTCAGATATCTTCTCCTTGATTGCCTCGAAGCATATATAGTGAGGCTGACCTTGAAATATTTGTCTGTATTTGGGAAGAGAGGCAGCAGCAATGCAAGATTATGTGCAGAAGCCTCCCTAACAACTGGAGCAGAATCCTCAATGAGCTGCTGCACAATTGAAAGGATGAGTGAATCACGAATCTCTGGCTGCACAAATTCTGCAAGCTCACCACACGATTGAGCAACAAGTAGCCTACGTTCCTCGTACATGTGATTGATCTGCGTCCAATAAAGTCAGCAATCAGACATAAGTCCTGGTTCCAATAAAGAAAAGAAAAGGACAACAATGGAAAGTTTAAGATGGTTGTTACTTGTTCCCAACACTGAGGTAACAATTCTGTCTCTGTTCTCAACTCTCCTACATTCTTAGCAAGAGTAACACAAGCCTAAAAGATAAGAGGGGAAAAATTAGAAGAATGTGAGGTTCAATGCGTACTAATTTGCAATACTTTCAGAATCATACATTCATTATAATTTGTCGCTGCTGCTCATCTGGACGCTTTATTAGATTAAACAGTGTGTGGGTCAATGAATCTCGAGTAGCGCTGTCTGGGTGACGCTCAATTGCGCACATAATCAGAGGAAGAAGCTCCTACAGGGGTGAACTCCATAAAATTCATAACACGAAATAGTTCAAAATTCAGAAGTGCAGTAGTTTTTAGGATCAATAGAAGAACATTTGAAATGACATAAAGAAAATAGATTAGCAAACCTCCCGATGATTGATTAGAACAAAAGGTACAATTTTTGGCAATGCATTTGAAAGTATCTGAATGGTTCCCAAACCCTAAAAAGTAAAAATAAGAGTAAGGAGTTAGCCAGACTGAAGTTTTTTTGTTGAAACTTCAGAACTAACAAGTCAAGGAGAGGAAAAAGAACTTGCCATATTTTCAGCATTAATTTCAGAAACAAGGCTATCTGGCTCAGTAGTTTGGTTATCATTTTTCAGGGAGGGTTTTCCTTTGCCCTTGAGAAAATTTTCACTTTTTACCACAATTCCATTTTCGCCTGGAGAAGTTACAGAGTCCTCTACTTTCTCAGGTAGACTGCTTGTGTCATCAGAAAACAGTTTTTCCGTCATCTGAGTATCCACACTTATTGAATCTGTCAACAAACTGACTCTAGCTGCAGTGTCATTTACTTTTGGCTCTTCAGCCTCATATTCTTCTCGTTCATTCTGTTCCTCTCTCCTCATTGGCTCAATAGATTCCACAGTCAAAGAATTTTTGATATTTGAGGTTTCTATCTCATTCTGGAAAGGATTCATTTCTTCATTATGACTCTCTGGAGGTAGTGACAGACTTGCAGAGTCAGCTGATAACAAATTTTTGCCAGATCGAGACCCTTCAATGTGCATTTTCAGTGAAGTTATCTCGGCTCTACAATCATTTAGTCCTTTTCTTTCGCTTTCCAGTGCCTTCTTCAAACCTTGGACCTGATCCACATATTTATCCATAATTTCATAGAACATATAGCAGAAGTTATAAATTTTCCGTTAAGAGAGTTAGTTACTTGATTTTCTTTGTCCTTCACATCTTTCTTAAGCAACTCCAATGATTTTGTCAGTGCTATAATTTGTGCATCAGAGATTTCCTTGCTTTTTAGCAAGGACTCTTTCTCATTTTTCAGCATCCCATGTTCTTGAAGCATCACTATTTTCTCCTGCATTGTATAGAAACCTATCAGCATGACAGGTTCACAACAAGAAAAAGTAAAAGAGGAAACCATATAATGGATGAATTACAAGTAAATACTTGACGAGCTAATATCAGGATGTATCAACCACTTCCTCCAAAACTAAAGAATAGATAATCTTGATAAATACTCCTGATATATGCATGCACTATAAATGCCTGCCATCGCATCAAGTTGTTTGAAAATCAATAACTAAGAAAAACAATCACTTTCCTGGAACTTCCTAACTCTTTATGATTGATATATGATTTTAAAATGAGTACAACCGGAATTCAATAAAATATCTTCACCTGGATCATAACAAATTACAATTGATAGTCCAGGAAAACGTGGGTGGCAGTACCTTCTACTATCAAACTCTTTTATGTAATTTCTGTTTCTCAGTCTGAAATTGCAAGTTTCAGAACTAAATGTTTATTTCGAACTACAACAAGTACAGTGTAACTGGAAGCAATATCGAAAACTATATGAGAGGAAGTACTACAAATCACTTGATGAAGTAGATTATGGGCAAGAATTTATTTCTTTCTCAGCAAACGGATGAATAGTCGGGCCAGTAGACTAGTGAATACAGTAGAAAAAGGGTGGAACATGTGCCATCCAATCTTGAGTTTTGAATATTAATAGCCTCAATTTTGAGTAATTTAGTTAGTCTTCCATGACTTTAAGCAATGACCAAAGAATTCATTAGTACCTCAGTAGCCTCTGCAGTAGAAGAAAGATACCGGTAATAGTAATGGCGAAGTGCATCTGGAAGACCTGCAGATGAGTTTTGCCATACATCCAAGTCCTGGTCAGTCACCTGTTTTAAAGTAAATTGAATGAACCCATGCACAAGCATCAAGCGCAACAGCTAAACCCAGAATGCATACAAGAAAGTAAACCTTTAACATTAGATTTAAACCTTATCTTTGTCTACAACGCCAATCGCATCATGCTGAGGGTATCTTCATAGTTAAAAAGAGAAGTCAGCTAACATATTGAAATCCCCATGCCCAACATGAAAACTTTCCCACCGTAACAACTAAATTTAGTTGGTCATCTACTTTAGGATATCAGAACCAATCAATGGGGAAAAATCCAATAGACAATTACTTTAATCTGCACAAGGCTTGTACTCGAACAAAAAGAAAGTTCACAGGATGTGTGAAATTCAATGCATACTCCTAGTAGTCAAAAGATTGAAATCAATAGTCAAAACTAGATGAATTAGCTTCTTTTTGATGAAAAGTGAGAACTTCTAGCTAATTGGGAGTTCATATTTAGGTGATGTATGAAACGTGGCTTTGGGATGCGATTTAGTATATTTTGTAGTACTTGGGGACAGACTTCTGTATATAGACTGTCATTTTAACTTCATTTACCAAATATGCTGTCATTTGACCTAGCCAAAAGCTCTTATTCATCACATTGGACTTTCCCATTCTATTTCCTGTGGCTTCATATATTCTTACCTGGTCTATAACCATAAGATGCTTCTGCAAAACCATAGAAGCTTCTTGAAAATAGTTCTATTTCAGCATTAGATTAGAGTGAAGGGCAACACTTGTGAGTATTTGATAAAAGTACCTCTTCTTTAAATGTCATCACAGTTAAACGGTATCCTGCTGATATTAAATACTCCTTCACTGCACAGTTAATGTCATATCTTTCGCTGTCCTTCAGAGGACCCAGATCGGAGAAAGAGTTGTCCCGCTTCACTGGTCTATTTACTGATCCATTATTCACAGAAACGTCCACATTTGGCCCTAAAAATGCGTTAAACTCATAAATTCAGAATAAAAGAAAACAATGTCTGTTTTCTGCATGAATAAGCACATACTATTATAGATGCTAACAAAAGCCGTAGGCGTCAGTAAAACCTAGAGAGCCAAGAACACGGTAGAGTTTTTGAAAATCGAAAATGAAAACAGTGTTTGAGGTCCTCGCCTTTCACTGCACCTGAAATACTTATTGGCAAAATCATTTTCTCACGTGCATAATTATTACCTTGTTCATGAATGTCAAAGACAAAAAGAAGAACGGTTTATTTACCGCTTGATCCATCCAAGTTGGGCTCAATTTTCTTCAGCAACTCAGCCCTGAGCTTGACAACGTCTTCTTGAGCCAAACGAAGCTCATATTCAGCGACTGCCAGTTTTTCTTCTAGTAAACTCTTTTCGTCGACCAAACTCTGGGGGTCTGCAACTGTTCACACACACAATTTAAGAAATCACTTGGCTTACAAGTACATCAAAAATAAAACACAGAATGCAACACTTAACACAATTTTGGACAGACGTTTCTGTGCTTCTGCATCGACTTTAAAACATCTAATTGCATAAATTTTTTAAATGGGGAGTAGGAGATGCCGAGGAAAGTTCTTCGGGTTTTGTGCTCTTCTGTTTCATTTTTCCCCGTGGGTAACAATTAGCTGTACTTATCATTGACTTTTCACTCGTACTTATCTGATGATGATGATTACAAAAATAATATATTCTGAAAATCACATATTAAACGACATTCCAGTGCTGAAGATGAATTCTTTTACAGGATTCTGCATCTTTATAAATTCATTATAGCCTGAAAAAGAGAATGTCGCAAAATTTTCCCTCAATACTTTGCTCCCTCTGAAAGATATTAAGGGACAGGTATTTGTTTTCAAAATACAGCATGGGCATTGCGTTCTTCGGTTTATTTCTCTTCCCTTCCCTTCCCTCTACGTTATTGGTCTATTCGAGTGCTATTAATTTTCTAGTTATTGGATAGCTTTGAAGACAAGGACACGAACCAGATTCAGACTGTTGAGATCAGTCCGAACAATTTCATGAGCAGAGACTTGCGACTTGAAAAACGTTTAATCGTTGAACCACTTCGCACTTCTCTTGCAGGCCATTTTGTTTTTCAGAATCCTTATGCTTGGAGAATGCTGATATTTTCCTTACATTGCCTCACTATTTTCCAAATTTGCATCAGTTACTTTATTACAGATTGATAAGATTTTGAACCGGATGGTATAAAAGCAATGGCAAAATAATAGGCAAGATGAACGCTGTCACTTCATTCTAAGATAAAGATAAATAAGATTTATTATGAGCTGGGCAAACCAACAAATTCTGTCGACAAGTTTAGTATTCACTGGGCAATATTTCATGCTGGGGGGGGGGGGGGGGGGGGGGGGGGGGGGGGGGGAGTAACGTAAGCGACAGTGCTTAGGCGAAGACAGATCAGCTTGTCGAAGGATTTTGTAAAGAACCGCGGAGGAAATTCTTCCTTGATATTTAGGTATAAGATTTATATCCATTTCTACATGACGTGGGTTCATTTTTAAAACTTTGATAATTATTAACAACAAAAATTAACAAAATTAATGACTTGTCAAAAATAATATAGATTTCCAAACATTAAAAAAAACCTTTGTAATTTGTGTTTTTTTATAAGAAGAGGCTGCTATTTATAAAATACATTATCATAACTTGTTATTATCACCCATTTTACTATTAAGTTGATTGCTCTATAATAATAGATTTCTCACCTAAGCTAAAAAGAGAGAGATGTTAGCCTAGGCCATAAGTCATGTTAGGATGATATCATTACATCACTTCTTCATCCCTTTGTCCCTTATCCTCACCACGACACTATAAATAAAGAATGCATTCACAACTCTTTCTTTTAAATTCATAGTTCTCCTTTCATGGTTGATTCAACACTTCTCCCATATCTATTCATACTTTAGTAAGGGAGCTCAATACTTCCTTTAGTTTCCACTACAATAAGGTTTCTTCCACTTTTGATGTCCGTCATAGCCTTATAGCTCCAATTGAAGTATGTTGAGCTTCACAGACGGCTGAATGTGAATTCTTTCTTTTGTAAACAAATACAGTATCTTCAACTTCAATTTTATAAAACTGGCTTGGAATTGAATGAGTGTTTAAAGAGATGCAAAGCTCTAAACAAATCTCAAGAGGAGATCACTAAAGACTACCATCATTTATCTAAGAAGTTACAATAGTGCCGAGTTACTCATGGGAACTCGATGTCGAAATATTTGTCGAGCCCTGAAGGCCAACAATACCTCTAGAATTTTTGAGAAGATGAGCTCACACACTAGCATGCTTCTTCTACCTTTCAAACCCTAACAATCAAATACCTACAACAGGACTATTAGCATGCCTTTCATAATTGTCTAGGTCAACTTATTTTAGAAGGCATAGTGAAGGCCGCCGATGCCAAAGCCCTAGATGAGAACTGTGCTAGGACTTGTTCCACGAGGAGATAACACAGTAGGCTGCTTGCGAAGGTCTTGAAAGGGTCAACTTTGAATAGCTCCTAATAGGCATTCACTTTTGAAGGGTGGGGTTTTATTTTGAGAAATGCTTCCTCTACTTCTTTTTTATTTTTGTAAAATTATATCCTTTCCACTAAGGGAAGGTAGTGTCTATTTTGTACTATATTATTAAAGTTTTATAAATATTAAGAAAGAAATTCTAATTTCCTTCGACCGAGCATCCTTAACCAAGATAAGAGGTGCCAAGCTCTGGTGAGGATGTTAGTTATTAGGTTCCTTTTCGTTCTGAGCTCCTACTTCGGAGGAATTATTCTCGAGCTATACATCTCTTTATTATGGATTTTCTAGTAATCATGCCTTTTATCAAGTCGGTTATGACTTTTAAAATTCTTGAAGTTGAAACCCTTCAATTTTCCCTTTAGGTCCTCTCATTTTTCAAAGTACCAGTCACGTTAGGGTCTTGTTCATTAAATACATGTGTAGCCTTTTTGTTTTTTGACTACACTATTTTATGATCTTGTTACACGTGTTTAACTTAGATCACAACCGTTAGCTATATAAATCTTTTCCTATCTAGATGAAACCACGTTTTTCGTTTCATTTATGTAAAAAAGCCCTTTTCACAGCACTTCCTCTACAACCTCTTTTAAGTTGCTTTCCTTCTTCTTTCTTCAACTTACAAGTTAGTAACTATATCTTTTAAATCTCCCTACTATGAAATAACCAAAAGATAATGTAATAAGGATATTACAGCTAAATGTATTGACACTTATGGGATCCCAAATGACTATAAGTACAGAGCTACCAGTGAGTTGTCCCATCCCCATAAGCTTCCCACTAATGGTTATATTCCAGTGTTTATTCATCAACTTAGAACAAGACTTCATTTCTCCTTTCCACCTTTTTTATTCTAGAATTGCTAAATTTTTTAAAATAATGTTTACACAATGAACCCCTAATTTTGTTCGCTTACTCAAAGTATTTCTGATTTTGTATCATCAAGCACTAATTTGTATACATTAAAAACTGTCGAGCTTAGGATTTTTTTTTTATTATTTACATACCAGGCCAATCATGAAATGCTTGAAAGATTTGCCTTCCAATAGTAACAAAGGTTGGCAAGTGGAATACTTCTTCTTAAAAGGTCCTAAATCATGGGACTTTCCTACTATTTTTTGTCCTAACCTTTCATCACATCCTAATTTTTCAAAAACCTCCTTTCTCCAAAATTACGGTGAAGCTTTATCCTTTAAATAATTTTTTTATTAATTTAGAGGTTGTAACCAACCTTGAGTTCTTGTTTTATTTTTGCTTGAGTCGTCGCCATAAGGAACTATGTGACAAAGTTGGTAAGTTTTTTTCATTTTTATTTAGGGTCATGTTCTAGTTATTTAATTTCTTTTGTTTTGTAGATGATGTTAAGAAGGGAATGTTCATAGCCTCCTACCATTGCAATAAAGGTAAAGAGAAGAGGAAAAGAGTAGAAAATACGAAGGAAGATGTTGCTCCTTCCACCTCGTCCCCTCCCCAATCTCCTCTCAAGACCTTACCAACCTCCAAACCCCAAGCTTTAGCTTCCCCAAGCTTATTGAGTACCCCACTTCAAGGTAGGGTTTCCTCACTTGTCTTGGTGCCCCTACTTCTTCTTTCACTTCTCAACCTTGGCCCTTCCCTTAACATAGCCTGCTCAACTCCCCCTTCCTCACAATATCCGACTCCTTCTTAACCCCTACTTCGAAACCTACCCCTCTTTCTCAATCTATGCCCCACACCACTCATTTATGCATCACTATACCACTCCTTCAACTTACCTCTACCTTCCACAATCCAACATACCTTCATTGCTAGGATCAATTCGTTTTAGTATGTGGGACCAAAACTTAGCCAGCAATCATATTCATGGGAAGTGATGCATGATGTCAAACTTACCCGTAGCCTACCGCCTAACTAAGTTATCCAACTGAACAAGTTGAATGTGTCTCATGTAAGTTATTTCCTTGTTTTTTTTTTCATTTGCTTCTCTCTCTCTCTCTCTCTCTCTCTCTCTCTCTCTCTCTCAATGGTAGAGACTTTATTGATCTGACCATTAGACCTTTGCTACCAAAACAATCAAGTGCATGACTGGTAAGAAAGAAATCTTAAACTAGAAGAACAAAACTCTCTTGGCTTAAGTTAAAGCTATAGAGGTGTAGGTAGCCACTACCCAGTAGCAACAAATAAAGCACTTAGATGCTACACAAAGAAAACTTGTTGTGGAGATGGCTACTTAACAAGACAGCTTTGCAAGGGAGTTAGAGGCAGTTTGGGCCAAAGTTGAGAAAGAAGGCCTCTAGTAGCTTCCTAACACCTTTGAAGGCTAGGAATATCTAGTTATGTATAAGAAACTCTAGGAGACGAAATTCCAAGAGTCCTAGAAATTTCAGTAGGCCTTAGCTAATCATGCCACCATTGACTATGATGTCAACTTTAATGTTTGTTGAAAACAAATGATAGAAAAGGTCATGGTGAAGCCAGGATATGATGTAAATGACCTAGATCCTGGGATGGGTTTCGATCATATTCCACAAGAGGGCTATCCAAACCTGACTCATATAGAGATGTTTAATGAGGAGTTTAAGCATTTTGCAGAGGAAATGCACAAGGAGAAGGGCAAGACCAAAACTAAAGCAGTAACTAATGGGGGTGAGCAAGAGGTTAGCGAGGTAAAGATGCCTGATGTTTTGTTTTTTTTCTTTTCTATTTCTCAAATGTTTTGTAATGAAATTATTAATGAAAAAAGTTTTCTATTATGATGTTGTGTCCTTCCTTCTGTAGTCCTCAATTTTAATAAGGGCAGAAATATTCCAACGAAACTTAAACATTTTAAGTTTGCAAAGAAGATAACTTAATCTTAAGTAAACAACTAATCCTATTGCTTTTCTTAAGGTCGTAAGAAATGGATTGGCAATCTTACCTTTTAAGACATTTGAGCAACATTAGGTTTTTATTATGAGTGCACAACAAATAATTTGTTAAGCCAAGGGTCGAGTCAATTAAGGGTAACTCATAGCTTAATAAAGAGCTAGGGTAATTAAAGGTTAAGATAACTTTTAGCAACTTTGTAACTTAGAACGGTTTTAGACAAGTTGTAGCTTGATAAACAATTTCTAGTTTAACAAGGGTTTGAACAACTTATGGCTCAAAAAGAATTTGAGCAACTTGTAGCTTAGTGAAAAACTTGTAGTTCAGAAAAGGTTTGAGCAACTTGTAACCCGATGGTACTTTAGAGACCTAATCACTTTGGCATTTCAATTATAATATTCTTTAAATTGAGTATATTTCATGATCTTCCTAATTCTCTCCCATTCAAGTTAATTAATATGTAACTTTCTCCTAGTAGGACTTCTTTTACTATATATGGTCTCTTCCACTTAGCTTCTAATTTCCTTGTAGGTTTAATGGCTTATGTCCTATTTGTATTTTAGGTTTTTTAAATGGGCATTCTTTCACTTATCCTCTATTAGCACCAGCTCGTCTCTCATTAGCTATTCATTTTGCTCTAAATCACATGTCGAGATCTGGTAAGATTCTTCCCTTACTTTCATAAGGATTTCCATGTTCACTCCATATGTCAAGGTGTACAGGCTCTCCGAAGTCATATTTGTTAGTGTTGTGCGGTATCCCCAAAGGACCTCTGGTAACTCCTCTATCTAATTTCTCTTTAATCCTTCCAATTTAGTCTTAAACTCAAGACAACAATTCTATTGGCCACTTCTACCTACCCATTTGTTTGTGGGTGATATGCTATACTAAATTTTTAGCTAATTTTTAAGTTTTTGCACCAATCTTAAATAATTTTCCCTATAAACTATCTCCTGTTGTCTATAATCAATTCTTAGGGTATGCTAAACCAACATACTATATATTTCCTTAGAAATTTATCGCCTCTCTCTCCATTATCTAGGGTATCGACTCTGTTTCTACCTACTTTATGAAGTAGTCTACCGTCACTAGAAGAGATTTCTTTTGTCCTGCTACCTGTGAGAAAGGCCCCACTATATCAATTTGCCATCAAACAGAGCTGAAAAGACTTCAAAACCTCAAACTAACTCTTTAATCTATTATTTGTTAAACATAATCCTTCATAATTTGTTCCCTTTTGTTAAATTCCTTGTTGTATTGTTTAGCCACTAGTCAAGAATCTATGTATGTTATTATCTTAGGGATTTTCAATGTTAGAGTGATCAATCCCACTGGAGTGCTTTGAACACACTTTCATTATTCGAGGTATGAAAGGCCAAATATACTTCGTATTTAAATTCTTCTTTCTCTAGATTGGTTGGGACAATGCCAACCCTACTACCATGTTAGGTTGATGAACTATCTACATGTAACATTCAAGGTTAGATATTTATCTCCTCATACATCTCCACCATGAAGTCAGTTAAAGCCTGGCTTCAATTTTGGCTAGTATGTTTTTCAAGGGTTACTTTGTGAGGACAGTAATTGGATTGGCTAGGAAATAAAGCCCCAATTTCCTAGTGGTCATATCCTATAGAACCCTGCTTATGTAGTAAATATGCATTTATTGCCCTCTACTTTCTCTAACCAAGACAGATAATCACTCTTTCAAATACTACTAAGCATAAATATAACCTTTCTTCTTTCTTCAACTTCACCAGTAGCGGTAGGCTAGACAGATACCATTTTAATTTATCAAAGTCTTATTCGCACTCCTTCATCTATTCAAAGATCTTAGCCTTCTTCAAAGTTTTAAAGAAAGGGAAGCTCCTGTCAATGGAGTTGGAAATAAAACAACTCAAAGACATTATCATTCCATTCAATTCATATGCCTGTTTCAAGATATAAGGAGGTGGCAGGCACAGTATTACTTATATCTTTCTAAGTTGGCTTCTATTCCCTTCTTGGTTACCAGGTAGCCTAAGAACTTTTCTCCTTGGATATCAAAAACATTTTTGGCAAGATTTAGTTTTAAACCAAACTTCCTTAGTATTGTAAAGGTTTCTTCTAAGTCTTTTATGTGGTCCTTGTGTTTTGTCTTACTAACATATCATCAACGTAGACTTTCATGTTTCTTCCTATTTGAAAGGTGTTCCTAGCATTATTTTCCTAAGTTAGTCTTTTGTCAACCATTCTAATCATTTCAATTTAGCATTTCCTAAATTCTAACTGGTCTCCTGATCTTGTTTCCCACTAAGAATTTCTTAGCCAAGTGATATGGAAATACTACAATATAAAATTTAGCACAATCTAGTCGTTCTAGGATCACATTATAAGCTAAAACCATATCTATAACAAAGAATTGTATGAATTTAGTTTGGATACCTCGGTTTGTCTCATTGTGAAAAACAACATAATTCTTCCAAAAGGTTGAGCGGCTTAACTCATAAACCCCAACAGGGTCTAGTTCATCAACTCCAACTTTCCTCTGTCAATCCCCATTTTCTCAAATGTCATGAGGGCTAGTATGTCTACTGAGTTCCCACTATCCACCAAGCATTGAGAAACCTCGTAGTTGACTATCATTACCGTGACTATTAAGGCATTCGAGTGCAGGGTCATAATTCCCTAAAGGTCTTTCGGTCTGAAGGTTAGGACGGTCCCATCCTCATCCTTTAGCGTAAGCTTCATCCTTTTTTCTATATTTTCTATTATACGAAGGCTATTCTTGCTTTCCCTACAAGACTAACCATGGGTTATCATGTTTATAATACCCTAAACTGTCAATCTTTCCTCCTTTTCTCCTATCTTTTACTTATCATTCCTACCTCTTTGTTTGTCAACAAATTCTTAAAAGAATCATCTACTAACCAAGTTCTCTATTTACTTTAAAAGGTTAAAGTAGCCTTTAATTGTATGCCCGAACATATTATAGAATTTGAAGTACTTATCACTTTTCAAATTTCTTGGTGGTAAAGATGCACCTCGTGGCCATCGAGTCATGCTAAAGTCCTTTAATGCTATGAAGATATGTTCTTTGCTTGTTTTCATGGGTGTAAGCTTTCTCATGATCTTTTCTTCAATTGCCATGGTTGTAGCAGTTATCACCAGCCTCACCCTCCTATAATCTTAAGATGCAGTCGGCTTATGGAAAGAATCTTAACATGTAAAGTGGCAAGTGCATTAAGTCCCTTGTTATGGATCAAAACATCATGGTTACGTTTGGTTCCACATTACACACTATTCATTCTCACTTAAAAATTTTACAAATCAAATATTTTACTGTACATATTTTATTCAAATTTAAATTCATCCCACTTACCTTTATAATTAACTTATTATTTTTCAATAATTATATCTATTTGTAATTAAATCAATACCTATCTCTATAATATTCGTACTCACATTTATTTTTTTATAACCCTATAAATTTATATACAATCACATAATTAAATCATTATTACATATTAAATATATATATAAAATAATTTTTTTCACCAACCCAAATGGTACAAACCAGTCATAATTTTCATCTACTTTCAAATCACCCAAATTTTTGTCTCCCATCCTAATTTGAAAACAAACATAGCCTTTATGTTCATATAAATGTATGCACATATATACACGCTTACGTAAAGAAATAATCATTTTTATTTTCCCGTTCCACTAGTGCCGTGAATACGCAGCCGCCAGTTGATTTATCCATCCCGCATTCATAATTCTCGCTACAAAATTAAAAGTTTGAGAATTTCAATAAATTCATGATTAAATGAGGTGCGTGTATTCTTCATCATCTTCAACAGAAAAACCAAAATGAGTATGGTCTGCAACCAATCCCTCACGACAATAAAATTGGTTATACACGTGTAATAGTATCCGTATATACAGTTGGATATAGAGCGGACCTGGGATGGAGTTGAAGCGGGAGATCTGAGCGGGAGGGAAGTGAGCTGGATCGGAGAAGAATTCTTTGAGGCGAATGGCCTGATCGTCGCGTCCATCTTCGAGGAGCTCGTGGAGGAGCTCGAAAGCCGACAGCAAGTAGTTCTCTTCCAGCAAGAAATTCACCACGAAATTGAACGACGATGATCTCTCCACGTCCATTTCGGATTACGGATCTCAGTTTGATCTCCTAGCATCAAAATCTAATACTGTGAAATGGAAAACCGCAGTGCATTTTGATGGTGAAGCCCTCTGTGAGATCCGCTGAGCATGGAATTTGAACAGAGTGAGAATTTTTCATTTTGAATCTTGAGAGGCGAAATGGTGCCGCGTATTTATGCGGAAAGCCCGGGAGACGGTCAGATGTGATGCGCACGTGTATCAAGATACGAAAACCATGCTTGTGTGTGTGTGTGTGTGTGTGTGTGTGTGAGTGTGTATTTAAAAAAAGAAAGCGTGCGCTACTCTGGTTTTGTTTGGTTCAATTTCAGAGACCCACCCTCCTCAAAAAAAACATAATAACAATAAATACAAGTAAACGAATAATAATTAAAAATATAGCTCACAAATATGCGATATGTTAAAACTAATTTTTATTCTTGTATATAGATGCATTTTTAAAATGTAAATATTCAAAAGTAAAAATTCATCTATATATTATATATGTACACAATGATATACACACACACATCTAAAACACTAATTAATACTCTTTTATACTATTAAATCATTCTATTTTATTCATATATATATGTATATATAAAGCACAGTTTTTATTTTAATTTTTTTAAAAAAATTATTTTTTTACCTTTGAAAAATGGTTCCAGGCAAAGTAAAATGCTTTTAATCTTTTTCTTTCCATTGAAAATTAAACACATCAAATTCAATATGATTTCGGCAAAATTTTTTAATTCAAGTTCAAATTTGAATATGTTAATACAAGTTTAACTTCACAAACTTTTGTCACTCAAGTTCAAGTTCAATGAATAAAAGTTAAATTTTGATTTTTGACTATAAAGAATTTGCAAGTATTTATAATAATAAACAAGCCAAAATTTGGTTATTGTTAATGGGATGAATTCCCATTTTTCAATCTGAAAAGACAATATTGATTCTCTTAATTGTAATTTTTTTTTAATCATTTTGATATTCAATATATTGTCTATCGAACAATTATAAATATTTAGTTGTATTGTATTAAAATAATTAAACAATAATAATATTGTACTAGCTCATTATAAATAGTAATACACAAATTTTAAAAATAATAAGGATAAAATAGTTTAAAATATTTTTAGTTTAAATATAATAAAAATAATTAATATTGCAATATAAAATGTATAAAAAAGATTAATACAATGCAAACATATTTTAAAAAGAAAAACAAAACAGTACGTGAGCCTTTGAAAAAGATCTAAGTTCAACTCGGTTCATCAAAGATGTTAAGTCGATGCTCTTGCACTTCCAATCTGTAATATCTAGTTTTATTTTACACGTAAGATCAAAATAAGTTACACTTTGTTTCTAAATTGTGATTGCACTTAATAAATCAAGATTGTATTTTTATAACACTTTTCAAAAGTATTTTCTTATTTAAATAAATAAAGGATAGGAAAGTAAAGTAACACCACTAGCTTTCAAACATTACGTTAATGTATGCGTGTGTATTTAAAGATGGGTAATATGCATACCCTACACCAAATTTAATTTTACAATTTTGGGAAGGAAAGGAAAATGTTAAGTAAAGAAAAAAACTTGAAGTTTAAAATCTCATGTCATATTTGATTGAAAGGATTTCCACGAGAGAAAGATAGAGGGGGAGGAAGAGAAAAAATCTTTTTAAAAAAAAAAAATATATATATATAATAAACAAAAATTTATAATTAAAATTTTTATTATTTGAGATGGTAGGGTAATGAAGAAATTAAGTAAAAATAGATATAGAAAATTTTGGCGACGAAAAAAAGATATAAATCAGTGTTTTTCTCATCTTCCTTACCTTTATGTAGAAAATGAACTTTTTTCTTGTTATACTATAATTTTCTCTGACTTCCATTTCCTTAAAATTTCTATTATTAACCAACCAATCAAACACATTTCTTCAATATTTTATTTTCTCTTTTTCTCCAAATTTCAAAAACCAAACAGAATGGAAAGTTATGAATTTTTCAACTCAATAATCCAAAAATTATATTATTGGCCAATACATTCTCTAACAACTATTATATTAGACAAATTAAATACGCACATAAAAGTAATTACCACGTATACGCACACATATATATGTTATACATTAGCATCTCGTGTTCACTCTTGCATGTAACGTTTAAAATACAATTTAATCATATATTCACATTATGTTGCGTTTTATTACACAAATATTTTTGATTATATGTATAAGCATTTTATATTATAATTTATCACTTAATAAAAAAACCATCTATTTTAGATATAATAAAATCATATGATTTTATTTTTATTAATTACAGCTAAATGTAATTCTTTATATTTTAAGACAAATAAAAAATTTTAATAAAATTAGAAAAAAAGGAAAAACTTAAGATGACAAACTAAATAGGAAGAAATAAAATAATAAACATTTACTTGAAAATGATAAAAAGGAGAAAAAATGAAAAATAAAAAAGAGGTATTTTAGCCTTTCTATTTTGGATAGAAAAGACAATTGCTCTAGGGTATATAGACATATGCTCACAAATTTGAAATCCAATCATTGCACACACTGATGTGGGAGCATCACCGAATCAAAATTTAGTTGGATTGATCCTGAAGGCGCCCAATCTATTCAAGCAGTAGGGCAAGTCGATCGAATGACGATTGAAAAAGATTCAATGCATACATGATCAACAACAGCCAAAAAAAATAGGGTTTTGGAATTATGATTGCAAGGTGTCACAATCAACGCATGAAGAGACTATTGGCTTGATTATCAATCGTGCAACAACAAGATCAATAACGAAGAGAACGATCAATAATGATTAAAGATCAGACTCTTTAGAAATGTGATATGAGTGTAAGTGGATCGACCCAGATCGATCTCAAGTGTGGTAGATTGATCCAAGATGCCCTTAGATCAATTCAAGTGGCAGATTTTCTAATTAATTACCTATTTTAACTAGGATTCTATTATATTTCAACTTAGGGTATATTTAAATCATATAAATAAGTTGTTTAGGGATTCTTAGCAGACTTTTTAATACTTTTGGTGAACTTTTGTCATTATTTTTCAATTAATTCATTTTTCTTGAATCTTCTTAAGAATTTTGTTTCAATCCTTGTTTTATGAGTATTGGAGTGTGTTTCAATTCGTTTTGCTGGATTGATTTGTGAAATAATTCTATAGGTTCATCATCCTTCCACATTAGGTGGCACTAGAACCCACTTTTCCTGTTCTTGAATCACACATCATGGTTAGAAGCAATCAAGGGGCATCACTCGATTTGTATGTCGTCATAGGCGAGGACCTTAGCTTGTAGGTTCAACAATTAAAATTGGAGCACCAAGCCATGTTGGATAGGCCCCAAAGTTTTGTTGACCTTTTCTTCTACAATATGCATGGGGTGAAAACTAAAGATGTGGATCCGTAGGATCATTAGGGTGAAAGATTGACTCCCAAAAAGGTAAATTATGGTAACAAACCTCATATCAATGGTAGGAACATGTTGTATAACTATCAAGACGATTTTGATGGGAATGAGCTAAAGGATGAAGATAATAGGAGTGCAAACCTGTTTATTACTCCTGGAATTCGTTAGTAGCATGGACAACAATATGATGACCGAAGGTCAAAGTTGAATTGCTCACATTGAATGGAAACACGGGTATTAAGGAGTTCCTAGACTAGTTGTTTAAGGTAGAAAGATTCTTCAAAATTTCTAACAATCTCAAAGAATGCTAGGTGAAGTAGGTGGCCTTCCATTTGAAAAATGGCACTACAGCTTGGTAGGAGTAGGTTCAGTTGAGGCATAGGCGTTAAAGGGAACCACCTCTTAATTCATGGGTGAGAATGAAGCAGTTGCTGAGAGGCTGATTGTTACCACTAGGTTACAAGCAAATATTGTTCTTTTAATTCCAACATTGCATCTAAAGAAATAGGTGAACTACCAAATTTATAATGAATTTTCTCGTTTAATATCCAATGATAATATGTGAAAAAATAAGGCTTGGCTAGTTTTGAAGTTTTTGGATAATTTACATTAAAGGCATTAAAAGTAAAATAGGGGTGCTATTGGTTGTTATGCTGAATCAAATGTCTAATTCAGCTTTAAAAGTTGAGACATTATTATGATAGAAAAACATAAGGGAGTAAGAGATCTAGCTCTAGCATACAAGGCATGTGCGGAAGGTTCGAGAGGAGAAAAAGTTTGTAAAAAATGAATGTGAACTACGAAAGAGAGCCCCACAAGTGGGTGGCACTAAATCTCCCAACTCGTATGCTCAATTCACAAGAGATAGGTGCCACCATTGTGGAGAATCAAGATATTCATCAAATGAGTATCCAAAATACCGAGTAGTGAATATCGTTGAGCACTTAGCTAAGGACGAAGGTAGTGAGTTAGACAGTAGTTTATGTAATGCGGAAGAGGTTGAGGGTTGGAAAAAGAGGAGTACGAGACAACACGTGGTTAGGTGCATGCTTATGGCCCCAAAGCAAAAGAAGGGCACACAATGATATCAATTATTGAGAACAAGGTGTCCTGTATTCGATAAGTTTTTGATGTCGTTATTGATAGTACTAATGCCAAAAATTTTGTGTCCAAGTGATTAGTAGACAAGTTGAAGCCTTACAAGATTAGACAGATAAAGGATATGGAACTAATACGAGTGGAATACCAATGCCATATCCTATTTTCTATTGTAAGTATCATGATGACGTGTTGTGTGATGTGGTAGATGTGGATGCTTGCCACATCTTATTAGGAAGGCCATAGTAGTTTGACTTAGATGTTGTCTTATTAGATTGGGAAAATAAGTGTCAGTTTGTTAATGATAAGAAGCAGTACACACTGAATTTGTTAAAGCTGAATGATGTTGCTAGTGCTTCAATGCATGAGAAAAACCAAGATAAGGAGATGATGGGTACCATGGTGATGGGGAAAGAGTGGCTATGGAAGCTAAGGAGAAGAGAGAAATTCATGCATCGGCAATTAAAGGCGAGACAAGGAAAGAGCAAGAAGCAAAAGGTTTCTAAAGAGGTCTAATAAATTTTGGAAGGATATTCATACGTTATGCTAAAGGAATTACCATCAGGGTTGTACCACTAATGAGGGATATACAACACGTTATAGATTTAGTACCTGAGGTGAGCTTACAAAATTTGTCATATTATGAGATAAACCTGAAAGAGATTGAGATGGTGCAGCAAATTGTAGAAGATTTGCTGAAGAAAAAAAAGAGTCATTTGGGTAAGCAGGAGTCCGTGTGCAATTCCAAGCAACTCACTCTAAAGAACGATAGATTGTAGTGTATGTGTGTGGACAGTCACATCATCAATAAATAATGGTATGCTATCGTTTCCGTATCACTCAATAAGAGGATATGCTCAATTTCTTATATGATACATGCTTTTATTCTAAAGTTGATTTGCAAAGTGGTTATCAATAAATTCTTATTCGCCTTGGAGATGAATGAAAAATAACATTTAAGATGAAAGAGGGGCTTTATGAATGGTTGGTGAGGCCATTCGAGTTATTGAATGCGTCAAGCACCTTTATGCTATTGATGAACGAGGTATTTAAGAATTACATTAGGAAATTCATTGTGTTTACTTCAATGGTATTTTAGTGTACAACACTAGTGCAAAAGAACACTTAGGACACCTTCGTTGTGTGTTGGGGGCATTACAAGAGTATGAACTTTATATTAACCTAAAGAAAGCACACATTTATTTTGACAAACCTAGTATTCTTAGGCTTTGTCATTGGAGTAGGGGAAATCCAAGAGGATGAGAGTAAGCTTGAGCAATTAAGGAGTGGCTAACACCCAAGAATGTTTTTGAGGTACGTAGTTTTCATGGGATGGCTATGCATTATTATAGATTTATCTAGAATTTTAATGTCATTACAGCCCTACTAATGGACTACATGAAGAAAGCAAATTTAGTTGGGGGCTGAACCGGGAGAAGAGTTTCATGGAACTTAAGAAGAAATTGACAACTACACAATGTTTAACCCTCTTGAGTTTTGAGAAAATATTTGGGTGGGAGTGTGATACATGCGGCATAGGGATTGGTGCCATGTTGTCACAAAAGGGTTATCCAATGGTCTACATATGAATAGGAATTTCATTCGATAGTGTGGGTATTGAGGCATTAGGAGTACTACTTGATACCCAATTAATTTGTGTTATATGCAGATCATTAGGTATTGAAATATATAAACAACCATAAGAAAATTAGTAAGATGCATGTCAAATTGATTGCATACCTACAACAATTCTTGTTTATTTTGAAGCATAAGGAAGGAAAGTAAAATAAGGTGGTGGATGCATTAAGCTAGCATATGATGTTATTGGTGATAATGAGCCATGAAGTAGTGGGATTTAAGTTGCTAAAGGAGCTTTAGGTAGATGATGTGGATTTCAAGGATATTTGGAGGATGTGGCGAACTATGGTGGTGAAGGATAACTTTTACATTTATGGTGATACTTATTTAAGGGAAATCGGTTGTGCATTCCCATGTGTCACTATAGGAAAAATTAATTAGTGACTTACATGGTGGAGGATTAAGCGGTCACTTGGGTAGGGAATAGATGATTAAGAGCCCAGAGATTAGGTATTACTAGCTGCATCTAAAGATTGAATATTGACGTATGCAAGTATGTCTATAAGTGCTATATTTTTCAAGTGTCAAAAGGACAAGCACATAATACTAGGTTATATATTCCGCTATTGGTGTTGGAAAATATTTAAGAGGACCTATCCATAGATTTTGTATTGGGATTGTTGAGGACGCGATGAGAAGTAGATTCAGTGTTTGTAGTGGTGGATAGATTTTCAAAAATGGTTCATTTTATTCCTTGTAAGAAGACTCCGAATGCTTCATACGTGGCAAGGTTATTTTTCAAGAAGACACTATGCTTGCGTAGGATGCAAAAGTCCATTACATTGAACTATGACACTAAGTTTATGAGCTATTTTTGGTTAACATTGTGGAGGATGTTCGATGCAAAACTAAATTCTAGTAGCACAATGCACCCATGAACAGACGAACAAACAAAAATGGTAAATTGAACCTTACAAAACTTAATTTGGAGCATTTGTGGTATGAGGCCAAGAGAGTGGGATCAAGTATTGTCGCAGGCAAAGTTTGTATTTAATAGTTTAATCTATATATGCACCACTATGTCACCATTTTTCATTGTTTATGTTAAAGTACCTAGCCACATAGTGGACTTGATAAAGCTACCTAGTGCGTTGTATGTGAGTGTGGTTGCAAGAAAATTGGAAAAGGAAATTCAAGACATCCAGGTAGAGGTTCAGTCAAACTTAAACGCTGTAAATACTAAGTTAAGACAACAACAAACAAAAGGAGACGACATGTTGACTTTGAAAAAGGAGATGAAGTGATGGTGTTCTTGCATAGAGATAGATTTTTAGTTGGACAATACAACAAGCCAAAGCTAAAGAAGTATGAACCTTACAACATTTTGAAGAAAATCAATGCTAGTTTTTATGTGGTGGACTTTTCGAGCTCTATGAGGATTACGAATACATTTAATGTGTTATAGCTCACCCTATTTCATCTAGAAGGCAAGCCATTATACCTAAAGTGACTAATAATTTGAGGGCAGGCTCTTATTCAAAGGGAGGCCTGATGTGGGGGCATCATTGGATCAAATTTTAGCTGAAAGTGGCATCAAAATTGATTGCAGAGGTGTCTAAATTGATCTAAGCAGCAAGGCAAATCAATCGGATGATGATGAGACCCATTCAATGCAAATAGGATTGGCAAGAGTTAGAAAATAGGGATCTAAAATTATGATCATGAGCCACAGCAAATGATTGCATGAAGAGGCGATCGACTTGAATATTGATCGTGCAACAACAACACTAATCGCGTAAGGAATAATCCATAATGCTTGAAGGTCAGCTTCTTTGGAATTACGATTTAGGTGTGAGCAAATTGATCCAAGATGCCCTCAAATCGATCCAATGGCAGATTTTCTACTTAATTATCTATTTTGACCAAAATTCTACAATATTTTGGCTTAGGGTTTATTTAAAACATATACATAAGCTAATTAGGGTTTGTTAGGAGACTTTTTGACACTTTTGGAGAACATTTGGCAATATTTATCAGTTAATTCAACTTTTTTTTGAGTCTTTACGAGAATTTTGTTTGAATTCTTATTTTATGAAATTCAAACGCGTTTCAATTCTTTTTCCTAAATTTATTCATAAAATAATTCCATGATTTCACCAACCTTCCATATCAACAACAAAGCCACTATTTTAGAATGTTTGACCATAATTAATAAACAATATAGATAGATATTAGGTAAGAACTTTTATCTGATTTTATTTAGAAAAGTAAATACTCTTATCCATCAAAGCAATATATTTTAAGCTTTTTTTTAATTGCATAAAGAGTATTATAGATCAAGCTTTAGAGATACAAGAAAAGGTTTCTTTAACTTTAATTATGAAATTTTGATCAAATAGTGGGTTTTTGAATTTTAAACTTTTTAATAAATTAGAAATATCATCGGTTGGTGCGCAATGGCACGACAATTTTCCAAATGTGTAACACTTCCTGTCTCCCTCTGCATGTTTTAGCTGCTCCAAAAATGTAAAACAAGCATTCCCTCATATTCACGTCCACGTGGCTAAGATACCAAAAATAAAAACTGCAGTCAGTCCACACAGAAGAAATAGTAAATCCCTGTTTTACATGTGTGTATTAATTCTTGAAACAAAAGAGCACGGCCAAAGAACATCCTTTTCACCGCTAAGCAGATCCTTAATGGCGGAATCAAAGACAAAAGCGAATATCAAAAACATCGGTTCTCCTGGAAAAATCCAATGCCTGCTGATGCAACCAATATCTGCCTAGCGCCATGTATTGACATTATTGCCCTTGTCCACTCCGTTGGCAAATTTACATCACCGGTCTCGATGTTTAGTTTTTTCAATTTTCCTTCACTCTCTTTGTGACTGTTTCCTATTGCAAGTTGTAACTCCTCAAGCACCTTTTTCTCTTTTTTGTTGTTTTGCTTTAGTCTATCAAAAAGCCAAGCTTGAGGAAATAGATGTATTACGCATTGGCAGCATAATAGCTCATTTTGGATATCATAAATTTTCTTCCAGTTGTATTTATTTTTTCCTAACTCACTGCAGTGTGCATCCAGGTTCTATAGTTGGTCATTCTGAAATTATTTTTTAAAGTAGATTTTGTAAAACTTTTTGCTTGGTTTTAATTGCTGTTTGCATTTTTCCATTGTTTTCAGCTGCAAATGCGTGACATGAATCTTCATGAAAGATCCGTCAGGTGATAGGTAAGGCCAAGATCCATATTATTTTATATTCAATATATTTACAACTATGAGTGTTTTATTTATTTATTTTTTTGCACAAGTATTGAGTGTACCCTGAGATTATCCCCAGCTTCCAGAAAACCAATCCTATTTCAGATCAGGGTGTTGAAGCAACGAGAGTCTAGGTTGACCATGCTTTATAATCACCAGATTTCCTAGTTGAGGGGGTTTCCTTCATATGTTGCAAGCTTTTTCATGGGAGCAGAAGAAATTGCGGAGCAGCGGCTGGCATTGCTGTAGTAAGGGTTTTAGAGTTGCGATTACATTGGCTGGCTAGTAATTAAGTCACAGCACCTAAAACCAGTCGAGTGGCAGGAGATCTGTCGGAGGGATTGGGTTGGGGGATTCTCGAAATAGAAGGAGTGAGGTTGCAGGAGTGGAAACTTGAAGACACTCCAGCAAACAAGAAATCATCCAGAGGTATTTCGATAACAGGAAGAGTACTGACTTGCATTCAGATTTCAGGCAGAAACTTTTTCTGTTCTGCGGCGACAATGATTTTGTGTCGATTTGTCACTTTTGCAGTCTTCTTTTTCCAGGGCAAAACAAGAAAGATTCACGAAGCGAAGCGGGAGACTAGCCGGTACTTCAACGAAAGCAAAAACATTGCAGAATCCAAGCATTGGGATGCAAACAGGACTGCGAAAGATCTAACCCCAAGAAAGGAAGTATCAGGTTCAAGTGCTAGAGCACATATGCAGGATTTGGAAAAGCAGAAGGATAAAGCAAGGGAAGGAGAATGGAACTCTAGAAATTCTGGTGTGATGAGAGAAATGGAATCAGTGAAACGAGAATTGAGTAAGCTGAAGCTGGATATGGCCTCCATTTTGGAAGCAAATACAAGAGCAGACAATGGAACGGATTCCTCAGCGTCGAAAGCACCCTCTTGCTTGAGTTCAGCTAAAGCATTTCCCCAGCAGATTGAGGAAATTAATCAAGAGGTTGCATTGGTTGAGTCGGCTGGAATCAAGGCCACTAAAGAATACGGAGAAATTGAAGCTGAAAGAAGAGAGAAGGTTGAAACATACTCGGCTACAGTACAAGAGTCTTTTAAGAAAAATCAGATTAGGATTCAAGAAATTGAAGATGTGAAAGAGCTGGACACCAAACAGGCCATTATAATATCAGATGTCAGTATACTTGAAAGTGAACAAGACAAGGAAATGGGTATGATACTAGGAAGAAATGAAAAGCCTGAGGTGTCAGTTTGAGTCTAAAACACTGTTGGAGTCCATAATGAGAGAGTTGGAGGCTACAGAGAAGGAGTTGACATCAGTTAAGGATGAAAGCGTTCAGTTTATGGCTTCCACGGATATAATCCAGAACGAGCTCAATCATGTCGCAAAAGGGGCAGCCATATTCAAGAGGAGAGAAGAGAAAGCTGATGCTACAGTTCAGAATCTCAATTCAAAGCTTCTGAAAGCTAAAGCCAAGCTGGAAGCAACATCTACAGCTGAGGAAAAGGCTAAATCAACTGTCTCTAATCTAACGCTCACGCTTGAACAGATCAAATCAGAGGCCGGAACAGCTGAGAAAGAATCGTCTTTGATCAGCGAAGAAACTGCTCTCACAAAAACAGAAGTTCAGAAAGCGGAGACTCAGATAGAATCGGCAGAGAAAAGACTAGAAGCTGCAGTGCAAGATCTCGAAGCAGTAAAGTCGTCAGAATCAATAGCACTTGAGAATCTGAAAGCAATTATTAACCATACAAGGGGAGACAGAGCTTCAACTTCTCGTACGACATCTATTTCCAAGTTCGCGTATGAGTATCTGAAGGGACATGCAGCTGGGGCCATTGAAATAGCAGACAAGAAAGTTGCAGCGGCTCAGGCTTGGATCGAAGCTCTGAAGGCAAGTGAGAAAGAAATTTTGATTAAAACTGACTTACTGAGAAGAGTAAATAGAGAACTGAGAGCGGAGAAAGAGCCTGAAAATTTGCAGCCTGAGAACGCATTTCTCAGCAAACAAAAGAGCTGAAATGCTAATCTGACAACTGCTAGACGAGCCAAGGTTAGAAAATCCGCATCTCCTGTGGTTCGTGGTAGTCCTAGATTGGAGTCATTAGCTGGAGAAAGAAAGTGATGCCAAGTCTTGCTAAGTTTCTGAGAACTGGAAAGAACAGTTAGAGAAATCTATGACACGTATAAGAGTTTTCATAAGCAAGAAGCTGGATCATCATGCAAAATACTCCTGCTATAGTGAGTTCTTGTTTTCCACAGTTCCATCATTATTATGCTTTCAGTGATTGTTTTTTCAGGGTTGAATCTGTTAACCCTGGAAACTTCGATGATACTTATTGAGGAATCAATGTTATAAGAACACCCTTCTTCAATTCTGATTCTGAGACTATGAGTGGATAGTGATGAACATCTTCCCCTTTGTTTGTTGTCTACGACTTGTCAAAACCGAATTAAGGAAAATAATTCATAACTCTGTGAATCACGATTTTTGTTGGGAGGAGAGGGACCCAACCACAAGTTCAATACTACCTACTTATATGCGGTTTACTCACACTAATCCAGAGAAGTTTCCCTATGCTATATTCTCTCCTTTTCAATTCTCACTGACCCTAATGTGTGGACCTGAATGTAGGCCAGCTTATTCACATGATGTGGCTTCCTTGAATAACTCTCTTGAAGTTCTCACACATATGGGTCCAACCCTTAGGCACGATTGTAGGCCTCTTCGGCCAATTGACAAATATTAGAGCAAGTTTTTCCTCTTTGGGAAGTTCCATATTCTTCTATCTCTTCATCCAAGAGTTGGGAGGCCCACTTTGTCACTTTTAGCCCCACTAGGTTTGATTCACTCCATGAAAATTATGAAGACTATGAAAAATGAAAAGTCCAAAGAAAAGAGTCAAGGCCCTCCATCGCACATTTGTTGAACACAATATTTGAGTGATAGTTGATTAACAATTAATGCATCACTGTAGATGTACCATAACTCATTGGCACTGGAAAGTTGCAGTAGCAACGTAGATCCGTATCAAACAAAAAATATATATATTGTCTATGTAAAATTAAATTCTTGTTAAAATACAAATAAGATGGTCGATTTTTAGTCCCCTACAATTTTAACTTTTATTTAACACAAATTGGTGATAGTGTTATTAATTTTTTATAATTCATAATTCATCTGCATGTGTGCATGAAATTATTTATCTATCCTTGTAATTTGGTATTGATGTATAAGTGGATAAAATTACAACATATATAAAGTTTTAGTAAGTCTGTAATATGCAATTAAAATTTCGTATAGATAACATTATTAAATAATAATTTTTATTATCAATTACCTGTATGAGATTTGCTGCGTCATGAAATGAATAATGACAAATCTGCTATAAGTTGACATTTATGTGGTACACATATAACTAAACATGTCGTCAAAAATCATTGTCATATTCATAGAGGATGTTCCTCTTGGCGTGTCTTTCCATCGTCATCACAACATTATGCGTGTATTTTCTGCGTAGACCCAACTTCTTTTTTTTTTTTTTTTTTAATCTTTATGCATTATTACATTTTCTACAACATTTAATAAACAAAAGAAATTTAAAATGCGAAACAATGGTCATAGATGATTGTATTTTCTACAATGTGTAATAAATAAAATAAATATTTTGCATGTATATTTCACGCATGTGAGAAGTTTGATTATATTATAAAAAGAAAACTTAAATGATTGGTTTTTTTATATCCAAATTTGAGAGAAGAATTTTGTTGTTTAAAATTCAATTAAATGATATCTTGTTGTTGTGATCATTTATTCTTATTGTTTGAATGCAAAGGTCAAAAGATAAAAAAAATTACTGCAAAAATTTAAAAATAATATAAAGGTAAAAGAGATAAATAGATTTAAAAAAAAGAATTATTTTGGTGGTAAATGTACCTTAAAGTAGTGATATTGATGGTATAAAAATACTGACAAAATAGGTTAAAAATAGCCAAATTTCACTTTATCCTACGTCTTATGTGTATAATTTATTTTGACACATTAACATATAGGCATTTACATTATATTTACTGAGTAATAAACTAAAGTATTAAATATTAACATATAAATATTTGCGTGTACTAGTTATTATCTGTAAATTTTTTTATGTTAGTCTCTAATTTTTTCTTTTTAGACTGAACATTTAAAGTCCAGTTTTAACTTTTAATTACAGCATAACAGATAGAAGAATTCGCATATACATTAAAATATAAAAAGTACAAAATTTTGATATCATAATTTAATTTCCAATATAAAATCTTTTGAAAAATCAGATCATAGAGATTGCATAAAATTCGCATTATTCAAATCAAATTTACAAGATTTGATTTACCATTAAATTTCAACTTTTATATTAATATATGATAATATAATAAATAATCCTGTAGTATCTGTGCCACATTTTTTCCCATTGAAAGAAAAAATCACACACATTTTATTGTTTATTTTATTTAATTATATTATTGTCTCAGAATAAAGGTAAGTGCAATTTCTTCAAGATTCAGGCAAGACTCCAACGTCGAATCAGAATCAATCGATCGATTCTGGCGAGTGCCTGCTGAGGTAAGCATTTATGCACAACCCCACCTACGTTTCGGTTTTCTGAGCTGGTTCTTCATCCCATTCCCGCCGCAAGCCGCCACGGTGTGTCGTCTCCTTTCAACAGCTTAGAGTCGCGCAGACTTTCCGTCTGCCCACTCTCTTCACTATCTTTGAAAACGAAAGCCACCGCTTGCCACGGCAACCGTTGTCTGCTTATTCTCGCATGACCTGGTTTCCCTTCAACAAGTCATCGGCAAGGTAGGCATCTTCTCTTTCTATTACGCGTATATTTTAAATTTTCAATGCTATGGATTTATGGAAGCAAGCGTTATATCGAATTACTGTTTGTGGTGTTCAGTTTGCACGGGTGAATTATAAATTTGTTTCGCGTTCATGAACATCGTCTTTTTCCCGACTTCTTTTTCTTTTATTTTTATCGGGAGAATTTACGTGTCGCTTTCACTTTCAATTTTAAGTGCATATTGTCTGTATGGCTGTAGATTTCATTTTGTATTTGCTTTTCTTTCCCATTGAATCATCGATTATGCCGTGGTGGGATTTCGGATATACCTTTTTTTTTAACGATTTCGGAGGTACTTTTTGGTCCCGAGTTTGTGGGTTGTCTGTTTATGATGCTTCCTCCAAAAGTGATAGTGGTTAGTGTATCGTTCTTGATGGGCGCGAGGTTTTGTTTGCTTGATTTTACATCGTGATGTTGGTTACATGTTTCTTGATGGGTAGTTTCTAGTTTCAGATTCATGTGGAGTGTAATGTAGGTTGTCTTCTGTAGCATTTCCTTTTTACGATTCCTGCATCGTGGGATTGATGTGATTATGCAGGAATATGATTGACATTTTAAGTGGTTGCTTCAACAACTCGATTTCTTTTTATATTTATGAAGCAAATCATAGCATATCATTTTTTTTAATGTTTCCACGGCCCTTGTTTTGCTTTGTAATTTTCTATAAATTATGTGCTTGTTCGACCTTAGTCTCATATTGAAGAAGGCTTCTTTAATTAGCATGTAGATTTAGATGA
Source organism: Avicennia marina (assembly GCA_019155195.1). Classification (NCBI taxonomy): domain Eukaryota; kingdom Viridiplantae; phylum Streptophyta; class Magnoliopsida; order Lamiales; family Acanthaceae; genus Avicennia; species Avicennia marina. The sequence continues at coordinate 7,645,074 of CM032777.1, read as the reverse complement.
AATCTAAAACCAAAAAATGTTTTGCGTAGCTATATGGTATTCCTCTCAAGTAGTAAGTGGTTTTAAGTGAACCAGTATTTCTTGGAAGGAAGACTGTGCATTAGGAAATGATGCATTTTCTTGGGCACTCCGGTAAAACATTGATGCCTTAATTTGAAACACGAATATAAGTTCTTCCTTTTCTGTGTGTGTTTGTATAGATCCTTTTGTTCTCATATTTTATTGATAAGATGAAAGCATGTGTGTTACAAAGTGTAGAGAGTAGTATTGTGTTTAGTTTGTGGTCATAGAAACTGGAAACATAAGTGAAATAAAGTTCTGTTAAGATATGTTTCAAAGTGATGTATCTAAAAGTGAAAATAATTGCATGACATTAGTAAATGAAAAAAACTGGTATAGAATGAACGACTAGTCTCCCTTTTTTGTCAAAATAAAGATATTTCATTTTAAGTGGTTCTGGTATTACATACTGGTCTTGAACTTGTATTCATATGCTTAAGCAGGTTTAGTTTCTAAGTAATCGTCTTGTAGTGCCATAAAATATTCAAGCATGTAATTCCATGCATTGCTAATAGAGCATTCAAAGTGAGATTGCAAGTGAGGTCTCATTCTTTCAAATCTTTGAAGAATTTCAGCTCACAAGGGGGGAAAACGGAAAAAAAAAAAAAAGGAAACTTGCTGCTAACATAATGTGTGTCCTGCCAAAATCCAAATATGATTTTATCAACCTACTTGAACCAATTTAGAGTATGACATTGGTGTATTAAGATCTTACTTATTCAGCCATGCATATTATGATTAACTTGTTTAACAAGATTTCTTGAGCCAAAAATTGTCTGGCTGAAATACTTAGTATGTAAACATTTTTGTGTGAACTCTAGGTGCATAACTGTATTTTAAGCCGCCTTTCTGGTGCAGATTTTTACTATTGCTCAAATGTCTTTGAAGTTCAATTATACTTGTTTGGTATTTTATGTAATAAAATGTCCAAAGATATTACCATTTTATGGTTGTGTTTGCTGTGATTAGTAAAGGTTCCTCTTCAGGTTACCTAAAACACTTCTGCAGGCATTTTGTCTGGTTTTCTTAGCTCCACTTCCCTTTGATTGATTTCAAAACCACCAGGTATATGTGTCATGGTTCTATTTACTATCTATTAATTATAATTATATTTTCTGCTTTGTATTGTGTGGGTGACTGTCTTGGATGACTAGTATGCCATTAATGATTTAACCTTTGGCATCATAATCAAAATGACATGTGAAGATGAATTTTATTGATTGTTATCGTTGGTTTTTGAGATCATAGGTAGAAGAAAGCTATATGTTTGACTCAATAAGTTTCTGATCTTTATCATGTATTAGAGTCAGTGTAAGTGATGGCCGTTTGGTCTCTCTGTCCTTTAACTTTTGATAGTAGTAAAAATGTTTTAAAATTGAAAAAAATGGTAATTTTAGGACTCAAAGTCATCATTTTGCCAGAATTTTACACGTGAAATGCATGTGTGGTGGAAAATGGAGGTTTCCGGCTAGTATGACATGCTGGTTCGGACATGGCTGGATGATTAGAATAAATGCTACTTAATTAGATTTTATAAATAAATAAATAAATAATCAAAAATTTGTATTTTCAAAAAGTATAAAAATATATAAATAACAATAAATTATGGGAAATATTTTTAAAAATATTTCCAAAAATACATAAAAATGTATTTTAAAAATATATTCTCTAAAAATATAACATATATTTTTATTTAGATTATAAAATATAATATACAACAAGAAAATTTCAAAATTTAAATTTTTGGAAAATCATAAAAGTAAAGATTTATGTTTTCTCAAGGAATAAATTTTTTTTATCTTTCTTGAATATATATATATATATATATAAATATTCTACAATAATATAAAATTATTTTCTGAAAATAAAAATAAAAACAGAAAATTATATTTTCTAAATCTATTCTCTAAAAATATATATATTTTATAAAAAAATAAAAGTAAAATAAAATTCAAAAATTAGTATACTTAAAAATAATAAGAATTTATTTATTTTACTAATTATAAAAATAAAAAATTTAATATATTTCTAAATATATTGACCAAAAATATAAAATTATGTTTTCCAAATCAAATTTTAAATATCAAAATTTATATGAATGTTTATGACATTCATACGAACATGTTTATAAAAGGCTAATTTATAAAATATATATTACTTTTAATTTAAAAAATTGCTTCAATATATTTCATAAAATATAAAATAGAACATTGACACATATTTTGAAAATATATTCTGTAAAAAAATATAAAATGTATTTTTTAAAATTATAAAATATAAATTATGAATAATTACTTTAAAATATTTTAAGTTTTTAATATATTCTCTAGAAATATAGATGACATATTTAAATCAAAAAAATTAAAAATATAAATATAATCTAAAAAATAAATTTAAAGCATCATACAAGAAGGATACTTTACAATGTTTCATAAAAAATTAAAAAATATTTTTAAAAACATTTTCTAAAAAATAAATAAATTAATTAAATATTTATTTTAATATCGTAAAATAAAAATTATAAAAATTAGTTTTCACAAATTGACTGTAATTTATATTTATATTTTTTAGAAAATTCAATTTTGATATTTTAAATCTCTTTTATATGAAATATAAATTTTTATATTTGCACATTCTAGAAATTTTGAATTTTTAAATTTTGCAAATTAAAAAATACATTTAAAATATGCTGATTGTTAGGTATTTAAGTTTATATTTTTTAAATTTAATTAAATCTAAATTTTATATTATCTAATATATAACTTAGAAAACATTTTTGTATTTTTGGTGTATACATTTAGAAATATGCTGATTGGTAGGTATTTAAATTTATATTTTTAAATTTAATTAAATCTAAATTTTATATTATCTAATATATAACTTAGAAAACATTTTTTTATTTTTGGTATATACATTTAGAAATATGTTAATTTTTAAATTTCATAAATTATAGAATATATAACTTCTTTTTATTCTTTAGTACATCTAATTTTTGAATTTATTTTATAAAATGTATTTTCTGTGAATATAATTAGACAGTATAACAGATATTTATATTCATTTAGATAATATAAACCTTTACTTTTATGTATTTTCAAGAATTTAAATTTTGAAATCTGTATGATATATGTGATATTTTATATTCTAGATAAAAATATAAGTTATATTTTTAGAGAATATATTAATAAAATATATTTTATGTATTTTTAATATATTTTTAAAAATATTTTCAGTATTTTTATAGTTTTTGAAAATATCATTTTTTGAATTTTTATTTTATATTTATAAAATCCAATTAGGCACCATTTATCCCAGTCATCTAGCCATGTGTGCGCTAGCATGTCACGCCTATGGGAAAGTCCCAATTTTCCACCTCACTTGCATTTCACATGTGAGAATCCACCCAAATTAGGGCTTCAAGTCCAAATTAAAATTGCCAATTTTTTTCAATTTTAAGATATTTTTGCCACCCTTAAAAATTAAAATGCAAAAACTCCAAACAACTATATGTGCCATATATACTGGATAGAAAATGCATTTTTGCCTTCTGTTATTTAATATAGATTTGCCTTTATTTCTTCATTTTAGTTTTTGTGACTTTAAGTACTGAAAGATCTCCTTGTATGGGCCTTTTTCTGTACCAATTACAATTGCTTAGAAGCCTTATCTCCATTCAAGTTGTTTTAAGTTTCAATTGTTCTTTAGTTTTTCATGAAGGAAAAATTAACTATAATTTTCCCACAAGTTAAGCTGTGGAAACAGTGTTCTTAAAGCTCTTTGACATAACATCTCTCCAAAATCATAATTGTCAAGCTCAAGCTTGCTTCATGAGACTTGCATCATAGTCAAGCTTTTGCTTTTCCAATGTGTACATTTTACATTTGATGATAATCAAGGATTAATTGTTGAAAATAAAATTAGATTTGATTTAATTATTTTGAATTGTATTGTATCTCTAAGATTGAATATATTTGATTTAAACATATTGATTTGTTTACATTATTAGATATTATGTCTCAGCAATTAGTAGGCTGTCTTTGCACCAATTAGCTTTAGGGCTGCGGAATTGCTATTTGATCCTACTAGAATTGCCAGTTTAAGTTTTCGCCCCACACTTTACAAGATTTTGATTGTGCTTCCCTACATATTCTTATGTTGAGTCATTTTTTTCGTTGGCTTTCATTTTGAATGAAAATTCCAAAAATTAGACTTGCTTCCGAAATATTCAACTTGATGGTGAAAAGTTTCATTTTTATTTGAACAAGAGGTGCTCAATTTAATTTTTGTCCCATGTCTAAAATGTAAAATAGGTAGGAAAATCCTTCATGACCAAATTATTACTTTAATTAAAATTCACTTGCTTGAATTTTTCTTTTATGAAATATTAAAATCAATAAGATAAAATGTTGATACTAATGCATGTCTTCATTTTTCAAATAGTTGCAATAAATCAAATTATAACCAAATAAATTTGAAAAAAAAGGATACTAAACAAATTGATGGTAGAAAGCCCTTTAATTTTTTATTTTTTATTTTTTGTATTTTGGAGAGTGCCTTATCTAAAAGAATTGAAAATGAATGAATAATAAAGTTTAATGATGATAAAAGTGGATTTGGCAAAATAGGCTCTGGCATCATGCGACCTGTAATCTTTTCATTTGGATTGATCACTTCTCATTTATAATTTCCGAAGGAGGTGGTTCACTTTCATTGGACCTTGATGGATTTCCCTTTTTTTTTTTATAATTCTTGTAATAATTTGGCTTCATATTTATGTTGCTTGTGGTCCAGTACACTTATACAAACAGCTAATTATGTTTAATTATATGACACATGGGACAAATATTAATTGTTGTTTAATTATGTTCAATTGTTGTTATGTCATGGAATCTATATTGGCTATATGTCACAAGAGCATTTTAGGTTTAAAAAACCTGAGTTTGTGTATGGTTTGGCTCTCATTTGGTAGATAGTTTTGTGCAAGCAGTGCCGCATTGTTTTTGTAAGAATAGGGTTCTAATAAATGCATATTTATCTTGCCAAACCTTCCTATCCTTGTTTCTATTTTAGTTTTAATTGTGGGACTAAAAGAGAAATATGCAGCTTCTTATGGGATCAAAATTGGAAGTTTTCCCTTCAAATTTATGACTTAACCACGTTTAATTTGTGCTATGGATTTCTTCATTTCTTTGTTAAAAGTTAGAAGCAGAAGTAGATGACTTAAAATAAAGAAAAACAGGATGCATTTGGACAATATGGACTATGACATGGGACTAAAATTAACTTCCCATCGTGGGATTTAAACTCAATTTGAATGTTTAAGTGGGATCAAAAATGCAATTTTGCATCTTTCGGACATTTATTCGTGGATGTAGGCTCAATGGCTAAAACTCTTTAACATTTGTTGGAGCTCAATCGTGAATTGCTTAGTGCTTGACCTCAACCAGGCTGAGGTTGAGTTCAAAGAGACATGGGCCTCAAAGTTCAATCGTGTACCCATAGCCTAGTCAATATACCCAATTATAAACTATTATTTCAAATCAAATAAAATTGTAAAAGCATTTAAGTGAACACTAAACATGCTAATGTTACTCTGAAAACTAAATACACAACCACTTATATCTCTAACAGTTGGTTTATTTTTATTTTTAACAAACAGCTGTTAACATCTTTTTTATTGGAATTTCTGTTAAGAAGATCAAGAAAATTATGCAATTATGCTTCTGGTATAGAATTTGGAACCTGCTTTTTACCAAGTCTTTTGATTTATGCCTTTGGGTTAAAACTAAACAAATTTCAAGATAATTTAAGCAGTTTATGCATATATGATTATTTTCTATAATATGAAGTGACTAATCATAACTTCTTTCGCAACATGCAACATGCGTGTGTGTTTGTGTGTGAAAGATTCAAGCATGTAAGATAGAAGATCCAGCTCAGCTGAATCCAACTTTTCCGTAGTCATAAAAAGGTACACCATGGCTCAAGGCACTTAAGTTGGGGTGTGGCACCAACTATTTGCATGCGTATTTATCATCTTGTTGTGTAGTAGATTCTTTTGAATCACTTAAGATTTGACCATAAAGATATTCCTTGCCCTCATGAGTGCATTATCTACTATGTTTTTCAGAACAATATGCAAGAGGCCCAACTTGGAGCACATACAGTGAGGTCCCATGGAGTCAGAGTAGCAAGGACACACATGCATGATTGGCTAATACTTATTCTACTGGGATTGATTTTAGTTGTTCTGGATATTGTCCCCCCATTTCATCGATTTGTTGGAAAAGATATGATGTCTGATCTCACGTATCCTCATAAAAGCAACACGGTTCCTGTATGGGCTGTGCCAGTAAGTTAAACTATACCTTGAGTATGGAGTACTTAAAGCAAATTTGATTTGTTTGCTTCTTGAGTAGGATCAATGGATCAAATCCTGTGTGTTGACTTCTTTGATGTTTCTAGCTATATGCAGTTCTGTTGCCAATTGTGGTTTTTCTGCTATTCTATCTTCATCCAAGAGATGTCTATGACCTTCATCATGCCATATTAGGTATTGAAATAATGTCAGATCTTTGATCTTTTTGAACACATTATGATTATACTAACTAGAATGGATAACTTTGCATTCTTAAATAATGTAATAAAGCCCTTCGTGTAGGGCTTCTGTTTTCATTTCTTATAACATGGGTCCTCACTGATGCCATAAAAGTTTCAGTGGGTCGCCCACGGCCTGACTTCTTTTGGAGATGCTTCCCTGATGGAAAAGATGTAAGTGGTAGCAAAAGACTTGGTTCTCAAAATGTACCATATTCTGAAACTATCTTTTGTTCTGGATATACATTATTATACATTTCTTTTGCCTAATTAACATTCCACAACTTGCAGGTTTATGACCAATGGGGCGATGTTGTTTGCCATGGTGACAAAAGTGTCATAAGGGAAGGGCATAAGAGTTTTCCCAGTGGGCACACTTCATGTAAGCAAGAGAATCTGTTGATCACCTGTTATTTTGTTGGCACAAGAACATGCCACCTGTTCGTTTTTTTGGAGTGAATTCACTAGATTGGTGTTAAGTTTAGTGGCATCTGGGAAATGGTGATTGCTGTACCCTGACAGCAGATCTCGAATACTGATATGTTCTTCCTATGAAATTGGCCCTAAAGTTCTTCCCAGATCCAACTTCATTCTTTTGAGATTCAAATGAACCCACCCTCCCCAAACCCTCCCGACTGTTTTCATGTCATATTAAGTTCTTGACTTGTTTTATATTTTGTTTCTATTTGGCACGTTTCTGTTTAACTGCAACCAAGGAGTTACGTATGTCACTGCAGTTTTTCTGTTGACAGTTCTCTTACTGTCAAGGATTGACAGTAGATGAATTTTCAATATTTTGTTATCCAAGATGGTATTATAAAGCATATACTCTATTTCAGGCACAAAAAGAAATGTAGAAAACGCCAATAGCAGAAAAGGTTGTGTTATACGGTTAATTTTTTTTATTTCATAGATGAAATGTCACGATATCCTTCCTGTCACCTCTTGTTCTGTTAATGTTTCCAGAATGAGCATTAACACTGCATTACAATATTCTTTTTTACCATTTGTCAACTTAAATAAAGAACACGGAATTAAACATGCAGGGTCGTTTGCTGGCCTGGGATTCTTATCACTTTATTTATCTGGGAAGATAAAGGCATTTGATCGTAGAGGTCGCATTGCAAAACTCTGTGTGGTTTTGCTTCCTCTGCTTGTTGCATGTCTTGTTGGCATTTCTAGGGTGGATGATTATCGGCACCACTGGCAAGATGTGTTTGCAGGAGGATTAATAGGTTTGTCTGATGTGTTTTGTTGTCGACTGACATCTAAATAATAATTTTCAATAATAATCATCTTCCTGAGTTTAATGGAAGTTCTATTGGCAGGTCTAGTGGTGGCTAACTTTTGCTATTTGCAGTTCTACCCACCTCCCTATCATGTTGACGGTATCTTCCTCTTCTTGGCTTCTTTACATGTATAAGCTAACTAATGAGCAATCAGTGGCCGAGCACAGAGCTGTTGGTTTGCAAACTTAGAAGATTAATTTGAGTATTCCCTTATTTGTGCAATGCTGACATGAACAAATATAAGAAACTTACATGTAGTTCAATTCTATGAAATTCTTATATCCATTATTTTTCTTGAACATGTACCAAACCTGTAAAATAGTAAACCGTGAGCGCATGTAGCTAAGCTCAAAAAGTCTGCTATTTGTTACATGAGATGTAGTGTGGTGTATGGACGCTGGTGTTTTTTTCTTGATTGACACAGTAATTTTTGTTGAGCTACCTCGCTTGCTTGCCTGTAGGGTGGAGAACTTATGCATATTTGCGTATGTTAGATGAAACGCGTGCAAGAATGAACAATGTGCAGATCTCTGAGGCTGAGGTTGAAATCCAGCCAAATCTGAGAAACGGCGATTCAGTGAGTTTATCCGTGTCTGACAGTTCCAGCTTACCAGTTGATGTAGAATCAGCAAGGAGATAGCTCAAACTGTTTGCTAGCATAATCCCTAACTTAAAGTTTTGTTGGCTTGGTGGAATGCATGTAAATATGTGCATTTGGGAGGAGTTTTTATTTGTTCATACACCCTTTTTCAAAGAAAAACTTCATCAACATCCTTTTGAATTTGCTTCATACAGTGTTGCTCTGAATGTTAATCATAAATGATTATGAAGATAATCTATCTACACTATTTATTGAAGGGAGTGGAACTGTGGAAGTACTTAAGGCAACTGCATTTGATTGCTAAAAGTTCATTTAATAAAATATTTGTATTTGAATTCTTTTTATATTAGCTCCTTATTTCTTCTTTATCAAACAAAATGTTGTTAACCTTTGTCGGCTTCTCTTTTTCCATGTTCCTCAGGAGTCTCCTTCATTTCTGTTCATCACTCTGACCTGGATGCTTTAGAATTATGCACTTCATTATAAGTCATTTGTTGAGGATAAAAATCGTATGTGTGAATGTGTATAAATTATTGCTATATTTGTTATTGCTTTTACGTGTGTGTTTTGAATTGTTTTCTTCAAAAATTATATAAAAATAAAAGACATAAAATTGAAAAAGAGCAATGATTGAAGTGAATGTTTTATTGTAAAACTTGTAAATGAAGTTTGTGTGTTTAGTTCGCTTAGTTTGGTATGGCTGCACTTTTATCACACCAACACATGAGCGCACACGCATATATTGCTATAAAATGTTTGAATTGTACCATTTAGCAAAAAATAAAATTGCATTGAAAGTTTTGTACAAAATGAAAGTGAGAAGAAAAAATGGAGTGAATAAATGAAAGAATTAAAATAAAATAAAATAAAATAAATATAAAAGAAACAAGTTGAATATTCGAAAGTGAGAATCATTTTTACTCAATTAACATTGGCAACAAATAAATAGTTTAAATAACACTTATTCAAAATGGTTTAAAAATCATTTATTTTGAAAAATACTAAAAAAAAAGAGATCCAAAAGTAAAAGTAATATGTTGGGGGGGGGGGGGGGTGGAGAGTTTTGGTTTTGTGATGGTGTTTATTGGAAATCTAGGGATCATTAAGGAAAAAAAACTAATTGTGGGAAAGAGGTGAGAGTATGAAGGAGAGAAGTTGTGAACTATTTAGTAATAAAATTATGTTATTCCCCATATGTCAATATTATTTTTATTTATTTGAGTGAAGATAATTTTGTATTTAAACTTAATGCAACTTACTGATCTTTATTTATAATAATATAGAATATATAAATGTCAGCGCATGATAGCAATGATTAAGTTTTAAATATTTATATGTATTTACATGAGAGAGAAAAAAAAACATTTTAAAATATTATATATATGATAGGGTAAAAAGCCCCAAATTGTGTTCCAAAGCAGGCCGTGGAGTTTTAATAAGAAAAATTTGATCCTGATTTAAGAATTTTAAAGTCAAATATGAATTTCAAAACCATCACAACTAATGAAAAATAGCTCAAAATTGATACGGACTAATAATGAAATTGAAATACACGTAATGCAAGATTTAACAATTTCAAAACCATCATAACTAATGTTGATTATTTCTAAAAAAACAAAAGAAAATTACAGGAAAAGATTATCCTTGTATATTTTTCAAAACTAAACTTTACAGTAGTGAAATATAATCACATTTGAGCATCAATTGCACAGCAACTACATTCCAGTCACTGTATTATTAAATTTGATTTAACCAAACCTAATTTAAGATAAAATTTCTCATTCGCAAATAACACACTCATATGCTAGTTACTATCGTATATTCTATGCATATACAAAATTATAGATAGAGTTTTTAATTTTATTACGTATAATAAAGTATAATTTTTCTAAATTGAAAATTGAAAATAAAATTTTAATTAAAAATGATAAAAAAATTCAAATGGAAAATAAAGAAAAAAATGAAATTAAAAAAATACGTATTAAAAGGTGAAAGAAATTAAAAAAAATTGAAAATTAAAATAGGACTAATTTAGTATCTTTTTTCATATTTAGCAACCAAAATTATGTATGTGTGCCTTAGCACAAGAGAGAATGGTTTCAACAACTTACAAGAAAGGAACAAGGAAAAGGCTAGTTATGTCATATTTCCAAAACCATAAATAAATTTTGTTAACTTAGACGTGAGTATTTTAATGTATATAATATATAATAGCAATCGTATGGTATATAGGTTTTATGAAGTATAGATGTGTGTGTGTGTGTTGTTTGTGTGTGTGTGTGTGAGTATATGTATATATTATACATATATTAATATGATTGTGAAAAAATGTAATAATTAAATTTTAAATATTTATTTATATGTTTAAGAGATGAAATTTTAAATTTAAATTTAAAAAAAGATTGTGATGTGAAATATTTATTTTGACAAAATTTTAACGGGTGGTAAACTCAACTATCTGATCCAAACACAGTCTAATATCTTGGCTTGATATGTAATTGTCATGGTACACATTAGTTATATAAACTAGTAAAATTGTCACACTTTGTGTGTGCGCATTTTTGTAAAAGAATTAAACAAGTTCATAAATTGAATTAAAATATAAAATTATTATATTTTTTGTGTTCAATAATAAAATAAAATTACTTTATTATTTATTTTTTTGAAAAGATAGAGGGAAAAAAACTAGAAGTAATAAAAAAGATAAGGAAAGAAGAAAATAAAAGTTAATTTCACAGAGAGAGAGAGAGAGAGAGAGCTTAAAACAATTAAAGAATATGAAAAGAAAAAACTAAAGCTGTTTTAATTCATTTATATCTGTAACCAAAAGTAGTTATCAAATTTGATTAGCAAAATTCTTTCACTTCTCCCGCAGTGGCTCGCACCCGATGAAGTGTAATGATGTAATCCAAATTTTTATTAGCTCTAATTAATCTAGATTTTTAGTTGATTGGCCTTGATTGATTACTTAATTACTTTTAGTTTTAATTGTAGTCATTTTTGAGAGTCAAATTGTGATCCCAATTTTAGTGGCTTGAATTTAATAGGTCTCATATTTTAAATAGTGGTAGAGTGTAAGAAGTCTACTCCTCATGTTTAATCAAAAAAGATTGTTTCTACTTCATTATAGTGCACATTTCTCTCCTCATGGTATAACATGGTCATTTCTTCTTTATTCTAGAGCACATTCGTCTCATCTTGCTTTTTTTCATTTTTTTTTGCTCCCCCTTTTCCTTGAATTTATATCTTATCAACAATTTCATCAGCCCACTCACACACCTTCAACAAAATGAGTTTATCAGATTATGCATTGATGAACCTAAACGGACAACACAAAGAAAACATACCGAGTGCATAATCTAGTAGATTAAAAAAAATAAGTACTATTTGTAGGTCTCACATGCCTCTGCCCAGTGTAGTGTGATAATGAGTGCTGTTCATAATAACTCAATTGATGCTTGATAAAGAGTGCAAGGATTTGCTTGACAGAAAGGGCAAGGGTAGGGCATTGGATAAGGGCAAACTCACAGTAGATGAAGTGGTTGTTGCTGTTGTTGGTGTCCCATTGCTGCAATCTATTTCTTAGTTGTTGTTGCTTAGTTCTACCTTCTTTTCTTCTTTTCCTTTTTTGAGTTGTTATTTTGGAGTTAATTATGCTATTTAGTTAGTCTAATTATGAAGAAGTTTCTACAGTCACAACAAATTGTTATTGTCAGTAAGTAGTTAAAATCTTTTGAATGCAAAGATTGTTGATTATCTGTTTGGTATCTATTGTGAAGGAAGACATTGTGCATGATAATAAATTGAAGTGCGTGTTTAGCTTTTAGTTTCTTCATATAACTTAAATTGCAACTTCTTTTAACTTTGGTTATATTCTAATCACATGATGTGTTCCTTTATACTTAAATGTTCTGGTTCTTAGAATATGTTAGCTTTTAACTCTGTGTGTTGGCAATAATGTGGATCCATGTTATGTATTTGTGTCCATGTCATCAAATATATTATGTAATCTTTAGTTTCCATAATTTTAGAAGTTCAAAAATGGTTCACAGCAACCGTACCAACTGAAGATCTGTAGACAAGATTCAATCTTATCCATCTCTTGTTTATAGGATTGACCATTTGTAGAATCCCCACTGCAAGGAGGTCTAACTTCTATTGTGACATTGGCCGAGAAAACTAGATGGGGAGAATTTCAATTTGGATGGTGCAAAGATTGCAACCCTAAGACTTGTGGAGTCTATTAAGCAGCATTGCTTATATTTTTTGGAAGTTGCGGAGGATGGGCCTTCCTATGGATAGTAAATGAGCTATAAATCATTTGTTTTTGATACATCATCTTATATACTTGTTTTTGTTTCCTTTTTGGGATCAAGGACTTGATATACTTGATACATCATCTTATATACTTGATACATCCATGTCAACCTAGAGAATTACGGCCATTTAGGTGATTCAATCTAGCATAAATCAAGTGTGACCATACATACGTTCACAAGTGGTTAGGGGTCTAGTGAGAAGGAGATTCATAATGTTAATTAGGAGTCTTGTTGTACAAAATATTGATCTCCTTTTATATTAATATTATGATAGTATTTCGTGTATGTAAATCTTAGATGGCTTAAAACACAAAGTTATTTTAGTACACAATTACTAAAATTACTATTCGAACACTGACTCGAAAAATAAAATAGACATATAGAGTTCATTCTTTACTAGTAATGTCTTGCTTCATGATCATATTAAGTGCGCCTAATCCTTAGACTTGAAATGAAATATTTGTCTTGTGCACGTGATGGTCATCGAATCATGAGAATATTAAGAACCAATATCTATGTTAGTATGAGATAGAATAATGAGACTAACGTGCTATTACCCAAGTGCGTATGAAGGTATGTGTGTGTTCAATAAGAGGTTTGTCTCATTATAAGTGATTAAAGAGTTTGTCTTACACAATTGATGTTCCATAAAATAGAAATCTTTAGCCAAAGTCATGTGTGATCGAAAAAGAGTTTTTGATTGAACATTTCCTTATGACACAACATTGATTGGTCATATGACCAAACTAGTGAGTTTGACTAAATCTATACATCTCACTTGGTTTGGGCAAAGTAAGTTAAAAAGATTTATATTGCAAGGTATTGACAATTAAGAAGATTTATATGATCTATTCACTTTATCCTAATTGGACTATAATATAAGTCACAGGTTAGGTGTTACACATATCTTTCGAGCTATGCTTATCGTCAATTAAGAATGAAAACAGAGAACCACATATAAAAAATTGGAACGAAAAACAAGTGATAAATCGGTTGGCTATGAAGTAGGCTTAAGAAATCTCATGGACGAGGCTTAAGAAATCTTATAAAGAAATTAGTTTTGTTGTAATTAAATTAGACCAAATGGATTTCCCATAATAATAACGAGATAATTCATTATAAGCACAATTGACTTTCAATTTAATTAATGAGGATTAATAAAATTAAAGGACAAAATACAAGTAGAATTATTTGGTTCCTATCATGTTCTTAATAATATGATTATTAACTAGAAATGTGATTAGCCTTTGAGTTGATTAATGAAATTTATTAAATTGAAGAATATAATTTCATTGGTCTTAATTATTAATGAAATTAATATTTAAAGGTTTAAGGGGGTTTAATTATTAATTTCATAATAATTAATAACCTATAATTAAAAGTCCATGTAAAAAACTATTAATGCTCATGCCATGTGTGCCCTAAGTACCATACATGAAAAAAAAGAATCCTACTAAGTGTAAAAGGTTGTGTCTTAAAATAAATAGATTTGAAAGAGTTTTAAATCATAACACAATCAAAAAATTGAAGAAAATTCATCCATCCTTCTAAGCAAGAACAAGCAAAAGTTTTCTACCCAACCTTTTGCTTCTCTTTTTTATACTAAAGACCCCTTGCCCAAAAGAGTTCTAAGTCAGAACATTGCAAAGGAGTTTGCAAAAGTGTAAGGGTGCTCATTTGCATTTATATTGTGTAGATGAACTAGAGGTTGGTACTTGAGGGCCACGACTTTTGGATCATGAGTTCACTAAAATTGGAATATGCTTCTGAAGGTAGTATGTATATGCTTTCATATATATAATGTTCTATGTGTATGGTGAAAATGGAATGGGTTTGGATGATTATTTTGTGCTACAAATTTTATGATGATAAGTGTTTTAAAATTCAAAAATTTCTACCCCAAACCCATAGAAACCCAATAGATTAATCATATCTGTTAGAAAGTATCAAATAACAAGACATCCGTAGAACTTCACTACCTACGAGGCAATGGGCCACATCAAAATTAGCGACAATAATTGTAACTGCCAGAGCATCTTGATGTGCGGTGGAAATCCCCTCTAGATCCTCATACCTAAAGACGATCATTGGATTTTGTTTTTGCCCTGCCTCCACCTTTTTCTTTTTGTTTACAGACATCCTCTCACACATATATACCTTCTTAGCTCAATTAAATGTGGCCTTTATTATCATATGAATGAATCCTTTCTTTTATTGGTTCTGGTGAGTGGGAATCTTAGGGTTCTTTTCTTTCTCAACCTACTCACCACGAGGTTGTTCCTACATTAATTTTTGAAAATACTCTCCTCTGAAGAGAGCATTTATATGCCTTTTTAACTTGGTACACTTATTTGTAATGTGCTCATATTCATTGCAGAAGTGACAAAAACACTTTAGAGGATTTCTGCGAAAATTAAAGAGTGAAGGGAAACTGAGTACATTGGTACCAATAGGCATTGAGCATTTTTTCCTTAGGCAATTTAGACTTGGTTACTAGTGGATAGCCTTTGCTGCAATTTTAGTGAGAGCTTGTTTCAAGATTGTCTTGTTGAGCTCTTTTACTAGGCCTTTTTATGGGTCCATCCTCCATTCTTTCCCATCGGGTCTCCAATATACTGACATAATTGTTAGCTCATACTAAAAACTTGTCAAAATCTTCTGCCTATCTTTTTGATAGTAACCAAAAGAATTCCCCATCATGCAAGCCTTATGCAAAAGCACCAGCAATGACTTCTTGGGAAGTAGTAAGGATTTCAAAGTCACATTGAGTGAACTTTCTCACATATTCCTTAAAAAATTCCACCTCTCCTTGCCAAACATTGATCAATGATAGCAGTTTGTCCTCATGGTTGCTAGTGAACTTGATACAAAGTCAAAGAGTCGAAATCCTCAAAGCTATGAATGACTTTTGTTAAGAGATGGCTAAACCATCTCTATCTAGTGCCCCCACGATACTAAGGAAGATGTAGCACTTGACGTCACTGGAATATTGATAAAGCAAAGCCTAGCCTAGTGCTTAAATTTGGAGGGAGTTCCATGGCGTCTAACCATTATACTAAGGGATGGTAACCCCTCAAGAGTTATCAAGAAGTGGATCTAACATGATAAAAAGGGACGATAATGGAAGAATAAAAATTGATTGAACCAATTTTGAATTCAAGAACGTGAACCATACATCAAATTGTCCAACTTAATGTAATGAAACTAAAATTGAACCCCAAAATTAGATCATTGGTGTGATAGGATGGTTATAATCGATACGTCAAGACCAATTGATATGTCACAACTCATACAAGAATCACTCTTGTTAAATCGATTTCAATATTCTCATTTTTAGAGAAAATTGAGTAATTTCATAACTCTCAAACTCAAATATCAAATATCTATTTTTCAACTAAATAACAACTATTTATACTAAATTCTATTATGTCCTAATCTAACAAGCCCATATGACCCAAATTATTAATAAAATCCAATAATAGATAAAAATTAAAAATTACTAAAATAAAATTTGATGGATCCCTAAATCTCGTCATACTCATTCTCTCAAGGGTGAATTGTCTTCAATTCAAGATTGTGTCCTAGATCAAACATGAATCTCTTAAAGCTTCTTAACTCTTTATTATCTTGTTTAAACTTTAGTTTCATATTCCTATAAATCCAGTACATAAATATTAGTAGGGATCTACATAAGAGAATATGGAAAATCACTGATGACTTATAAGACTATGCATAGGTAGTCTCTATAACTAACAAAATCTTTAACTCTTGCGTAGCACAAATAGACAAATAATTTGCCAGATAGTCAAACGAATCAACATACATATGATTCTATAGGAGCTCAATTTCCCATTCTTTTATTAGTTCTTTGTTTCTATTCTCATAATCAACTTCCACTTCAATTTTCATGGTTTCTTCCTTCTCAACTTTATCCTTTTCAATTTCTACTAATTCTGTTATTTCTTCCTTCGCAATTTCCTCATCCTCTATCTCTAAATGAATGCTAGAGTTGCTGCTACCTTCATATTGTATTTTTTCTAATGGCATCTTCTTTGCAGTCTTCTCTTCAGTCAAGAATAATATCTCTACTGATGAATTTCTCTTATCTCCCATAATTTTGCTAATGCCGATATGAACATCAACTTCTTTATTTTGAAATTCACACATGCTATGTTCACGTTGAAAGTAATTACAGCAAAACCAACATTGATTTTCAATGTAGGAATTCGATACCTTAGATGCCTTGTTATACTCATTCTCATTCGATACATAATCATTGCCATAGAAAAGCCTATGCCTATTTATCGTCCTCTGGTGTTTTTGAAGATACAATTGTCCCTAGCTATAGTCCAGAATTCCATCATATTTAGACAATTTTGCATTTTATCCAAAGTTTTAGACTTCTTTTGGATTTCGTCAAACATTTGCTTCATGTAATATACATAATCAATTGACATCTTGTAGAAATAAATACAAATAGATCTCTCTCTCTCTCTCTCTCTCTCTCTATATATATATATTTTTTTTTTCTTCTCAATCTTTTTGTTTTATTACACTTTTTCAACTATTTTTTCTATCTTTTCTTTGGCCTTTTTTATCTATCTTTTTTTTCTCCAAAACCAACAACTAAACAAGTTCTTAATTCCTGCAAAAGATAGGATAACCAAACAATGCTTTTATCAAACAATAACTTTAGTAACCAAACACTATCTTATCAGGCTCAACTTAACAAGGATAAAGGCTTTAGCCCAGTAGAAGCTTTTGGCTTACAATGGCCCAAGAGTCAGCGGCCCAGTTAAAGTCTTCCCCCTCTCTCGCTCTCCCTCTTTTTTTAGTCTTTGAGCAAGCCAATATTGATGGCCCAAACCAAGTTTTGGTCTAGTGGGTCCTCGGCCCATAACTCCTCCAATCACTAGGGTTTTTTTTTTGTTTGTATAAATAATGCATCACGAATAGATCCAATCGCTAAGGTTGTCGTGGTAGCACTAGTGGGGTGACAACATGACAGGAACACGACAGGAACAGTGGTATTTCTTGGTGGCCGCAACAGCTTAGAAACTGGTGGTACAATGGGGAGTTCTTTAAATGGCAATCGGTGAGAAAACCTAACAGTAGTGCGATGGATTCCAGTTGGGTATTTCGAGATTCCAATGGTAGATTTCCGTCCAATCTCTGACGAGCTTTGGGTGTGGAGATGGCTGCGCTCAAGGCGGAGGCTCCAATGGTGGAAAAATTCAGTGGCACAAGGAGTAGGAATGACGATGTTTGTGGACAGCCAGCACTAGTTCGTTCTTCTCTTATTTTTTTATATAAAAAAAAAAATCTCAACTGGCGGTGACGACCAACAGTTATGGCTGATGGAAGGAGACATGGAGGTGCCAAGGTTTTGGCAGGGGTTGGATGGCGGTTGGCAAATTATCACGACGGCAGTGCTTAGTAGCCTCCCCCTTCGGCTTCATCTCCCTTTTCTTTTTTTTTTTCAATTTTCTTTTGGATTTTTTTTCCAACTAGATTGAGTATCAAATTAGAATTTGATACAATTGGCTTTGATACCAACTAACATGATCAAACGGATGGAAACAGAAGAATAACAATTGATCGAACCTAATCATGAATTCCAAGAACGTGAACCGTACATCAAAGTACCCGACCAAATGTAATGAAACCAAAATTGGATAATCAGTGTAATAGGATGGCCACAACTGATACACCAAGATCAATTGATGTCACGAATCACACAAGAATTACTCCTAATGAATCGATTTGAATATTTTTATTTTCAGAGAAAATTGAATAATTTCATAACTTTAAAACTCAAAAATTAAAGATTTGTTTTTTAACTGAATAAAATAATTATTTACATTAAATTATATTAGACCATAATCTAACAAGTCCATATAGACCAAATTATTAATAAAACTCAATAATAGATAATAATAATAATAATAATAATATTATTATTATTATTAAAATGAAATTCGATGGATCCCTGAATTGCGTCAAAATCATTTAAAACTCATTACTAAAAAGCACTGACTCATGGGAATGATTTTTCTACACTCCATTTTTAGGCTTTCTTCTTTGCCTATGGTCAAGCAAGAGACGAGCCTGATTCTCAGAATCATTATCATGACAATAGATGAGGAGTATAAGAGAGAAAAATAAGTATCTCTTATTATCCTTTACTCTTATACTAGTCCCCCACATGGGCTGGCACAATAGCTATCACCTTTTTGTGACACGTCCAACATTTGATGACGTGCCTGTTAGAAATTAAGCTTAATTTTCTAGCATTTCTATCAAAATAAATTAGTTTTGTATTAAAAATTGTTTCATCTAGAGTGTGTATGTATGAAGATTGAAACAATGTCTAGATACATAGAGTTGGTAATGTATTTTGATAATGTGTGTGTTCATATGCATATGGTTGATAAGTTAGGTGGGGATAGGTAAAATAATTAGGTGGTGATTAATTTGAACCATTAGATCTTTTTAATCACCATCATTCATTCTTTATAGAAAGTAATATAAATAGAAGAGTGTTTCAAGTCATTTGTAATTCAAGAGAAGAAGAAAGAAAGAAAAATATAGAGTTGTAGAAGAGAGAGTTTATAAAGTGCTGATTGAGTTGAGAAGTATAAAATTCTTGAGTGTTCTCCTCTCCACTTTCTTCTCTTCTAATTTTTGTTCATATAAGTTGTTTTGTGAGCCCACCACACAACGAATTGATAACAGAGCCTTGTTAGGATGGTCGTTGCCGGTGGAGTCCTTATGATTCCAAAACTCACAAAGAAAATTATAAAAAATGGAGCATCCAAATGAAGGTGTTCCTTGGTGGACAAGATATATAGGATGCAGTTGAAGAAGAATTTCTTGTACTAGAAGATTTGGCTACTGCAAGTAAGGATGTGAAGAAGGCCGTTCAAGAGGCTAAAGTGAAAGACCAAAAGGCACTTTCACTTATCCAACTCAGTGTGGATGATTCAATTTTTGAGAAAATTGCCCAAGCAACCACTTCTAAAAGGGTATGAGATATCCTTGGAAATGCCTTTAAAGGCATTGATAAGGTGAAGAAGGTTCGACTTCAAGCCCTTCGAAGTGAATTTGAGATTTTGTAAATGAAAGACTCTGAAGAAGTGTTTGAATACATTTTTTGAGTCATTATGGTTGCAAATCAACTTGAAAGAAATGGTGAAAAAATGCCCGATAATCGAGTCGTGAAGAAGATACTTCGATCACTTGATTCAAAGTTTAATCATGTGGTTGTAGCAATTGAAGAATCTAATAATCTTAAGACCATGACCATTGATGAGCTTACCGACAAACTGTAAGTCCATGAAAAGAAAATTAAAAGGAAAAATAAAAAAATCAATTGAGCAAACCCTTCAAGTGAAGATGAGCATTGGAGAAAAGAAGGACAACGCTTATTAGAATCAAGTTGGACGCAATTGTGACCGAGGAAGTGGTCGTGGACATGGTCGAGGTCGAGGAAGAAGTGAAAGCTATCAAGATCAAAATAAAAATTTTGAGTCAAACAAATTTCGATCATCAAAAGATTGAGGAAAAGGTGGCTACAATCAAAGGCGAGATAAAAGGGAGGTACAATGCTACAATTGTCAAAGGTACAAACACTATTCATATGAGTGTCGAGATGAGAAAAAAGAAAAGTCCTTTTATGTCGAAGAAACAAATGAAGTTGAAAATATAGTCATGTTGGCACACAAAGGACAAAATGAAGAGTCAATGCATACATGGTACCTTGATACTGCTGCAAGTAATCACATATACGGTCATGGCACATGTTTGTTGAGATGGATGAATCTGTGATGGGAATATTACTTTTGGTGATCTTTCAAAGGCTCATGTCAAAGGTAAAGGAAAAATTCTCATCAAACTAAAAAACGGAGACCACCGATTCATATCGAACGTAACCTATGTTCCAAGTATGAAAACTAACATTTTTAACTGGGGGCAATTGTTGGAGAAGTGATATGATATCCATTTGAAAAATCAGAGTCTCTATTTGAAAGATAATAAAGGAAATCTCTTGGCTCATATGCCAATAACTAAGAACCGAATGTTCTTAATGAATATGAACACCAATGTGGCAAAATGCTTGGAAGCTTGCTTTGAAAAAGAGTCGTGACTATGGCACCTAAGGCTTGAACATCTCAACTTTGGAAGCTTAAAGGAATTATCCATGAAGAAGATGGTGGAGGGCTTCCATCAATCAATCAACCTGATCAATTATGTGAAGGTTATCTTGTTGGAAAACAACATCGAGAAAGCTTTGCAAAAGAATTAATGTTGAGAACCAAACAACCATTGGAATTGATCCACATTGATATCTATGGACCCATTTAGCCAGAATCTTTGGGAAAAAATAAGTATTTTCTACTAGTTATTGATGATTATAGTAGAAAAATATGGGTTTATTTTTTGAAATAGAAATCTGAAGCACTTTCAACATTCAAAAAGTTCAAAGTCCTCATAGAAAAACAAAGTGAATTCAAAATCAAGTCAATGAGATCTGATCGTGGGGAAGAGTTCACTTCAAAAGAGTTCATAAAATTTTGTGAAGAGAATGGAATTCAACGACCCTTGACTATCCCATTCTCACCACAGCAAAATGGGATAGTAGAAAGAAAGAATAGAACTATTTTAAATATGGCTTGAAGCATGTTGACGAGCAAGAATTTGCCTAAAGAATTTTGGGCAGAAGTAGTAGACTGTACTATCTGCTTATCAAACTGGTGTTCATCAAGAAGTGTGGAGAAGAAGATACCACAAGAAGCATGGAGTGGATACAAACCAAGTGTATCTCATTTAAAAATGTTTGGAAGCATTGCTCATGTCCATGTCCTAGACCAACAAAGAAAGAATATTAATGAAAGAAATAAAATGTACATTTTCATTGGCTATGACCAACATTCCAAAGGGTACAAGGTGTATGATCCTATTGGAAAGAAAGTCATAGTTAGTCGAGACGTGGTCATTGATGAGACGAGTTCATGAGATTGGAGTTTGGAAGCTGACGCGATCTAGAGATCCGTTGAATTTTATTTTAGTATTTTTCTATTTTAATGTTATTTGTTGATGGGCTTTATTAATAAATTAGGCTCATAGGTTTTTTAGATTAGAGTCTGATAGTCTTTAGTATAAATAGCAGTTTGTTATTCAGATCAAAAAAATTACGGACAGAGAGTTTTTAATTAATTCAGGTTTCCTTTCAATTCCTTGAAATTGTGCCTTTCAATTTCTCGTGAATTTCTATCCCAAATCGAGTCATTTCGGATTGGTCCGTGTGATTTGTAACGTATCAATCGGTATTCAGTGTGCTGATTGTGGTCGTTTCTATCGAGTTCAATCCAATCCTACCACATTAGGTCGGTGTTCTTCGCTCGGTTCGCATCTTTAGGATTTCCGGATTCGGGTTCGATTACACCATTATTTTCGACGCGATCTTTGATCACGTCAGTTTGGTATCAGAGCTATTTTGTGTCAGATTCTAATTCGATACACGATCCGAAGTTTAAAAAAAGTCAAAAAAATAATAAAAAAAGGAGGAAATCTGCGCTGCCGCTACCGCAGCACCGATCGAAATTGCAGCCGATTCCACCGCCGTTTCAACCGATTCATGGCCGCAATTGGCCCTAGAACCGCCGCCGCCGCAAGCCCACCCCTCCTGCACCGAATCCCTGCTAGAGGAGGCATTATTCAGCCGCCGTGACGCTGCGAACACCGTTCAGGTTCTCCACTGCCAACCGCATGATTTCGCCCGAAAACTCTCGTCTGATGTCGCCGCTGAAGCCGCCCCAGGCCTTGCGGACGATTAGGTCGGTCGACATCAGCCACAGCCGCGGGAAACACCAGTAAAAAAAAAGCAGCCCCAGGCGCATCGCCGCCACCACCTGCGAATGAAGAGAAAAAAAAAAGAAATTTGGATTGGGCCGGGAGCTAACAGGGTCGGCAGTAAGTCTTGGGCCCGAGTTTGATTGGTCCAGAACCCAACAACTAAAAAAAAAAAAGGATTTTTCGTTGGGTTGAGGAGTCCATCTGGGCCAAGGGTTGAAGGCTGAAACTGCTTTGAGTCAAACTGTCACTGGGCCAAAGACGTGTTTAGGCCGAGGAGGTTGGGTTGGACCAGGAGCTACTGCTGGGCAGGGCCGTCTGTGCTGACGTTGTAAGGCCGTGTTTGGTTACAGTTTATGTTCCCCTTAAGGGCCTATTTGGCTACAGAATTTCTATTTCAAATTAAGGGCCTGTTTGGTTGCTGAATTTAAAAAAAAAAAAGAGGCCAAAAAAAAAAGAAGAAGCAACAAAAAAAAATAAAGGCAAAAAAAAAAAGGGGAGCAACAAAAAAAAAGTAGAGGAATTTATTTATTTATCTGTTTATTTATTTTGGAGTTATGTTAGGCCCGCATTTCAACTTTAGTCACGTTGAATGGCTAGTTAATATTCTGGCCAGGATAATGGCCCTGACGAGACTAAGTTCTTATTCGAATCCCTCTCTGGTGAATCACGAGAAGCGTAGAGGGTATACAAGACAGGAAGACAGATATACAAGACCAGTTATGGTGCGTAGAAGCGTCCCAAGTTACAACATTGGAAAGAGACAGTTCATTGTCCAAGCCACCTGGACGTAGAGGCAGTCTTATGCTAGGCCTAGCTCGAGCTAGGGATGGACATGGGCATCATGTCAGGCCAGTGAGGCAAGATCGACAAAATTACGAGGAGACAAGAAATAAATATACACCGTCAAGGCATTATAATATCAGAGATTATGGATCGAATGTGGATGAATACGATGAGACATCCAAGGTATTAGGTTCTCATATTGAAAGTCAAATTTGGGTGTGTCTTCATTGCTTTCAACGTGGGCATAGTATGAGTGAATGTCGAAATGAAGAAGTTGATACTCATATTGGGATTAGCAAAGTTATGGGAGAGAAGAAAGGCCTATCCATAGAGATGTCATCTTTCACTGAAGCGAAAATTGCAGAGAAGATGCCACCGGAGGAAGTACAACATGAAGATCATGGTAGTGATAGCACACATCTAGAAATTGAAGAAAAAAGTGAACGGAAAGAAGTAACGGAATCAGTAGAAATTGAAAGGAATAAAGTTGAGATGAAAGAAGCCAAAAAAATTAAAGTGGAAGTTGAGGACAGCCACAAGAATGAAGAACAAGCCAAAGATTGGGAGATTAAATTTCTACAGAGTCACGTATACGTTGATCCATTTGACCCTTTGGCAGGTGCTCAGTCCAATTATACTGCACAAGAGTTGACGATAGTCTTATCTACAGAAACAACATATGCATATCTGGATGAGTCATCAGTGCCTTTTTATACTCCTTCATATAGTTTGTCACTGATATTTCTGTGCTGGACTCATAAAAAGATGAAGCTAAAGTTTCAGCGAGGCAATGAAGAGTTAAGAAATGTCCAGAGATTCGTGTTTGATCCAGGAGGACACAAATTCGAATTAAGGACAATTCGCCTTCAAGAGGAGGGGTATGACATGATCTAAAGATCTGTCGAATTTTATTTTAATATTTTTCTATTTTAATGTTATTTGTTAATGGGCTTTATTAATAAATTGGACCCATGAGTTTTTTAGGTTAAAGTCTGATAGTATTTAGTATAAATAGTAGTTTGTAATTCAGATCAGAAAAATTACAGACAGAGAGTTTTTAATTAATTCAGGTTTCTTTTCAATTCCCTGAAATTATGCCTTTCAATTTCTCGTGAATTTCTATCCCAAATCGAGTCATTCTGGATTGGTCCGTATGATTCGTAACATATCAATCGGTATTCGGTGTGCTGATTGTGGTCGTTTCTATCGAGTTCAATCCAATCCTACCACGTTGGGTCGATGCTCTTCGCTCGGTTCACGTTTCTGGAATTTCCAGATTCAGGTTCGATTACACTGTTGTTTCCAACGCGATTTTTGATCACGCCAAAAGCTAAGGAGCAATTCACATTTTATCCAATAAAGGTGAAGAAAAATCAAATTCAAGAAGAAATGAACCTTACAACTTTCTCTCCATCAACTCCACAATCAAGTTCGCAGTCCGAATCAAGTTTAAGATATTCCACATCATTAGATGATAAAAATGCTATTGGACCACAATTAACTAGGACTTGGGATAAAATCTATCAACTTAGCCAAAATCAGAACTTATTTTATCTTTTTGCAGATTTTGAGCCAATCAATTATGAAGAAGCATCAAAAGGCAAAGAGTGGAGGAAGGCTATGGATGAAAAAATCAAAGTTATAAAGAAGAATGACACATGGGAGTTAACCACTCTGCCAACAGGACATAGACCCATTAGTGTAAAATGGGTTTACAAAATCAAGAGGAGTGCAAAAGGAGAAATAAAGAGATACAAGGCAAGGCTTGTAGTAAAAGGATACAAGCAAAGAGTTGGAATCGATTATAATGAGGTATTTGCTTCAGTAGCTTGATTTGAAACCATAAGATTCTTAATTGTATTGGCAGCTCAAATAAGGTGGAAGATTAACCAAATGGACGTAAAGTCTGCCTTTTTGAATGAATTTCTTGAAGAAGATGTGTATATTGAACAACCTAAAGGCTATGTTGTTCGTGGGCATGAAAATAAAATTCTTAAATTAAAGAAGGTACTTTATGGTTTGAAGCAAGCACCAAGGACATGGAACATTCGGATTGATCAATACCTTCAAGAAAATGGATTCAAGAAGTGCCCTCATGAACATGCTCTCTACATCAGCACAAATAAGAATGGTGATATATTAATCATTTGTCTTTATGTTGATGACTTGATATTTACAGGTAACAACTCCAATCTGACTGATAATTTTAAAAAGGCAATGACCAAAGAGTTTGAGATGACTAACATTGGATTGATGGCTTACTACACTGGAATTGAGGTAAAACAACAAGATGATGGCATTTTTATTTCTCAAAAGAACTATGCCAAAGAAATACTAAAGAAATTCAAAATGGATGATTGTAAATCCATTAGCACTCCAGCAGAAGTTGGAATGAAGCTATCAAAACATGTTAATGGAAATCGAGTAAATTCCACCTTATTCAAAAGTTTAATTGGAAGCTTAAGGTACTTGACATGCACAAGGCCTGATATTCTTTATGCAGTTGGCCTTGTTAGTCGCTACATGCAGACTCCAACAAGTTACCACCTTCAAACTGTAAAGAGGATACTTCAATATATCAAATAAACTATTGAATATGGTATGTTCTATCTTGCAACTGGAGATATGAAGTTGAAGGGATATACAGTGATAGTGATTGGGCTGGTGATCTTGACAGTAGAAGAGTACAAGTGGATTTATATTTTATTTTGAAGACACAACATTCACTTGGATGTCAAAGAAACAATTAATTGTAACTTTATCAACGTTTGAAGCTGAGTATGTTGCGGCAATAGCAAGTGTTTACCATGCATTGTGGTTAAGAAGTTTACTTAAAGAACTTCACCTTGATGTGAAAGATGAGACTACAATACATGTCGACAATAAATCAACGATTCCTTTAGCAAAGAATCTTATGTTCCATGATCAAAGTAAACACATTAACACGCACTTTCACTTAATAAGAGAATGCATTGCAAAGAAGGAAGTGCAAGTGAAATATGTGAAGACTGATGAACAAGTTGCTGACATCTTTACTAAGCCACTAAAAAGAGAAGTCTTTAAAAAGTTGCGGCATAAGAGAATGTATTGCAAGGAAGGAAGTGCAAGTGAAATATGTGAAGACTGATGAACAAGTTGTTAACATCTTTTCTAAGCCCCTAAAAAGAGAAGTATTTGAAAAGTTGTGACATCAGTTCAAGATGAGAAAATCAAGCTTAAGGGGGCGTGTTAGAAATTAAGCTTAATTTTCTAGCATTTCTATCTAAATAAACTAGTTTTGTATTGAAAATTGTTTCCTCTAGAGTGTGTATTATAAAGATTGAAATAATGTCTAAATAAATAGAATTGGGGATGTATTTAGATAATATGTGTGTCCATATTCATATGATTGGTAAGTTATGTGAAGATAGGTGAAATAGTTAGGTGGGGATTAATTTGAACCGTTAGATCTTCTTAATCATCACCGTCCATTCTTGATAGAAAATAGTATAAATAGAAGAGTCCTGTAAATCATTTGTAATTCAAGATAAGAAGAAAGAAAGAAAAATATAGAGTTGTAGAAGAGGGAGTTTATAAAGTATTGATTCAATTGAGAAGTATAAAATTCTTGAGTGTTCTCCTCTTCACTTTCTTCTCTTCTAATTATTATTCTTATAAGTTGTTTTGTGAGCCCACCACACAACAGTGCCCTCACTAATGTGACAACTGTAAACCACCACTAGATAATTGTCCATCATGACCCTGAGCTACTCTAACGACAAGGTTCTTGGATACCTCCTTGCTTAGTAGATCCAGGGCTGGGGGTTTGTGGCATTCCTTCCTTAGGTGGCTTGAGCTCTGAGGTCTATGACTAGGTCAGATCCCCGTGGGCCGACTATGGGCCCCTTTTTGCTGGAGTCGCTTCATATATACTTCATTGTAGGCCATACATGACCATAGAGGCATGATTAGCGGGGGCATTATATTCGAAGCATATCAATGTCTCAATCTAGAGAATTAGGGTCATTTAGGTGATCCGATCTAGACATAGAGCAAGGGTTAGCTTGCATAGGTGCACGGATGATAGAATGTTAAACCGAGAGTTGGCTCATGCAGAATGTTAATCCAAGAGTCTTGCTGTACAATTGTTATTTTGAGACAGTGAAACATTTTTTCCTCGGAATGGACCCTACCAATGTTGGGGGATTCTTCTGGACTGTGTTATCAAACCTTGTATTTGGCTCGTTTAACTTTCTATGTTTCCTAGTTTAGTGTTACAATATCAAAACGTTTTTGTCTGCATGGAGTTACGTCATCTATAGCTTGTTTATCTCTTTCTAGTAATGTTAAAACTGCAGCAACTGTTACAGTAATTAGTGAACTCCTACTCCCAGAAACTGCATCTACAATTACACCATTTTTCCCTTTTGGAAAACACCAACTATTAGCTCAGGAATATTTGTCCTTATCGATCACCTGAAAATTAATATCCACTTGTAGAACTCCAGGCATCTCAAGTCCTTGTAATCTAAGTAGGGACATAGAGATTCGATGTTTGGGAATCAAAAGTTTGGTCCAGCATCAACGTGATGAAGAGGATCTCTCAGGAATTAGGACCATGGGATATAAAGCAGGCAGAACCCCCCATTAGCTGTCTTAGTTTCCCTGTCACTGCAACACTCCCATGGGCCTGCCCACTTGTAAAGTCTTGGCACCAACTGCTTTTTCACTTTAACCCAACTGCACCCAATTTGACTGAAAGTCAATTAATGCAATTGAATTCGTTCAATAAATTGATTGAATTATGTCAAGATCGATATTTGGTGAGCACTCTTTATAAATTGACAAATGTTATCGAAATCAAATATTCAGTATTAAATGCTACCCAAATCCAACCAACTCTCTTAATTGCTGCCCATAATTAAAAAGCTCTCTCTAGAAAGAAAATTAATCATTTTTTATTACCTTTAAAAAATCTATTATAGATTTCAAAATCATTTAGTACCACAGAGAAAATTAAACGAACATATTTGTCTTTGCTTGGGTGAACGCCGCATAAACAGAAAACTGCTCTTTTTCTTCTTGCTATTGATTTAGAGGGCGTTTGGCTAAATTTATTTTTTATTCGTGCAATTTAAAAATAGTTGTAGGATGATAGAAGTTAATAAATCTTATTTTAAGAGTAAGCTAATAAAGTATTTAGTGAAACTATCTTATAAAATTTTATTAAAATTTATAAATATAATTAATCATAATTTTTTGATACAATAATAATAAAAGAGAATTGAATACTATTAATAAAATATAATTTAAGTAAATTTAAGTTATTTTAAATATTTAAAATAAAATGGTTTATAAAATATATAAAAATAAGTTGAGAACAATCAACTTATTTTTTAAAGAATTTATCGATTTTAAATATTTTATTTTTAAAATTTATAAATTCTTTTATTAAAAACTTCCAAATCTTCCCGTAGAACTCATGAACTTCTATGTTATGAAAAGTTTACATACTCATGCAGACAACCTTTAGGTAAATATATACTCATCAGCAACATATAATTACCACCGAACACGTTTGAAATGCAAAATTCCACAATCAAAAGGTCTTTCAAAAACGCGGAATCCAACATTAATCATCAAAGTTTTCAAAGCTTCCCTTTCAATTCTCTTACTGACTCCAATGACAACTAAAATTTCCACCCTTCCAATCATAGCACTCTTTTTGTTATTAATCTATTTAACAATTTTTTAAAACTACTAATGACATTTTGTTATGCATTAAGCAGATGACGCGTTAAACACGGAACACTGAACTCAGCATGCTGCTGCTGCTGCTGCTGCTGCTCTTTTTCTCCAGTTTCCAACTAAACACAATTTTTAATGATTGTTACTTTGAACTTCAAACTATGATCACGCCTTCCATCGATTGATTTATATGTAGGGAAACAACAAATATGAGTGCAACAGAAGTGGCATCGTTTGAATGCAAGGAATTTCATGATTAAGCATGCGTTTCTGCAGACCAACATTTCGAGATTTGTGTAATGAATGCTGACAAATGTTATTGCTAAAAAATATATATATAATATTTGGGCAAATATGAATTAATTACCAGTGCATAAATGAAATTATTGTTCGTAAAAAACTCTTGCCTTTTTAATTATCAACCGGAAAACAGATAAGACGAGGATCAAATTTCCGAACAGCTTTGTAAGAACAATGGAGTATGAATTAGAACTTGACGACGACGACACCCAACAAGTGTTAGAAGGCTTTGACTTGGCTGCCTCCCAACTGGCTTCTGCATAACGAAAATTATGTTTATGTAATTTCATTTACTTTCTGACTTCAGATGATTATAGATGTTTACTTTAAAGGAAATCTTATAATCATTAATATAACAATTTTCAGTAATGATTTCCTTTATTCAGTAGTTCATCTATAGTTTTACTTAGTTTAACTCAATTTTCTTGTAATTTTTTATTTTTGATTTCTATGTAGACCGTTTTAAGGGCGGTTCAATAATTTAATTACGTGTTTCGAATTGAGTTTTGAAATGATGAAATCCTGTTTGTAAGCCGGACATGCTTATCCAAACACCATGGTTATATTTAGAAGTGGAGTTTTGATAATAAATAATACTTAGTGAGAGTTACAGTGGGATGAGGGATGAGTGTCTGTTTAGAAAAAAAAATTGATGAAATGAATTGTATTTTTAATTTATAATATAATTTATTTATAAATAATAATAATAATTATTATTATTGAATGATATAATAATATGTATTAGTTATAATTAATTTATAGAATATAAATATATATATATATATATAAAACTGTGAGTTTTGATTTAATTATAAATAAGTATAATAATTAAAAAAGAATTATTTAATTATATATATATATAATTTTTAAATTCAAATTTAAATTATATAATATAAAATATTTAACATTATGAAATTTGATAAGATAACGAAAAGTTTAAAATTTTGTAACAAACACAGCCCATGTAAATCTAATAAAAGAAAAATTATTATTATTACTCCACAGAATACAAAGTCAGATCTGCCGCCTGTCTTATTAAAAGCCATGGCACCATCCCATCAGCATTCTGTACTATTCCACTTAAACTCCCCATTTCCAATGTTCGTTTCGTTTCCCCCATCACACCTATTCTCCTTCACGCATATAATAAACTGAGAACACTTCGCCGGCCGCCACTACATATACTCTGGCTATTCCCCAAAACCTCCGTTTTATTTCATCCACCACTCCATCCTGTCGATTTTTGCCGCAATCGAAAGCGATTCAATTGGACAAAAATGGCAAGTCTTCAGAAATTCAAGATGTTAGCAACCCAGTGCACCGTCGCCGGAAGCCCGACAAGGAGCCCGACCACGAGCCCTGTTATCCACATCCGCCGCAGAAAAACACTCCGAATGCTGCTCGGCGGCGGGGGGAGAAGCCGGCCTCGGCGATGCGATAACGGCTCGCCCGATGGCAGCGACAAAGGGAGCTCTCTGGAGAAGGGAAAGGAACTGTCGGTCAGACACAAGCTGAAGGATTTGTTCGTGGCGTCCCCGCCGGGGTTTGGGGAGAGGGCTTCGGAAAATGTGAGGGAAGGTTTGCTGCCGTCGATCGGCGGTGTAAGGAGGAGCGCGACCCGATCGCTGCGGCCGCTGTCGGCGACGTTTCGGCAGCGGCTGCTGAGGAGAGCTTGGCGACCTGCTCTCGTCGCCATACCTGAGTAAACATTTTGTCAAATATCGTGTGTAATAATTAAGAGTATTGTCCCTCTTTTTTTGGATAAAAATTGGGGTTTGTTTTATTATTGATCTGTTTGAATAATTGCTGCGTATTAATATAATATACTATAACTAAAATTAGATTTAGAAATTATACTTTATAGTTTTTACAATTCCTGGGAGAATTTGACTTGCGATTGATCTCTTCGTTACCAAAATTATGATAATTATTTTAGCTAAGATATCATTTAAGTAGTAAGTAATGAAAATTGAAATTTCTAATTGCTGTGGGTAGGATCTTTGCTATTATGAGTTTTGAGGAAAGGGTCTAATACATTTTTGCTGCTACATTTTACTCTAAAAATACTAGTGGTTCTTTGGTCCACTTCAATCACTTTCTGGCAAACATATTATAATTTTGAGGTCATAAGTAATAATTGTGCATTAATAACTACTTATTATAATTTTTATAGATAATTATTATAATGCAATTAGGTATTGATTTTTAAAGATACGTATAAATATTTAAACTGAGATTCTCTAAACGGTGTACCTAATTTCTAACTATTTTTCTTTTATGTAATTTTGTTACCTTTCATTTACTTTTTCTAAAGAGCCATAAACTGTAGAATTAACATTAATATTGAAGACCAATTAAATATAATTAATGGCTTGAGTCCAATTGTTTATTGAAGAAGACAAATTAGTGAAACCCATTAATAATCTTTTGAGTTATGAAATTAGTGATTTTGATTTTATAAGTTGAATAATGTCTCGATTATTCTCATTGTTTTAGGCAACCTAGAATTAAGACAATTATCGTTGCCTAGTGCCTACTTTATTATTACAAATTTAGCGAGCATCGCATGGTTGGCATTTGCACAATATCGTGCATACAAATAAATAACATTTAGTAAGTTTCTGCATTTTGTTTTGTACTTTGCTCATATAGTTTTTAACTTAGTTTCTTGATCAACTATGATCTTTTCAGTTGATTGATAGTGTACAGATGTGGCAAAAAAATTATTAGGAGGGAAAAATTATTTGTGGAAATTTTTAGTTGGATTGACAAAATCAGTCACATAATTAATCTAATAATGTGCTTGACTTTGTTTGTGATTGACCGCTTTTAAACCCATCATATTAAAAAAATAATAAATCACTAGAATTGTACGCTAAGTTGATCTCTTTCTAACATAATTATAATTTTTTGAATTAAAAAATTTCTTTTTCATTGATATAAGCATTTGCATTTCATGGATGGATATAATTTTGATATTATGAATAATATATATTCAAATATCTATCTAATATATATATATATATTGCGTTCTGACATTAGCTTCTTAAAACTTGTAATTTTGGAAATTCATTTAGGTTTTATTCAAGTTGATGAATTTTAACTTAAGCATTCCAAGTCCATGACCAACAAATTTACACTAATTTCTATGATAATATTTAACAATGAATTCAAATATTTGAAGCATCGGATTTTTTTTTAATTCATTTTGGTTAAATCCCTCTGTCATGAACCTTTTGAAATGGATCATCCTTTTCCAAAATCCCCAATTTTTTTTTTTCAAATATAAAACTAACTAATCTTTTCCAAAATCTTTATAAGCAAAACTAAAACTTGCCACTTTGAATGAAATGATTAACAAGATAATAGATATGATCACAAGATGATGCAAATGGAAGCAACGATAGTCAGCACTCTTAACAAAAAAAGTAAGGGTGCTAGGCAAATCGCAGCCGTCCACTTATGGTGAGGTTAAAAAGATGTGCCAGTAAATGGCCACGTCATTAGGCGAAACAGACAGACAAACACTGGATTGTCGATATCTTCGACCTACAAGCCAAGAAACGGATTATTTATTCATTTTGGAAAAGTTGCTGTTGTCTTAAAGTCGGGTAATTAAATATGTTTGAAAATGAAGTTTAGCTTTTTTGTTAGTGGATTGCTGAAAGCGTTATGACGGATGATGACGACAATTGCCAAGATTTTAAGGAAACCCCATTATATAATCTGAGCTGAAATTGAAGTTGTGTCGCATTTTATTAGTTTAATAAGAATTCGCTTTTTCTAACTTTTCTTCGTCTACTCTTTTCTCATGATTCCAATTCTCTCTAGAAATTGATTGATAAATCAACATCTACTTGAAATTTTTGATGTAGAATGAAGTTATGGCAATTTTTTTTCCTCCTTTTACATTCTCACAAAGGAGACACAATTCGACTCAAATATCATGCTGTCGTAAATTGAATTAATTTTTGAAAAAAATGATTATTTAAAGAGAAAACCAAGGACCCGTTTAAGTTAATAAAGGACTGTTTATCTGATGTTGGATGAAGTTGTGACGTATTAATTTTTTTCTGGTTTTTTTAATTACGTGTGGTTGATTGATTTTGACCACTCCTTTTGCAATTTTGGGCTTTCATTTTGTGGGCTTGCTAAATATTTTCTTGATCTTTGATGGTCCCTCGTATGCATCTACGTATGGTGACATTTTAACTTGCCTTCACGATTTGATTTGGATGTCATTAGCTCGAAATCATAATTAATTACAAGATGTAATAAATTGAACATAATCAAAATAAAAATAATGTATAGCGTTTAAGTTACGCTATTGAAATTAGAGGGCACGCATAATAACAACAAATTGTAATTATTCACTAGTGGCAACTTAAATACAATTTTTGTCACTACTGAGTTTATGAAAATTATAATGAAATGAAATATTTTGTTTTTTCGTTTAATTTATGCATTCAACAGTGATCTTTTTGTCTACTGCCACTTTACTTCATGTCATTGATATGCTTTTCTCGTGTGGTGCCATAAAACCTTGTTTGGAAGATAAATATTCTTAATTGGACTCAATGTCCACCGTGGATAAAGAGCGTTTGACCATATTTTAAATGACATGCATTTCAATATTGCATGGGAAACATGCAATCGACTGATAAACTGGCTTTGGCAGCAGACACGAATCCATTCAAGCTAAAGTCGTATGTGTCAAAAAAAAATAAATAAAAGAATTTGAATTATGAATCCTAAGAACTGCACGGATCTAAACATACGCAAAAATAGAAAAATAACCATCATATGGGTTCAACTTCGATTAATTGCAAGTTTTTGGTGAGCTTATTGTGATTTCTCAAAGCTCACTTCGATTTCAAATTATTTGCTTTTCTACAGACCTGTTGCAGAATTCTAGGATGTAATCCACAAGAGATTCACATCTTGCAATACTGCGATCACGGAGTTGGATGTCTGGCTGTGATGTGATAGTTTTTTATGCCTAAATTAGTGACTTATTATTATTAGTTTTTTTTTATGCAATGGGGGAGAGGATTGCAATATGCAGTTAAACACTACCAAAATGAACTATCATATGCAAATTTTAAAGTTTAAAGGGAGAAAATTTGTTATAGAAACTTAAGAACACTAAGAAAGAAACCGTAAAAAATATTATTTTAATATTTGATATATTAAAAAAAAATTAATTTGGAATTATGCAAATTTGCATCCAAATATAGGGACGAGGAATAGTTGATCTAATAGAGTAATCGTACACACACACA
The DNA here is from genome assembly GCA_019155195.1 of Avicennia marina. Lineage (NCBI taxonomy): Eukaryota > Viridiplantae > Streptophyta > Magnoliopsida > Lamiales > Acanthaceae > Avicennia > Avicennia marina. Next base: position 7,610,261 of record CM032777.1, on the reverse strand, counting down.
CACACACACACATATATATATATTAATCATCACTCGGTCTTTTTGATTTCTCGTGCCACATTGCATCATACATTATTGTTAATAAAATTGTGATATTAAGTAGCTCTTTCCAAAATTTTGAATGCATTATCCTTGTCCAAATGAAATCTGTGACAGTGTGTGAGCGTGCGTGCGTGCGTGTGTGTGTGTGTGTGTGTGAGAGAGAGAGAGAGAGAGAGAGGGAGAGAGCGAGTCATATGTATGACTACATGGTCTGTCCTCTCAAGTGGGCATCACAAATTCTGACCGACTCTGTCGTGTCACTTGAGAAAAAGAAGAATCAAGGACCAATAAAGTAAAGCTACCAACGTAGATTAAGAAGGATGATAACTGCACCGAAGGAGAAGGTCCAAAAGCAATTCAGCAGGCACTACTTTCTTAAAGTTACGTGGGCCGTGAGTGTGAAGCACACTGATGTACCAAAGTCCCAACCAAGTTTTGCCATTTCCCATTTTAAAATATACCTTGTCGGAAAACTCTCTCTCGGCCAGTGCCAGACCCATGATTCGATCGAGTTGTTATTTTGGATAAAGCCTGTTAAATGGCTCCAATTATGGGATACACACACGCAACTAAAAAAGAAGGAGAAATTGTTGTAAAAATATAACCCATTTGGGATTGATTTCGAAAGTGTAATTATCACAATTTGAATTATTTTTTTTTTAAACTCGAACCTGAATTTTACCCAACTAAAAATCTACATGTTTATTCTTTAACTTATACATTTTTAATTTATTAACTTATTCATCTTTATGCGATATTAATTCACATATATACAGTAGAATAAGTTTTAACTTTTTTATGCATACGCTCATATGCAAAATATAATGATGCAAATATTGTAAATAAAAAAAGAATCTCAATTCAAGTGGAAGTAACAATTTTATATCAAACATTTGTTTTCTAAAATTAAAACATTTTCGCGTTTAAATATATAAATAAATAGCTATTTGTTAATAGCATTATTATTTTATATTTAGAAACTTGTGGATATTTTTTCAATATATATATATATATATATATATTATTTTTGAAATTTTTGACATTTTGAAGTTCGTCAAACAAGTCTAACGTGTGTTACTTAAACCCATGTTGGGTCAGTCCAAATAGGGAAGAGTTGGATGCCATGTCTCGAATAAATTTTGTGAGGTAGGCTTGCTTTTTAGGTTTTGATGAATCTCCGTAGCCATCCTCAATAGTTCACTAAATGTCCAAATGTAGCTCTAGCTATTATATTAGTCTATAGTAACCATTAGAATGGGACAACTACAGGATTGGGTTTATATAGCCTAAAAAAGTATTTACGCCTTTTTGGGCTCATAGCATGTGAGATTGTCGTGTCGATCACTCATTTTGGAAGGTAATTTATTGTTCTCAATTGAATATATGGAGCGTGTAACTGTAAATAAGTGAGGCTTTGTTTGGATGTAAATTTTGTTAGGGAGAAAAATTAGGATGAAAATTGAAAAAATATCTAGAAGAAGAGAGAGAAATATATATATATATATATATATATTATGGTTAGCATATTGGAAGTAAGTATTTTGATGGGTGAAATTTTAGTCAAATTTACATCTAAACTCAGCTTAAGAATGAGATATGATTGAAGTGATAAAATTTAATTTATAAATGAATGTCTGGAATTCAAATGGGAGTAAATCCTTTTCACGAAGATGATAATGTATTTTAGTCATTTTTATAAATGTCATATAAAAATTGTTAGGTTGCATACGAACCCAATTATAAGTTTTGATTAGATTGATCAAGTTTGACAGTAAAGTCCTATCAATTAGGAGATCATCCATGTATAATAGTCATTGGGTTTGATTAGATTGATCAAGCTTAGTAGTGAAATCCTATCAAATTTGGAGATCATCCATAAACAATACTTAATAAAGATCTTGAGTGAAACACAACCAAATTAAGAAGGATCGTTTATAAGTTTACACATAGCATATAAATAAGTTAGCTTAATGCCTTGTATATTGACTAAAAACTTTAAAATTATAAATTATAAATATCTACTTATATATAAATTATTTTTCTTTTCTTCGTCTATTGTGAGACAACTTTTTTTCTTTTCTTCTTAAACTCATACTTTTTCTCACAAACTGCTCTTAAGTGTAAGTTAAAATTGGGCCTTTCGACCTCCATTCAACCCCACATTGAGCGTGTCCTTTTTACGAACATATAGGCCTCATTTTTCTTTGGGCTTCATCTTTCTCTTATTGGGCTCTCATTCATGCAAGCTCTTAAGCCTCACTTGTTTAATGTGGGCTAACTCTTCTATACATTTTTCTTTTTATTGTTAGATTCTCCCAAAATCATATAATTTTATCAAAAGTGCTTTTAATTTTTTCTTATCAAATTCAATTGGCTCTCCATGGGATCAATCAGGAAAGCGTTCTTTTCATGCCCATCTATTTTATAAGTTTTATGTGGATGCTACTTGTTGGAAAATTTTAAATAATTTTTCTCACAAACTAACAAATAACATAATATAACAAACTTAACTACATGCTAACTAATACCACATCTTGCTCAAAAACTTAAACCAACATCTACAATATACTTAAATATATCACGAAATCTATTTTATTATTTGCGAATGTCCTTGTTTGTGGTAAAAGGGCATGTCGATTTCTTTCAAGTTTGGCTCCATAATAGGATTTTGCTCTCTTTTTAGTTTTTGACTTTGTCAACGGCCTCAAGTTATAAATGCTTCTGTTATTGTGTACTTGCTTTTTCTTTTGTCTTTTCTCTACAATTCATAACTATATAAAGTAGCACTAGTCTTTTCTCTACAATTCATAACTATATAAAGTAGCACTAACTTTATCAAGTGAAAATTTATTTTTCTCATGAAGTAGAATAGTCTTGAAGAACTCAAACTCGACATGGAGAGATGATAACATCTTTCATATTTGAAGGTCACATCAAAGTTCAAAAAATTTGCCACCATTAAATGCGATAATGTGGTTATTCATCAAGGTTGATTGGCAATCAAATCAGAGCAATATTTTCTTCACATGGAGTCGATTTTGACTATTCTTATTTAAAATTTTGTCTTCGAATGTCTTTCACAATTTACATGCAGAAATCTCATTTTTGAAAGTAAACTTCTACTCTTTGAATAAGTATGAGTGGATTGTTTCATATGCAAAATGATTGATGGCATTTCAATCCTTCTCATCTAGGTTGTCTAGTTTCTTTTTTTCAATGTTAATATTCTTGCCTTGCTAAAAAAGAACATCTAAAACTTTACATTGCCACATGTCAAAATAATCAGTATCATCGACTAGCTTTATCAAAAATCTTGAATTTGACATCACAATCTTTGCTGACATGGAGGAGGAATTTGATGTATCGGCGTTATCTCCATTGATAGCTTGAAGTACCACAAATGTATCCAATTGTAAAAATAGAAAGACAAAGTCTATGATGCACCTATGGCTCAAATGCCACTAGTTGGGATTATGTGCGAACTTAATTACAAATTTTAATTGGACCGTTGAGCTTGATAGAAAAGTTTAACTAAATTGGAAAGAACTATTCGCGAACTAGTATATTAACATGTATATAAGTGGATTTGATATCATATATCAATTCAAACTTTAAAGTTATGGATAATTGGTCAAATATCCACTAAATTATGTATAAATTATTTTCCTTTTGACTTCTAATATGGAACAACTTATTCTTTTTCTGCTCGTTAAATTCATATTTGTTCTCAATAAAATTCTAGTCAAACTGAAATGTAAATACTATAAATATACTTGTCACCACTATGATTAAGAAAGGAATTGACAATAAAAATCAAGATTCAAATACACTCAATTGAAGAAAGTATGATTAGTTAAATAGGGGAACAAACTAATGTAAATAAATAGGGGAACAAACTAATGTAAATTGGAATAGGCATCCCCATAACTTAGATAATGTACAGATATTTATTTAAAAAATGACATAAATGTGAAGGCTTTAAATGATATATGTGTATGTAATAATTGATCTAACTATTTAAATGTTTCATCAAAAAAGAACCAATGCCAGGGAATTTTTACAATATGTCACCTCATTATGTCAATCTATATAGAGAAAACATAATAATGGAGGGCCATTTGTCCAGAATTAATGAGACAACTTTGGTGTAAGTAGTGTAGAATCAATTACAATCATGTAATTATACTCATATATGAATCAAGATGTGTGGACTATGTAATATAAAATATGATAATTGTGTCTTACGGAAAGAAACATGTAGCTTTTAGTAAAGTTAGGTAGACCTATATGATTAAAAGACAAAGACCTTGATACTAAATAAAATACAGCAAATTAAAAAAAAAGAATAAGTTGAAAAAAAAGATAAAAAAAAAGGGAAATTATACAATTTTTTTAATATTGACATGATGCAAAATTGAAGGGTTGGTTAATATTAATTCGCATATAGGAATATAAAATATTAATAAAACAAAATAAAGAAATGCATGATTTTTACGTAGCTTGGCCAATGATTTAGAAGGCTTTTATATATTTTATTAGTGGCATAATATAGTAAAATACAATACAGAATGACGATGCTCTGGGGTCTTGCAAATAAGAATACTTATACATTGAACTCCTTTAAATTCATTAAAAATATTCTCAGTACCATGTAAGTAGATTATTTTGCATGCCTATACGAAATGAGCGATAATTACTTTAGTTGCCATTAGTATGTTTAGTAAATCCTAGAAATAAGAATGTTTCTCCTTTATGGTGATGTGATTTAATTACTCTAATTAGTTCACTAAAGTATAATTCATCATAGGCTAATTTAGTGTTAATCATATAATTTTGGACTATTTTTCAGACTAATTTTTGAGTGTCCATCACTAGGTTAGGTGACACAACTTGAAACTCCTCTTTGGAGGTCATGCCTCTTAACCTACTCGAAACCTATAAAATGTTGTCATCAAATAAAAGAATTATATTACATATAATATAATAACTTTTGTTGAAAGCATTATAATTATCATGTGTCAAAATACGATAACATTTGCCATTGCTTCACTTTATTTTTTTGATGATGTCTATAAGCAATAATGCAATTGAACATGTTATTCACTAACTATACAGAGGCATAGAGTTGGTGCTTGTAAAGACATAAGCATAGGTCTATTATGTGTGCTTTTCTCATGCTTTGCTTTAAGCAGTGGCATAGGTAATTTTCTATTGTGTTTTGGCTTTAGTAAAAAAGGCATGACATGTGCTTGTGTTGTGCTCTACTGTAAGTAGAGGTACACCATGACAGGTGGTTATCCTCTTTTAGTGTTGGAATTAGTGTTTATCACTTATAAAAAAAAAAAATTTAGTGCGCAATAGGAATATGACAGTAACATCTCTATTGTTGTTGTTTAGCATGCTCTTGTACGTTCACTTATGAAGTATGTTCATCTTTTAAGTTAGCTATTCACCTTATTTTTAGCCTTTCTTTTTGCATGCCTTACCATATAAGAGAATCATGTGAGGTTAATTTGACAACTTTCATATTCTCTAAAGTTTGAGCTCTGTTATCAAAAGAACCATTCTTCTTAAGTAACTAGAAAGTAACTTTGACTTTCAAATTCTAGTGGATTCATGCCAAGTTAAAGAAAAAGGAACTTGTGCCACAAATCAACTATAAAAGCTTTTGCAAGTTAATTGCATTTATGTTGTTCAACGTGATCAAAGGAGACCCAATATTTGTTCATTGAGAGTGAGGGTGCTTAGGGTTAGTTTCTTTAATGGGTATACAACTTGGTGTGGGTTTATCTTGCAAAGATGGCCATTTTGGCATAGGGTAATGGTGCTTACAATGGAGCCAATGAGTATGATAAGAATGTGACATGGGAAGTGAAAGATGGTTGAGTAGATTTAGACATCAACCTATCACCATGTTGTGTGCATGCCTTTTAAATCAAGTCTCAAATTCTTCTACGCAGCATTCCTTAGTATTTGTCTAATATTTTCAAGTTGATTTACATAAAAAGCTCCCAAAGTAATACACCATAGTTGTATCTTTAATTTATTTGGTGCATAGCTTTGATCGAAAAGGATATTTTTTAATTTTACTAGGACAAACACAATGTTAAAAATTCTAATATGTAAAAGAAATCCTGATGATAGAGTGAGGACCCAATTTTTGGGCATTTCCTTCTTTCAAAAGGATACTTTGCTTTTGTCTTTATCTTTCAACAACTTGCCTCTTTGAAAAATAATAAATTGAAGGAATAAAAATTTTAAAATCCCTTCTCATGGCTATGAAGCATAGCTTCACATGTAAGTATTGGGTATTCGCCTTGAGGTAATTTGCCAAATTGTTTTAAAATTCACCAATCCAAATGAGACTTAAGATATTGCGACTAAAAACCCAAATTCAATTGCTATTGATCTTGAGTTTTTGATGAGAATAGTAGTAGAATGTTTCTTCTTTCTCAAAATGTAGTAATCCATGAGAAATATATGTTTTTTTACAAATAATGGCAAAGTGATGTGATTAAAAATTAAGATGTATAATTTTGAATTGCATGATAAAATATTAAATAATAATCAAACAAAATAAGCCAGCGCAAGATTTTTATGTAGTTTAATCAATAGCCTGTGTCCATGAAAAGCCTTTTTTTCCCCTAGTTTGATTTTTTTTTTTTTAACGTTTAAGTAATTTCTTTTAACTTTTTACTTGTGTTTCTATCTCAATTATTTTATCTTTTCAATTTCATTTGTAATTTTTATTCCTTTTATTTTAGACATTTCAATACTTTTAAATAGTTTTTGTTCCTATTATTTAAAATATAAAAATTTTGTGATGTACTTCCATAAATATCTTGGCACGATCTAACGAACTATAGGGTCGAGTTTCTTGAGCATGTAGACCAATTTGGTGCATAGGGAGCATGAATCAGCTTTAAAGCATGTAAGGGCATCCATGACATGTCTATGTGGTCATTTCTAGCCAACCATCACGTCATTGGGCGGTTGCTGCTAAAGTGATTGGCTAACTTTGATGGGTAAGCAAAAGCATTGAGATTGATCACTTGAAATTGTTGAGTGATTAAGACTTTTCGAAAGGCTACTAGAATATTGATTGCAAGGAGCTTGATCAGGATAGGGTTTTCTTATTGGACTTCTAAATTTATATGTTCAAGGAATAAAAGCGGCTAGGATAGTTGGATATAGATATCTATACTCTATATTAAGAGTTTAGCCTTAACATGATTACAATTAGTAGATTTACATATCCACCCCTCCTTAAGTTGATCATGGCAAAGCCATTTTCTCTACTATGCATTAGGAGTTTATTTTGTACATAGTTATACTAAGTAGATTTGCATGTGCATTCATCTCTAACTTAATAATGACAAGTTATTTATCATCATCATCATCATCATTAGTATTACTAATAATATTACTATTACTATTATTATTTTTTCTTGTTCTTATTTTAAAAAATCACATTATTTTTGATAAATATACAAAAAATATTTACAACTAAGACATACTATAAATAAAATAAATCAAGAAATTATTTTTAATTTTATATTATATAATTTGAAGCACGCACAAAGAGCGCAACCAAATTACTAATATTAATAATGATTTCAAGACATATACAAAAATTTCTTGATGATTATTGAACAAAGTTTTTCCTTAAACTTGAATCAAATCTCAATTCTAGTGAATCTTTTCCTTGAGTTATTCTGGTGTGAATACTTGAGTGATTCATGACAAATCAATAAACAATGGTAACTTGGTGTGTTTGTCTTCACTGTGTTTAGGTTAGGTAATTGCGCATGATTAGCACAAGTAGGAGCCGATTAGGGTTGGCCTATGCCGATTATCCATCAATTCTTCTACTTTTTTCTTGCCTATGTTGTTTTGATTGCATTAGTTGGCATATTGGGTTTTAATTCAATAGCTAATCAAAGTACTGATTTATTTCTTGTTTTATTCGTTCTTTATTCATTCTTGATGCCTATTGTGTCTTTCCTTCATACTTATCTTTGTTCAAATTCATAATTTTTTTTTTTTGCAAAAATATATGTTGGGTCCATTGTGTTTTGTGTTCTAATTTTGTTGCAGATGACATATAGGACCAATATTTGAGAACAATTCTCCTACAAGATGAGAAAGATGATATGATCCTAAAACCACAGGATCTAGTTCCTTGAAGACATAGACCAATTTGGAGCATTGAGAGCATGAATCAACTTTAGAGTGTAATGTGTTTGTTGAGTCATTTTTTTGCTGACCATCAAGTTCTTAGGTTGTCGCTGGAGTGATTAGCTAAAGTCTACTAAGCAAAGCTGAAGCATCAAGATTGATCACACGAAGTTGTCAAGCAATTGCAAGTGCTTAAAGGACAACTAGAATATCGATCATGAGAAGTCTGATTAATTGCTACAAAACAATTGACATTTCAAAAGGCCTACCATACATACAAATGATCGGTCAATACCCATCGCAATCGACTATGCAATGCGTGTGAGTGATCACAATGCCGTTGGTAAGAGTAGGATTTTTTTATTGCGTTTTTTTTTGTATTTTTAGGCCCAAGTAACAGTGGCAACTAGGATAGCTAGATATTCATAAATTAATGATTTTTTCTAGACTTCTACAAAATTACTTGATGATTATTAAATGATTTTTCCTATTTCCCTTAAATTTGTTTGGGATCTCAATTTTTGAGTATCTCTCTCCAAATTGAGTTATTTTAGTGCGAATGCCGGAGTTATTCACGATATATCAATTAATAACAATGTGTCAATTTTGACTGTTATAGTTTGGTTCATTTGCCTTCATTGTGTTTGTGTCGGACAATCACATATTGATCATGCCAATTTTGGTTGGGTTATATCAAGTATTTATTGTTCCGTTTCTTTTGTATATGCGATTAAGTGATCATGTCATACACTACAATATAAACTTAATTCTATGATAATATTTACCAATTATATAATCGTGCTTCTCACCTCTTCCATATATAACAAAGAAATACAAGATAATGAAAAATATAGCAATCAAGGAGGGATTGAAATGGAGGGGCCACACGGCGCTTACCCCACCATCCCGCGCTATATATCCTCATTACCATAATCTATATCTATATTATCTCTATTACATTATAATGCATGAACACCTCAGAATAACTGTTTTAGGTTACTAAATTAAATTCCAAAAATAACCTTATTTCATTACTACAAAATAAAACGCAAAAATATAAAATAAGAGGCAAAAGTGTAAAGAACTATTACAATGCCCAACTAACCATTTAGTCATAAACTAACACACGTATGGATGTGGGATAACTGTTCCACATAAGAAACTGAAAGGCAATTGCTTTGACGTGTATTTTTCACATTTTGTGTTTCAGCCCAGTTTTTCTAAAATTGAAGGCAAGAGGGCCTTATCATGAAAGTCAAAATTGGCTGCAATTGACTGGAGTTGATTTGGATGCCAAAGTCTGCAGCCTTGTTGGTGGGAAGGTGTTGCTGCAGTGCAAAGGCTAGGAAGGTTTGACATTAGATGAAGTTGACTTTCTCACGTTAAAAATAAGATTGATGCTTTTCTCTCACTCCCCCTCTATTTGTGCAAAAAAATAGCATTGTGGTTTTATGCAAGAAAAATGTGGACTTTCCTTACTTTGGTAGTAGCTTGTGTTTGTTTGGGGAATTATAGAGGCAAAGAACCGTATGGGGTGGAGGGTTTGGAGCCTCGATGAAAGGAATAAAAAAAATAGTTCATTTTATAATAATAATAATAAGCTCTAAAGTTAATTTGATACATAATGCATCACCTTTTTGGATAAGAATTGCCTCAACTTATACTCGAGAATGGAAGCGATTGCTTGGGAATGAAAGAAGAGTTTAAGAGCAAGGAAAAAAAAATTGAAAACAACCAACTGCCTTTGCTTATATCGAAATCAGAAATCCTCATGTATATCATTTTAATAGTTGTTCATTGTAGATGGAAGGGATAAAGTGGGAATAGACTATAAGATATAGCACTTCAGAAGTTGATGGGCTACCATAGATAGAATTATAAAATGGTATCTAAGGTATTGTCCACAACTTTATCTTTTAACCCTTTATTGTTGCATATTATATTGCTGAAATTGCGGCGATTATTTGGATTTTTTTATTTTTTATCATATTTTTGCATTTTTTCTAGTTTACTTTGTTTCAAAAATTATTTTATACAATAAAATATTTGACACACACGCAATGAGTGTGCTTAATACGCTAGTATATTTTATACACTTCTCTTTATAGTTGTCATATATCTGTCAATAAATATATAATTTATTTATAATATTTATCCTCTTCAAAGAAAGATATTATTTTATTAAATTTATTTTTAAGTATATTTTTATAAATGGCATAGATTATTTTTAATGATTCAATATACTTTTTGTTTTACTAGTTACTGTCACTGTTCTATATAAATAATATAGTATGAAAAAGTTATTAGTGCTTAATGATCCGTCATGTGTTAAATAATAATCATTTTGTGATTCTTTATTTGATATCCATATTATATACGTATTCGTGTTGTTCATGAACAATTTAATTTAATCAAATTATATGTACTATAAAATAGTTTAAGAGTATTTTCAATTTTATTTTTATTAATATATATTAGATATGAAAAATTAGTTAAATAATACTAATTTGAACAGTTAAATCCATATGTTGTATATATTTCTTTAGATATATTAAAGTGTTTATATTCTTTATAAAAGATTTTAACTTTTACTATATTTGATTCATCCTTAAAAATTGTTTCTTACAATTAAGTAATCAATTAACTATATTTTCAATAAACTTACATGTATTCTTTAGGACATAGAGTTGGTGAAAATAATATAATAAATGCTTCGATACATAAATGCCGGCAATTTACTATGACAAGTTAATCAAATAATTAAGATGATTGATTTTATATCATAGAAATTATTTTTTAAAAAAATAAATTTTTAAAAAGTTATTTATTTTTTTGAAGTAAATAAAATATTTTTGATTATTTAAAAATTTTAAAAAATATAATTTTCATCCCCAAAATTGAAGATGAGGATATATTCCTCAAAATGGCAACAACAACAACAATAATCAAGATCAAGATACAATTAATTAAAAGTACTATATTATGTTGTACGTGAAAGAAAAATGAAAACTAAAGTCCCAATATGACATAAATTATACTAGTAATCAGTGGATACTTTTTCATAGAGAGATTTTTTGTGGCAGTTTTTATTTATTTTAAATGTTAGATAGTAGTATTTTTACTTAAATAATCATGTTGTATATATATTTTTTTATATTAACAAATAAGGTCAGTTACGAAATTCTACTTTTTAAGTTTCTATCAAGGTTTCCTCTATTTTATATAGTTCGTGTGTGTATTAAAATAAAATACAAAAGTAGAAATATAAAAGGCATAAATTCAATTATACATAAAAGTGTATATAATTCTGTTAAAATATATGTTATTAGAAAATATTTGTTTATGTGCCAGAAACAAACAAATACATTTCACTGTAGTTTAATTTACGTAATATGCAAAATAATATTTTCAACAAACATTATTTTTATTATTTTAATTTTAAAATTTATACTTTAATCTTTACTTCCAAGAAAATCCATATTTTCAGTCAGAATTAAAGTTAATGCGTTCATTTAGGATATTTAAGTGAAGGTTTCAATTTAATTTATTTGTTAGTCTCTTAATTAGGGATTTTAATTTAATTTATTCTAGTTTCCATATTTTCAATTGAAATTTTAGCTAGTATTTTCATTAGGTATAATTTGAATTTCAGTTAATGTTTTAATCAGGGACATTTTATTTAATTTTATCCTTGCTTCTATATTTTCATTTGAAATTTTGGGTATTATCTTCATTAGGTATATGTTCTTTAAAGGATTCTTGCATTTATATCTTCAATTGAAGTTGTCTTAATAGCAGGACTCCATGTTCTATATCCTTTGTATACTTTAATAATATTAAAATACTATCATAAATTAATTTCATGAAATCCATTTTTTTTAATAAACAACTTTGTTATGTTTCTTGATAAACGGAATATATATGCACATATATTTCATGCCAAATCATTAAAAGTTTGTTTTTTTTTTTATGCTTTTTTGTATGAGGCATGTGTGATCAACCAAGGTCATTGTTGCTTTGATGATATGTAACAATTAAAAATTATTAAAATTGCAGCGATTAAGATATTTCAACTTAATCAACCTACAATCCATGTAAACGCCTACTATTTAATTACATTAATTAAATAGTCAACTAAAGAAGAAATTAATTTGATCATTTCTCTATACACACCTGATCCTCTTCTCTACAAATGCACATACATAAGATATGCCCAACATGGAAAACAAAAACAAATAATCCAATGAAATAGTGAACATGAGTTCAGAATATGTGAGTTGAATTAGAGCACAATAGCCCTGTCCATGAATCATTTCTTAGTAAAAATTTTATGTTCCTATATAATAAGGATCGATCAAATACATCAATTAACAATGCTGGAAAATATTTCTGGTGTACATATGGTTGTATAAAATTTGAGTAAACTCAATATGCTTTTGACCTACTTAAATAATGTCCACTAATGTGTAATCTCATCATGGTGCACAAAAGGGGCAAGAATGAACAATTATTTGGAACAATCTTGTGATGCTTTTGCTGCTTGATTCAAAACATCTTGTGCATCTTATTTTTCCTCTGACTAAAGCCGATGTACTTCTAGTGCCCTTTTGTTTTGGGAAAATATCTCCTCCCTGAACTTAACTTTTATGGATCTGTGGTATTGATAGGTCCCCATGGCTATGTTTGGAACCTTCCTTTCAATCTTTGAGCATCTTACCCAATTGTACTTTTAAATACATAATTCATCAAAATTTTCTTTCAAATTCAAATTCAAAATTTCTCATTTGTAATTAAATAATTATTTTTTTTGATTATTACGTCTATTTAAAATTAAATTAATAATTATATTTATACACACATACACTCACATTTTATATATATATATATATATTTAAAAAAAAACTAATAATTATTCTTACATATTATCACATCATCTAATTATTATAATATATTTTATATATTTTTTCAAATAAAAAAATTTAAATATCAAAATCTTATAATCGAATATATTACTTATTCTAACACAATTTTCACCAAACATTATCTCCAATCAAAACCCCCTTTCCAAACATAACCTAGATGCTTTCTTTATCTCATTTTCTTTCACCTTCTAATCCACGGTGTTTCTTCTTGCTCACTCCTTCCACTCTCTTTTGGATGCTCAATACAATGAGTCCATAATTGGCCTTTCTTTTCTTGTTCAAATGTGTTGTGCTAGACTATTCATTGAATCTCTCATTTACTTGAAGATTGTTCAAGCCATGTGTATCATAAGTAAAATTTTTGTTCAATGAGCTGCTAGATAAGTAAAATTTTTATTCAATTAGCTGCCGTCATGTGGTATTTTGTTACATTAAATATCAATTAAAACAAGAAATTTTATTATTTATATTCTAGAAATTTAATCAAATATGATTTCTACATTTAAGTAATAAATGAATTGATATTTTATTACAAATGTGGTTGTTCAATTAAATGGTAACAAGTGTCTAGGTTGGCTAATTAAATCATGCCATGTGTCACATCCTGTAAATTTAGAATGAGAATATTGTTGATTTAGTAATCAATTCATAATCATTCAATTAAAGAAAATGATACTAAATTAAATATTTTCAACCAATAAGACATGGTCACATCGTCAAACATTTGTGGTAGTAAAACATTTTCTACCCTATAAATAGAAATGGATTTTACACTACAAAGGACACAAAAAAAAACACACATCAAGCAAGAAACAGTTTTGAAAGAAGTTCAAACTCTCTGCACAATTTAAAGCCATTCTTGCATCATTCAAAGCGTTCTTTACAAAGGTCTATCAAATTCCAGTGTTTGATCACAATTAAGGTGTTAAACTAGTTGATTAACTTCATTTGAAGCTCCAACCAATATTGAAAAAAAATCAAAGTTCAGGAACTCTTCTAGTTTCAGCCATGTTATTCAAATAACATTTAAACCATTCTCGTGACATTCAAAGCGTTCTTCAAAGAACTCATTAAACCTTGGTATTTGATTTGGAATTGTGGTATCAAACTCAGAAAATAACATTTCTTGAAGGCCCAATGAACTCTAAAGAAGATTAAATTCATAAACGCTTCAGAATATTCAAGTTTTTTAAGTCAAAAGAAGAATTAGAGGATCAAGTTAGAGAATAAAATTTACAGAAATTAATTTGACTCCTATTGTAATTACACTTGTACAAATTTCTTGTAAATAGAAATTCAATTGCAAGATTATTGCTTTCAAGTTTTTAACACGCCCAATGGGACTTCTCTACCTTTTATCTCTTCTTTCGTCAAGACTAAAGAAATTTCAAATAATTAGAAGAAAAACTAAGTCATCCAAACCTATTGCTTCCAACAAGGGCTGCTCTTAGGAGAGGTGTTGTCACAAGGGCTTACCTAAACAATTGACTTATTCTGAGCCAACCTCCATCTCCAAAGTTGTTAATAACTGTCTCTACATGGGCCAAGAAAGAGAAGACACCAAGAATAGTTCGATGCCTTCTAGTCCTCGCTTAGTCACCTCGCCTGGTGCCAATATGATGATTGACGTGTCAAGTTTGGAGGATCAAATTGTAGTTCTAACCAAAGTCATTGAGGGTCTTGCCAAGCACATACAAAAGCAAAACTCTAAGATTTCAAAATTAATAGAAAAAGTGGACAATGCTAGGGTCAGCTAAGTGGAGAAAAAGCCTTATAAAAGCACTGACCTAGAGCCTTAGCTAATATGATGGTTAATATGATTGAACTCACCAACACCCACTCATGAAAGGATGAGCCTGTTATCAATTACATTAACCAATGGATGAGTAAAAGTTTAAATTGCAATGATTGGCTTTTAGAGGCTTCTGACATTGAAATGTGTATCTAAGACATATACTAGAGGTTGAAATTTATCCTACAAGGGATCTAATTCAATACCTTTAAAGAACTAGCTATTTGGTTGATTTGATCCAACCCAACTGTACACCATGCTCAATTGATTTGCGCTCTCCTTGTGCATACGACTTGCTCAACCATGTCAGTCAATCATTCCATATTGCTTGTGTATAATTACACAACTCTCATTTCACATGCCACTTATATACTTGAAACCCTAAATTATAGAGAATTATAAAACATACAAACCTAATCCATAACAAAAAAACCTTAAACCATATAAAAACCCTACTTAAATCATACACTTTCAAAGATATTTTATATAGATAGCTATTTTTTCACTGTTTCTATGTACTGCTTACATATTTAAATAAAATTAATTTCATTATGCCAAAATTACATTTCTTTTAGCAAATCCCTTCAATAATTAATTCCTTATATCACTATACTAATATTTTTTTTAAAAAAAGGTTATAATAGGTTTTTCAATTACAAAATTAATAACTATTGTAAAAATATGATTATCAAAATTCTAATTTTAAATATCACTTAAATATTAAATACTATAATTCAACAAAAACCTTAATAATTATTACTTAATAATACATCTAAATTATTACATAATCATTATACATTTGTATATATATTTTTATAAATAAGGGCTGACCATTCCATTGTTTGAACCGGCTATTTTGAAACATAAAAATAAACATTTTATTTGTTTTTAAAAAAACCCATCTATGTATAAGCACTGCAGAATATGCGGTGTAGGAATTCACCAAACCCCAAACATTTGTGATGTTGGGATGACACGTTCGGTGTATTCCTGTTAAAGAAAAAAAACAAAAACAGAATTCGAGATTAAAGAAGACATAGGTTTGTTTGGTAGTTTCGAGTGAACCATCCAAGAGGCCTTGGATTATCTTGTTAGGTCAACATGGTAGGAAAACGTCGTCCTTATTGTAAGAACCTCGAATTATACGGTGGGAATAATGGATCTTGTTCATAAAGGAGGAGTCCAACGTGATTCTTCCTATAGGGTCTTAGGGTGATCTCGGATAAATCTAGAATTTACAAGAAAAAGAAGCAAGAAATAGGAGCAAAACAGCTTGTGCAGACTTAATGCCCAACAAAAAAATAAAAAATAAAAAAGAAGAAGAGGATTGGGGGTTTCTCAAACTATCTAATTATTTTTTAATGATTTTACATATTTATAATCAAATTAATAATTATATTTATACACACATACTCTGACATATATATATATATATTTTTTTAAAAAAAAACTAATTATTATTCTTACATATTACACATCATTTAATGATTACAATATATTTTATATATTTTTTATAAATAAAATAATTTAAAGATCAAAATTTTATAATCAAATATATTATTTATTCTAATACAATTCACACCAAACACCATCTCCAATCAAAACCCCCTTTCCAAACATAACCTATATGCTTTCTTTATCTCATTTTCTTTCACCTTCTAATCCACGGTGTTTCTTCTTGCTCACTCCTCCCACTCTCTTTTGGATGCTCATAATACAATGAGTCCATATTTGGCCTTTCTTATCTTGTTTAGATGTGTTGTGCTAGACTATTCATCTAATCTCTCATTTCATTGAAGTTTGTTCAAGCCATGTGTAGTTAAGTAAAATTTTTGTTCAATTAACTGCCATCATGTGGCATTTTGTTATATTAAATATCAATTAAAACAAGAAATTTTATTATTTATATTCTAGGAATTTAATCAAATATGATTCCTACATTTAAGTAGTAAATGAATTGATATTTTATTACATATGTGGTAGTTCAATTAAATGATAACAAATGTCAAGGCTGGCCAATCAAATCATGCCACGTGTCACATCCTATAAATTTAGAATTTAGAATGAGAATATTATTGATTTGTTAATTAATTCATAATCATTCAATTAAAGTAAATGATACCAAATCAAATATTTTTAACTAATCAGACATGTTCACATCGTCAAACATTTATAGCAGTAAAACCTTCTCCACCACTATAAATAGAGATGGCTTCTACACTACAAAGGACACAAAAAAGACACACATCAAGCAAGAAGTAGTCTTAGAAGAAATTCAAACTCTCTCCACAAATTTAGAGCCGTTCTTACAGCATTCAAAGCGTTCTTTACAAAGGTTCATCAAATTCCAGTGTTTGATCACAGTTAAGGTGTTAAACTAGTGGATTAACTTCATTTAAAGCTCTAACCAACATAAAAAAAAAAAAAAAAAAACAAAGCTCAGAAACTCCTCTAGTTTCAGCCATGTTATTCAAACAACATTCAAGCCGTTCTCGTGACGTTCAAAGCGTTCTTCAAACAATTCATTAAACCTTGGCATTTGATCTGGGATTGTGGTATCAAACTAAGAAAATAACATCTCTCGAAGGCCCAATGAACTTTAAAGAAGATTAAATCCACAAACGCTTCATAATATTCAAGTCTTTTAAATTGAAATAAGAATTAGAGGATCAAGTTAGAGAATAAAATCCACAGAAATTAATTTGACTCCTATTGTAATTATATTTGTACAAATTTCTTGTAAATAGAAATTCAATTGCAAGATTTTTGCTTATAAGTTTTTAGCACGTCCAGTGGGACATCTTTGTCTCTTATATTTTCTTTCGTCAAGACTAAAGAAATTTCAAATAATTAGAGGAAAAACTAAGTCATCTAAACCTATTACTTCAAAGATATTTTATATAGATAGTTATTTTTTCACTGATTCTATGTACTGCTTACATATTTAAATGAAATTAATTTCATTATGCTAAAATTACATTTCTTCTAGCAAATTCCTTCAATAATTAATTCCATATATCACTATACTGATATTTTTTTAAAAAAATAAGGTTAGAATAAGACTTGTCAATTATAAAATTAATAACTATTGTAAAAATATGATTATCAAAATTCTAATTTTAAATATCACTTAAATATTAAATACTATAATTCAACAAAAACCTTAATAATTATTACTTAATAATACATCTAAATTATTATATAATCATTATACATTTGTATATATATTTTTATAAATAAGGGCTGGTCATTCTATTGTTTGAACCGGCTATTTTGAAACATAAAAATAAACATTTTATTTGTTTTAAAAAAAACCCATCTATGTATAAGCACTGTAGAATACGCAGTGTAGGAATTCACCAACCCCCAAACATTTGTGATGTTGGGTTGACGCGTTCGGTGTATTCCTGTTAAAGAAAAAAAAAAAAAACAAAATTCGAGATTAAAGAAGACATAGGTTTGTTTGGTAGTTTCGAGTGAACCATCCGAGGGGCCTTGGATTATCTTGTTAGGTCAAACATGGTGGGAAAACGTCGTCCTTATTGTAAGAACCTCGAATTATATGGTGGGAATAATGGATCTTGTTCATAAAGGAGGAGTCCAACGTAATTCTTTCTTTTGGGTCTTAGGGTGATATCGGATAAAGCTAGAACTTACAAGAAAAGAAGCAAGAAATAGGAGGAAAACAGCTTGTACAGACTTAATGCCTAACAAAAAAAATAAAAAATAAAAAAGAAGAAGAGGATTGGGGGTTTCTCAAACGCGCGCGCGCGTGTATTGGAAATAAATACATCCTTTGCACGAAGGGTATGCATTTTGAGGTAAAATTATATATTTTTTATTTATATAATATCATTATTTATTGATTATTATAGACAATTAATTTCTATTGGGAAATAATTTGAGATCTATCGCTATAATTATCTAGCAAAATAATGAACTTTGATTTTTTAATTCAAATTATATTATATTTTTTTATGTCATAAAATTAACTTATTTTCTTGTATTCATTTTAAAGCTGTTTTAATATTTTGATTATTTTTGAAAGTGCAGTTATCAAATATTCTGTTATATATTATTTTATTGAATATGTCAAGTGGCCAATAATATCAATTTCTTATTTAAAAATGTTAATTTCTTAAATAACCAATTATAATTTTCAATTACTTAATTAATTAATCTGTCTCTCTATTTTCCAAAGAATTTATTATTAGTTTTAGATAAGTAATCATGAAGTTATAATTCATATAGGTGTATATATATATATATATAGACACACACACCATGTAACTAATCTAAATTATTATTATTTTTTAATTTCTTTGATATTCTTAATCAATGGATAACTAAACAAGTATTTTAGACAAGTTAGAATTCTATTGATTTACTGTTACTAAATATTTATGTTTTAATTAGAATTTAGTTTCTTCCTAACTAATTTTTTAATAATTGTAAGTATTTGACTAAGAGTATCAATGTCTTTTCACATTTGACAAAAATGTGTGTGTGTGTGTGTGTTTATTAAAAATTAGCAATCTAGTAGCAAATTGAGTCGTAATTAACTACTGAAGTAGATGTAGAATTTATAGAGCTTATCTTAGCATGAATCAAAATGAGCAAAATCACTCACACAATTGAAAGATTAAATTGAGAGAAAATCACTATTACATTCGAGGACATGTTAGAACTAATAATGTAGTAACTAAGAATCTAAGTTATATCATAGGTCCGAATAAGAATCAAATTTCCTGTTAGTTAGAGATTGAACTAGGAGTTATTTGATTTAATAGAAAACCAAGAGATTGAGCCTAGTAAAAATTCAAGTTAAGCAATGTAATACTAAGTAAATAGATTACCTAAATTATGCTTTACAAAATATTTGCGAAATTATGGGTTTAAATATGATTTCAAAATTTTCATGAAATTCCTTTCTTTGAAGATGCATATATGTCCCTGTAAATATTTTTGTCTTTATATCAAGAAAATTATTTATGCAAATTGACATTATTCCTTGAACAAAATTGGATGTGAACAAGTATTTTGATACATTTAGGAAAAATGCTCTGAACTAAAATTTCATGTTAAATTCTGATGTTTACAAAAGTGTTATATGTGGTATGCTAATTGGACTAATCTTTAGTGTGGTAAAACTAATTCTAACCCTTCTAAACGAGGTAGAAATCTTTGGCCTTTTAATAAGGAAAGAAGTTGATTATCTTAATTAGGTTTATAGATTGAGACAGTCTTTATTACCGTTTATAACTCTCTCAATCAGAGTTAAAGATTAAGAGTCAAATGAATATCTTAATTGAGATTAAAGATTAAAAGATCTATTTTGGTTAATTAGCCATTTTGATTGCACATGACCTTCATTAATTAGAGTTAAAGACTAAAGTTTTAATCAATAAAGTTAGAACATGAAACATTTGAACTAAGGAGCAGCTTGCATGTCAAAATGATGTTGAAATGAGTTTTTCACTTTCTATGATGTTCATGAAATGTTATTGAGAATATTCTATGTGAAAGTTTTTATTAAATATGGTTTTTTGTAATCCTTTTGTACTGTTTACATTTTTTAAAAATATGTAATCCTTTATTGGATGTTGTCGCTCACAAAATCTTTTTTAAAACCCCTTTCGTGGTTGATAATTTTGAGGACAAATTGATATGGAGTTGGTGAATGAGTTGTTTAAAGAAAAAGGTAGTTTAAGTTGAATACATGTAATTTTAATAAGTTGTAAACTTTACACTTCTACTGTTGTTTGGTTTGACATTATTAAAGAGAGTTTGTGAGGAATTTTAATTTACATATATGTTTTATAGACTCAGTTCAATAAATGGTTTTGTTTCTCTGATGTAATGAACTTTAGTATTCTCAAACATGTTCCGTGTCTGAATTCGGAGTGTGATAGATAATTTTGTAAGTTTATAATATTTATATGTTCATTTTCATTTGTCAATTATGAGAATAAAATTTTAATAACAAATTTTTTTTCTTTCTCGTTTCTTGTACATACTAACCGTGTTATGATTTAAACAATGTTTATTCCATTTTTATATTCATTTCTATTTCAATCTTATTCTATTTATTTATAACAGCCATACCCTAACTAATATACACGAATCACACACTTTATATACAACATCTATAAACTATAGTAGTAGGGTTTTATATAAAAAAAAATTGTACATTTTAGACCTATGGAATTAATGAAAATTACATTAATACTTGTCAAATTGAGAAAAATGGAAAAAAGAAAAGGAGGGAGAGAATGAAAAAGTGGAAATTGTGCAACTTCTTTTCTTAAAATATAAGATTTGAAACCAATTTCAACTAGTAATTTATGTATGGTCCAATCAAAATTAATATCATGACTAGTAAATTACTATTATTATCTAGTTAATATATAGTATAAAACGAGTAATGAATAATATAAAACCGAGTGATCGATCAGTTACAGATGTGATCATAATTGTTTATAGTTAGTTGATTATGTTAAAGATATAATAGGATTTTCGGGGAAAGCTATTAATCAGGGTTTAAGTTGTTTATTTATTTTTATTATTTTGAATCTTTTTCAAGCCATTAAATTTTAAATACTATAGTCAAATAAGTCGAACAAATCAAGTTTCCCTAGGCCTCTCCTTAATATATATATTTTTTGTTTTTATACACGAGAAGTTTGAGTTATTAAGACTCAAACCGATAATTTTGTAACAAAAGTAAATGAATAAAATAATCTATTATATTATGAAACGAATAACATCAATACATTAAATGCATTTTATTGTACAACTATTGTGCAACATAATCTTATCTATATACTATACTCTTAAGTTACTTTTTTTCATTTCTTTTTCTCTTTTCATTAAACTTATTATTTTTTTATATTTTCTTTCAAATTTTCTCCTTTCTCAAATTTCGTTCATTCTTTATTTTTATTTTAAATATTTTTTATATTTTAAATTTTATTAATTTTATTTATATTGTTGAATATATAATAATTTTATAATTAATAAATAAATCTATATGACTTTTATTAATCTATAGTATATAAAATGTGTGAAGGGTAGATAGTAATCATCTTTGTCCTCAAAGTTAAAATATATATGTAATGAATTTCAATATATTTATATATTAAAATACACATGCATAGAATGTGTGGTATAGCTAGTATATATAAATTATATAGATCTTTTCATATTCCAAAATAAAAGAATAAAAACATAACATGAGCTATGTTTGGGAGAGAGATTTTTGTTAAAAATGATGTTTAGTAAGAATTGTATCAAAATAAATAGCATATTTAATTGCAAGATTTTGATGAGATAAAAATTTTGATTTATTTGAATATATGTTTAAATTATAAAATAATGATTGAATGATATAATACTATATAAAGATGATAATTAATTTATAAATAAATATAAATATAAATATAAATATATAAATAATATATATATATATATATTAATCTGGTTATACATGTGTATTATGATTAAAATATAATTTGTTGATAGATATGTGTGCAAAAGAGAGAAAATTGAATTTAAACTTGAATAAAATATTATGACTAGAATGTTTGGTAGTTATAATGTTAGCAAAATAACTAATTATATATATATATATATTTTTATATCTTTTAGAGAAAAAATTTAAATTTAAATAATTTTTTTTAAATAAAATATCTGTAAATTTGATTGAATGGACGAGGATTGAAAGTTTGGATTTCAAACCAGTGCTGATATATTTCCACGGTCGCAGTATAAAGTCGCCGTCAACGGACAGGCGTATCCACCGTTGCCGCTTGTATCCTTTTTCCTCTCTTACATGCCTTGGAGCCTCGAATCTCATTTGTTTCGACCTTCGAGTAACCCAAATCCTTGTTATATTAACATTCTCTAGATTCTTTTGAAAATTCCGCTTCCACTTCCCCCCACTCTCGGTCCTCTTATCCTTCCTCCCACGCGCCGCCTACCCGCCACCGCTTTCCATACCATCTTCAGAAAGGAGACCTAAATACCGAAAGGAAAAATTAGAAGGAGTCTACTAGGAAGAGAGTTAGTCGCTTTCTTTATGAATTTTGCGGTAAATTTAGTCAGCCGCCGCAGAAGGGGAAATTGTTGTGGTGTTGCTGTGGAGGAAAAGAATGGGCGGGGTGACGTCATCGATCGCTGCTAAGCTCGCCTTCTTCCCGCCGAACCCGCCTTCGTACACAGTGGTGGCAGACGAATCTCGGGGCGGAGCATTATGCATACCGGAGGTGCCGAGGAGGGAGGAGGTTGACGTTTTGAGGCTGAAGACGCGAAGAGGGAACGACGTCGTTGCGGTGCATGTCAAACATCCCAAGGCCACCGCTACACTGCTCTATTCCCACGGTAACGCCGCCGATTTGGGTCAGATGTATGAGCTATTTGTCGAGATTACTCTCCGTCTTCGCGTCAATCTCATGGGGTAATTTTTGATTTCTTTAGCTAATGTAAGAGAAGTGAAATGTATCCTCGACTGGTGTCTATTATAAAATTCACTGTTCCATGGCTTTTGTATTTTTCTCTCTCATTCACAACCAATTCCTGCAAAAGTCGCATTCCCATATATCATTAGGAATTGGAATGAACGAACAAAGCAGTGATGCAACTTCCGAAATGAACTTAGAATGCATCATCGATGTCAGAGCAGGGTTAGAAAAGAAACATTGAAGATTACGCTAAGAAGGTAGAAATCAAGCAGCTATGTTTGATTTCAATTTTTCCCGTAAAAAATATTATAATTATTATATTTTTTAAATTTTATTTCATTCTCTTTTTTATTTTTACACACTTCTCAATAAAAATTCAATAAAAATACCTATAAAAACACACACTTAAAAATTAAAACAAATGTAGTCATGTTTTGAGAGTCTTAAGAAATCGGATTTTGTAATAAAAAAAGTAGCTTGGCACTTAGGTCCGGCAAGCTCGATGAAGTTTAGGCATTACCCTCATTTTAGTAGGTTTTTTTGTTGTAAGTGAATTATGAATAGTCTTAACAAGAGTGCATTGAGATGCCTCTCTTTATACTTTGGGTCTTAAGTTCAATGGTGATCCCATTCTTTTTTTTTGGTTTTTGACTTCACACATTTATATGCTTCTTTGTTTTTTCTCGTTCTCGTAGAAACAAATTTTGTTAACTTCTGGGAGTATGGTTTCATGTGTTAGTACCTTTAACAATGTGAAAGTAATATGCAATGAAACATCTCACCCTGATAACATTCCCTCATGATACTCTACTCAAAATACATTCCCCATGATGTGCATTTTCTCTGGATCATTGTTTTTATGCATCTTTCATCATTTAGTGAAGTAATCCAAATTGAATATTCAATGTTTATTGATGGAAAAATGTACTTTTCTGACTTGATCATTCACTTGAAACTTCAGGTATGATTACTCGGGTTATGGGCAGTCCACTGGAAAGGTTAGATACTACTTTAAACTGCAGTAGTTAGACTTTTGGCTCACTAGTTTGTCATCATTGGGGACCTTCATTTTACTTTCTATTGAACTGCTTATTCCTTTGAGAATCACTTTCTCAAATTGGAAATCATAATAACAAAAATAATTTAACGTCATCATTCCTGGTCCTAGCTTTTTGCTGGTAGATATGCTTCCTTTCGTCCATAATTTAATAATCTCTTTACCTTTATTTGGTGCATGCGATATTTTAATGTAGTTTCACATACCTGGTTATTTTTTATTGGGAAATCACTTTATGAAATTAAAATTATTTATTCATTTATTAAGTATAGTCAGTATATTTACCATTTGAGTTCTTATAGGTTCACATGTACTTGTATTTGGTTTCGTTAATGCGTGTTACCTCTTCTTTTCAAGTAAAGAGTAAACGTCTAATTAAAGGAATAATTCAAAATTTGGTATTTCAAATGTTGCATTATTTCATGTACAACGATGAAAATTCTGAATGAATAAATATATTAACTGAAATGTATATTTTTTTTGTTTCTTTTTTGGAAAATATGAAAACAAATTACAAAAATAATTCAAAGGAGAGCAATCATAAATGATGAAATTTTGTTAAACATGAGAAAAACATTGACAACAAACATCAAATCTTGTATAACTATCTGTCTACAACTCTTGGTATTCTCTTAGGTTGCATTTAGATTGATTAATTTTATTTTGATATAGGATTTAAAAATGTGGGTTTCAAGTGACTTACGTTTTATGTGATTAATAAAACCATTATAATAATTGTGAAACACTTAACTTTGTGCTTAATGATTTGAAATAATAAAACTTGACTTCAAACTTTTAGCTCTAAAGTATTCGATTCAAACCCCACTTTTATTGTATGTTTAACTATGGTGATATATGATAAATGTTAATAGGTTGAGATTAAAGTAAAACTTTTCAACTCATAATGCATCAAATCGTGCTTTTAATTCTGGATTTAGGTATAACAGTTATAAAAATGGTAATGCAATATCTTGAGGCTAATGAAAAAGATTGTGATATACAAATTTATACAGCAAAGATGAAATTGGTAACTGACAAAATAAAAAGAATAATTTTAGGTGAAAATATATTGGGACAAAAATTAAAAAAATGATAAATAAGATTATGAAAACGAATCGAGTTAAAATCTAAAACAATATGTATTCTTGGAATAAACTTAAAATGTAAGATAAAAATAAAACTATTTGGAGTAAGGACAATTTTGGTTTGTGTTAATTCGTATTATTAAATAATTAAAATTATCAATTTCAAGAAATATAAACTTTATTCTTACAGAAATTAGATTATAATGCATAAGAAATATCAAAATTTTAATAGTTAGTTTTAAAATATTATAATTTATACGTTAGTATAATTAATAAAATTATATAATTTTATTATATTTTAAATAGATGATTCTTGTTAGATGATAAATTATAAAATGATATATGTATGCATATACTTCAAAATGATATATTTTAAATTTTACATGTACATGCAGAGTATACATATGCTGTTAGTATATATATAATTTGTACTCTCCCTCTTTAATATTCTATGTTCATAATCACCTTTACAATTTCTCATTTCATAGCCGAAAATGAATTACTTCCTTCTAAAATTGAATTTATATTTAATTAAGTATATCTATTTTTTATGTTATCAATTGTATACAATGATGCAATAGAATTTCAGGCAAATGATGAAGTGCCTAAAGAAATACAATATCATCAAATGTAGATGATGTGTTCATAAGATTGTTAAGCATTAAAAAAATAAATAAATAGATAAGAAGATGAGTTCACACACCTTTCTGTTGATCTTAGTTGTAGGTTATTACGATCAAATATTAAATGGATGCAACAGAGTTAATTAGAATTTGAGGCGTTGAGTTTTAAATTATGTCCCAGCAGATGCCATGCCTGTCCTAGTTTCTAGCATGTGTGTATGTATATTAGAATAGAGTATCAGTGAATTTGTACTTCCCCAAGTGCTTAGATGATTTGGTCCTTCCATGTTTCATTGATGCAGCCAACTGAATGCAACACATACTCAGACATTGATGCTGTATACAAATGCCTCAAGGAGCAATATGGGGTGAAAGATGAACAACTAATATTATATGGTCAGTCTGTTGGTAGTGGTCCCACTATTGATCTTGCATCACGTGTACCTAACTTGAGAGGTGTCGTCCTACACAGCCCAATTTTATCTGGGTTAAGGGTATTGTACCCAGTCAGACGAACATATTGGTTCGATATTTACAAGGTAATAATTTAACTTACTCTCTCTTCTGTATTCCTGGTGGATGCTTCTACTATTTGACACTCAGCTGTTTTCTTGTTAATTACAGAATATTGACAAAATTGGTGCCATAAACTGTCCAGTTCTTGTTATTCATGTAAGTTTGTTGCTTTTCTTATTTTCCTTCCTAACTTACTCCCTCCATTTGGTATCTTGATTGTTTTTCCTAAGACATGTAGTGATATCAGCGTGATTGCTAGCAAACCTAATTTCTCGTTCTGTTATTGCTTCTTGACAAGGTTTTCAAATCCGGCCTGTACTTGCCGGTTCAATTGGTTTGACTGGGACCGGTCGGTTTTCCAGTTTGGGTACATCCAAAAACCGTCCTGTCATTTGAACTAACTAGTCAAACCAGTCAAAAACCAATTTTTATTAATAAAAATTGAAAAATGAAAATAAATAAAGTACTTTTTATATTTTATTAAGATTTGATTTTTCCCTCCTAAACAATTTATTATTATACATATAATTTTCACTGTCTATTTTCTTACTTGTATTATTTTATTCTTTTTATCTATATATTTCTTTTAATTTAATTTATTTTTTTAGATTTTTATAATATTTTTTATTTTTGTTGAATTATTAAGTTTTTAATGTCCCATCTAAAACTTATCATTAGATATATTAATTCATGGACAGTAATTAATTTTATAATATTATCTTAATATTATTATATGTGTCTACATAATATTATATATAATATAATTAAATTGATCAACCAATTTTTGAAAATGGTTGAACCAGTGGGACTAATGACCTAGTGAAAGTTAGTTCTCCTATTTGATGACTGGTCTGGTTTTAGGAACATTGCTTCTTGATTTTCCTTCTGTGGGGTTACTTGTAGTTGTAATTGTAATAATGCTTTTAGATAGAACTGTGACTATACTTGCACATGTTAAGCAGTAAATCTTACGAGTGTGAATAGACCACAAGAGTTGTCATTGTAAACCGGGATAGGCTTTTTAAAAAATTAGGTTTCATCTGAATTGTATACTTCAATTGTGCTCAAGGCTCTCACCTAGGCACGCAGACATCAGGATTTTGGGTGGCTCCTTTTCTGGGAGTAGGCTCACACCTTGAGTAAGCTCCTTCCTTCCATGCGTCTGATCAGTGTTGGAATAGATGACGAGCTTTATTATGGTAAAACTGGATGGGCTTTTAAAGAGTTGGGTTTATCTGAATCATATTTATATTGTTCAAGGTATTCACCTAGGTGCCTAGATATGAAGTTTTTGTGTGGCTCCTGTTCTGGGAGTAGGCTAACAATTTCAATAATATCCGTCGGTCCCTTGCGTCAAGCACAATTTGTTAAGGAACAGGCCTGAAGTCAAACAAGAATGTAATTGAATTTAATAATTTATAAATAAAACAGAAAGTGAAAATATGTAATTGAATTTAATAATTTATAAATAAAACAGAAAGTGAAAATATGATTGGGCTTCTCTTCCTCATATAGAACAACTACATCTCAACCCATTTCTCCACTAGAACAGTGGAGTTATCTTTTTTTTCCATCTATTTCATGTCTTCATCCTCTTTTTATTTTTCTTTTCCCTTGGGGTCGTCTCCCCAAGACATTGTCACTTGATGTCCTCTGCTTTTTTGTTCTTTTTTTTCCCTCTTTTTGTATTCCTCTGTTTTCTTCTCTCTTTTCTTTATTCCTTTCTTTCTTTTGTTCTTCTTTTAATCTTTTTCACTGCTTCTAACTTCATTCTCTTGTATTTGCAAATTTCTTGAACAAATATGGACTTTGTTAGAATCACTGAAATTTACTCAATTTTTTGTAAATTTCAAAAGTGTGACAACTTGTCGTTTCCTTCTGCAGTGATTGATGACAAATTCCACTGAACTATGACTTACAATAAACTGGCTGAAGTGAAAAACAGGAAAAAGATGAGTAAATGGATAATAATGAAAAAACCTTAAGACTAGGCAAAGGAGAGGAGCAACAAAATATCAAAGCCAGATAAAACGAAAGAAGTGAGATGAAATTATATTTTTTGCCTCTCTTGGATTTCAGAGTTTGGAAACGCTGCAGAAAATAAGGAAGGCATAACAAAAGAAGTGATAAGTAAAGCCAGGGGAGGAAGAAGAAAAAAGAAGAAAGAAAAAGAAGAGAGTTTCAGGAGCATGACAGAGACAGGAAATAGAACTGGAGAATTGTATATTGGGCCAATCTGCTGGTGTTATGGAAGGTGGAAGTGTCTGTGGGAAGTACATGGGCAGTGGTTGGTGCTGAAGAACAGTAGATGTTCTTGTTGTTATTCTCTTAGGATTACATCAATAACTATAAACCACGAGAATTTTACTTTTGTAAGGTGTGCAACTGAGCTTGAAAATAACTATGCGCATTGACTAGAGACTGGGGCTATGTGCATGCCTGGGATCCGGATCCTCTTAGAGATTTCTACAAAATTCAACTAACCTAAAGACCTAGAAAATTGTTAATGATGCTCCTAGAGAACTTGGGAGAGGAAAGGAAACTTGGTCTGGGCGACAGATACAGAAGCGGAGTTGCTATCTATATATATCCTTACTTTATATAAAAATATTGAACTTATGTGTTTGTGCCCCTTTTGAAAAAGCATTCATGCTCACAACTATTGATCTTTCATAGAAGGAAACCATTTATTAAGAGAAAATGCACAAGGTGCAATTGCTTGGAATCTCATTTTCATCTCAATGAGAAAAAAGTGAGATGGAAGAAAGTTTGGAGGGGTTAGATGCTTCTGAAGTATGTGTTTGGATATGATATAAAAGATCGATGGTAGTTGATGTCATGTTATAAACTGTAATGATTACAATTGATGTGATGTTTTTATGGATGTAGTAAATTGTATTTTGAGATAAAAAAGTCTAGCAAAAACTTAAAGTTTATTAAAGAAGTATCTTGTGAGATGAAATGTAATGAAAAAAGTTATACAAGAAAAGACAGCTTTATATTCCCACATCACCTAAAGTAAGACATAATGCAACACTAAATAAATGATCTTAATAATACCCAAGCATGAACACTTGCTCTCATACTGTGCTAAGAGCAAAAGAACTACATTTTTATTAACTTTAAGTGCAAAGAACTAATACTATCTTTGGTTTCATTTGTCCACCTAAAAATACACACACTTAAACGTTATACTTTTTAAAATTTTTTTCTCTTTTTTATTTTTACACAGTTTTTGTGAAAAATATGCATAAAACTGCGCACCCAAAAATCAAAACAAACATAAGCTACGTTTTCATTAACATGATGATGATACAGAGAATTTATAGGTTAGTGTAAATATGTTTCAGAACAGGTAGCACACTATTAACAATGCAACAAGTTGCTAGAAAATTTAATTTAATATTTTTTGGTACAGCATCTAAAAGACATAACTAGTCTTGTTCCAAATAAAAGATTTTCATAATATTTGATGTCAAATCCTACACTTTCTAATATTATTGCAAATATATCATTCATAATGATGAAAGTTCAATCTATTTTTATCGTATATCATGTCATCTACAATTAACTTTATACTGTATTAACTCCTAATTACCACAAGTTTGTTCTCATTGTAGAAAGACATTTATGGTCTTATTATGAATGATATAAAAATGATAATTAGAATCACACAAAAATGATATATTCAATGAAATTGTAACTTGAAATATTTAGCACTACTTAGAATTCTACACCATTGCTTATTTAATAAAAATTATCTCTGCATTATCTAAAACATCAGATAAAATAAAATGGTTGTCATATTATTTTCAATCATTTCTTTAACATAAAACGTGTTAATATAAATTGTATTTTCTGATAACGTAGAGTACATTAGATGATTATCAAGTGGTAGCATGAAAATTTGCTTTAGTTGATGTATATGTGGACTAGATGTATTACTGGTTCATTAATTCTTTTCACTGTTAACTTATGATTTCTAAGTTTAATATAATTCAAAATTCAAAATTTATGAAAAGCACAATTGATTCAATAATAAAAAACTCTAAAACCGAGAACAATAAGTTTTGGTGGTAGAAGAAATATCACCATGATGTGCAACTTCTTTATAGTATTTAAAATAGTAGCATTATCAAGGCCAAGTTCCAAATGTTTGTTGCGCCATTCTCTGCAAGTAAGAACTGAGAGATTATTGGTTGCAGTTTTATGCAATTATGAAAGTTGTTTCTTTATGAAGTTTAGAAGAAATGGTAGGGGAAGAAGAAGCAATTACCAAATTCTATATTATTATAGGATGTAATTTTTGTCAATCAAGAATATGAGTGCTTATTTTATGTAAATAAATTAGAAATTTTTTAATCATGTTACAACTATTTTAACAAACTAGTTTTTACTTAAAATTGGTATTTATTCCTTATGTTTTTTCTGGAATAAGATTGGAGGTTCCTTTATGTGAAATTGCCATTAATTTATGTTTAGGGGAATCCTGAACCTCCAAGACTTTACAGTTCTGATCAATCTATGTCATGCTGAATATCAGAACTGAGAGGGGGGACTGGGGGCAGGGTGGGAAGGGGATTTCAGGATAGTAGGATTCAGGAGTGGCTTTGTTATGTATAAACTTTTGGAGATGTTTGTAATATACAACAGTTGTTGTTGAAAGGAATGATATTACCCAGTGCAATATTGTTCTTTCTACTTTGGTTAATATCAATGGCATATCTAATCGAGTGCACCACTGAATGCAAACTTATCTGGAAGCACTTGAACGATGAGTGATGGTAGTTGGTCTTGCATTGAAGTGAATCATTGCTAACTATTGTTCCAAAACCAGGGAACTGCTGATGAAGTCGTTGATTGCTCCCATGGGAAGCAGCTTTGGGAGCTTTGCAAGGTAAAGTATGAACCTTTGTGGATTAATGGAGGTGGGCATTGCAATCTTGAACTCTACTCTGAGTTCATTAAACATCTTAAAAAGTTTGTGCTGGCTCTTGGAAAGTCAAAGCCAGCAGCGAATGGTTCTGTAACAGCATCACTAAATTCAGAAACTAGGACAAAATCTGCTGAAGGTGGTGCCACGGAGACATTTGAGTTGCCACCAGATCTTCCAGAAATTTCTAGAAACAGTTTGGACAGCCAACTTGACAAGTCCAAGAAGTCGAACAAGCCTGAAAAATCTAGAATGAGCACAGACCGTTTATACATATTCAGGAGGAGAAGAAAAGGCATGATTCAGTGACGACTTGGGACGAAACATATTTGATGCAACTGTATCACCTCAGAAGGCAACGGAGTAGCACTGGTTTCTGTGTGGATGGACAGCTTATAACACCGAGTGTGTCTCCTGTCAAGTGGCCTCGTTTAGTAAGTCATCCCCATCACATTTCATCTGACCTGAAGAAAATAAGAGCTGCATTTGTTTTACATCTTAAAAGTTTTTTTATCTAATTAAATGCGGGCAGCTTCTAGCTTTGGTTGTATCATATCTGCAAAAATCTGTATATTTGTATCCATTGATTCTCTTCCCCATTTTGTGCTAGAAAGATGGACTGAGTGTGATCCTGAAACCCTGTGTTCAGAATATCCTTCTCATCGTTTTCAACCTCAATTATATGCAGTTCTTTTCTTAATGGATCAGAACTGGGACAGATTCTGTTACTTCAGTCGTGTTCAATATTTCGACGCATGATGAGCTGTTACAATGCTTGTAGAATAATTATTCGTCAAAGGGGTCCTTCCTGAGGCTGATTTTGGTCTGATATGGAAGCTTATATCAGCACTTTGAATGTGCAGTAGCAATTGCCCGGAACGTGATTCAGTGGCAAAACAAATTCTACGTTTGTTTTGCCTTTTAACAGAATATTCTTTTCAAATTCTTTTAACAGTAGCAATTAATTAATTAAAGTGAACTTGTCCTCTGGGCATGTCAACCCAGGCTTCGTACTCAACCTAGGGCGATGTCAAAATGGAGCCGTACGATGATGTCGGGAGACGAAGCAATATTAAAATGGACACAATGAACTGTTTCTACACAAATTCTACCAGCAAAGAAATGCTTTCTGCCCCCAAGAAAGTAGATGATTCCATGCTTGGAGTGGAAGACAGAAGAGCAACAGCAATGGTGAGGATTTTTGGAGTCTGCAATCCATGCAAATTCCAACTACGCCATTCCTATTTATCCTATGCTGTCGGGGCAAGAATCTTCCCCTTGGCAGTCTGTCAGCTTATGTGGAGATGGAAGCTTTATATGATCGAAAACCGTGAAATGTTAAGAACATACTGGGCATTTTGTCTTCTGCTCATTCTCATGGGTTAGCTCCTGAAGGCACGTCGGATAGTTTATCGGAGATTGGAGCCTTGAAAATGCATCATCGCTACTCTACATTCTCTTTCATTTTCTTTTCTCATGCACTAGTAATTTAACACACTTTATGTGTGTGTACTTATATATTTACACAATATAAATTAAAAATAATTATTTTGTTTATTTTCGTTGTACAGTGTATTTGCTTGTTTAAAAATTTAATCTTATACTAATGAAAAAAAATTAAAAAGAAATAACAAGAAAAAGAAAAAATAAAAATGATAAAAAATGTAATCTCATCACTATAAAGTTGAAAAAGGGTACATATGTAAATTTACTAAATATAATCTATGTAGCTCAAAAGTCTTAAGAATATAGGTAGGTAGATAGATTAAGCATGCATGGGTGGTTGTAATAGTGAAACAAGGATTTTCACATTCTGATCATTGCCAGCATAACATTCAGGAAAGACTCATTCTTCTGTCACCAATGGACAGATTAGGAAAAATCAACCAACCTTATTTGTAGTTACTTGCCGACTTCACGTCAAGTCCACGAAGCTTCTTTGAATGTCATACCTGTGTTCGTTGCGAGCAATGTGGAAAACTAATACATCATGAGTCTAACTTAGTGATCAATTAATGTTTCTGGACTCACAGTAATAATCCTTGAAATAAATGATGGTTGAGCGAGTTATCAGTGATCCCAAAATGCATCCCGACTCCAACCAGAAACTGCTTCTCGTCCTTTTCTCATCAATATGTTGTATTCCGTGTTTCTTCTGTCAAAACAATCGGCGACGCGAAACAAGTGGCCAGACATTATTAAATTCTACCTCAAAACAATATATCTATAATGATAAATTTTAACTGTGGTGTGTTTATATAATTTTATCAATCTATAAAGTGATCTTTTTGATTGCAAGAATGAAAGTGTAGAAATAGCCTACGATTGGATGGAAACTTTGTTTCACAGAAAAAATTTTCTTGAGGAACAATGAGAATTTTTTTTAAAAGAAATGAGATAGAAAAAGGAAGAAATTATGTGAATGGATAGTGTTTTGAAGATAATGAAATGATTATTGTTATGTGATGGGTAATTATTTATTGAAAAGTGTAGTTGATGTGGCTGGTAGTTATATATATTTTTGTATATATATAAGATGTGATTAAAAATTATATAATTATTGGTAATGTTGTAAATATTTATTTTAGTAATGCAGTGGTTAATATTAATATTATTGTATTGTTATAAATATTACACTTATAATTTAACTAATCATTATTATTGGTATGATCATTATCATTAGTGTTAGTATTTGTGTTATTTTTAATTTTTATTATTATAATTGCAATCATTATTATTATTTATATTGTTATTGTTGTGTTGATTTCTTGTCATCGTCATCGTTACTTTGTTAATTAAATTATTGAAAAATTTAATAAATTATTAAATTATACTAAATTTCATAATTTAATATCAAATTATTAAATAATTTAGGTATTAATTAAATAAAGAATAATTTAAATATTAAATGAATAAGGTAATAATTAAAATCAATAATGTAAAAAATTAATAATATTAATATTAATAACATAAATAATTTATTAATTTAAATATTAGATAATATTTATTAATAATATTACTAATTTAAAATTTTAACTTATCAAATAATTCAAAAAACGGGTTAGTGATATTAAATGATTTAGTAACATTACTATTAATTTAAATATTAAATAAATAACTTAATAATTCAATTAATAACTTATATAATTTATTAATTTAAATAGTAAATATTATTTATTAATAATGTTACTAATTTAAAATTTAAAATTATCAAATAATTTAAATAACAGGATAATAATATTAAGAATGAAATGAAGGTGGATAGAATAAGTCAAACATGGTGGCCGAAGAGTTTTTTCCCTTTTTTTCCATAAGTTTGCCCCTTTCTCTCACAGGCCATATCTCAAAAACAAAACTTTCCAAGATATGAAAATAGGAGAAATAGACAGAGCATTGCCAACCGTTCATTTCCGAAGGGAAAGTAGATGCCGTTTGTGTGGGTAAGAATCCTGTTTGAACGGATCTTTGCCTTAGGTCGTTGGTCTTAACGGTCCACCCTACACGCGGAAAAATCATGATATGTTCACTTTCGGACATGGCACTCGTTGAATGATCAATTTCACGTCCTGCCTCTTAGGACAGATCAAACTATTTGTGTTGAAAGACTAGAACGTGAGCCTTGATTAAATCGTTGGACAAAAGGATTAGAGTCTTGTAAAGAAAGGTTGCGCCCCACTAACTCATGAAATAGGTTGACAAATTGCACGATAAGACGTGAATTTGTGACTCCAAGTGAAGAGAGAGTTGCTCTTAGGAATTCTTGCGCAATTAACGAGGTTTTTATATGTGTCAGTGAAGAACACTTTAAGATATTACATCATGTTATATGGCAAGAGAGGTTTGAGAGATTTTGCAGAATGTGCATGAGGGTATAAATTTAATACACATGTCTAAATTTCAAATTTTAACATCCCAATTTAAAAATGTCAGAATAAGTGGTGATGTGATTGTTGCTATTTTCTACATTAAGGGGAGTTTCCAACTAGATGTGCTAGTTAGGCAAGAAATATTCAAAAAGAAAGCTGACGAGGAAAATGCTAAGATTATTACTAGAATGCTTTGCTCAAAAAGTCACTAATATCAAAGAAGTAGGAGATGTTGTAACAATGTGGTTAAAAGAACTAATGGAATCATTATAGGCCTTTGAAATGAACTTCACATAGAGCAAAAAAGAGAAGCAAATGACATTGCATTCATCTACTACAGGCTAAAACCATGAAGATGTTGCAAATGAAATTACTTACTTGACTAGAAGATTTGCTAAAGTATTAAGGAAAGTAAGAAGAGCTTTAACATTTTTAACAATAACAAGTCCAGAAAGGAAGTTTTTGCAAGGAATTAAAGGAAGCCACAAGAGTTAGAAGTTTTAGAGGCTGGAAAAGGAATCAAATGTAAGGAATGCAAAAAATATGACCACATCGAGTTAGAATGTACCAACACTCAAAAGAAGCATGAAAAATCCTTGGCCACCGCATAGAGTGATGATAGTTTGGAGGTGTGAAGGGGATGATGTTTACTCTAGCAATCATGTGGCACTTAATTCAATTTCACATAAAAGTAAGGTTTTGTTGTATATGATGTTATAACATATTTTATAATATCTAATGTTTCTAGTAGTTATAGACACTAGAGCAATGATGAGGTTTCACACAAAGAATTGCTAAAGATCAACTAGAAATTGGTAGAAAGGGTATTCGCCACCCACAACGACAACAAGAAGTTGAAGTTAGAGAACAAGGAATTGCAAGATAGAGATGGTGTGTGAGCTTCACATGTAAAATTGTTGGAAGACTATTACAACTTGGAGTTGTCCAACTAGAGGTTTCAATAGGAAGCAAAATAGTTGGCTGCAACATTGAACAAGCTAAATACTAGAAAAACAAAATTAGATTACATACTTGCCATAGGAAAAGTGTCTAGAGACTATTATGAGTTGCGATACACCAGTTAAGCATGTTTGAGTTTTGCAGCCTAAATAGTATAGTTTGTGAAGGAGACTAAACTCATCCCATTAAATGTTCCAACATGACCTAGAACAAAGGACAAGAAACCAATGGCTAAAAGGCTAAAGAAAAATATCACTTGTACTTATTGTTAATTTATAGGTCGCCATATCTCTTCATGTTTACTTTGTTAAAGCATATGATACAAGGGAGCAGACTTTTTCAAGAGTGTATAAGTTAAGAAGACAAAAGAGAAGTGCTTTGTGGCTCATACATTATTTCATGCCCCCACTTGTGATAATCGTTACTTTGATAGTTGATGTTTTTGTCATATGAATAGAAACAAGGAATATCTGAGCAACTACAAATCCTATTCAGATGGTATTTTGGTGTTTGGTGATAGCCAAAAAGCAAAGTGATTAGAAATAGGACACTGAATGTGGAAAGGCTACCAATATTCAAAAATATTAAATGCAAATCTCACGAACACCAACAGCCTTTGTGACCACAACTTGGATGTTAGATTTTTCTAGAAGTGTCGCATGTTGGAAAGTGATAATTGCATTATGAAGGGTGCAAGATCTAAGGACCATTGCTGTTTGTTGGAGGATTTACCTATTTGCATGCTATTCAAAGTTGATAAAGTAGATTTTGGCTTCAAAAGCTAAGACAAACAAAATAACATGATATGGTGAAGGTCACTCAACTTGGCACTATTCATGGTCCATATGTTATGATTAAGGAGAAAAACAGAATTCCTTGTTGTGCATGATAGATGGGTAAGTGGAGGCATGTTTCCCACAAAATGTTGCAACTTGTGGAAAGGTTATGGATTTAAGAGCTTGTGCATATGGTCCTGTTTGAACCAACGACAATTTAAGTTACGAAGGCAAATGGTACATTTTTATATATATCAATGATTACTCAAGATACACATTGTTTGATTCTTTTAAAAACAAATCAACACATTTGAATCTTCTATAAGTTTTCGAACTAAACTTCATATAAAAATAGGCCATGTGGGAAGAATTGTTTGGATAAGAATTGATCATGGTAAGGAATATTAAAATTAGAATTTCGTAGACTACTGTGAATGCACGAGTTTTCTTCCACTAAAAGTCTATAGCAAAATAGAGTTGTTGAAAGAAAGAATTGCACTTTATAGCAAACCTTATAATTAAGGGCTTTAATTAATTAATTAAAGTGAACTTGTCCTCTGGGCATGTCAACCCAAGCTTCGTACTCAACCTAGGGCGATGTCAAAATGGAGCCGTACCATGATGTCGGGAGAAGAAGCAATATTAAAATGTACACAATGAATTGTTACTACACAAATTCTACCAGCAAAGAAATGCTTTCTGCCCCCAAGAAAGTAGATGATTCCATGCTTGAAGTGGAAGACAGAAGAGCAACAGCAATTGTGAGGATTTTTGGAGTCTGCAATCCATGCAAATTCCAACTACGCCATTCCTATTTATCCTATGCTGTCGGGGCAAGAATCTTCCCCTCGGCAGTCTGTCAGCTTATGTGGAGATGGAAGCTTTATATGATCGAAAACCGTGAAATGTTAAGAACATACTGGGCATTTTGTCTTCTGCTCATTCTCATCGGTTAGCTCCTGAAGGCACGTCGGATAGTTCATTAGAGGTTGGAGCCTTGAAAATGCATCATCGCTACTCTACATTCTCGTTCATTTTGTTTTCTCATGCTCTAGTAGTAATTTGACACAATTTATGTGTGTGTACTTATATATTTATATAATATAAATTAAAAATAATTATTTTGTTTATTTTCGTTGTACAATGTATTTGCTTATTTAAAAATTTAATCTTATACTTATGAAAAAAAAATTAAAAAGAAATAACAAGAAAAAGAAAATAATAAAAATAATAAAAAATGTAATCTTATCACTATTAAGTTGAAAAAGGGTACATATGTAAATTTACTAAATATAATCTATGTTGCTCAAAAGTCTTAAGAATATAGGTAGGTAGATAGATTAAGCATGCATGGGTGGTTGTAATAGTGAAACAACGATTTTCACATTCTGATCATTGCCAGCATAACATTCAGGAAAGACTCATTCTTCTGTCACCAATGGACAGATTAGGAAAAATCAACCAACCTTATTTGAAGTTACTTGCCGACTTCACGTCAAGTCCCCGAAGCTTCTTTGAATATCATACCCGTGTTCGTTGCGTGCAATGTGGAAAATTAATACATCATGAGTCTAACTTAGTGATGAATTAATGTTTCTGGACTCACAGTAATAATCCTTGAAATAAATGATGGTTGAGCAAGTTATCAGTGATCCCAAAATGCATCCCGACTCCAACCAGAAACTGCTTCTCGTCCTTTTCTCATCAATATGTTGTATTCCGGGTTTTCTTCTGTCAAAACAATCGGCATCACGAAACATGTGGCCAGACATTTCACGGCGGCAATTTGTCGAACATAGGCTGTCCCTTTTGGGGAGGCGGCCGTCCTCTATCTTGTGGCTATCCAGGTTTCGGCCTGAACTGCCAGGACGATGTTCCTCTCCTTGTTATCCCACCATTATCCTACCGAGTCCTGGGAATCAATTCATCCACCCACACTCTCAAGGTCACAAGAGAAGACCTACGGAACAACTTGTGCTCACCTATCCTCTACGACACAATCTTAAATCCCCTCCGGGTTCTAAATACACGAACGTCGCTCTCTACTTCGACTGCTCCAACGACCGGCCCCGGAAGAGAAGGCTTCCCAATCAGTTCACCGGCGGCTCGAGTGAGACCATAAGTCTCTTCCACACAGATGGCGTTCTGTCCGGCCCGGGTTCCCACTTCACGTGAAAGCAAAATATCTCAGTTCCGGTGAACGAGGCAGCAGCGCTGGCGCTGCAAACTCCGACGGTTTCCTCGATAAATATACTGCAGGCTGCTTTAGCCGGCGGGTTTCCGATTCAATGGTCAGCGAACGATAGCGTTTGCGAAACTTGTGTCCGATCCGGAGGGCGTTGTGGGCATGATTCGACATCGGGGTCGACTGCTTTCTACGTGGATAGTGAAGGCCCCCATGCCGTGGCTGACGCCCGGACCACAGGTATGATTTGATTTGTATTACTTGTTTCCATGCGCGATTAGTTTTCGCCGACTTTGACAGTCTGGAATATAAAGCACACGACTCCCTCCTTTTTAAGAGAAGTATATATAACTATCAATACGGCGCGCGCGCACACCAACATCTGTCTGTCTACTCCTATATAAATAAATAAATACATATATATATATATATATATACACACATACATACATATAAATATATCAATCTTAGTATTTTTAGTTTATTATTAAATTATATCTCTATCTTTAATTAAATATTAATATTTATTAAATTACATTTCTATATAATTAAATGCTAATATTTAGTACAATAAAGTTAGATAAAACTGAATTTTTATTTAAAATATAAAGATTTAAGTAGTTAAATAATGATAAAATTCTAACTTACCTATAATTCTTCTATTGTAATTTAGAAATTAATTAAAATTAAACAAATTAATAGAATCTTAAATGATCTAAACTACTTGTTAGTTACTATAATTAGTAATTATCAGCTTGTATATAAAGTGCTTAATTGTTTTTAATTAAATAATAATAAATTTGTTGGAAGGCACTAACTCGCAACCATATCAGTTAATTAGTAAATATAAAAAAAATTAATTTGTTAAAAATAATAGAAAAACAAAATCTCAATCACATGAAATTACAAAAAAAAAATAAAAAATAAAATGAGTAACATATAAATAATGAGTAAAAATTTCAAATAAATAAATAAGTAATAATAAAAATAACTACAGGTACAAAATAAATAATACATTATAAACTATTTTAAATGTACAAAATTTGACTACAACTTTTATTTATATGTGATATTTATTTGATATAAGTTAAATTTATTTTAAAGTTTGATTATATATAATATAATACTATAGAGAATGGATAAAAATTATTATTATGATGTGAAATTCTATATTGTAAGCGTGAATACACTATTGTTATTAATAGATCCATGAAAATATAATATAATTAAAATACATTTAAAATATAAAAGTAAATTTATAGCATTAGAAATAAAATGAAATATTTAAATAAAAATGATTCAATGGAAGAGAATAATTAAATATGAAAATACGTTAATATGCGAAAACATTATTTTAAGAAATAGTCAAATTTAATATTTATGTTATGTAGTACTTAGTAAAGTATAAAAATATAATATATTTCATAATAAAATGAATGTAACAAATATTAAAACAAAATGGAAAATTTAGTTCATAAATATTAAATTAAAGAATGAAGTGTAATGATAAGTTTATATGGTTGGGTTGAAGATAATTTATAATATAATTGCATACCAATTTTGAAAATGTAACTTGTGATAAAATATAAAAGTAAAGTAATGTAGTGAAATATAAACATAATTAAATAATCGTACTACATAAAAATAATGATTTATATTATGGATATTTATTTAAAATATCAAAATACAAAGTATATTTGTCAAAAAAATAATCTATAATTTGAAAGAAAAATTAGAAAATTAATATTAAAAAGTAGATAATAAACCTTTACAAAACAAATGTCATAAATATTGTCAAATTAAAATCAGTTATTAAAAATCTAAATTAATACATTCATGCAGTTAAAGCAATACAAATATTATAAACTTTAATATGTAATATGTGCAATATGATCATTTAAATAAAAGACTATACATATTTAATAAAAAAATTAACTAAATTCATAATGATAAGACATCATCAAAAAATTAATAATAAATAAAAGTAAAAATTAGCAATGCATAGAAGAAATATTATTATATTAAAAATTTAATTCATATACATAAAACTAATATAAGCTTGTCTTATACTGATCTTTATCAATTTTATTATGTATTTTTGACACTTTGTGAAAACATATATGAATACTTAATTAAACATTCGTATTTATTAAAATAAAGTTAATTAGGTAAAAATAAAGTCCTACTTAAAATATAAGCATTTTGTTAGTTAAGTGCTAATAAAATTTTAACTTATCTAAATTTCTATTAATTAATTAAAATAGAAGAAATTAGTAGAGTCCTGAATTATCTAAATTACTTATATAGTTAATATAAATGTTATTTATCTATATTACATATAAAGTGTTTAATTGTCTTTAATAAAACAATAATAAATTTAATGGAAGACGCTTATTCATAACAATATCGCTTAACAATATACATAAAATAAATTAATATTATACAAAAAGTTTAAATGTGCAAAATTTGAATATAAATTTTATTAATTGTATATAAATTTTATTAATTATATATAATTATTATCTTAAATTTTATTTATTTATAATATAGAGACTGAATGATAATTATTAAGATGTGAAACTTTAGAATATAAGAATAAAACATATTATTTGTTTGAAAATGCATTAATAGATCCATCTAAGTTAATATTACTAAAATACATTTAAAATATAGAAAGTAAATTTATAGTATTAGAAATAAAATGATATGCTTGAAAAAAGAACATTTTATGAAAATATATGAAAATGCATAAGTATATATTTTGACACATTGTGAATGTACACCTATATTAATACTCATATTCAAAATATGGTTAGTTACATGAAAATAAACTTTTATTTAAAATATAAAATTTTTAGTTGTTGATTATTAATAGAATTCTAATCTATCTAAACTTTGGTATGATTATTTTTATATGAATTGAAATAAAAAAATAATAGAATTCTAAATTATCTGAACTACTTACATAATTACTATAATTATCAATTATCTATATTATAAATATATGAAGAGCTTAATTGCTTTTTTAATTAAATAATAATAAATTTTTGAGAATACTAACTTAAAACTATATCACTCAATAAATATAAAATAAATTAACTTGTAAAAAATCATATAAAAAACTATCAATCAAAGAAAATTACAAAAAAATAAAATAAATAGTGATATAAATAATGTTACAACAAGTTAAAATTTCAAATAAATAATAAAAATTATTATTATCCGAAACAAATATTTTAGCAAAATAAATAATATGTTATAAATTATTTTAATTGTGTGAACTTTGACTATACCCTTTAAATACGTGATATTTTTCTGATATAAATTAATTTTATTTTAAAATTTAATTATAGGTAATATAATAATATAGCGATAGGAAAACAATTATTAATGTATGAAACTTTTGATGTAAGGATATAATATACTTTTTGTTTGAAAAATTTTTAATAGATTAATTTAAATATTTTATTATGAAACTCAATGAAAATATAAAAAATAAATTTATATTTTGAGAAATAAAATGATATATTATAGAAATATAATTTTATGAAAGATTGTTATAAATATGAAAATTCATAAACACGCAAAGCAT
Organism: Avicennia marina; assembly: GCA_019155195.1. Lineage (NCBI taxonomy): Eukaryota > Viridiplantae > Streptophyta > Magnoliopsida > Lamiales > Acanthaceae > Avicennia > Avicennia marina. The sequence continues at coordinate 7,567,275 of CM032777.1, read as the reverse complement.
ATCATGATAAGTAGTCAAATTTAATATTAATGTAATTCACTTTAATATGTTATAAATATGCTATAATTAATAATAATGATATATTAAAAAATAAATTAAAATTAATTTGAAAAAAATTAAAAAATCTTAATTAGCTCATAAATATTAAAGAACGATTGATAGATTATAATATAATTGGATACCAATTTTGAAATTATAATTGAGAAAAACTATAAAATAAACTAATGTGTTGAAATATAAAAATAAATAAATAATTTTATCACAGACAACTAAAGATCTATATTATAGATACTTATTTAATATATTTAAATGGAAAGCACATTTCTTAAAAAAATAAACTATAGTTTGAAAGAAAATCAGTAGATATATATTATTTAATAAGATAATATACCTTTGGAAGTAAAATATTATAGATTTTTTCAAATCGAAATTACACTCAAAAAATCCAAAATAAATGCAGTCATATAGTAATTGCAATAAAAATATTAAAAATTTAATTAAGTGACATGTGCAATTTGGAAATTTGAATAAAGGATAATACATATACAGTAAAAGAAATATTATGTAAATTTATAATGATAAGATATTGTGTGAAATATTAAAAATAAATAATAAATCATATAATTACTAGATATAATATTTATTTATACTGTACTTAAAAAGCATATTCTTTTTTCTAGTATATATAAATACGCAACTATGTATAAACACACACACAAACCCACACACATATATATTAAAGCATACTTTAAAATATTGATGTAAATGATTATTTTATTCAATATAAAATACATATTGAACTGTTGACAATAAAATGTTTAAGTTGTTGGGAAGAAGTAAATGTAGGCAAAAATTTGAAGAAATTTAAAGGGAATCCTTATTTGCAAAATTTCACATACAAAAGAAGTGTTGGCCCAATTATTAGGTTTTGGAGTCAACAAATGTTAAGAGGTTGGGCCATCGCGGGGAGGACGTTGTAAATGGTGCAATTTGGAGAATTTGATACTTAACGAACTTGCGATTATGTAAATTTTGATAGATCGAAAATAGTATGGGTTTTTAATGTGAAAATTTATAATAGTATAAAAATAAAAAGTTTGTATATTTAATTTAATTGTTTTCGTATTTTATTGTACATATAATATTATATAATAATAGATGATATTATGTTATATTGGGTTTTACTTTTTAAGTATATAATAATAGAATTATGATCACACAGGATTGCGATCAATCGTGGGAATTGTGATTGTAATGTTAAAATCTTCCGAGCTCATTGGATTTACGATTGTGATATCCCAAATCGACTAGGATTGATCTGACCAAAGCATGATATTCAACACGGCCAAATCAATCGAAATGGTGATTTGGAACATATATTTTTTGCTAGTTTGTGTAGGATCCTTTACAAATTTATTTTATTCATTTCCAAACACTTATGTACGACTTTAGGAGTATTTTTAGCTCTAGTTAGGACTATAAATATAGGGATTTGTTATTTTTTATAATAGAACTCTTTTTGGTATTTTTATGAATAGAATATTATTCTTGGTGTTCTCTTGAATTTGAGTGTTTCCTCAATTCTTCTAATTCCAAACTCCAAATCAAGTTATTTTAAGCATTTTTTGGATTGATTCATGATGTGTCAACTAACTAAGTGTTTAGTTGTGACCGTCTATCGTTAGAGTTCTTCACAAATTATTACGTTTGGGTTGTTTCTTTACAGTTCACGCAAGCATATTTCCCTTAAGCTCAGGCATACGTTATTTATTCTATTTTCATACTCCTGTACACATGTTTGTTCGCATCAAAGCCGGCTATATTGGATTTTAATCTAGTCACCAGTCCAAGTACCAAATTCCTACCTTTTGTATATTTTTTGTTTCTTTTCCTATCCTTTTTCCCCATCTTCTTGATAATTAAAAAATATATATAATCATTGGTGAACATTGTGTCTTCCATAAAAATTGTGTTCCTTGTTTGGTTGTGATTTGGTAAGCTTTGAAAAAGTCAAAAAAAAAAAAAAAGTGTAGTAGAAGAACAAAAAAACTTTTGTAGTAAAAAAAAAAATAGTGTAGAAAATTCAGACAAAAAAAAAAAAAAAGAGAGAGAGGAGAAAAGTTGTGATTTTTGCAAGAGCAATTGTGTTGGAAAGTTACTTGGTTAGTGTAGAACATAAAAAATTCAGAAGGGTTGAATTTTGAGTGAAATATGTAGTAGAATCAAAAGTTTTGATGGAAATTCATAACAGCAATCGATTTGCCCACCTATTAGATCAATCATCTGTTGTGTGCTTAGCTAAAACAATCCTGTGTTCTGAGTTTTGGTGATTGCACCCTACGGCCGGTCAATCATGCCTTTCTACTTACCTTGAGATAAATCCAACTTGTCCTAAATTTGTTATGTTGTACCTTTATCCTAGATAACATGTTTTTCACACCAAAATTATTCCATTTGTGTCCGAATTGATCTTGTACCTAAAATTTCATCCTTACACACACTTACACACTTTTAAGGGATATGTCACTTAAATCTTTAGTGATTACTTGAAATTCTGCGGGGTGGACACACTATTAAGTAATTTATTGTGTGGTAAACAAGCGAGAGGTAGAAAATGAGTGAATAACATCTTATGAGGTGAGTGGACACTCGCACACATATTAAACCTTTTTTGCACTCTATATTTCACATAATTTCAGGATGTAAAAAGGTGGTGCATTTTATATGAGGCAGTTGTTGGAGACATTGGCAAGCATAAACTGGCGGTTGGATGGTTTGGATGATTCATGTACTACCCCACAGAAAAGTTCATTACCACAAGTAAATTGGGATAAGAATAGTTAAAGCATGGATTATATGGTACCATGCGTGGAGATAGATGAGGAAGGTATGTAGCATGTGATGAATTTGATGATAAGTTCAAGATTAATGACATGCCTAGGATAAATACATGGAGGACTTGTGAGCATGATGGTGAGTCATTTAGAAGGGCCAAAATTGATATTCCATCATTTGCAGGACCGGTTGACCTAGATGTCTGTTTGGCATGGGAAGAGAAGGTGGAATTAGTCGTTGATTCTCATCCTTGTTTGGAAAAATGAAAGGTAAAGCTTGCTACACTTGCATTCGTAGAATATACTAAATATTAGTGGAATGAGTTTATTTGTAGTAATAGGAATTACGAATAAAGTGGAGTTACCACATGAAAGAAATTATAGAGGATAATAAGAAATCGGTATGTTTTGTATTCCTTTCAATGTGAGTTGTGCACTAGGCTAGATAACTTGACTCAAGAAGGAATAAGCATAGAAAAGTATTACGGTGAATTGAGATATGGTACGAGGAGAGCTTGTGTTGGAAAGACCATGGGTAGGTTTCTCAAGGGGTAGAATGATGATATTGTAGAGATTGTGGAGTGTCATAGTTATGAGAGTATTGAGGACATGGTAGACAGGATCATTTGAACTAAGTGTAGGCTTAAGAGGAGGGGTGCGTAAAGATCTAATCGACATGACCCTTATGGAATCATAATTGAGAGATCTACATGAGATGTTGATAGGAGATCACATGTGAGTACTATTGACACTATATCTATGCTAATAGAGGAGGCAAATTGCACGTAGTTACATTTGGATGGTTGTGATGTTGGTGATATTGTAGCCTATGAGGATAAAGTAGAGTTAGACTTACCTGTAGTGAAGGGAGACAATGATGATCAACAGCTATCATGGGGAGATGATATACCTATAGAGGAGGAAATTTGTGCAATATGAGATAAGTGAGATTTAGATGATGGCGGCCCCAATGAAGAAGTCAAAGAAGTGACATTGAGGGAACTTACAGATAAAGCATTGAGTGAAGCTATATCTATAAAACCTATAATGGAGAGTGATAGCAACCTTGTTGAAGAAATTCTTGCACATTGTATTTATCTAAAACTAGTGTATGATAATCCATTATATGATGGACATCAATGTGAGTTAGAATTAGAGAGTGAAGGTGAGGTAGAAGAGAATGAGGGAAAAGAAAGAAGAGCTAGAAAACAAAAAGAGAATGTGAGAAACAAGGAAAATGAGTTAACAAGAACAAGAGAACAGGAGACTGTCTTAGAGTTTAAGGAAGATGTGAGCGCTTCTAAAGGGAGAATTATTTTGACTAACTTAATGGATTGTCCTTTGTTTTCTATTGATTCATTCTTGGAGGATTATAGGAATCTTGAGAGGAAGTTTTCCATGGAATTTTTGACTTAACCTAATCAAGTGCTTTGTACAAAGGAATTCTCGAATCCATGTGAATTGACACCATAAAGGGATGTAAGCTACTTCAGGCTGAGTAATTTATCTACTTATCATTATTGTGAGGTGCATAGTATTACATTGTTTTTTTATCTTGGTCTTAAGGATGATTTTTTCTTAATGAGTTTAGCATTCAATCATGAGGCCTTGAGAAATAATGGAGTAAATGGAGTTGGGAGTTTTACTTGTGTAATTCTTGGTGGCTTGCATGATGTTAGTTGGGCATTGGAAAATTGCATTTTGTCAAGCGTGTGTATGACTTTTGATGGCCTTGCTTAAGTAAATTTTGCATATTTGGTTCCACACATACATTTCATAACTATGATGTTTGTGTTGCCAAAGATTTACAATGTTTACAACATTTTTATACTTGGTTGTATGGAATTAACATGTCAGAATATTGGCAAGATTATCTCAAACTAAAGGAGTTTATGAAATTTGTGTTTAATCATAGCTTAGGAATTAGAACTGCTGATTTTTCTATACATAAAAAGCTTGAACAGATGGATTATTATGAAGTTGAATTCTATGTCATTACACATACACAAAGGCAAAGTAGTGCAGGTCCTACCTACATTATGTATAAGTGCTCAATCGTGATGTGTATGGTGTAATAGAAAATGCTAGCAACATTTGAATGAAGATGGCATGAGGATGTGCATTAATGTGATTGATTGTCCATTATTTAAAGACCATTGTCACGAGTTGATTTCTTGTGATTTTTGTGTGGGCAAAATTGGATTATTGAGATCCAATGCTCGTAACCTATTGGAAAACATAAGTGTTACCAAAGTTTGGATCATTTTGCATGGAAATTTACTTTGGGATGTTAGAATTGTTGCTAGAAGAAGGAAACAAAAGGGATTTTGCAAATTTGTTTAAGCGAGGAATTGAGCTACAACTTGAAATTTTTTTTTCTAAGTTAGCAACTTGTGGAGGTCTGTATGTGTTTACATATCCACAATAAAGCTGAGTTGCTAAGCCAAAGCATAAGGTAAGCATATTATTAATATTATGCTATAGCATTTCTAATTGGGAATTTCATTTTGTAGGTAACAATGATTGTAACAAATTAAAGTTAATTCTTCTTCAAGAAGAGGGGAATGATGCGAGTGCGAGGCCTTAATAAGAGCCAAGCGAAGGATTCAACAAGCAAGTCAAAGGCAAAAAACTTTAGTGGTCCAAAAAGGCAATTTGGAATGAGCTTCAAGAACTAATTCTGCATTTGGAAAGGTTTCGAAAGTAAAAAATAAGCCCATGGATTAATCGGGTGTGAAACATGGGTGAAATGGTGAAAATTCATTGTCAGATTGACATTGGATCAATCTTAGTGCATCTAAATTGATCACAATAAAGATCACAAGAATCTAGATAGATCACAACAAGCTCAAATTGATCCAAAGCACAAGGATCAACTTGTCTAGCTTTTGGAATTAAGATTGTATAGGTTTGCGACCGATTGCAAGATTTGCAATTGTAATTTCAAAACCTCCCAAACTTACTGGATTTATGATTGTGATGTTCCAAATCAACTAGGATCAATTTGACTAGAGCTCATCCAATTGCCAAGATAGCCAAATTGATCAAAACGGCAAATTGGAGCATATTCTTTCCTGGTGTGCGTAGGATTCTTTACTAAATTTATTTAATTCATTTCCAAACACTTATGGATGACTTTAGGAGTATTTTTAGACCAAGTTTGGACTATAAATAGAGGGCTTAGTTATTTTTTTATGATAGAACTCTTTTAAGTATTTTTTTGAATGGAATATTTTTCTTGGTTTTTTCTTAGGAATTTTTGAAAACATGAGAAACTAATTACTCAATATGAGGTTTACTGCCATTTTGGGTTGTAAACATAGTAAAAAACGATGAACAAAATTTCACAAATTTATTGCAAAGCCATATGAGAATGAATGGAAAAATCAATCACATATACTATAATGTATAACTAATTCCACTTGTACGTTTCCATTAGCATGCCTAGGGACTAAGATAGATTGTGTACGATATCCACTAATTAAAGCCTTAATCTATAACCCTAATTAAGGAGGGCCACGTGCAACCGTGCAGTTGTCTTAATTTATAAACCTAATTGAGAGGATCATATATCTCAAATTATAATCCAGTTGAGTGAGTGGTTGGAATAGTTTTTACATTATTGTAGTCCCCAAGGGCATTACACCACAACATTTTTCAAACAAAATTTTTAGTAGAGTTTGGCACAAGTCATGTGGCATTAGTTCACATCCAAAGCATTTCCATGATCAAATATTTCAAAATTAAAGCATGCTAGTTCATTTATTGAAAATAGTATAATACCGATTTATTAGGAAAATCCTTCGGTAATCATGATGAAAAAAAATTTAGTAAAGTACACAAATTTTTAGGAAAGCATTTTATTCAAAAAAGTAGTTATAAAAATTGCAAGATAAACCCACTCACAACATAAATTCATTTGTATGAAAGAAATTAAATTTTCATAAGGCAATTATAAAAGTTTGCAGGTAGACCCCACTTACCTGGAGTTAATCCGCTTGATTTTGAAACTCACCGATTTTGGTTTCTTGGATTCTTATTTAATCAAAATAATATTTCAAATTTAATTTCAATTCAATAGGATTCCATCATACCTAGTTCCATACCAACTCTCATTTATTTTAGATTGCATTTCACTTATTTGAAGAGTTTCTACTATTGGATTTGAGTATTTGATGTTTCCCATATCCAATAAGATCCTAATTTGAGTTTTCAGTGTGTTTTGACATTAAATGGGGTGAATGTGGACATTAATCACACTTGAACACATTTTGCCCGATTTCCAGGTCTTGTGATCTTGACCATGAAAATGAATTTTGCGCTTGTGAAATGAGTTGCAGCACATTCTAGTTACTACCATGGTCAATACTTGTGACTGCGAGTCATCATGTCGAAATCACGAAAGGAAGTCTCGCAACAACTGCGAGAACAGCTGTAGTTCATACCTAATTTGCACTCATGTTGGAATACATCATGATTGTGGAGAGCTATCATCCCATGTGTAATGGGCTAGTTTGGTCTGTTTCTTTCACTGTACATGATTGGGAGTCTTTTCACCAGTGTAGCAAATAAAATTTCTACCTTAGAAAGTTGGTAAAGATAAGATTTGAGAGAAATATGGCATTACTAGTTTAGTTTGCCTATACCACATCATATGCCATAATTCCTATGTACATCTCATGCCAAAATGATTTCATCTACATGCTTATTTAATTTAACTATGTATAAACCTATAAAATCCAAGTTTCATGTGCATATAATGTGAGAATGTTAACTTCCTATGAACATGTATCTAAATTACAAGGTTAAGATTGGAAAATTACCTAAATCCCTCCAAGTCTTGCGCTAGAATTCCTCCTCTTTCTCTCCACAGTAGCCGGCCATTGCTCAGGAAATTTGGGGTTTGATCTTGTGGCCTTTTGTATCTTATTTATATTATTTATATTAGGGTCCCAATTGTTTATTTTTGGACAAGGCCCTCCTTACTTTTGGCCAATAATGTCTAGCAAAAATTCCTTCCATTTTCTTGGCTTAGATAAATTTAGCAATACCAAAATCTCATCCCATGCATATGGTAATTGTCCACACATAAATCTCTCAAATTTTGGTAGGAGTTGACTAGTCCCTTGTGTGTATATTTTCCTTCCATACTTGTTATCACTACATAAATAAATAGACATAACTAAATGAATTGTTGGCATGTAAATAAATTCATATATATTTTCCCTAATTTATTGAAAAATCTCAGTCATTACACATGTAACTAGCCCCACTGGTTCAAATTAAGTTGAATTAGATATGTTTATACTCTTTTCTCATTTGTTCACTCTTTTTTCACTTAATTTGACATATATCTCACTATAAAGGGACAAACTTCTCACTCTAATTCACTCAACTCGTGAAGTTCTAAAGGTTCAAGTTGTCTAATGAAATTTTCAGACCTTATAACTATCAAATTTAACGACTTTCATCTATTTCGAACCCGTAATCACTGAAAAATTAGCAATCAAAGCTGTATTGTGTCTCACCAAATCACTGTACCTAAAGTTCTAACACCAGTCTTGACTTTTTCAATTGGTAAGATATGTTTTCTTTCTTTAAGTTGATCTTGCAAATAATCACCAATATCTATAAAATTCTGCTTATCTAATCACATAAGAGAGGCCAATTCCTTATTTTACATGGATTTTTGACATTTTTAAATTAAATCCTTAAAATTAGGAAGGAAGATTATGTCAAATCCTTCCAAATAAGATATACCAAGAATCTTGCAAAATCATTACCAATGCATGTCAATACTTGGCGCCATGTTGGCCGCCATATCAATGCTACGCCAACATATTTTGCATAGGTAGCTGGAAGGTTTTGTTCTGATTCTATTGTTATTTGCTTATTTATTATATTGTGGGGCACATAATTTGAGTGGGTTTCATACAGTTTATTACTAGGGTTAGGGGGCAAGCTGTTGCATTACTTGTTAAAGTGGTTTGTCCTTGTCATGTGAACTAGCACAAAATTTTATATTTTTTAATGCCACTTGAACTTGGTTTTTGTGAAATCAGTGGATGACTGATCATCTATGTTTTTTTTAGGGAAAAATGTAATTTTGGTCCATTAATTTTAGGAGTGGCACTCTAAGAAAGCTTATTTGAAAAAATAGCGACTTAATAGTATAATTATAAAAAAATGTAGCACATTGAGGACAAAATTACTTCAAATTGTGAATTTTTGGTGAAAATTGGCACCCCATGGACTGAGTTTTCAACAAGATACTGGTAAAAATCTGCTAGAAACTCGTAATATAATACAATTTTATCCTCAACGTGTCACTTTTTCATAATTATACTACTAAGGTGTCGTTTTTTCAAATAGGTATCTTGATAGTGCCACCTCCTAAAGTTAGCAGGCTAAAATTGTATTTTGCCCCCTTTTTATATGGGCTGTCATTCTCCATTTTTTTTTTCCATTTTTTAAATTTATTTAAATTTTATCAATAATTTCAAATATTAATCAATAATTTATAAAACCAACAACTTATATATATATATATATATGTTTATAGTAATAATAAATCAAAACTACTAATACATTATTGTGAATAATTAAATATTAAATTCACAAAGATAAGATGAATGCATATCTAACCTCTCATGTTAAAAAAATCTGAATCACACCACGTTAAATGAAATCCATTAATCATTCTCATTTGACTTAAATAATGTCCATTCAACTGTATGTAAATAGGTGTGTGCGTATATATATGCTGAGTAATTTATGGAATAATAAATATGTTATTGCTTATAACTGGTTAGACATATTGAGGACAAAATTAGTTGCCTGAGTATCTCAAACTGCATTTATTTATGTTTTTATTTCTTAATCGTGATCTTAATCTAGATATGGTTTTTGCAAGTATATTTTATTATTTTTATTTCACAATGATTAAACATGATTTTAGGTTTTTTAAATAAAAAATTAGTACGTATAAAAATTTATTTATCTTTTTGCTTGATAACAAAAACAAAGATGAGAACTAAGCACACAGGGCAATAGTTGCAGTGTATAGAAAGGAATTAGATTGTTGCATTTAAATTTCAGAAAAGATTATGTACCCATGGTTGGTCTAATTTCATTTTTAAAATTTCCTAACTATTTTACCATAGTATCTAATTAATGTTTCGAGTGCAAATTCAATCCAATTTACCAAAAAAAAAAAAAAGGAAAATGGTTTCTTTTAAGAATTTTTTAAAATTTAAATCTTGACAAATAAAACAATTAAAAAGTTAGATTTGGAGGAAACAACTTATGTGATAAGCTAATTAATTGAACTTTGGAGTGAAATATTTTGATCGAAGGTCCTAAATTTATTTCTCTTCATAAATAGTTTGAATTTGATTTATATCTTGTACTTATATGTGCAAGATGTGAAAACACTGAAAAATTAAAAATTGTTAGGATATCCGATTACACTTCAAGGAATAACCGTATAAAATACAAGCATAAAAATATATGGAAAAATTTGTAGATGTTGAAATTTTATTTATAATGATTTTTATACATCTTATGTCTTAACTATTAAATAACTATTGAATTATTCCATATTTCATTATATATTTGTATAAAATTACAGATAAAATTTAATCCATTTCACTAAGATTTTCCTCTAAATTTAAGGTTATGCATTATAATTGGACTTGTTCTCTCCAAATTCTCAATGCACAGACAAATATATTGTTAAGAGCTTGGGGCTAATTTGATTGCACATTATGGCTATGTTTCAATGCAAATTTATTATAATTTTTCCCCTTCAATTTATACCCTTTGAAACATATATCCCAATGAAATAATCTCTTTTTCTCTTTTTTACTTTGTACTATTTTCAAATTTTTACATAAATTTTTCTTACACCATAATTTGCATTCAAACAAAGCCTTTAAATTTATAATATTACTCTTAATTAGTAAATTTATACCATTATCTTTAGTTAAAAAGACCAAACATATTCAAATATAATTACTAACGTAATATTTCTTATTTTCTATTCTACATTTCTATACCAATGTATTGTCGAGAGCTTATATAGTCTTTTAATGATATTTCTAAAATACTCTTCCCAATCTATACTATATTCTTAAGTGTCTAACTTTTATAATTGCTACCATTTGGTGTTTTATGTTTATCATTCAAGTAGCAAACAAATATTGCTACAACTAGAAAAAAGGATCAAAATTACATCTAGCCATTGCCCAAAATTTGGTCTTGCAGTTTGCTATAGTTTTCAAGGCTATGTTTCTTATCATTTTTGGGTGCATGCTTTTAGATGCATTTTTTAAAAAAAATTGTATAAAAGTAAAAAAAGATAGAGAAAAAATTTAAAAAATGTAATGATTATAGTGTGTGTTTTTTTGGTGCAAAAATGAAAACAAACGTAACCCTTATTTCCAAATGCGTTAAAATCTTCCGCACTCTTCAATCTCACTTTGATGGTATATGCATATGAGAATTGAGCATGGAGACTTTAGTGCCCAAGCTTTTTTAATATACGTGAGTTTCCATCAAATTCAATCTACGTGACTTAGATTTTTCGTTACCCAAAATTGAGTTATTGTGCATTCAAATTCTATCTAGGAATGTGTTGGTTATCTAAATCCAACAACCTTAAGAGTTCCATAAAGATTAAGATTTTGTTGGACTCATGGTTAAGAGTTTAAGGCATCTCGATTTTTATCCAAATCATCAGAACACATTATAGATATACATATATCCTAACATTCTCCCACTTGGTCCAATGGTCAATTGACAGCTTTATCCAAGTTCATAAGAAATATAATAGACAACTTATATTAATAAATTCTCTATTATGTGAGGACCACTTTTCATGTATTATAATGTACAATATTCTCAAACCTTAGGGTAACCTTACTTTATGAATAAACCCTATGTTTAGTTAAAGTCCAAACATATGATCCTTCTCAAACCAAAATGTGCACAAAATATGAGAAAATCATATAGAAGAGGAGTTTCATCAATGCAATACTAAATACAGATTGGGACTCAATCCCATATTCGCAACATGATCCCTAAATTTCATTAAAGGTATGCCTTTTTGTTAAGGGATCTGCAATCATCAATTCAGTCTTGATTTGCTCAATAACAACTTTCTTTTCCTTAATCCATTCTCTTATGGCTAAGAATTTAATGTTGATATGTTTAGATCGACTTTTACTTTTGTTGTTTTACCTAGAAGTACACCAACTAAATTGTTACAATAAATCTTTATAGATTGAGAAATGCAGTCCACAACTATAAGGCTAAATACGAAACTTCTCAATCATATACCATATGATGTAGTCTCAAAATAAGATACAAACTTAACTTTTGTAGTGGAGGAAGCAATCAAGGTTTGCTTAGCACTCTTGCATGATAGAGCTCCTCCAAAAAATACTAAAATGTAGCCTAATGTTGATTTCTATGAATCAACGCAATTGGCATAATCTACATCTAAGTACCTAACTGCGTCCAAATTATTGGTTTGTCTATACATAAACTCGTAATTTTTGGTGCCTTTCAAGTATTGGCTCACCCTTTTAGCATCTATCCAATGGTCAACGTTTGGGTTTCTTTGATATCAACCTAACATTCCAATTGCAAATGCAATATTAGGCCATGTGTTGACTTGAGTATACATTAGGCTTTCAACAGTAGAAGCATAAGAGATATTTATCATTCGTTCCCTTTCCAAGTCATTTTGAGGGCACTGGTTCAAACTGAACTTGTCACACTTCCAATAGGAGGCTATGTTCAGTGAATAATCCTTTATTTGAAATCTCTCCAAAATTTTATTGATGTAAGTTTTCTAGTTCTATCTTGATGTATCTTAATGCCAAAGACATAAGATGCACCACCTATATCCTTCATCTCAAAATTTTTTGAGAGCAATTACTTCACCTCTTATAGCGTATCTTTTTCATTAGTGGCAAGTAGTATAATATCAACATATAGAACAAGAAAACAAATTTTACTCCCATTAACCTTATGGTATATGCACTCATCTAAGATATTCTCTTCAAAACCTAATGATAAGATAATATCGTGAAATTTTAAATATCACTGACAGGAGGCTTGTTTTAATCTATGTAGAGATTTTTTAAGCTTGCAAACTAATTGCTCAACACCACTAGAGGTGTATCCTTCAAGTTGTCATATAAACCTCTTCCTTTAGGTTACCATCAGGAAATTCCATTTTCACATCCAATTGTAACAACTTTAAATCAAAATGTGTAACTAATGCCATGATTATGTGGAGAGAATCTTTCTTAAATATAGGACAAGAAGTCTCCATGTACTTGTTTCGTTTCCTTTGAGTGAATATCTTCACAATGAGTTTTGTCTTGTACTGTTCGATATTATCTAATGAGTTTTTCTTAATTTTAAAGATCCATTTGCATTCAATGGGTTTTACCTCTTTAGGCAACTCAACAAGGTCCTAAATATCGTTATTTTTTATGGAATCCATCTATTCTTTCATGACATTATACCATAAATCCAATTCTCTAGAACTCATGGCTTGGGAAAGTTACTTGAGATCATTTTTGAATCCAATATCAAAGTTAGATTCTTGCTAATATACAATATAATCACTAGATATTACTGATTTCTTTGTTCTAGTTGATTTTCTTAATATTGTATCAACATTCTCACTAGAAGGATGTTATTCAATTGGATGTTCAATATTTTCACTTGGTTTTTGAACAACTGGATCTACTATATTTTTAGCATCCTATGAAATTTTTTCATTGTCATTTTTAACTTGTGGAGTTTTAACAGTTGATAGCATGAAATCTGATGGAGCATAAGGGATGCCACAAACAATAATCACTTGGTACCTAAAGTGGAAGACTTAGTACTTGAATGATATTTTTAGGGATTGTATCATGGAAATAATCCCTCGCACTAATCAGATGATTCTCAAAAAACTTTATGTTTCTTGATTCCACAAATCTAGTGTGACGTGATGGACAATAAAAATTATATTTCTTGGATCTGTCAGTAGATCTTATGAAATACCCACTAATTGTCCTTGGATCCAATTTCTTTTCTTGTGGATTATAAATTGTCATTTGAGACGGACATCCCCAAATGTGTACATGTCACAAATTTGATTTCTGATCTAAAATAATTGAAAGGGTGTTTCTAACATAGCCTTTATTGAAACACGGTTTAATATGTTGATAGTTGTTTTATGAGCCTCAACCACAAGAATTTTGGAAGTTTGAAGCTACTTAACATACTTTGAACCATTTTGGTCTAGAGAACCCCTTAGCCACACCATTTTAGTCTGGAAAACTAAACATGGTGTATTGAGCAGCGATCTCAATTTTTTGAAGAAACTTTACAAATGGGTCATGGGTTTGTCTATACTTAGTGTATCTACTCTAATAATCTCAACCTCTAATCTAATTTAACGACTTTAATTTGCATACCGCATTTTTTCTTTACTTCCGCCTTGCAAACCTTAAAGACATCTAATGCTTTGTTTTAATTGTGAAGCAAGTATAGATACATATGTCATGAGTAATCATCAATAAATAAAATGAAGTATTTGAGACCATATGTGTCCATGTCTAGACTACAAATATTTGTATGTATGATCTCCAATATGTCAAAACTTCTTATGGCATATTTCATTGGCTTGTTAGTCTATTTTTTCCATAATGCATTTTATGTAAGTATTGAAATCAGTGGAGTCTAAAGTACTAAGTATTCCATCCTTTTCCAATTTTTTAATTTTGTCAAGAGATATATGTCCTAATCTATAGTACCACAACGTGGAGGATTTTTCTTTCATGACACATCTTTTGACACTAATATTTTCATGTGTTACATTATAGTAGGCATCACTTTGTAAATCCAATTTAAAAGACCATTTGAAATTGTACCTTTTCGAACAATATTGGCTTTGAAAAATAATTTTATTGATTCATCGTTGAACAAAAAAGAAATATCCAAATGGCATTATTTTTGAAATAGAAATCAAATTTCCAGAAAACTTGGAATATAAAAAACTTTCTAATTTCAAAACATTCTCATTTTTCAAAATAAGGCTGCAATCCCTGGAGACTTCCACATGTGAGCGAATCTTATTTCTAGAAAGATATACTGGTCACTTCTCATTAGTTTTCTTAGGTTTTGTAAGCCCTACAACACATTTCTAATGTAAATTGTACAACTAGAATCTATTCACCATTTGTCATGACTAATTTAGATAAATGAGATTTCAGTACCTTTAAATTCAAGCTATCTCTTGTATTTTTCATAATCTTTTCTCATGTGCCCTTACTTCTTGCAGAAGTAACATTTAGATTCCTTCTTAATATATTGATGGCTGAGTATTTTACCCTTTTTTTTTTATTTGGCTTGAATCTTGGCCCTCACTCGAGTTGCCACCCCTGCACTATTGGAACTTTCTCCTTGTTCTATTTACAATCTTCCCTCCTTTTTTATATGCATAGTTATCAATTCATTAATTAATCATGTTTTCTTTATATGTGCTATATTATCCTTTAAAGGGTTGTATGGTTGTGGGAAAATCTTCAGAATATAGTGCACCAAGAAAGACTTTAACATTTCAACCTAAGTTTTTTAACATAGAGTTTGTCACTTATACCAGTATATTAGAAGAGAAATATTCGAAATAAATAGTCTTGGTTGTCAAACATTATTTAACTAAAATGTCCCTCCTTTTTATATTTATTTTTCTCATTCTTCTTTTATATTTAATTTATTTTATTGCTTTTGGTTTTTTTCCTCTAATTGTTTACTTTTTCTTTCATTTTATTCAAAGTTTCTTGCTGGTATGGACGGGTGCTCCAATTCTTAAATATTATGCAACTTTTAGGTGCAAGATGGTTTAGAATTCACTCAATTTCTCTAAGAACACAATCACTCGACAAATGAATCAACTGCAAAGACATTAACACCCCAAATGTTTGCACAATTTGGTGTAATCACACCTACATATGCTCGACCTCGCTTAGTAAAAATGAGTTCAGTAGAAATCAATTGAATTTTATGGCAAACTCACAAAACTTGACTTCAACCTCACTTGAGCTATTTTACTTCCTCACAACTTTGGATCTTGATTAGGTGGAATTCTACAAAAAGTTCTTTTTGTTAGAACAAAAATCTAACACCAAAAGGTCCCACTCTTACATCAAAGTGAATACCCACAAGAGGTATATGACCTTTGGACTCAATTTCATTATAAGAATAAAGTACAGACGACACTCTCAATGACACATAGATTCAATACTCAAACACACCAACCTATTCAGTGAGGACACTCAATTCCAATACATAATAAAATCTCCTCCAACAACTTCCCACACAATTGAAATCTTCTCAATTTGCCCAAATCCTCTTTATTTGGTTGACTTGAAACTTTTTATAATTTGTTGGATACATGTTGTAACATTGAGTTGATTTTCCTATCAATACTAAATTTGTTGTTTGTTCAAATCATTTGGATTAAGGTAGGTGAATCTTTTCAAATCCCCCTTGATATGATCTAATCTTCTTGGGCAAGATTCTTCAAAAATTGGGTCAACTTTTCTTTCATTTGGATGATTGAATCTTTTAAAATAGTTAGTTAACTTCTTGTCGTATCTTCACAACTAACATTGTTAGGAAAATATTATCAAAATAATATATTTTAAATGTGGCAATGTTTTGTGGATTTAGATTTTTCACACGAATGCCAATATATAGTAATGCCGACATTTCTAATGCAACTTTAATTTTTAAATAATTCTATTTTGTCATCAAACACCAAAAATTACATTTATTATACTGAATTTTTTTTATAATTTTTAATTATGGACTCATATAGTATGTGCCACTTTTACTACTCTCTCTCTCTCTCTCTCTCTATATATATATATATATCTATCGTGTGTGTATTTCCCAGCTAGTTTAATATTTCAAACAACTATTTCAAAGGTCCTGTAATTTATATTTATATTTATTTATTTAATTTTGTGGAGCAAACTGAGTTTCTGCTCAGGTTATTAAATGCCGCCCAAAATTGTTGGTTTAAATTTTTACACAATAAAGATACACACTTCAATTATTATACTTTAAAATTTTTACTTAATTACTCAGACACAATTATTGAGAAAATACACATACAAGCTCATTCTTATAAATGAAAATAAACTCAAGTACATGAAGTTTAGAAATGGAAGCCAACTTTCCAACGTCATAATTTTTCCAAGACAAATGCTTACACAGCCAAAACAAGTTCCCCTTTTTCCTCATTTCCCCCGCATTTTGGTCTCGAAATTCCCAGGTCATGAGAAATAGTGCTATTATGTGATGAATACAAGTGGATTAAGACTAGTGACGAAGGGAAATTTGCTGTTAGTTGTGTGGAACGTTACATTACACCTTACGATTTCAACATTTCATATAATGAAAATATTTATTCCTATATACTGGTCCACACCATTCAAGGAACCACTATCACTTTGTGATATGATTGGCATGGAATTGGAAAGATAAAGAAAAGAAACATACAGCATCAAACCTCCTTAAGATAATTGCCCAGGATTCAGAACACCTGCACTCAGGCTACAACGCTAGGACATTTCTTTTTGACAATAGGCCTAAAAACGTTCTTCTAAACGAAGACTTCTACCCTAAAATCTCTAACATTGGGCTTGCTCGCTAAATTATGCTACAAGAAGAAGAGTATATTATCAATGCTTGGGACGAGAGGCACCATTTGAGGGTATTGCTCCAAAAATATTGTCTAGAAATTTCAGAGAAATTCCTCATAGACTTAATGTCTATAGAGCTATAGAATGATGGTTTTCCAAACGGATGTAGCAAGAAAAAAGTATCAAAAGTGGGGCAGTCCTCTCTAATGAGAATAATTTTCAAAACAAAATGTACTGATATTTGTTGTGACCTCAGAAGAATATCCCATGGTATTTGTTGTGACCTTACATGAATATCCCGTGATAGAAGAGGAAGAATAAGAAAGAGCGAGGAAATGTTTTTAATAGGATTTTGGTGCATTCAAACATCACCATTCAATAGTTTATCAATCTTATGGAAATGTTCGAAGGAAGTCTTCAATCCATACAAATTCGACCAAGTAGACACTAATTGAGCTTGTTATTGAGTGTGTATTCTATTGACTCAAACTGAAATTCAAAAAGGAACTCTAATCATTATGTTAGATAGATCCAAAACCTAACGGGCTTTTGTTTTGGATCAAATTAATAGACCTAATTTTTTAGGTTGGGTCCGACCAGGTTTTTAATTTCGCTTTTTGAGAAATTAAGACTTTTGGATAAATTTCCCTTATTCAGGATAATCACTAATAATTTATTCTGTTATGATTATTTTAAAATAAAAATTTATTTTATTGTTATTATATTTTAGCTGATATTTAACATAGTATAGGAAAGAAATTCAAAAAGATAAAAAATAGAACAAATTAAAATTAGATAAATAATTAAATAATAATATAATAAATTAAAACTAAAGGAAATCTAATGTTGTATAAAATATAAATAAAGAAATCAAATTTTAAAATAAATTTTATATCATTAATAATATTCGTTAAATAGTCAAGAAATAAGAAAATTTAAAAATAAAAAAACTGAGGGAATAGAATAAAACAAATAATAACTGAAAGAGTATAATAAAAATATTAAAATGATTAAAGGCTATATTAGAAATCCCATGTTGAATTATTGACTAAAGTATATAGGCATTGGATGATGATTAATAGTATTTTTGGTATTCTGGGACTTGGGAGTACGAATTCAAACCCAACCCAATTTATTTATTTTTATGGGTTTGGGTATGGAGTTTTTTTGAAAATGCACCTTGTGCATTTTTTTTGAATGTCTACAATTATGATAAATATTATAATTTTGTATTAAGAAAATGTAAAAGATAATTAATTATGATGATTGTGACACCAATCTTGCCACTTGGCTTACGAAATCGTGGGTGGAGAGGTGGGAATTGGAAGAGTTGGAGGGGAGGACAGTGGAAGAAACAAAACAAAAATATGTAAGACGAAGAGAGAGAGAGAGAGACAGTGGAAGAAACAAAACAAAAATCCATGCAAGTAAGACGAAGAGAGAGAGAGAGAGAGAGAGAGATTTTTCCGAAAAATCAGTTTTGAGATTGCAGCCTTTGTTTTCTCTCATTTTATTGTCATTCTTCCTCTTCATTTATTCTTCACCTTTAACTTTATCCAGTCCTCTTAGCTTTAAATCCATCGTCGTCGTCATCATCATTGAATTTTCTTTTAATGTGCTTTTACTTTCTATTCATGCCCCAATCTGTTGTTGAATTCTTTTCGTTAATTTGTTCTTTAACCTCCATTTGGAAAATTTTAATCTCTTTACTTTCCTGTTTAAGTTTTTCTTGTCATCTTAATTTAAAATAATTTTATTTTCATTGGTAAACAAACGTTGTATAAATTATTAAGTATTAGTTAGTTTTTTGAATTTGATTTAAATTATAACTCAAAACAATATATCTATACCGATAAATTTTAACTGTGGTGTCATTATTAGAATTATGGTTAATTGAAATGACTTTTTGGCACAGTTCCTCTGTAAATGCCATTTTAAATTTGATTTGGAACAATTTTGAAACGGTATTTTTATCGTTCCAAAATGGCGCGTTTCAAATTTTTTGGAACGGCTTTTAAAATCCGTTCCAAATAATTGAAACGGGTTATAAATGTCGTTCCAAATTCGGAACGGTTACAAGAATCCGTTCCAAATACATACCTGGGCCACAGTAGTTGGATCGATATTGGATCAGATTTGGGACGGAAATTTGGAACGATTTTTTATTGGAACGGTTTGGGGACGGTTTTGATATGAAATTTTGGTACGGTTTTGGCACGATTCGTTTTGGAACGGCTTTGGGATGGTTCTTTTTGGAATGGCTTTGACATGATTTTATTTGACACGGTTTTGGGATGGTGTTAGTTGGAACAACTTAGTCACAACTAGTTTGGAACGGCTTTGGCACGGTTCGTTTTGGAACGACTTTAGCACGACTACTTTAGAACGACTTTGGCACGGCTATTTTAGAACGTCTTTGGAACAAATTTTTTACAAATGTATAGGAATTGAGAGGGATCGTTTTGGATGCAGATTTAAATTGAATTTTGTATTTTTTGACAAAAATTCCTATGCAATAATTGTCAAAAAATATTTTTTCATCTCTACTTTTGTATCAATTAAAACATAAAAGCATACAACCATTATGTTATCCCATTACCACAATAAAATATTCAAACTATTCAATCCAAAAATATCACATGTATTGTAACGATAACATGATATAAGGAGGAAGATTCAAAACTCTAAGTGGCATGGTACACTAAGTCAAGCCTCTCATCATCATCACCTACAGCTTGATTTAAGGACCGGGATGGCTTATCGGGAGTGAAAGCTTGAGTGTAGTTTGCGTTAACCCAATTTAATAATTGATTTAATTGTGCCTCATTTTGCTCAAGCCTCTCCTCCGCACTCTTCCATTTCTCCTCAGCCATAAGTAATTTTTCTTCTGTTTGAAGTAGTTTTTGCTTTATGTTGTGCAACTCTAGAGCAAGTGAGGAGTTTGCGAGGTGGATCCCCTACAAAAATTGCAAAAGTTCTTAGCTTCTAATCCCGTGCCCTGCAGTCGGCCTTTTCTAAAGCTACCAAGAGCCGTTGTGACAACATTGCTACTAGATGAACTGTAAGATGATCCCCTTGTGTGGTTGGATCATCGGAATCCATGGCATTTACTTTTTCTAGTGCTTTCGCGATATTCTCCTATATAATAATTTATTTTTATAAATGATGAGAATAAATTAGGAGATATATTAATGCATGCTATGTGGAAGAGAAAGGTAAAGTTACCACTTGGATTTGTGCACGAGGGCCTGCCCAATCCTCAGATGCAGTCTTCT
Organism: Avicennia marina; assembly: GCA_019155195.1. Classification (NCBI taxonomy): domain Eukaryota; kingdom Viridiplantae; phylum Streptophyta; class Magnoliopsida; order Lamiales; family Acanthaceae; genus Avicennia; species Avicennia marina. The sequence goes on along the minus strand of CM032777.1, from coordinate 7,546,449 downwards.
AAATCTTATAGTACAACTTTAATGGATTTGGCGGTCTGCCCAAAGTTGTCTCCTACAATAACATAATATATGATTTTAAATAATGAAATAATATAAAATTTCATATTACAGGGAAATAACGTGCATTGACTTTTTGAACATAACTCGACTAATCATTCGGGAGCTGTGGGTAGTAATGGATATCGAATTGCCTCAGTAAATGGTGGATGCTGATGTCATATCAGCTAGTCGATTGTTTTTATTTTTTTTTACAAGTTCAGCAAATGACTCCTATGCTCACTCATTCTTCATTTCTTAGCAATTCTCTTGAGATATCCATGGTGGCTTTATATTAGAAACCCTTGCAAGGTGTAAGTGTTTCCTTAAGAGCTCATAAGTTTTCTTCTTAAAGTTTTTCTCAATTGCAGTCGTGTTTACAGAGTTCCATGCAAATTCTACCTGTAATGAAATTTATATTTTATACATAATCACATGTCAATGGTACTTCATGTACACATAATAAGAATCAGATAATTGATAATATACAATTACGATTCATCTAACTATTTCATCCAACTACTATTGTGCAAACACCACTGCAACATTTAACCATTACTATGTAGAAACTACATGCTGGTATATGGCAGACTTGTGCTCGAACTCGTTTCAACACTTGGTTTCAACATCTAGTCGTTCATGAACTAGTCCACCACGTATAAATATGCTGGTTTTGTTGGTCTCTAAATTTTCATTTAAATCAATTGTGAGATTCACAAAAAGACTAAAAGGAAATATCTTATAATTAATTAGTAAGAAATAAAGCACAAGAACAGACACACATGGTATCCGATGAGTTTAAAAGGCAAGCAGGAGAAAGAAACCACATATGCACACACAAACACAGTCCAACATCCAATTTATGTATAGAGCTGCAACGTGCATCTTATTGGGAAAGCCATCAGCGAGAAACCCCCTTTCTTCCATGAAATCACCTAGAATTAGCTCTAAAAATTGCACATAAAAGACCAAGAAAAAGAATGGGTTTTGAGAGAAAAGCCATGGCTCTCGACTTCTATAAATACCATCATTTCACCTCTCTCGAAAACACACAGACACAAACATAAGAATATAAACATGAAGAAGAGAGTGCATTGCATACATATGTTAAATCAATCATACTATTGAATTTCTTCAAATAACACATATAACAACATTTATGATATATTCATACATCTATGTCAAAAAAGATACATTAATTAAACAGTTTACCAACAACAAAACCTATAAGGGACCAAACGTATAAGTTTATGTATTTTGAAAAAGTACACCAACATGTAACACATTATGTGCATAATTTTTAAATTTATGCAATATACAAAAGTACCCTGGTACTTGTCCACTAACCTTAAACAGGCGAAATCAGAACGTTTTGGTGTCGAACTCAACATCCTTGAATCAAACCTAAGCGCCATTGTAGTGACCAAATATAACCTCTCTTATACAGTCTGTTACTTCTTTATATGTATTGTAAAAACAACTTATGTTATGACAAAACTCCAATAACATAAATTGATAAGTATAAATGAAATATATACACACTGGAAGGTTCGTGGGGTTATGTGTATAGGCCCCCTGTCCTCCAATGAAATGTTTTCGATGATTGTACATTTGGAATTGCTTCTACAACAGTGTTTTCTTGTTGGCCACGGGAGGCTAATGGCTCATCGGATGGAAAAGGGCTAGGAAGACTATTATGCAGTGGAGATTGTGTGAGTGAGGGTGATTGCGTTTCAGAGTCTTTTGAAATAGGCCTACGTACAGTGGAGTTACCTCGACTTGTATTGAGCTTTCAACTAATAGATTGTGAATTTTGTCCATGTCCCTTTGAATAAGCACCACGTGTCACCTGGGAAAAATTAAATGAATAAGTAATAGTTCTAAATAATATGTGACAGCTATGACTTGAGAAAAAAAATTACTATACCTTGCTACCACATTACAACCTTCACTCTGAATTAGTTGTGTACAAAATATACCCATTTAAACTATGTCAAACATGATGTTAAAGACTGGCAAACATTGAAGTTGAAATGCTATTTGGTACAGTTTAACATGTTAACATCAAACAAAATTGAAATTGTGCACTATGAAAAAAGCAATCAACACACATGTTTATGAAATGCATCGTAAAGTATCTCAACATATACACATCATTGTCCACTACTATTCTTCTATGTTATTTGGCATAAAAATAAATTGAATTTCACTTAGACATTTCATCAAACACCTATCATGCATAATTTATGTAGCAAAGCTTTTGCTATTAAATTAAAGCACAATCAAGTATTATTTACACCATAGACAATAACAACACTTGTTTAACTATCAAAACTCAAACATAAACCAAGTACATTATTGAGAAAATGCTATTTAAGACTCAACCAAATTTCTGAAAATAAAAAGGAATATTACCTTGGAATGTAGTGAATTTCTAAAATACTAGCTTATCATGAACCAAATATTAGTAAGATTTGGCTTGGATGACTTGACGATTTTCATGGTTTGGGGTTGAAGAGAATTTTGGGAGGTTGCAATTTTGAAATGAATGAAAATGAGCATTTGGTTGGAGATGAGGTTATGCCATAGCACGAGATGAGGTCATCTAGGACTACCAGCGCATGATGGCCATTTACAGTGCAGTAGGACCTATGCCAGCATGGCCTCGTCTATTCAGACCTGTCCTGTATCCCGTACCCCAGCAGCCGCATTCTCCTGAGGATATGGGCCCATCAATGTCTGCAGACCACGCACCGTTGGGTTATGAGGGTGGTTATTAGTGCAGCGTTTTATGTTTAATTTATGTATGTTGAACGACATGAGATTTATAACGAACTTTTATGTATGAATTTTTTTCTTTAGTTGTTCTGTTTATAAATATTTGGTATGTATTTTGATATTTAACCCACAATTTGTAACAAAATCATGGCGACAAACCTTGTGAACACCCCAAATATCTAAATTTAAAATTATGTTTACATATACAACAATTACAGGATTTGAATTCCCAATAGGAATGATTACACATCACATTCTTCTCTAAAATCATCGATTCATTACCACTAGGTTAGGTATCTATCGAGGTATTTCTAAAACTATCAGTTGACCTATTACTATAAATATCGGTCTCTATATCCTCGTCTGAATCTACATACAGTCCAATACCAGAAGGGTCATGCAAAAGAGGAACATCTAACTGTGTTGACCACTCATCGTACATGAATTCATTGTCAGGTTGAAAAGGGACATCACTCCACTTCACTTCCACAGTACTTCTAGCCTTAGTTTTACACGCAGCAATCTAATCAACTCTGTTCCTTTTCGAACTCAGGTATCCTACATAATATACTTAAGTAGCTTGTTGAACGACCACAAATGGTTCATCTGTTTTGTAAATACGTGATAGGTTAACATCAATTATGCCATACTTAGGATGTACCTTTTGTCCTGTTACAAGGTCAACCCATCGACAGTTGAATAGTGTAACATACATATTTGGAAAGTTATAGTATTGAAACTCCAATATTTCCTCCAATAGTCCATAAAAATCATACTCTGTGTCGTTGTAGCAAGATGATCGTACGCAAACCCTATAGTTCACTGTTGATTTGTCTTGGGCATGGTCAATTGTGTGGAACCTAAATCTATTCACCATGTATTCTGAATAGCATATGACTCGATTTTTTGGCCCATAGGCTAAGCTCCTCATTAACGAATCACTTATGCCACTACTTAGATTCAGGATCTATTTCATAAAAAAAATCTAACAATGATATATGCTATATAATGATTAAACTCAATATTAGTGTTATTATGCTTACATATGTTTTAAACCATGGGAGGAACTGCTCAGCTACAATCTTGTCCATGAGGAGATCAGCCTCGTCATACTGGGAAACAAACAATCTGCTTACGAAAGCCATATGTTAGCTCAGTGGGAAGCTATTCAAATGCAATTATATTTTTGCTACAGGGTACCTGTAGATTGGTTCAACCTCTCGACAGTTTAATAAAACATATGTTTCTACTGTGTGCTTCTCAGGAGTAGTGAGATAACGCGGAGGCCTACGGCGGGATGGTCGACTGGGATAATTGAATATGGAGAAAGCTGCAACTGTGGAGAGCATAGCTCGTGGGTCATCACGGACCGGTCTATTTCTTTTTGATGGAACAATTGAGTCAAAATAGTATGGTGTAAATGTAGCTGTTTCCTTCACAACATATGATTCACATATTGAAGCTTTAACACGTGCTTTGTTCTTGACTTTCTTCTTCAGGGTTTGAAGGAACCTGTTAAGAAAATTAGTAAAATCACCTTCATCTTCATCAAATAGAAATTAGATCAAGTACATTTGAACATAATTTGATGTGCAATCAAACCTTTCAAACGAATACATCCATCTATGTTGCACTGGCCTACCAATCCTCACCTTATATGGCAAATGAATAACCAAGTGTTCCATTAAGTCGAAAAATGATGGGGGGAAAATTTTCTCAAGGTTGCAAGTAAAATTGGGGCCTTATCCTCCAACTCTTGTAGTCGAGTAATGTTTTGAATAGGTAAGTAAATTTGTTGGAAAAACAAACTCAATTCAATTAATGCATTCCACATAAATCCCAGTAGCAGCTCTCTAAATGAAATAAGAAGTAGGCGCTCCATAAACACATGTGCATCGTGAGTCTTCATACCATGTAATTTCAATTCCATCATGTCAACGCACCAACTGATGTTCAAAGCATACCCATCTGGAAATCTTAATTACTAATATATCATATGTTTCCGATCTCGACTAAGGGTGCATGTTGCCTTGGGCTTAGGCCCATCATTTTTTGGTGGAACTGCAATCTTAGGTCGATCACAGCTCTTACTCATGTCCTTACGACCATTCAAGGTATCTTTTGTCTTTCCTTTAATATTCATAACTGTGTTGAACATATTGTCGAACACATTCTTCTCGATGTGCACAACATCAAGATTGTTCCGTAACATATTATCCTTCCAATAAGGTAAATCTGACAATATGCTTCTCTTTGTCCATTTATGTTCAGTACCATAACCAGCCATCATTGATATTGGGTCATCAATGATTCGGGAGAGGCCACATATCCGATTCCATATAAATTCACTTGACATAATAGGAGGTGGGGTGCGATATTTTACACGTCCTTTCCAAAATTTTTCTTATTCCTCTTATAAGGATGATCAAGGCAAAGAAATCGACGGTGACAATCAAAATAATTTGGCTTCTTACTATGGAGAAGATAAGTTGCTTTAGTATATTCCATACACAATGGACATGCCATCAACCCAACACAACTCCACCCAAAAATCATAGAATACGCAGGCAAGTCATGAATTGTCCACAATAAAACAGCCCTCATATTGAAGGTACTATGTTGTGATGCATCATATGTTGAAACTCCTTCATGCCACAACGTGAGTAGTTCATCAACCACATATTGTAGGTAAACGTTAATAAGTCTTTTAGGATTTGATGGACCAGGAATCACTAAAAAGAAAAACATGTATAGGTTCTTCATACACAAACCTAGCAGAAGATTATATGGTGTTACAATGATGGGCCAAGATGAATATGTCTTGCCATATGATTCATACGGTGCAAATCCATCTGCACATAAACAGAGCCTTACATTGTGTGGCTCAACAGCAAATTCAAAATGCCTTTCATTAAAACTTTTCCATGCCGCTCCATTTGAAGGGTGACATGTAGTTCCCTCATTAGTTGTATGTGCTGCATGCCAAATCATTTGGTCTGCTGTCAGATCTGATGCATACAATCTCTACAAACATGAAGTCAAAGGCAAATAATGCAGGCGAGCAAATGGTACGTTTTTTCTATGGTTTTGGGAACCAGACCTAACCTTGTATCTAAGTGTACCACAAAATTTGCAACTATGAAAATTACTATCAGATTTCCAATATAATATGCAACTAGCCAGACAACAATCTATCTTCAGCATAGGAAGTCCCAAATCTCTTATAAGTCGTTTCTTACTATAATAATCTACCAGTATTCTATGGTCACAAGGTAAGACCTCATCAAACAAACTATATATATCATCAAAACAACTTTCTGACATGCCATGGTCTGCTTTTATACTCACCATTTTTGTCACAGCCAACAATTGAAAAAATTTTCACATCTTTTATACAATGGTTCATCTGCCGTATGTAATACATCGAAGAATTTATTTGTTAGCCCATGAACATCACCTGCTTTAACATGCTCTGTGCCATCGGCTCTGTCATCACCATCATATATTTGATTTGAACCGCTACCACTTACTTCCCACGCATATGAGGTACCATGTTACATTTGTGCATCGTTCAACATCCTCTCCTCTCATGAAATCCTTTGATAATTGCCTTCACCTAGGTTGTATTCACTCACCGTGACAGTCGGCTCAGCTAGACCGTTGTTATTTAAGCACTCGTTTTTATCATGACTAGTCAAATTGAAATAATTTTGCACGAAGCCCTTTCTGAGCAAATGTAATTTCACTTCTTTAGGCTCTAAGAACTTGCTGTTCTTGCTTCGACAATAAGGGCACCTAATTTTAGAACCATCCATATAACTTTGTTGTTTTCTTGCCCATTCAACAAAATCATTCACACCATTGACAAATTCCTCAACCAAGCCTTGATGTCCAGGGAGGTTTTTGTTGTACATCCACACCCTAATATCTCTTAACATTGTGCATTATAAATTTAAATACAAATAAAATTTTAAATTAAACGTTTAAACACAAATAAATACATTGTGGTTTAATATCTCTTAACATTGTACATTCATAGCCCTAATATTTTTTAACAACATAACAAAGAGAAAAATCTTCTCTACAAGATTCTTATAATCCAATTAAAAGATTACAATACACAATTATAGTCTCACCTCATTACTTTATATCATACACAAGCTAATGGGATATTCACAATAAACTAAATCACAAAAGTATTAAAAATCTACACAAATAATAACATGAACCATATATGTCAAAAATTGACGGTTTATTAGCAAAGATACCTCTAAAATTAGCAAATTACCTTGGACAATTTTTGAAAAAGCCTTGACTACCGTTTGAGAATGACTTGAAGGTGTTTTACAGTGGAAAATTGCGTAAATGTCATCTGGTGAGCCGTAAGGGTATTATATATATTTGTAAGATTGGAACGGATTTGGAACGGCTATAAACGTCATTCCAAATTTGAAATTTGAAATTTAGAAGGGTAATACAAAGCCATTCCAAACTCCCTATTCAAATTTGGAATAGCAGTAAAAAGGCTGTTCCAAATTCCCAAGTTGAAATGGCTTATAAAAGCCGTTATGAATTTTGAATTTCCAAGTTGGAATGGCTTTTTATTGACGTTCCAAATTTCAAATTTGAAACGGATTTGGAATAGCAATAAATGTCATCCCAAATTGGAAAATTGGGGTTTGGAACGGCAATATGAAGTCGTTCTAAATTCCACGCGTATTTTGGAATGGGTATAAAAATCGTTTCAATTTCAAAACTACTTTGGAACGTTTAACTAAAAGTAATTCCAAATTTTGGAGCGGCAACAAATACTGTTCCAAAATTGAAATGGGGTTTACAAGGCCGTTCTAAAATTGAAACAGTCTTTTTTGCCGTTTTAGTTTGGAACGGACTTGGAACATTTTAGTAGATCGTTCCAATTTAGAACAAATTTAGAATGGAGTTATTGTATAATATCATTTATGTTCCAAATTCGTGTCAAATTTGTACCAGACAGGTATGATTTTTTGGAACGGCTGAAAAACCGTTCCAAAATAACAGATTTCTAGTAGTGTGTGTTCATATAATTTTATCAATCTATAAAGTGATCTTTTTGATTCCAAGAATGAAAGTGTAGAAATAGCCTGCGACTGGATGGAAACTTTGTTTCACAAAAAAAGTTTTCTTGAGGAACAATGAGAATTTTTTTTAAGAGAAAGGAGATAGAAAAAAGAAGATATTATGTGAATGGACAGTGTTTTGAAGATAATATAATAATTACTATTATGTGATAGGTAATTATTTATTGAAAAGGGCAGTTGATGTGATTGGTAATTATATTTATTTTTGTATATATATAAGATGTGATTAAAAATTATATAATTATTGGTAATACTATGAATATTTATTTTAGAGATGCAGTGGTTAATGTTAATATTATTGTATCATTTTAAATATTAGACTTATAATTAAACTAATCATTATTATTGGTATGATTATTGTCATTAGTGTTAGTCTTTGTGTTATTTTAATTTTTTATTATTATAATTGCAATCATTATTATTATTTATATTGTTATTGTTGTGTTTATTTCTTGTCATCGTCATCGTTATTTTGTTAATTAAATTATCGACAAATTTAATAAATTATTAAATTATACTAAATTTCATAATTTAATACCAAATTATTAAATAATTTAAGTATTAATCAAATAAAGTAATAATTTAAATAATAAATGAATAAGGTAAGAATTTAAATCAATATTGTAAAAAATTAATAATATTAATATTAATAACTTATATAATTTATTAATTTAAATAGTAAATAATATTTATTAATAATGTTATAAATTTAAAATTTAAAATTATCAAATAATTCAAATAACAGGTAACTAATATTAAGAATAAAATAAAGGTGGATAGAATAAGTCAAACATGGTGGCCGAAGATTTTTTTGCCTTTTATTCCCTAAGTTTGTCCCTTTCTCTCACAGGCCATATCTCAAAAACAAAACTTTCCAAGATATGAAAATAGGAGAAATAGACACGGACCAATCGCAGCCAAAGTATTGCCAACCGTTCATTTTCGAAGGGAAAGTAGATGCCGTTTGTGTGGGTAGGAATCCTGTTTCAACGGATCTTCGCCTTAGGTCGTTTGTCTCAACGGTCCACCCTACACGCGGACAAATCATGATATGATCACTTTCGGACATGGCTCTCGTTAAGATTATAAGCTCACACACCATCTCTAAACTCCAAATTTTTACATCCCAATTTAAAAATGTCATAATAAGCGGTGATGTGATTGTTGCTATTTTCTACATAAGGGGAATTTCCAACTAGACGTACCAGTTAGGCAAGAAATATTCAAAAAGAAAGCTGATGAGAAAAATGCTAAGATTATTACTAGAATGCTTTGCTCAAAAGGTCACTAATATCAAAGAAGCAGGAGATGTTGTAACATTGTGGTTAAAAGAACTAATGGGATCATTACAAGCCTTTAAAATGAACTTCACATAGTGCAAAAAAGAGAAGCAAATGACATTGCATTCATCTACTACCAGCTAAAACCATGAAGAGGAGCATGAAAATGTCGCAAATGAAATTACTTACTTGACCAGAAGATTTGCCAAAGTATTAAAGAAAGTAAGAAGAGCTTTAACATTTTAAACAATAACAAGTCTAGAAAGGATGTTTTCACAAGGAATTGAAGGAAGCCACAAAAGTTAGAAGTTCTAGAGGCCGGAAAAGGAATCAAATGTAAGGAATGCAAAAAATATGACCACATTGAGTTAGAATGTACCAACACTCAAAGAAGCATGGAAAATCCTTGGGCACCACATAGAGTGATGACAGTTTTGAGGTGTGAAGGGGATGATGTTTACACTAGCAACCATGTGGCACTTAATTCAATTTCACATAAAAGTAAGGTTTTATTGTATATGATGTTATAACATGTTCTATAATATCTAATGTTTCTCGTTATAGACTCTAGAGCAATGATGAGGTTTCACATGAAGAATTGCTAAAGATCAACTAGAAATTGGTAGAAAAGGTATTCGCCACCCACAACGGCAGCAAGAAGTTGAAGCTAGAGAACAAGGAATTGCAAGATAGAGATGGTGTGTGAGCTTCACATCTAAAATTGTTGGAAGGCTATTACAACCAGGGGTTGTCCAACTAGAGGTTTCAATAGGAAGCAAAATAGTCGGTTGCAACATTGTCCAATGACAATTTAAGTTACGAAGGCAAATGGTACTTTTTTATATATATCGATGATTACTCAAGATACACATTGTTTGATTCTTTTAAAAACAAATCAACACATTTGAATCTTCTAAAAGTTTTCAAACTAAACTTCATATAAAAATAGGCCATGTGGGAAGAATTGTTTGGATAAGAATTGATCATGGTAAGGAATATTAAAATTAGAATTTCGTAGACTATTATGAATGCACGAGTTTTCTTCCACTAAAAGGCTATAGCAAAATAGAGTTGTTGAAAGAAAGAATTGCACTTTGTTAGAGATGGCCAGAGTGAAGCAGAATGTTAAGGAGATAAACTTGAGGCTATTAGTACTACTTGTTATGTCATTAGCATGGTCAATCTTTGACTAACAAAGAAAAAAACCTTAAAAGGTTTGAAAAGGCAAGAAACCAAATGTGGCCTGTTTTCATATCATTAGGAGCAAGTACAACATTCTAAATGACTGAGTTCACTTAGGGAAGTTTGTTGCAAAGTTGGATTAAGATATTTTCTTTCTAAGGTTACTCTATGACCCTATGGTCTATTTAGCAAAAGGACTAATATTGTGATAGAGTCCATTAATATGATAGTTGATGATGTGGAGCCCAAAAGAACCACATAGTAGAAGTCAGAACAATAGGAGCTAAATATAAAAGAGTAGGCAACATGCAACTATAGATGTGCCAACAAAAATTTAAGCACGTGATGGAACATCTAGTGAGGATTAAGTAGAAGAAACAGGCATCCCTAAAGGATTTAGTGGAATTAAAAGTAATCAGCTACTAGAAGTTGTAACTGGGAGCTTGACCAAAGGAAAAAGGCCCCACAAAATCTATAGAATCAACTATAGGGAATTAGTAGAATATTTATGCTCCACTTTCTCCATTGAACCTAATAACATTGCTGAAACTTTAAATGATGAATTTTGGGTTGCACTCATATTGGAAGAGTTATTCAAATTCTAGCAGAATAATATTTGGGAATTGCTGGAAGGATCTCAAGGAGTCATTGTGATTAGAACAAAATGCTTATAAGATCAAGAGTGATTAATGTTGTGACATTACTAAGAACAAGGAAAAACTTGTGGAGCAAGGCTACACCAAGGTGGAATAGACTTCAACAAGATTTTCACACTTGTTGATCAGCTAGAATCTGTAAGATTACTGCTGGCAATAACTTGTGGCTTGAATTTCAGAGTTTACCAAATAGAGGTTAAGAATGCCTTCTTGAAGTCTCTTCAATGAAGAAGTTCATGTCGAGCAACTAAAAAGGTTCGAAGAACCACACCTTCCAATCCATGTTTGTAGGTTGAAGAAAGCCCTGTTTGCCTTCAAACAAACCCCTTGGTTTCGGTGTGGGAGATTGTTTGAGTGCATATTGGAATAGGGCTACGAACAAGGGGAAGCAAACAAGACTTTCTTCATTAGAAAGGAAAAGGAGGACATATTTATGGCCTAAGTATATGTTGACAATATTATTTTCAAATGCATTTTATCTAAATTACATAATAATTTTGAGTCTTGCATGTAGAGAGAATTTGTGATGAGCTTTATAGGCTAATTCACATACTTTATGGAATTGCAATCAAGTAGTTCAAGGATGGGAATTCCAAATCGTAATCTAAGTATATGGGTTATCTAGTGAAAATGTTTGAACTGGAGACTACAAGATATGTTAGGACACCTCTTACAAAAAATGGAAAGCTAACTAGAGATAATGGTGCTAGCGATATGCTCTCTAATACTAATAGAAACTGCAAGGTATTAGAGGATATCATGATTGTATATGTACATTTTCACAATTATTAATAAAAATATTGATTTTTCATATCAATTTTTTTGTAAGTTTCTTTCATGCATATAAATCTTGAATGGCATAAAGTATTGTATGTGTTCATATGATTGAATTACAAAGCCTTATTCATAAGAAATTATAAATATGGATATAAAGTTGCTTTATTACTTAATTAATAAAACTAATTTACGAGTCACAAACACTTTAAAGGGTGTTAAAGAGTATATTCAACTTATACATCTTATTTTTATATGGCAAGTGCCATACTATTTAGTATTAGATATTGAGAATAGATATGTGTGGATGTATAATTAGGGAGTAGCATCGCATAATGACTCACAGAATGAAGTACACATATAGAGTTCACCCTTGACTGTCAATATCTTACTTTGTGATCATATTAAGTGCGTATGGGTTTTAGACCTAAGACAACATGATTGTCTTGTACATGATGGTTAACATGTCATTGTGACATTAAGGACCAATATCTATTTTAGTATAGGATAGAGTCTTGAGCCTAATGTGCCATTGCTTTAATGCGTATGAAGGTATGTGTGCATTTAATAAGAAATTGTCTTCTTATAAATTAGTAAGGTGTTTGTCCTATAAAGTTGGTGTTCCATGAGGTGGAAGACCTTGGCCAAGGCAGTGTGATTGAAAGGGTTTTCGATAATGACATTTGTCTCATGAGATAACTCCAATTGATCATATGACCAAATTTGTGAGTTTGAATAAATGTATGACTCTTGCTTTGTTAAGACAAATCTAGAAAAAAGGTCTATACAATATAGTACCCACAATAAGAAAGGTTTATTGCAATCTAACTAACTTTATTTTAATTGGGTTATGAATTGGGTTGTAGGCTAAATGTTACTCATATCCTTTGAGCTATACTTTTTACTAATTAAAAATAAATTTAGAGAGTTACATACAAAAGGTTGGAACGTATGAGGTTGCAAATGATGCTTGAGAAGACTTGTAGACTAATTTATTTATTTATAATTGGATTGAACTAAATAAATTGTAAGGTTAGTTAATGATAAAATCATTAATTAGAAGCACCATGGAGGTTTAATTGAATTAAACTAGTCACTATTAAGCCTTAATTATTAATAGAGATTAATGATTAAGGAGATTATGGGCTAATTGATTAATGAGATTGATAAATAAAGTACAATGAGCTAAACTTAATAAAAATCCATGTAGAAGGACCCATGGAGCTCATATTTCCATACCTTAGTGTTACAACTATTTAAAGAGAGTGTTTGAAGAGTAAAATAGATAGTTTTGAGAGAAAAATTGGTGCACTCCTGCAACAAAGAAAAGAGAGATACCTCAGCCACCCTCTCATTCTCTTTTCTTATCTCGAATTCTTTCCAACCTAAAGAGTTTGTCTTAGAGTTTTATAAAAAGAGTTTTACAAGGTATAGAAGGAGCTATTTGTCATTCCACATATGTGAACAAATTATAGGTGGGGGTTTGAGCACCACGATTCAAAAATCATAAAAAAAGTTCATTAGAAATGTTCCAGGGGGTAAAATATTATACCTTTACCTGTTTATGCGATAACTAGTGTGTTTTGTGATAATAATGGACAGGATTTGTTTCCTTTACTTCCGTTGCATGTTTTTTATGTTTTCATGTTGTAAATTTTTAATTTTTACATACAAATCCCAATGAAATCAAACGGTGGTATCAAATCTAATGTTTTCCATGCAAAATCATAAAATTTAATGATTCTTTCATAATTTACATTAGTTTTGGTGTATTTGCTTAGGGTAGAACTTTGCAAAAGTGTTTTGTGGAAATTTTGAATTTAGAAATAGGAGGAAAATCAAATCTACAAGTAAACCACTTACTTGATTTCAATTTTGGGACTCAATTCCTTCACCAGTTAATACTACTAGATTTTCTATCTAATTAGAATTATTTTTGTTTAATTCCAATTTATGTTAGAAATTCAATTCTTACGTGATCTTTGATGCAACTTATTTGGTTATACAAACTTCCTCTTAGATTTCAATTTATTGTTGGATAGGTTTTCCTAATTGAGACTCACTCAATTTACATTCTTTATATCTTGTTAGATTCTTAACCTTTGTATTTGCACGTACTTTTGCATTAAAATTACTGATATTGAGTACTAAATACACAAAAATAAATTTTGTTTCTTGACCAAGTTCTGCGACCACAAAATCACCACTCATGATTGCAAAAAATGATTCTACACCTGCATAGTGAACCACAGTGCATTCTATCTAGTGTTACATTATCTCGTGATTGCGAACAGTAGGCCCGCAACCACGAGGAGATGGTTCACAACTATGAGAATGACCGCAAAGCATTCTATCTCTTGCCATGTTTAACTCTTGTGGTCACAGTGCATTGTGTCGTGTTTGTGGGATAAGCCTTTGCAGCTATTGTGACAGCCATAGTGCATTCTACCAAACTTTGCAGCCCACTTTATGCTTATGGGGACATGAACTGCAACTACAAGGTTGCACTTTACGGCCGTAGGGATACTTGGGAGGTGGCACTAGTCTGCATGTAACACATTGTTTGGTCCTAATTTCATTTGTTACACAATTTCGACATCATTTTTTGATGATTAAACATATCCCACGGGTTCTTAAGGCCTTTCTAACAAATTCCAAGCATAAAAATCTTAAGTTTATGATTTAATCAAGAATTTTGATTAGAAACGTAGGATTTAATTGTTTTTATCTATATTTTACCCAAAATCTTATGCATAATCTCATAGTAACATAATTCTAGTTTTCCTAACTTAATTTCGTATATGAAATTCTCATATTTCATGTGCTTAAGATGCACAAGTTATGGTTCCTAATTGCATGTATGAAAGTCGTAAATTTGGACTAGGAATTTACTTCAATTTCGATGCTATTACTGGTACTAATGGGTTTCTCTCCTCTTTATCTCACTCAAGATGTTTTCCTTGATTTTCTAATGTGCATGGTGTGAATTAACTCTCCCACCCTTGTATCCTATTTATACAAAAGAAAATCTAAAGTTTGAGTTGTACTGCGATTGTTATTTCCTAGTTATGGGATAATCCTAACGCCTTATTTTAGTCAATCATACCTAGTTTTCTGATTTTTCTGAGTTTAATAGATAATTAAAAATGTCTTTTAGTTAATCTAACAAATTGGGGAGATTTAATCGATACAAACATATACTTATATCCTTCCATAATTAATTATCGTTAGTACCACTAATTTACATAAAAATTCCAGAAAATAGTTAAATAAATAATAAATCCTTCTTTAATAATAATTTCCATTATTATCTAATGCCCACTATTTATGGATATTACATTTTTGGGCAAATTACCAAAAAAATCAATGGAGACAATTATATGCCTTTTTTATAATTCAATCAAAAACAATATATTTTGAAAAATAAAATTAAAGATAGTATAAACTAATAAAAATAACTATATTTATTTAAAATAATACTTTTACCCATATGCAATTAGTATTGATTTCCTATACATTAACTAAAATATTAAAAAAAAAAATTTTAGAATCGCTTATCTATAAAATAAGATAATAAATTAATTACAAATTTTATATTTATTCATTTTACAAACTAATGCATTCAAAATTAGATTAAATTACTATTTCAATTGATAAGCAATCACATGAATTAATTTATATTTTTTTAAATCTTATTTGAAGCCTGTTAATACATTCAAACTAATTTTAATTTCATAATTTTAAATATTAAGTTGAATTAATACCTCAACATGTTTTGCTTTATATAGAGAATTTTGAGTTTGTCTATAATTTTTATAATATTTTTTGAAAAAATTTAAAAATTAATGCGCTTGATATCTCAAGCTCAAACTTTACTCCATTTGAATTTAAACTCAATTAAACTTTTTTTTTCCTTGAAAAAGTTGAAGTTGTTTCTATTTTGAAAGTTAAATTTTAATGTTATTCAACTTAAATTCGATTTATTTGTAACTCTAAATATTCAATATTTTACAAATAACTTCTCTTTGTATTGTTTTTGCACATGTGAATATTTAATCATTATTGAATCATCACTTAGATTCGTAATCAAATCATTATATTCAATTGCACCTATACTTATATTTATCTATATTTTTGTTTTAAAAATTAATTATTATACAGATATATTAGTGTATTATACAATCAATATATTATATCATTTATAATGCTCAATACATGAAAATAAAAAATAATTATGTCTAGGTCACACGTATAATGACTTTTTAACGGCGTGAGAGAGAGAGAGAGCTGTCAACTTTTGGAAAATTGAAGCATACTATTCCTCTGCTGGGCCCCGTATTGACCGCAGTCGTCGATAATCTTTTTTGAGTGCTTCTCTCCATTTCAGACATGTAATTTAATGATGTGGCCCGCGCAAATTTCACAAGCGTAGAGCAGTTCTCCGGCAACAGAAATGCTTTCCCAACCCAACCGCAAGCCTTTTCTCTTCTCTTTACCGATCTTCTTTCCAATTTTTTTATGTCAACAATCTATAACCTTGCTAGCCCAGCGCTGCGACGAGAATGCATTCCAGTGCGGCAGCGTCAGTGACATAAGCTACCCCTTTTGGGGAGGCCGTCGGCCGGTTTCTTGCGGTCGTCAAGGTTTTCTTCTCACCTGCCAGGCCGGCGTTCCAATGATAAACATTTCATCGTTATCCTACAGAGTCCAAGAAATAGATTTCGACACCAATACTCTCAGGATTGCCAGAGAAGACTTGTGGAACACTCCATGCCCAAAGGTCCTCCACAACACAACTATAGATTTCGACCTTTTCCAGTTTTATCCCGATTCTGATGACAAGAACGTCACCCTGTTCTTTGATTGCACCAACGATCGGCCGGGAGCCCATCCCAATCAGTTCAACTGCAGTGCACATGGCACGTTCAATGTCTTCTGGACAGGAAATGCATCCTCCGGCCCGGGACGTGATATCACGTGCAGCAACAGTATTTCTGTGCCGGTGAACAAAAACTCTGCTCGGTCTTTGGAGACTCCCTCGCCTTCGTCCATAAATGTTTTGCAGTCGGCTCTGGCCACCGGGTTTACCCTTCAGTGGCAAAATGACCCACTGCAGTACACTCGGCCATTTTGCAATGCAAATGTGTATGGTTCTTGCATTAGAACTGGACCTGGACCTGCAGTTAAAGTCTACCCTGCAGTTAAAGCTGCAGTTGGAGAAGTTGTTATAGTCTTCCCTAACTGTGTTAATCGTTCGTGCCGGCGAAGCAACGCCTCCGAACCAGCTTCGGCACCTGGACAATCTGAAGGTAATTTATAACGCGGTTGGTCACACTGGATGCGTTTGCAAAAATAACTCAAAATTTTAGCCTCCATTGAAAATTTTAGCCTCTTTTGCAATGATCAAATTCATGAATGCCGGCGCTGTACCTACTATGCTAATTCTTGCTGTCGTCGTGTTGTATTAGCCCCTGACCCGGCCTCATCACATGATGAACCGCAAGAAATTTTCTATTAGCCCAACTGCACTACTATAATTGTTACTTCATGTTTTTCTTTCTTCTTCTTCTTCTTCTTCTTCTTCTTCTTCTTCTTCTGTTTTTTTTTTAGTT
The DNA here is from genome assembly GCA_019155195.1 of Avicennia marina. Taxonomy (NCBI): domain Eukaryota; kingdom Viridiplantae; phylum Streptophyta; class Magnoliopsida; order Lamiales; family Acanthaceae; genus Avicennia; species Avicennia marina. The sequence continues at coordinate 7,529,011 of CM032777.1, read as the reverse complement.
TTCAAACTTTATTTGACGTCAGTCGATGTTTTCACGAGGGTTGCCTCCCGTAACGATTCTCCCTCCTCTGGCAACTGATTTTTTGTAACTGTTTTTCAATATTTTTCCTTCAACTAATTCGCCTTGGGGCACAAAAAACACCTCGTCCAGGTCCCTCTCCTGGACCTGAACGCCATGAAAGTCGAACTGGAAATGGTTTGCACAGCCCAGTACAGAGCCCTGCTTCCTCCCCTGGACCTGAACCCGATAGCACTTACACTAGAAATGGTATGCACAGAGTACTTCATATTTCCCGTTACAGTTTTCTTTACTCGTTTGTTTAGCTGGGTGCTTTTCATTCCAATAAGGTGTAAACCGTAAAAAGATCAGTACGAGTATATTTACGCCAGCCCAAGTTCAATTAATTAGGGTAAACAATAAAAAATGTGACAAGATTGGGGGACCTTAAGCTTGCGTGTAACTGAAAGAAAAGCACCAGATCTAAATGCAGTACGGAATCCTGAACATCCCGTGCTTCTAAACAAAAATTAGAGTGTTCTTAGAAAAAGCAACACACTGAATAAATAAATTTAACGGAGGACCACCAATTTTCAACCTAAAAGTTATTTATTTTACATTTCCGCGGACTTGACTTGACTTGATTTGTTGACAAGGTTTTTCTCCTGTTCAAAGTCCTGGTTCCTCCCACAAGCGAGGTAGATCTAATAGTTTAGCTGGAAATGGTATGTCCAACAGATTCGATATTTAGAATTTTCTTTTTTCTTTTCCCTTGGGAGCTGCTCAATTTTGAAAAATTTGTCTTTGTTTTACATGTATTTCTTCCAGGTCATCGAGGGTCCTTAAAGTGGATTCCTGTAGGTATATTCTTATACTCTCCTTATTATTGTTATCTTATTAGTCTTATGTCGTGATCGTGCAACATAACCTCTGTGTTCAGGGTTGACGGTGAGCATAACCGGTATTATGACAGTATCCATTATCTTCTACAGCTGCCTTAAAAGACGATATTCACCACCACGCCGAGACAGGAACCGTGACCCAAATTTAGAGATAATTCTACAACAGCATGAATCATTGGCTCCAAAGAGATACAAGTACTCTGAAATCAAGAAAATAACCAACTCTTTCACTGATAAGTTAGGGCAAGGTGGATATGGCAGTGTATACAAAGGAATGCTAGCGGATGGCTGCCCTGTCGCTGTCAAGGTTTTAATTGACACCGAAGGCAAAAGCAATGGAGAAGAATTCATTAATGAAGTTGCAAGCATAAGCAGAACCTCTCATGTCAATATTGTCAATCTTTTGGGCTTTTGTTATGATAGAAACAAGAAAGCTTTAGTCTATGAATTCATGCCTAACAAATCCTTGGACAAGTTCACAAGCTACGGTGGATCACCAAATGCAGCCTGTCAACTGGAGCTGAAAAAATTGTATAAAATTGCAATTGGAGTTGCCAAAGGTCTAGAATATCTCCACACGGGGTGCAATACAAGGATTGTTCATTTTGACATCAAGCCTCAGAACATTCTTTTAGATGAAGACTTTTGCCCCAAGATCTCTGATTTTGGTCTTGCTAAGTTGTGCAAGAAGCAGAGTATAATATCAATGCTTGGAGCTAGAGGCACGGTGGGCTATATTGCCCCTGAAATATTCTGTAGAAACTTTGGAGGAGTGTCTCACAAATCTGATGTCTACAGCTATGGAATGATGGTTCTTGAAATGGTTGGAGCAAAACAAAATATTAAACCTGAGGCAAACCAATCAAGCGAGAATTATTTTCCTGATCGAATCTACGACCAAGTGATACATGGTGCCACCAGGATGGCATATGAAATTTCCGGGATAGAAGAGGAGGAAGAACTAGCAAGAAAACTGTTTTTGGTAGGATTTTGGTGCATTCAGACAAATCCATCAGATAGGCCGTCAATGTCTAAGGTCGTGGAAATGTTAGAAGGAAGCCTTCAGTCCATACAAATTCCACCAAAGCCAGTTCTGTTTTGTCCCAAGTTATCAGGCCAAGAATTATCCCCGTCGTTGTCAGTTTATGTAGAGACAGAAAGCTCAACTTGAGGTTTGGTGGTTTGTGAAATTGAAAGATAATTTTCTATTCTCAGGTAGTGAGGAATTTGGAGTAATGGTGGTATCTGAAGCACCATCTATCTCACCCCATCCAATTCTCCTCAACTTCGTTCTTGTTGTTTTTTCAATTTATTTTAAACTTCCATAATTTTGTCACCCTTTAAAGTTTTAGTGGATGATGCAAACATAAATTGTTCAACAACTGTAGTCGAAGGAGAGACTGACTTAGCCTGGTCCATAAGACGTCTCGACTTCATGTTTCTGTTCCGACTTCATTGCTTTCTAAAGTTAAGACAATTTTGTCTTATGTCTTTTCATTTACACCATTAGCTTTGTTGAGAGTATATCTATAGTAATCACGTGTTGATACGTCTTTGCCTTTTTTTTTTTTTAACCTTATTGCAATTTTCAAATTTTGTTTCTCGTAACAAAATTGAGAACTCTAGTTTAAATTTGCATGCCAATAAATACCCAAATAAATATTTATGGTAGCATGAATGTCACATTTCGTAGCTACCACTGAAAAATTTAGTAGATAATCAGTACTTCGATGTAATTGCCGAAATTTTCACCTAGAATCCATTTAAAGCAATCACTTGAGGTATATCAATTGGAGAGACAAACATCTAGACAACGAGCTCCGGAATGATATTTGACATTCTGGAGCTTGTCATTGTGCTCTGGCTTGAGATGACATACTGGACGAGGCCCTCCAAAAAGGTTGTCCACCGTCGATAGCTCATTGTTGTCGTTGTCGTCTCGAAGAAGTTCTTGAGTAAGAGCATTTGAAATGTCTTCACACGGTGGAGCATGAGACGACGTTGACAAGGGCATCCAGAAAGTTTTTGGAGGCCCTCGTCGACGTGGATACACATATCAGAAGCACAAAGGACAGTCGCGCTATTTGCGATCTCTAAGCGAAGCAGATGACGTGGCCACTTCCTATAAATTCAACGAGCCAATCCACGATTCGAACTCTTCGAAGTTTGATTCCCTCCCCTCTTCCACCTTCAACCTTGTGGTAGCATGGTATAAACTCCACCTTTGGGGTTAATATTTTAACCAATTGTTCAAGCTAATTAATTTCCACTCGTCTTCCATCACATATTTCTTGAAGTTATGGTTACCGACTGATGATTAAGTAGACTTGATTTATGTGCTAATCTTTCCCTTTTGTCCGTATGTTGAATTAATTTGCTTTGACAATGCGTTTAAATATATATTATCGAGATTACGCTTAAGTGTATTATACAGGTATGGAATTGTGATTTGAAATATACGTTGAATCAGAACTTGAAAATAGTTGTATTTTTCATATTACTCTTAACATATGCAAGAGGATGCCAGCTAAGGCCATCATGTGACTTGTCAAAGTAAGCCTTGCAAGGCACTTATCAAAGGCATGAGGAGAAACGAGGCGTAGGAGGATTCCGACATAGTGAAACGTAGCCAAGGCAATGTCGCTGGGCCATAGCTGCTACACCACAGTTTAGGCCAAAGGATGGAATGAGTTCGTCAAAGGCCCTACAAAGGATGCCATCTCACTAGTTGTGAACGATGAATCACTGAATCACTGAATGAATGCCAAGTTTTTTTAGCTCATGCAATCCCTAATGACCTTAATTGAGGTGGCTCCTAAATTATGCCTTGATAGGGTGCAGTACGCCATATCATAGCAAAACCCATGCAGGGTAATCAACTACATAACCCATAGAGGGTAATCAACTACATGATAGGGGCCCTTCCCCACATAGCAATGACGTGGTTGTACTTGTAGCACCCTCTCATCCGTCCAATCGCCACCATTCTACGACAGTGAAGATGAAGGTCTCGATCTCATATGCCATCATGACTGGTATATACTTTAACATTAGGAAGGAAGTATATGACAGCCTCTTGTGATGTGTTATGCTAAAAAAGGAGCATTTGTGGTGCTTAAACTTAACTATGGCGTTGTGTGCCCTAGTTGGAGTCAACTAGAGTCCATTGAGGATAGAGTTCCAACCTATGTTGTAGTTTGATTCACCATCCCCCCTCGTTTGCGACTTTAGCAGCTACTAGGGCTGGAGGCCCCGAATGCACCCTGTGCACGTGTTCCTTATCAGTGGCAACCATAGGAGTTGAAAGAGCACATTGAATTCTGTGCAATGATGGCCACACGAGTGGGCAAGCCAGACATGATGATTTCCCTAACTATTTATTCCACATCCATTCTTGAGATATGCATGGTGAGCACAAGACACAGCCGAGCATATGGATGTATTTGTTTTGTCTTCTTATTTTGTTTTGCTTATGTATCATGTATGAAAAAAATGAATGATTTATGTTATATAGCTGCTCCTGTCAAACCATTAAACCGATACATTGTAGCATACAAGTATGTGAAATTGTAAATCAACCCAAATTGCAAACACAATCACTCATCATCATATGCATCCTCTTCCTTGTCCTTCCCTTTCTTCCCCTCGCAAGTCTCGTATTTCTTGAAAGTTTCTTGGTCGTCATCCTTTACGTCCATGCCATATTTAATGGCTTTTTCGTAGAGAATGTCAAATTGCAAGATTTCCTTGATTACACTATAGAAGTCGTAATAAGAGTTCAATTAACTTAGTGTCTGCACTTGATTTCAATGTTGATCTACCATGTATGTGTTCTATTGTGTGAAAGTTATAACCATTGACAAAATATCCACAAGAAAATTAATGCACTCAATTATAACCATTGTTGACTTGGTTACCAAGGAAAAATTGATTTGGAGGTTACCAATTTCATTATTCTAAAAGTTATAACTAATATTCCTAGTTAGTTGATTTGTGATAAATCAATTAAGGAAAAATTTGTAATAATCGGATTTAAGTATTCACAAGAAAATGCACTCAATTTTTCTAAGAAAAAAGTAAATTTGTATTCCAATAGCCAAAGGCAAAAATTTGTTCTCAAATAAGGCCCTATTTATAATATTTAAGAAACCTTTGCAACCCTAAAATTGTGTAAATAAGTTGCTAAAATTAAAAGGCATAGAAAGGTAAATTCCTAACTAATTCTGTTTGGCGTTCACTTTGGACGTCAAATTAGGCTTGATGGGCCTAATTATTTAAATGAATGTCATGATGGTTACAAATTAGCTCTCTACACCTTTTCATACCATCCACCTCCCAAAATAAATGATGAAGATCTGAACAATCCAATATACCAAGAAGAATCTCTAAAGAACTCCAGGAGTATTAATTGAAATGATGTAAATTTTTTAAAAAAATTTTAAGACACTGCAAAATTCTTTTAGGACTCCTACGAACTTTATAACTACTAATAAAAGCTGCACAGTCTATGAGCGGGCAAATTAATTAATAAATTATAAAGCCATTGTGTTTCAACTAATAGAAATAAAATTATATAAATCAACAGTGTAAAAACATTTAAAATTATAAAACAAAGACCAAAGAATTAAAAAAGAGAAAATTTGATAGAAAATATAAAGAAATATAATAAATCAAATTTAAAGAGAAAAAAAGGGTGAAAGACAAAAAAAATTAAAAAATTAAAATAAGAATAGTTGAATAATTTATATTGTAAAACCAAGAAGCCTCGTTAACTTAATAATACAGTACAAATAAATGCAACAACATAATATGAAATTAACAGTTATCCGTTTTATAGGGCAAAACGAGTTCCATAAATATCAAAATCAAATCTCATCTTCTTCATCAAATTTTTGTGTCATCTAGATTGTTATCATAGGCTTCAACTTTTCTTTTCTTTTCTTATTGACAATTTCTTGTCTTATTTGCACACTTCATATCTTGATTTGACATAATCTTTACATGTTTGCCATTTCTTCATTTATCCATAGTGATTTCATCGAGCTTTTGCGTAATATATCTAGGTTTAGTATATCCACACAATTCTCTTGGTTAAAGTAGTATTTTGACACCATTAATTATCAAGTAGTTTGCTTCATAAACAATTAATGCAGGCGAAGAACGTTTCTCCCTGATATCAATCATTTATGATGAAATAATGAATGGTACTTCGGTTACATACATACATACATACATATATACATATATATATATATTTGTAGTATTATGCAGTGTATTTGTTCTGCAGCATTCACGTAATGTCAGTGTATAATTCTATTAAAAACATTAAAAACATATTGAGATTATTTTATTGCAATTTTCTGCACATGACAGAGAAAGCCGAGTAAATTAATTGAGGATGGCCCACAAACCTGGAAATTTTTCCCTTGGGACCATTGGAACTTTCAATCAAAAAGCATGAGACTGACCCAACTCCAATCCCCAAACACACGTAATCCAAAAGGTTCAAAATCAGCATTTACTTCGAGTCTTCTTCATTCACTATTATCGCTTTTGGTCTTGTTGCCCTATTAAAAAAATTTGAATTTATTTTTTAGACTCAATCCCCAGTCTGGTTTAAAAAATAAGTTAAATTCGGGCTCGAGAAGCAAGATTTGAGGATTGATCACATATTCCTACTCATTTTCTATTGAATTTAATGGGTGTTTAATTAAATTTATTTTTACTAGAGCATATGATTTTTGTAAAAATTCTTCAGCTTATGAATCTTATTTTTAAAATGACTTTTCAATGTGTTTGTATATAATATTATCCAACAATTAAAGTTTAGTTAAAGTTACAATGTACTACTAAAAAAGGAAATTGCCTTGCACATATAACACATTTGTATTAAAGTAAATATCATATTTAGCAACTATATAGTTTATTATTTATTAATTATCATATACACCATTAAAAAAATTGAGCTATGTTGATTAAGCTTTAAATTTTACAGTTAACACATTCTTTTGAATCTTTACATATATATATATATATGTATGTATGTATGTATGTATGTACGTATGTATGTATGTATGTATTTTATCAAGTAATTATTTTAATATAAATTATATTTCTTTTTTATTTAATTATTTTCTTATATTGTAATGTATAGTAGTTATGGTCTTTTGGTTTTTATTTTTATAGTATAGTATTTTTAATATTAGGTTATTTATTTGTTTTATCATATTTACCATATGGCAAATTATATTAATATCTTCCTTTTAAAAATCTATTATCTCTTTAAATAAATATACAAAATACTATGATTTTAAATTTTAATAATGGAACTTACGCATGTTACTATATTACAAATAAGAAATTGTTTAAATTGTTTCCTTTAATTAAGAGAAGTAATTGATAAGGAAAGGCCAATTAAATTTTAATCTATGTGAACGAATTTTTATTAATAAAAAAGAGTTATATTTTTTTATATGCCATCTCGAAAATATTTACTTAAGTTAAAATGGAAATAAAAAGTTACTTAAATTTTGATTATAAAATAAATAAAAAACCATTTTGAAATTATTTTATAAATTAGGAAATTGTTATTTCTTTTAGACTTTAATAGTATTTTTATTTAAAAGTATATTTGTTTTTTCAAAATTCATGTTTAGAAAATAATAATCCTATTAATGATATTTAATTAATTAAATATATATAGTTATTTTTCTAAACCTTTTTGCATCACACTCTTATACACAAATTTCATTATATATTTTTTAAAATAATTTTTATAACCATTGTATTCCAAATTTCTTTCATATATTTAAGTGACCTTTATATATTATTTTGTCAGATAGAGTGAATTAACATTACGTTTCCTTATTACTTAATATATACCTTCAAGTTCAAACTTTTACGTCTCTACTACAATATAATAATAATAATAAAATCTATATCTACTTCGAAAAGACTAGTCTTTTGAGTTTCTACCTCAATTGGGTCCTTCACCTTTCTTTAAGTTGTAAATTAGATGTTGAAGCTAAACTTAATTTTGTTAAGTCTTATGAGTTACTAAAGTGTTGCTTGGTTAGAGGATTTTGAAATTGGGAATTGGAATCAATTCTATAATCATTGTTTGTATTACTACTAATGGAATTTAAATTTTAGAAATCCTAGTTAAAAAATTTAAGATTCACCAAAATCTCTAATAAGCTGGAAAGCTTTAGTCAAAATCCAACTTTGAGTCCCATATAGTTTATAAGTCACGCTAATTTAATAAATATGTAACACACACACTACATAATTAAACATAATGCCTACTTCCTAGATATCTAAATGTAAAATTACTAAATCAATCTTATTATACTATTAAGTTATGTTCGAGAGCTTAACACTAACCAATATTTTTTTCTTATTTTTTTTCCATTTTCATGTATAGCATTTATTTTGCTTTGGTAGTTTCATTCAAGTTCAACTCCAATTTTTTTATTATTATATAAATATAAATATCTTATAATATATAATATTTAATAAAAAATATAAAATTTTTAAATAACTTACACATGCAAGATTTACTTTCAATGTCTGTTTTTAACTTTATACAAGTTAAAATTAAAATTTCTCATATCTCTTTTTGGAAAGAGTCAGTAAACTAAAATTCAACTTTAGTAATGATATGCTTTTCACGTATTAAACTAAACATATGTATTTAGAATAATAATTTCATTATAAACTTGAGGTGAATGATTTTGATTCCAAATCAAATTCTAAGGTTTGAGTCAAATGCCACCTAAATTTATGAAGGTTATTGTATGGATTGCAAATAATGACTATGTTCTGATTATGATTCATTTTCCTTAAATAAATTCTAAGTATTGATTTTACTCATTGTCCTTTAAGATTGTCCGCCTCATAGTTTAAGGCAATTACATAAATTGACTTAAAATATAATAATTCATGCTGAAATTCATCAATACTAAAACACATCTTATGTTATAAATTCATGTAGCTTAAAAATGAGAGCATTCTACAACTTAAAAAGTTGTGTATTAAAATATATTTGGCAAAAATGATATACAATATTTTATTATATAAATTCATTGCCCGGATAAAGGTAAAATTACTTTCAATCACGTTCAAAAGAAAATATCACATGAATGAACACACACACACACACACACATATTTAAATATATTACCATATTTTATCAAAATAATGTTTAGAAATATTTTACATAATAATATTATATAACAATTCATCATATAAATTCCTTCTTTGGATTTTATTGAATTAAAAAATCATGTTTTTAATTATTTTCAAGTCATCCTCTTTATTAATGTATTGTTTTGTTATAATTTAGTAATGCATTGTCTAAATTGTCTAGTTAGAATAATTATTTCTCAATTATTTTAATTCAAGATTCAAGTATTAAAGTATTTTATTGGAATGCAATAAGTTCCTGTTAATTTTTGTGATAAAAAAACAATTTTTAATACAATAATTTTCCATCTATGCATTGCCAATTTAAAATTTTTATTTATTCTTAATGCTTTCCATAATATCTTATCATTATGAATTTGCTTAATATTTTTTATTAAATATGCATTGTCCTTTATTTTAATTTTCATATTGCATATGTTATTTACTTAAGTTCATATTATTCATATTACAATTTATAGACAAGTGCATTTTTTTAATTTTTTATAAGCAAATTAAATTTAAAAACATTTTAGCATTTTGTCTGGAAGGTTTATTATCTAATTTTTTGATATTTATTTGCTATTTTCCTTTCAAACTATAGTTTATTTTTTAAGAAATATTTTTTCTATTTTGATATTTTAAATAAGTATCTATAATGTAAATTATTAATTTTATATTGTGTAGTTATTTATTAATTTTTGTATTTCAATAAATTAGTTTATTTTAATTTCTTATAACTTATGTTTACAACGTTGATAAACAAATATAAATTAATTTATTACCAATCTACCCATATACAGTTATCATTAAACATTGTTAATTAATATTTTTACACAAATTTATAAGTTTTTTTTTAATTTTGTAGCATTATTTTTTTCATGTTATATTTTATATTTTATACATTGTTAATTGAATCATGTTTATAAAATATTAATGTGAATTTACTTAAATATTAAATTTGACTATTTATTACAATATATTTTGCATGTTTATGCATTTTCATATTTTAATATTCTTTCATAAAAATGTCTTTTGTTTTTTAACATATCATTTAACTTATCGTACTACAAATTTAATTTTTGTATTTTACATCCATTTTCATAATATTATACTCAAATAGATCCATTAATTAATTTTCAAACAATTGTATATTTTATCTTAGATTAGTTTTATAAGACATTGTTCTTTTCTTAACTGTACTTGTTTCTAATAATAATTTATCTATTTACTTAAAACTTTGATGTATCATTATTTACATTTCTATGTAATTATCTTTTCATAATTTTATTTGATTGAAATTTATTTTATGATTTTTAATAGGTATATGATTTTTCAAACCTACTCAATAAGTAACCAAAAATCTGATAGGATAATAATACGGAACACGTAAGATATAGATGAAAGCATTTAAAAAAATAGAATTCCAATGGAATTGGGTATTAAATGAAAGAGTATTCGATTGAACAGAAAACTAAGAACTAGTACCCTGCAAGCTGACTAAATCCCAGAATTGATGTCAAATCAACTAGCTTTTCTAATAGTTTACAACTACTTTTATGATATAATTATAGATTTTACTACATGTCTAAGCTTATTTTCAAGTGTTATCCATATTTTATGAACATGATTTTAGGCAATGTTGATTTTTGCCAAACTTAAGATTATTTTCTTTTTCTGAAAACTTGGATGTAAGTTCTTTGTAAGTAAGTTTTATGAAAATGATTATTTCAGAAATCTGAATATGTGATAAATATAAAAAATCTCTCATATGATATTGATATTGATAATAGTGTGTGTAGGACACAATTCTTGAATAACAAGAAAATTTGATGTGAGATCGAATAATTTGAACCAACTTGAATTTTTGTAGGTTCTGTGTTCTAACTTTAATTTTCTAATTATTCCTTCAAGAACATTTGACCTAAAATTTGAATAATCTTCAAGAAAAAGGCTTTGTGCTTGATCTTCCTTGAAGGTTGTTAGGTCTTCAGCAATACTAATATTCAGGTTTAACACAACGATTTTGGATCAAATATTGAATTTGGAGACTTTGATGAAGAACGTATTGAATTTGGCGACGAACTCCTTGAATTTAATGAAGAATGCGATGAACTTCTTTGGATTTGGCAAAGAACACGACGAACTTCTTTGAAGTTGGGAAAGAATATGACGAACTTCTTGAAATTTGGTGAAGAAGACGACGAACTTTTTTGAATTTGGGCAAGAACACGATGATCTTCTTGACTTTGACGAAAAATACAGTGAACTTCTTTAAATTCGACGAATAACACTTTAAATATTCTTAGGGATTTTAGAGAGGATTTGAGGAGCTTTAAGTCTTTATTTGCTTCACTTTATTTGACTTCTCTGCCCTTTTCCATGGAAGTTGACTCCTATTTATAGTTGTAGGATAGATAAAGTGACTGCATCAATTTGTTGACGTGACGCGATTTTATTGACCGTCAAGGTTTGAACTCTACCTAACAACTTAATAGAGTCTTCATTGTTTGGACTTCTAGTAAAATTCTGTCACTTAGAGTCTTCATCCCTTGAACTTCTAATAGGATTCTATTACTTACTGTCACTTGATTGACTGATAGAAATATTAATTATTTATTTGTTTATTTTAAAAATTATATTTATTTAAATTTCTAAATAAATAGAGATTGATTTAATTAGTATTTTCATGTCATTTTTCCATGTGCCATTGTTTGATTGAGCATTAAATTTTGATGTGTTTGCCCATGAAATTTTTATTTTGAACGAATAAGTCTCGAATCACCCCCGCCCCCCCCTTTTTAAGCAGGCCAAACCTTGTCTTCTAGTGATTATTATTATTATTATTTGCTGAGGCGGACCGCCAAACTTACGTTTGGGCCCAAATTCATTCCCTTCCTAGGAGCCATGGAATTCCATATGTCACAGCTGTAAGTAATGAAGGGCTTTGATTCTATTTGGTCTGGGTCCATTAACGGAAAGGTCAAGCCCTCTGGCTTATTGCTGTTTTAAGCCCAACAAATTGCTCGAATAACCCAACCAATCCAGGAGTCTTGATCTCTGCCGGTTCCTTGTACAGAGCTCCTTTTTCTTATCTGGTTATCTAAAAGACTGCACTTTTTACTCAAACTCTATCTGTAGAGGCTAACCTATCCTATAAATAAGCAACTGGTGTTTTTCCGAACGAATGCCGCACACTTAACCCCGAAGAAGAAGGCTGTGCCTTTTCCGTCGTGGATCATCTCTTTTTTTTTTTTCAAGAAATTTCTGGTAAGTGGCTTCCCTCTTCGTCTGCTTTCTTCGTTTTATTCCATCATTTTATTACTTCTTTTTTTTTTTGTCACCCGTTGTGTCGATCACCGCTTTCCGTCGTCTTCGCCCGTGGCTTAATCACCTGAACATAGGTCGATCGTAGTGACGAGGAGCAGCACGTCATGTGACTGCTGCAAGTTTCGAAGCGGAGGGGAGGAGGTGCTATGATGGTGGGACTTGCTTCCTTCGTGGACCAACGTCTTCGTCGGCATGAGATGCAGGACTTGTTGCAGCGCCCCCGAGCCCATGGGATGGCTGCGCCATCGACGACCAGTGGCTCCCTCAGCTGTATAGAGCACTACCGCACCCTTCCCCGCCGAGCCGGCCTCACTGGTGACTGGTGATGAAGCTGAGAGCAGTTGTGAGAACGGCTGGCGCTGAACGTAGACTGGCGGTGACGGTGGTCAACAAAACCAGATGGCTTCAGCAGTAGCGCTGCTGGTGGTTTGGTTTTGTGCGGTGGGGTCAATCATGCGTGGTTCGGGGTGTCGGCTTGGTCTTGGCAGCAGGCGCGGGTATCCGGTGGCGACGCTGGTGGCAGCGTGATGAGAGTCCGACAACGCCGCTAGCCGGAACAGCAGTGCAGACTTCCTACGACGATGCGGGCTTCGTTGAAGAAGAAGGGAAGGACAGAAGGAACAGGGCTGTGTTTGGTGCAAATTTCTGAAGGAATAGGGTTGTGTTTGGTGCAGATTTACAGAACTTTAAGGCTGTGTTTGGCCGAAAATTTTCTGGAATTTTAAGGCTGTGTTTGGCCGCAAATTTCTAAATTTCTAAGGCTGTGTTTGGCCACAGATTTTCTAGAATTTTAAGGATAAGGCCATGTTTGGCAAGGGACTTTTTTTCTTTCACAAACCCTTGACTTGATTTAGCCTACGAGCAATGTTTAGGCTTGAATTTTGGAGCCTTTGAATATCACGCTTGGCTTAACCCACGAGTACCATTTAGGCTTGAACTTCTGAGCCTTCGAGTACTAGGCTTAACTTGGCCTACGAGTTTATACTTGAAATTTTTGACTCTTTGAGTATCAGGCTTAACTTAACCTATAAATACCATCTAGGCTTGAATTTTTAAACCTTTGAGTACCCAGGCTTGATATATACCATGCGTACCGTTTAGGTTTGAAAGTTTTGAGCCTTTGAGTACTATGTTCAACTTAGCTCACGAGTACTATTTAGATTTGAATTTTTGAACTTTTGAGTACCAGGCTTGATATAGTTTACACATACCATCTAAGCTTGAATTTTTTAAGCCTTCGAGTACCAGTTTTGACTTGATCCACAAATACCATTTATGTTTGAATTTTTGAGCCTTTGAGTACAGGCTTGGCTTGGCCCACGAGTATCATCTAGGTTTAAATATTTTTAAGCCTTGAGTATCAGCCTTAACTTGGCTCACGAGTACTATCTAGGTTTGAAATTTTTTTAAGCCTTTGAGTACTAGGCTTAACTTAGCCTAAAGTATCATCTACACATGAAATTTTTGAACCTTTGAGTACCAAGCTTAAATTAGTCCACTTGGCCCACGAGTACCATATAAGCTTGAAATTTTGAAGCCTTTAAGTACTAGGTTTAACTTGGCCTACGAGTACCACCTAAATTTAAAATTTTTAAACCTTTGAGTACCAGGCTTATCTTTTAGCCTTGCTTGAGCTAAGGCCCAAAGCTTTGGCTTTGTTGGTGTCTATAACTTCTTTTGGAATTTGCTGATTTACTTGACTTCTATAAGGGCTATTTATTTTTGTGCTTTCATAGAGCTTTCATTTTCCGATATTCATGCCTAACATTCCTTGCCTCTTTTTGCAGTTGATCATTATTGTGCATTTTACAAGCAACTTGTCTTCTTCCAACGTGGAATACTTAGTTATTCTTGATGAAGAAGGCTATCTTATAGAGAAATGCATGCTTTTGGCCGTTTATACCCCCCTTAACAATTGTCCTTGACCTAAGTTGACAATCCTCATCGGAGGGATAACTGGACTCGAAAAATCCCATTTAGCAAGAACTTTAAAGGCCTGGACCCCACAGTCATCTCACCATCATCATGCCGTTAGGTCGTTTTGCTGTCGACTTTAGGTTTTAGGATTATCGAAGGAAAGATCAAATGGGGCGATGCTCTCCCATCTGCTGGTGAGTTTCACTTCACCAAAAGGTATTCAGAGTGGGCTGAAGATGTGTTTGGCCGGTGTGGATGTGAGCTGAATGCAGCTCAGATTTTTAACGCAGTTTATGCCTCACTTTTCACTTACGACCATAACTCGAATATCTTATAAGCGATTTATGAGGCATGGTGTCCTTCTACCAACACGCTTTCGCTTCTTACAGTGAGGTATCTATGTTCCTTTATGACTTGCGAAACTTGGTGGGTTTCTTAATTTATGAGAAGCTCTACGATGAGGTTGTTCTGGGTGCAAAGCAACTTACGAGTGCAAACAAGCAAGAGGAGATATATTCATCGATCTTGCCAACATTTGTTCCATGCTTATCACTCACTTTAGAGAGAGCCAAATGAAGCTCGAGCTCCTTCGGTTTCTATTGAGGATTGGATAAGCTTTTGGTGTACAAGGGAGATAAAGTACTTGGCACCCCCAACCTGAAAGGAGAAAAAGATAGTCTGTTATAAGTCAACGCACAACCTTTCTGGTGATATTGGCATTTATGGGCCTTGGTTGTCTACCAATGAAGAGCCTTTCACTCATCTCAATATTGGTGAGAATTTCAGAACGTAAACCTACTTGGTAGCATTTCTTGCCTACTGGCTGTGTGTCTTTGCTCTTCCTATTGAAGATGCTGGCTTCGTTCATCTGAGTACTTTTAAGATGGTCAGTATTATGGCGACTGGGAGGGCAGTAAGCTTGGTTGTTCCCATTCTTGCTAGCATTTACTGGGGTCTAGGAAGGATTGCACATTCTCGATGGCCTTCACGAGTGTATTCCCTTTTTCCCCGCTTCATTACGTTTATGCATGGTTTGCTTATTATTTTAAGATGTATTATTTGGTCTATAAAGCAGTTGATAATTCAAAGATGATCACATATTCTGGTGAAGGTGGAGCTACACGTTGAAGAATCCATGGGGTGAACTAATTCCACTTGTATGTTTCCATTAGCATCCCCATGGACTAAGATAGATAGTGTACCATATCCACTGATTAAGGCCTTAATTTATAACTCCAATTAAGGAGGGTCACGTGCAACCTTGTAGTTGTCTTAATTTATGAATCCAATTGAAAGGATCATATATCTTAAATTTAACCCAGTTGAGTGGTTGGAATAGTTCCTACATTATTGTAGTCCCCAGGGGCATCATACCACAACATTTTCCAAACTAAATTTTCAGTAGAGTTTGGCATAAGTCATGTGGCACTAGTTCACATCCAAAGCATTTCCATGGTCAAATATTTCAAAATTAAAGCATGCTAGTTCATTTATTGAAAACAATAATACTGATTTACTAGGAAAATCCTTCAGTAATCATGATTAAAAAAAATGATATTTCTTGAATCTGTCAATAGATCTTATGAAATACCTACCAATTGTCCTTGGATCCAATTTCTTTTCTTGTGGATTGTAAACTCTCATTTGAGACGGACATCCCAAATGTGTACATGTCATAAATCTGATTTCTGGCCCTAAAATAATTGAAAGGGTGTTTCTGACATAGCCTTTATCGAAACACGGTTCAATATGTTGATAGTTGTCTTAGGAGCCTCAATCCACAAGAACTTTGGAAGTTTGAAGCTACTTAACGTACTTTGAACCATTTTGGTCTGGAGAACCAAACATGGTGTATTGGGCAGCGATCTCATTTTTTTGACGAAACTGTACAAATGGGCCATGGGTTTGTCTATACTTAATGTATCTACTATAATAATTTCAACCTCTAATCTAATTTAACAACTTTAATTTGCTTACCGCATTTTTTCTTTACTTCCACCTTGAAAACCTTAAAGACATCCAATGCTTTGTTTTAATTGTGAAGCAAGTAGAGATACATATGTCATGAGTGATCATCAATAAATAAAATGAAGTATTTGAGACCATATGTGTCCATGTCTAGACTACAAATATTTGTATGTATGATCTTCAATATGTCAGAACTTCTTATGGCATAATTCATTGGCTTTTAGTCTATTTTTCCATAATGCATTTTATGTAAGTATTGAAGTTAGTAGAGCCTGAAGTACTAAGTACTCCATCCTTTTCCAATTTTTTAATTTTGACAAGAGATATATGTCCTAATCTATAGTACCACAACGTGGAGGATTTTTCATTCATGGCACATCTTTTGACACTAATATTTTCATGTGTTACATTATAACAGGCATCACTTTGTAAATTCAATTTAAAAGACCATTTGAAATTGTACCTTTTAAAAAAATATTGGCTTTGAAAAATAATTTTATTGATTCATTGTTGAAAAAAAAAAGAAATGTCTAAATGTCATTAGTTTTGAAATAGAAATCAAATTTCTAGAAAACTTAGAATATCAAAAACTTTCTAATTTCAAAACATGCTCATTTTTCAAAATAAGGCTGCAATCCCTAGAGGCTTTCAAATGTGAGCGAATCTTATTTCTAGAAAAGATATACTGGTCACTTCTAATTAGTTTCCTTAGGTTTTGTAAGCCCCACAACACATTTCTAACATAAATTGTACAACTAGAATCTAACACCATTTGGCATGATTAATTTAGATAAATGAGATTTTAGTACTTTTAAATTCAAGCCATCTCTTGTATTTTTTATAATCTTTCCTCATGTGCCCCTACTTCTTGCAGAAGTAACACTTAGATTCCTTCTTAATATATTGATGGCTAGGTATTTTACCCTTTCTTTTTTATTTGGCTTGAATCTTGACCCTCTCTTGAGTTGCCACCCTTGTACTATTGGAACTCTCTCATTGTTCTATTTACAATCTTTTCTCCTTTTATATATGCATAGTTATCAGTTCATTAATTAATTATGTTTTCTTTATATGTGCTATATTATCCTTTAAAGGGACTTTATGGTTGTGGGAAAATCTTCAGAATATAGTTCACCAGGAAAGACTTTAACATTTCAACCTAAGTTTTTTTAATTGAGTCATAGTGTTCCACACCTTTATGATGTACTCTCGCACACCTTGGATAGTGATGAGTTTCGTTGAGAAGAACTTCATTCTTAGGGTGCTCATTAGCACCTCATCTAAGGTTTCAAATTGTTCGTCAATAGATTTGAGCAAAGAACAGACATCATTATGCTGATTGATAGAACCACGAAGAGTTGCAGATGTTTTTGTTTTTATGGACATGGTACTTAGATTATTAGACCATTCTCCTTTTTGATAAAGCACTTTAGCTTATGCAGAGTTTTTATTTGTAATCTTAGGTGGTTCGTATTTCCTTATAGAATATAATCAATATCCATCCATTTCAAATGAAGGAGAATTCTCCCCTTCTGCATTTGATGGTTCTCTCCATTTAACTCGAAGACTTCACAAATGCTGCATGCTTAATATAAAATTGAGGATAATCAATCCAAATATATGTCTACCAATATAAGACATATTACATAACATAAATTCTATAGCCTAAAAATTTGTATTAACTTTATGATAAAACTATTAAAACCGTTCCTAATTCATGTGGGTTGATTTGGAAAATTTTAATATTCTATCCTAATCTATTATTTTAATTCAACAAAAATTTATGTATGCAAAATTTATTGTATTAAAAATAATTAATTATAATTAAACGTTCCAACACTTTATGCAATTTTTTATATAATTTTATATGATTAGGGTTGCTGTGACTAACCCTAATCAATCAATTATTTTGATTACTAAAACATTTATTTAAAATTTATTTAACATTCATACATCAAAACAATAAATATGCATTAATGTTAAACAAATACCACATTAAGCAGAATAGCACAGCAGGAAAGATGGGTCACCATGTGCCACATTGGATCATGGGTTTAACCACTCAATGGAACATTGTTGGGCTATTTTTCTATCACAATATAAAGTTTATATATTAAACACTGTGCACAAGTAACATAATTGGGGAAGTAGCCCAGATGGTTGGGTAGTTTCCCCAAGTGGTCAACGTGGTTTTGACTCCCAATGACTACAGAAAGTCATATTTTTCCCAAAAATTGAAAGTTTGTGTCTAGGGAGGTTTGAATGTTTGACTCCCATGTAGAAAAGGGCACCCTCAACCAGATAGACCAACAATGGCATTTGATTCAATAAGCCACTAAAATTTCGTTATACCAAGAATTCATCAGTTCCTATCTGTTTTCTTTTTTTTTTTTTTTAATAAAAGAAGCCTCTAGATGGGTCGAATGCAAGTTGAACGATCCAATTCATAAACCAAGAAACTTAAGCCACATAAACAGCTCAAAATTCAACTTTTTAGCCGTATAACTGTTTGGAAATCATAGAATTGTCGGTTTATACATATAATTGAACAAAAACATCCCACAATTGGATAAAAAATCAAAATTTTTAGAATGAAAAATATGATATTTTGAGAGTTTCCATCAATCTGACCAAACCTCATTTATATAGGAGAGTTTCCGTCAAAATTGAGTATTTACGTATTCACACTCTATCTAGGAACATGTTGGTTATTTAATTCTAACAACCTTAAGACTTCTATGAAATTTAAGATTTTATTAGACTCATCTTAATGAGTTTTGGTTTTTTAATTTCTATTGTAACCGTTGGACCACTTTATGAATATATATATATATATCCTAACATTTTAGTATTACACCAATCATACACCTATTTTCAATTAATTTATAATATATTATTAAAGTCACATCCTCTATAATAATTATCTTTTGTCTCTTAATAATTTATCAATTATACCCCTATTTTTAATTAATTAACTAACACTAACTAATCTATCATATTTTTTATATCAAATATGAATTAAGAGTTAATTACTTTTTTTAAAATTTTGTTAATTTATTTTTAATTATTAAGATACAAAGGCTAATTGTCTCTTTCACGTGAACTCACACATCATATAATAAAAATATAAAATGTTATTTCTAGTGTAATTATGCATTATTTTTAAATCAAATGTCAAATAAAATAAGTTCAATGTTTGTATATTTTCTATCTTAAATTATCATGAAAAATTTTATTATATTAATAAATTATTTTTTATTTAATTTTTGCACACAAAAATTGTGTGCAAGATAAGCAGTCTGTATTTATTTATTTTACTATCTATATCTATAATATAATACTAAAAGTTTATGGTTAATTTGGTTACAGATGTGAATTTACAACATTACCCTTAATTAATAAATTTACACCATTATCCTTCATTTTAAAAAATAAATATACTCAAATATACTTCTAATGTGCCAATACTTATTTTCTATACTATATATCTATAATTATTTATTGTATTATGGAAGTAAGATTTTATAAATGCACATGGCAAAATGACTTTATAATTGCACATGGTAAAATTTTATAATATTTTTAATTAATTATTTTTATTCTACTATCATTTTCTTTTAAAGCATTACCTTTTGTTTATTTTCTCTCAAATTTCTCTCTTTTCAAATTCTTTATATCTTTCTTTTTTCTCTTATGATAAACATTTTTTATGTTTTTAATCACTATCTACACAATATTATTATGAAAGTACGGCTTTCAAGCTATACATTTTAAAATTACTAAACTATCTTTAATTTTATTTTTTTCTATTATTTTCATTTTCTTTTCTTTTTATCTTATTTTGTATTTTTTCCTCACAAGTTCTATCCCTTTTCAAATTCTTTTTATTTCTTATAATTTTAAATATTTGTCATATTTTTAAATTTAAAAAATTATATAATTTATCAATAAATTTACCTATGCATAGAGTTTGTCACTTATGCTAGTATATTAGAAGAGAAATATTTGAAATAAATAGTCTTGGTTGTTAAATATTATTTAAGTAAAACGTCCCTCCTTTTTATATTTATTTTTCTCATTCTTCTTTTATATTTAATTTATTTTATTGCTTTTGGTTTTTCTTTCCTCTAATTGTTTACTTTTTCTTTCATTTTATTCAAAGTTTCTTCTTGGTACGGACGGGTGCTTCGATTCTTAAATATTATGCAACTTTTAAGTGCAAAATAGTTTAGAATTCACTCGACTTTTTCAAGAACACAACCATTTGACAACTGAATCAACTGCAAAGACATTAACACCCCAAATGTTTGCACAATTTGGTGTAATCACACCTGCATATGCTCGACCTCGCCTAGTAGAAATGAGTTCACTATAAATCAATTGAATTTTATGCCAAACTCGCAAAACTTGAGTTCAACCTCACTTGAGCTATTTTACTTCCTCAAAACTCTGGTTCTTAATTAGGTAGAATTCTACAAAAAGTTCTTTTTGTTAGAACAAAAAACTAACATTAGAAGGTCCCACTCTTCTATCAAAGTGAATATCCAAAAGAGGTATATGACCTTTGGACTCAATTTCAGTACAAGAACAAAGTACAAACAACACTCTTAGTGACACATATATTCAATACGCAAACACGCCAACCTATTCAACGAGGACACTCAATTCCACTACATATCAACAACTTTCCACACAATTGAATCTCTTAAAATAGGTAGTTAACTTCTTGTCGTATCTTCACAGCTAACATTGTTAGGAAAATATTATAAAAATAATATATTTTAAATGTGGCAATGTTTTCTGGATTTAGATTTTTATGTGTGTCACACGAATGCCAACATGTAGTAATGCCGACATTTCTAATGCAACTTTAATTTTTAAAGAATTCTATTTTGTCATCAAACACCAAAAATTACATTTATTATACTAATTTTTTTTATAATTTTTAATTATAGACTCATATAGTATGTGCTACTTTTACTACTCTCTCTCTCTCTCTCTCTCTCTATATATATATATATATATCGTGTGCGTATTTCCCAGCTAGTTTAATATTTCAAACAACCATTTTCAAAGGTCCTGCAATTTATATTTATATTTATTTATTTATTTTTATTGGAGTAAATTGAGTTTCTGCTCACGTCATTAGATGCCGCCTGAAATTGTTAGTTTAAATTTTTACACAATAAAGATACACACTTCAATTATTATACTTTAAAATTTTTACTTTATTACTCGAACACAATTATTGAGAAAATACACATACAAGCACATTCTTATAAATGAAAATAAACTCAAGTATATGAAGTTTAGAAATGGAAGCCAACTTTCCAACATCATAATTTTTCCAAGACAAATGCTTACACAGCCAAAACAAGTTTCCCTTTTTGTCCTCATTTCCCCCTTACTTTGGTCTCGAAATTCCCAGGTCATGAGAAATTGTGCTATTATGTGATGAATACAAGTGGATTAACACTAGTGACGAAGGGAAATTTGCTGTTAGTTGTGTGGAACGTTACATTACACCTTACGTTTTCAACATTTCAACATTACACCTATATACTGGTCCGCACCATTCAAGGAACCACTATCACTCTGATATGATTGGCATGAAACTGGAAAGAAAAGAAACATACAGCATCAAACCTCCTTAAGATCATTGCCCATCAGAACACCTGCACTCAGGCTACTACACTAGGACATTTCTTTTTGACAATAGGCCTCCAAACGTTCTTCTAAATGAAGACTTCTACCCTAAAATCTCTAACATTGAGCTTGCTCACTAAATTATGCTACAAAAAGAAGAGTATATTATCAATGCTTGGGAAGAGAGGCACCATTTAAGGGTATTGCTCCAAAAATATTGTCTAGAAATTTCAGAGAAGTTCCTCATAGACTTAATGTCTATAGAGCTATAGAATGATGATTTTCCAAACGGATTTAGCAAGAAAAAAGTATCAAAAGTGGGGCAGTCCTCTCTAATGAGAATCATTTTCAAAACAAAATGTACTGATATTTGTTGTGACCTCAGAAGAAGATCCCATGATATTTGTTGTGACCTTAGATGAATATCCCGTGATAGAAGAGGAAGAATAAGAAAGAGCGAGGAAATGTTTTTAATAGGATTTTGGTGCATTCAAACATCGCCATTCAATAGTTCATCGATCTTATGGAAATGTTCGAAGGAAGTCTTCAATCCATACAAATTCGACCAAGTAGACACCAACTGAGCTTGTCATTGAGTGTGTATTCTATAGACTCAAACTGAAATTCAAAAATAAACTCTAATCATTATGTTAAATAGATCCAAAACCTATCGGGCTTTTGTTTTGGATCTAATTAATAGACCCAATGTTTTAGGTTGGGTCCGACCAGGTTTATAATTTCTCTTCTTGAGAAACAGGACTTTTGGATAAATTTCCCTTATTCAGGATAATCACTAATAATTTATTCTGTTATGATTATTTTAAAATAAAAATTTATTTTATTATTATTATATTTTAGCTGATATTTAACATAGTATATGATAGAAATTCAAAACGACTTTGTGCATTTTTATTGAATGTCTACAATTATGATAAATATTATAATTTAGTATTAAGAAAATGTAAAAGATAATTAATAATGATGATTGTGACATCAATCTTGCCACTTGGTTTACAAAATCGTGGGTGGAGAGGTGGGAAGTGGAAGGGTTGGAGAGGAGGACACTGGAAGAAACAAAACAAAAATCCATGGAAGTAATACGAAAAGATAGTGAGTGAGAGAGAGAGAGGGAGACATTTTTTTCCGAAAAATCAGTTTTGAGATTGCAGCCTTAGCTTCTCTCATTTTATTGTCGTTCTTCCTCTTCATTTATTCTTCACCTTTAACTTTATCCAGTCCTCTTAACTTTAAATCCATCGTCGTCATCATCATCATTGAATTTTCTTTCAATGTGTTTTTACTTTTTATTCATCCCCCAATCTGTTGTTGTATTCTTTTCGTTAATTTGTTCTTTAACCTCCATTTGGAAAATTTTAATCTCTTTACTTTCCTGTTTAAGTTTTTCTTGTAATCTTAATTTAAAATAATTTTATTTTCATTGGTAAACAAACGTTGTATAAATTATTAAGTATTAGTTAGTTTTCTGAATTTGATTTAGATTCTAACTCAAAACAATATATCTATACTGATAAATTTTAACAGTGGTGTGTTTGTATAATTTTATTAATCTATAAAGTGATCTTTTTGATTGCAAGAATGAAAGTGTAGAAATTGCCTGCAATTGGATGGAAACTTTGTTTCACATACAAAATTTTCTTGAGGAACAATGAGCAATTTTTTTAAAAAGAAATGAGATAGAAAAAAGAAGAAATTATGTGAATGGATAGTGTTTTGAATATAATATAATGATTACTATTATGTGATAGGTAATTATTTATTGAAAAGTGTAGTTGATGTGATTGATAATTATATAATTATTGGTAATGTTGTGAATATTTATTTTAGTAATGCAGTGGTTAATGTTAATATTATTGTTATTATATATTATTGTATTATTATAAATATTAGATTTATAATTAAACTAATCATTATTAGTAGTATGATTATTATCATTACTGTTAGTATTTGTGTTATTTTTTATTTTTATTATTATAATTGCAATCATTATTATTATTTATATTGTTATTATTGTGTTTATTTCTTGTCATCGTCATCATTACTTTGTTAATTAAATTATCGACAAATTTAATAAATTATTAAATTATACTAAATTTCATAATTTAATATCAAATTATTAAATAATTTAAGTATTAATTAAATAAAGTAATAATTTAAATATTAAATGAATAAGGTAATAATTTAAATCAATAATGTAAAAAATTAATAATATTAATATTAATAACATAAATAATTTATTAATTTAAATATTAAATAATATTTATTAATAATATTACTAATTTAAAATTTTAACTTATCAAATAATTCAAAAAACGGGTTAGTGATATTAAATGATTTAGCAACATTACTATTAATTTAAATATTAAAAAAATAACTTAATAATTCAATTAATAACTTATATAATTTATTAATTTAAATAGTAAATAATATTTATTAATAATGTTACTAATTTAAAATTTTAAATTATCAAATAATTTAAATAACAGGTTAATAATATTAAGAATAAAATGAAGGTGGATAGAATAAGTCAAACATGGTGGCCGAAGATTTTTTTCCCATTTTTCCATAAGTTTTTCCCTTTCTTTCACAGGCCATATCTCAAAAACAAAACTTTCCAATATATGAAAATGGGAGAAACAGACACGGACCAATCGCAGCCATATTATTGCCAAACGTTAATTTTCGAAGGGAAAGTAGATGCCGCTTTTGTGGCTAAGAATCCTGTTTGAACGGATCTTTGCCTTAGGTCGTTTGTCTTAACGGTCCACCCTATACGCGGAAAAATCATGATGTGATCACTTTCGGACATGGAACTCGTTCATTTGTAGGCCGATAGTTCACGGCAAGTCTAGTCTTCCATGGACTCTTTCCAAAACTCGTCGTTTTGCGTTATGAGTCTTTCATTTGTTGGCCGATAGTTCACGTTTTGCGTTTACACTCTTTCATGTAAGTGAGATATGGGACAGTAGGTGGATTGAACAAGGACCGCCAAGGAACGAGTATCATATCACGTCCTACCTTTTAGGACGGATCAAACTATTTGTGTTGAAAGACTAGAATGAGAGCCTTTATTAAATTATTGGACAAGAGGATTAGAATATTGTAAAGAAAGGTCACGCCCCACTAACTCATGAAATAGGTTGACAAATTGTACGATAAGATGTGAATTTGTGACTCCAAGTGAAGAGAGAGCGGCTCTTAGAAATTCTTACGTAATTAATGAGATTTTTATAGGTGCCACTGAAGAACACTTTAAGATATTGTATCATGTTATATAGTAAGAGAGGCTTGGGAGATTTTATAGAATGTGCACGAGGGCACAGGTTTAGTACATGTGTCTAAACACCAAATTTTAGCATCTCAATTTAAAAATGTCAGAATAGGTGGTGAAGTGATTGTTGCTATTTTCTACACTAAGGGGAATTTCCAACTAGGCGTACCAGTTAGGCAAGAAATGTTCAAAAAGAAAACTGATGAGGAAAATGCTAAGATTATTACTAGATTGCTTTGCTCAAAAGGTCACTAATATGAAAGAAGCAGGAGATGTTGTAACAATGTGGTTAAAAGAACTAATGGGATCATTACAGACCTTCGAAATGAACTTCACATAGGGCAAAAAAGAGAAGCAAATGACATTGCATTCATCTACTACCAGCTAAAACCATGAAGAGGAGAATGAAGATGTCACAAATGAAATTACTTACTTGACTAGAAGACTTGCCAAAGTATTAAGGAAAGTAAGAAGAGCTTTAACATTTTTAACAATAACAAGTCCATAAAGGAAGTTTTTGCCAGGAATTGAAGGAAGCCACAAAAGTTAGAAGTTCTAAAGGCTAGAAAAGGAATCAAACGAAAGGAATGCAAAAAATATGGCCACATCAAATTAGAATGTACCAACACTTAAAAGAAGCATGGAAAATCCATGGCCACCACATGGAGTGATGACAGTTTTGAGGTGTGAAAGGGATGATGTTTACACTAGCAACCATCTGGCATTTAATTTAATTTCACAGAAAAGTAAGGTTTTGCTGTATATGATGTTATAACATATTCTATAATATCTAATGTTTCTAGTTATAGAAGCTAGAACGATGATGAGGTGTCGCATGAAGAATTGCTAAAGATCAACTAGAAATTGGTGGAAAAGGTATTCGCCACCCACAACAGCAACAAGAAGTTGAAACTAAAGTACAAAGAATTGCAAGATAAAGATGGTGTGTGAGCTTCACATAAAAAATTGTTGGAAGACTGTTACAACTTGGAGTTGTCCAACTAAAGGTTTCAATAGGAAGCAGAATAGTCAGTTGCAACATTGAACAAGCTAAATACTTAAAAAACAAAAATAGTCAGTTGCAACATTGAACAAGCTAAATACTTAAAAAACAAAATTAGAGTACGTACTTGCCATAGGAAAGGTGTCTAGAGACCATTATGCGTTGGGGTACACCAGTTAAGCATGTTTGAGTTTTGCAACCCAAATAGTATAGTTTGTGAAGGAGACTAAACTCATCCCACCAAATGTTCCAACATGACCCAGAACAAAGGACAAGAAACCAATGGCTAAAAGGCTAAAGAAAAATATCACTTGTATTTATTGTTAATTTATATATCACGGTATCGCTTCATGTTTACTTTGCTAAAGCATATGATACAAGGGAGCAGACTTTTTCAAGAGTGTATAAGTTAAGAAGACAAATGAGAAGTGCTTTGCGGCTCATGCATCATTTCATGCCCGTCTTGTGATAATCGTTACTTTGATAGTTGATGTTTGTGTCAAATGACTAGAAACAAGGAATACCTCAGCAACTACAAATCCTACTCAAATGGTATTGTGGTGTTTGGTGATAGCAAAAAAGCAAAGTGATTAGAAATAGGACACTGAATGAGGAAGGACTACCAATATTCAAAAATATTAAATGCAAATCTCACAAACACCAGCTGCCTTTGTGACCACAACTTGGATGTTAGATTTTTCCAGAAGTGTTGCATGTTGGAAAGTGATAATTGCATTATAAAGGGTTGCTATATGTTGGAGGATTTGTGACCATTGCTATATGTTGGAGGATTTTCCTATTTGCAAGATATTTAAAGTTGATGAAGTAGATTTTGGCTTCAAAAGCTAAGACAAACAAAAAAACATGATATGGTGATGGTCACTCAACTCGACACTATTCATGTTCCATATGTTATGATTAAGGAGAAAAATAGTATCCCTTGTCGTGCATGATAGATGGGTAAGCTGAGGCATGTTTCCCACAAAATGTTGCAACTTATGGGAAGGTCAAGGATTTAGGAGCTTGTGCATATAGTCCTGTTTGAACCAATAGACAATTTACAAAGGCAAATGGTACAATTTTATATGTATCGATAATAACTCAAGATACACATTGTTTGATTCTTTTTAAAACAAATCTAACACATTTGAATCTTCTAAAAGTTTTCGAACTAAACTTCTTACAAAAATAGGCCATGTAGGAAGAATTGTTTAGATGAGAATTGATCATGGTGAGGAATATTAAAATTAGAATTTCGTAGACTATTGTGAATGCGAGTTTTCTTCCATTAAAAGTCTATAGCAAAATAGAGTTGTTGGAAGAAAGAATTGCGCTTTGCAAGAGATGGCTAGAGTGAAGCAGAATGTTAAGGAGATGAACTTGAGGCTATTAGTACTCCTTGTTATATCATTAGCATGGTCAATCTTTAACTAACAAAGAAAAAAACCCTACAAGGTTTGAAAGGGCAAGAAACCAAATGTGGCTTGTTTTCCTATCATTAGGAGCAAGTGCAACATTGTAAATGATTGAGTTCACTTAGGGAAGTTTGTTGCAAAGTTGGATTAAGGTATTTTCTAAGGTTATTCTATGACCCTGTGGTCTATTTGGCAAAAAGGACCAATATTGTGATGGAGTCCATTAATATGATAGTTGATGATGTGGAGCCCAAAAGAACCACATAGTAGAAGCCAGAACAATAGAAGCTAAATAAAGAAGAGTAGGCAACATGCAACTATAGATGTGCCAACAAATGTTTAAGCATGTGATGGAACACCTAGTGAGGATTAAGTAGATGAAACAAACATTCCTAAAGGATCTAATGGAATTAAAAGTAATCGTCTACTAAAAGTTATAACTGGGAGTCTGACCAAAGGAAAAGGCCCCACAAAATCTGTAGAATCAATTATAGGGAGTTAGTAGAATATTTATGCTCCACTTTCTCCATTGAACCTAATAACATTACTAAAACTTTAAATGATAAATTTTAGGTTGCGCTCATATGGGAAGAGTTATTCAAATTCTAGCAGAATAATATTTGGAAATTGTTGGAAAGATCTCAAGGAGTCATTGAGATTGGCTCAAAATGCGTTTATAAGATCAAGAGTGATTAATGTTGTGACATTACCAAGAACAAGGAAAAACTTGTGGAGCAAGGCTACACCAAGGTGGAATAGACTTCAACGCGACTTTCACACTTGTTGATCAGCTAGAATCTGTAAG
Organism: Avicennia marina; assembly: GCA_019155195.1. Taxonomy (NCBI): domain Eukaryota; kingdom Viridiplantae; phylum Streptophyta; class Magnoliopsida; order Lamiales; family Acanthaceae; genus Avicennia; species Avicennia marina. The sequence goes on along the minus strand of CM032777.1, from coordinate 7,500,558 downwards.
ATTACTGCTGGCAATAACTTGTGGCTTGAATTTCAAAGTTTCCCAAATGGAGGTTAGGAGTGCCTTCTTGAATGGTCTTCAATGAACAAGTTTATGTCGAGCAACTAAACAGGTTCGAAGATCCACACCTTCCAATCCATGTTCGTAGATTGAAGAAAGCTCTATCTGCCTTCAAACAAGCCCTTCGATTTTGGTGTGGGAGATTGTTTAGGTGCATATTATAATAGGGCTACCAACAAGGGGAAGTGAACAAGACTTCTTTATTAGAAAGGAAAAGAAGGACATCTTTATGGCCTAAGTATATGTTCACAATATTATTTTCAAATGCATTTTATCTTAATTGCTTGATAATTTTGAGTCTTGCTTGTAGAGAGAATTTATGATGAGTTTTATGGGCTAATTCACATACTTTATGGGATTGGAAGTCAAGTAGTTCAAGGATGGGAATTCCAAATCATAGTCTAAGTATATGAGTTACATAGTGACAATGTTTGAACTGGAGACTATAAGACATGTTAGAACACCTCTTACAAAAATTGGAAAGCTAACTAAAGATGATGGTGTCAGCGATATGCTCTCAAATACCAATAAAAACTGAGGGGTACTAGAGGGGATCGTGATTGTATATGTACTTTTTCAGAATTATTAATAAAAATATTGATTTTTCATATCAATTTTCTAGTAAGTTTTTTTCAAGCATGTAAATCTTGAATAGCATAAAGTGTTGTATGTGTCTATATGATTGAATTATAAAGCCTTATTCATAAGGAATTATGAATATAGATATAAAGTTGCTTTGTTACTTAATTAATAAAACTAATTTACGAGTCGCAAATACTTTAAAGGGTATTAGAGAGTTTATACAACTTACACATATTATATTTATACGGCAAGTGTCATACTATTTAGTGTTAAATATTGAGAATAGATATGTGTGGATACATAATTAGGGAGTGGGCATTCGGATAATGATTCACAGACTGAAGTAGACATACGGAGTTCACCCTTGGCTGTCAATATCTTGCTTTGTGATTGTGTTAAGTGCGCATGGGCTTTAGACTTAAGCCGACATGGTTGTCTTGTTTATGATGGTTAACATGCCATTATGACATTAAGGGGCAGTATCTATTTTGGTATGGGATAGAGTTGTGAGCTTAATGTCCATTGCTTTAATGCGTATAAAGGTATGTGTGCATTTAATAAGAAATTGTCTCCTTATAAGTTAGCAAGGTGTTTGTCCTGTATAGTTGGTGTTCCATGAGGTGAAAGACCTTGGCCAAGGTAGTGTGATTGAAAAGGGTTTTTGATAGTGACATTTGTCTCATGAGATAACTCCAATTGATCATATGACCAAATTTGTGAGTTTGAATAAATGTATGACTCTTGCTTAGTTAAGACAAATCTAGATAAAAGGTTTATATAGTATAGTATTCACAATAAGAAAGGTTTATTGCAATCTAACTTGCTTCATTTTAATTGGGTTATGAAATGGGTTATAGGTTAAATATTACTCATATCGTTTGAACTATACTTTTTACTAATTAATAATAAATTTAGAGAGTTACATACAAAAGGTTAGAAAGTATGAGGTTGCAAATGAGGCTTGAGAAGACTCGTAGACTGATTTATTTATTTATAATTGGATTGAACTAAATAAATTGTAAGGTTAGTTAATCATAAAATCATTAATTAGAAGCACCATGGAGGTTTAATTGAATTATATTAGTCACTATTAAACCTTAATTATTAATAAAGATTAATGATTAAGGAGATTATTGGCTGATTGATTAATGAGATTGATAAATAAAGTACAATGGACTAAATTTAATAAAAATCCATGTAGAAGGACTCATGGAGCTCATATCTCGATACTTTAGTGTTACAACTATTTAAGAGAGTGTTTGAAGAGTTAAAGACATAGTTTTGAGAGAAAAATTGGTGCACCCCTGCAACAAAGGAAAGAGAGACACCCCAATCACCCTCTCATGCTCTTTTCTTATCTCATATTCTTTCTAACCTAAAAGGTTTATGTTAGAGTTTTGTAAAAAGAATTTTAAAAGGTATAGAAGGAGCTCGTTGTCGTTCCACCTATGTGGACAAATTAGAGGTGGGGGGTTTGAAGACCAAAATTCAAAAATCATAAAAAAAAAAAAATTCATTAGATATGCTCCTTGAGGTAAAATATTCTACCTTTACCTGTTTATGCGATAACTAGTGTGTTTCGTGATGAAAATGGACAAGATTTGTTTCCTTTACTTCCGCTGCATGTTTGTGATGTTTTCATGTTGTAAAATTTTCATTTTTACATACAAATCCCAATGAAATCAACCGGTGGTATCAAATCCAATGTTTTCCTTGCAAAACTATAAAATTTAATAATTCTTTCATAATTTACATTAGTTTTGGTGTATTTGCTTTGGGTAGAACTTTGCAAAAGTGTTTTGTGGAAATTTTGAATTTAGAAATAGGAGGAAAATTAAATCTACAAGTAAACCACTTGCCAGATTTCAATTTTGAGACCCAGTTCCTTTACCAGTTAATACTACTAGATTTCCTATTTAATTAGAATTATTTTTGTTTAATTCCAATTTATGTTAGAAATTCAATTCTTATGTGATCTCTGATGCAACTTATTTGGTTATACAAACTCCCTATTAGATTTCAATTTATTGTTGGATAGGTTTTCCTAATTGAGACTCACTCAATTTACATCGTTTATATCTTGTTGGATTCTTAACCTTTATATTTGCACGTATTTTTGCATTAAAATTAGTGAAATTGAGTACTAAATTGACAAAAATAAATTTTGTTTCTTTACCAAGTTATGCGACCATAAAATCACCACTCATGACTGCAAAAAATGATTCTGCACCTGCACAGTGAACCACAGTGCATTCTATCCAGTGTTACACTATCTTGTGATTGCAAACAGTAGGTCCGCAACCAGATGGTTCACAATTATGAGAATGACTGCAGAGCATTCTGTCTCTTGCCACGCTTAACTCTCATGGTCACAGTGCATTGTTGTCGTGTTTGTGGGATAGTCCTTTGTAGCTATTGTGATAGCTACAGTGCATTCTACTAAACTCTGTGACGCGGACGTCCAACATGATAAAGAGGAGTCGCTGGCAATTCCAGCTGGGCCAATAACCAGGGCACGGGCAAAAAGACTTAAAGAAACCATTAACGTCTTGGTGCGCGAAATTCAAGAAGATGTCACGCGTGGATGCAAATTTGAGGAGCCCGAGGAAGAGCGCAGAGTAAACATCCTGAGATGGATGGAAGACTTGGGGGCGAAGGAATAAAGAGGGATGATTAATTCAGTTAATTATTTATCCTTCAATTTAGTTTAATTATTTCTCCTTTAATTTAATTCTGGGCCCAGTCAAAATAAGGCCAGTAGGAGCCCGCAGCCCAACTAGGCTAGGGTTTTGGCACTATAAATTCATCATGTACCATCAGATTTCAGACAGAGTGTTTTCAATTAATTCAGGGTTCTTTTCAATTCCCTGAAGTTGATTCTTTCAATTTCTCGTGAGTTTCTATCTCAAATCGAGTCATTCTGAATTGGTTCGAGTGATTCGTAACGTATCAATCAGCAACCGGTGTGCTGATTGTGGCTGTTGTTATCAGGTTCAATCCAATCCTACTACGTTGGGTCGGCATTCTTCACCCAGTTCGCGTCCTTGGGGTTATCGGATTCGGGTCCGGTTACACCGTCCTATCCGACGCGATCGTTGATCACGTCAATTTGGTATCAGAGCCATCTTGTGTCAAATTCTAATTCGATACACGATCCGGAGTATCAAAAAAAATCAAAATAAAAAAAAAACAGTGCAATAGCCGCCGCCGCCGCGCCACCGCCGTTGCCGTCGCAAAATTTGCTTCGTTCAACTGATTCACGCAGCAATCAACCCCGCCGCCACCGCCGCCGCAGGAGAAACAAAAAAAAAAGCGAATTGGCGCCGCCGCGAATTGCCGAAAACTGCAGCCGCGATTTCGACGCCGCCGTGGCCGATTCACGGCCACGACTACCCCCAAAAGCACCGCCGCCGCGAGCCCATTCCATCGCACCGTAAATCGTCGCCAGCGGAGGAGCCGATCCGCCGCAATTCCACCGCAAGCCGCCGCACCACCACTTGAAGAATTCCGCCCTATCTGCCGCCTACCACCGTCGTTGAGGACCGCCCAGGGCTGGCCGACGCTCGGGGAGTCGACGCCGGCCAATTCCGCGGACAACCGCTGGTGAAATCAGAGTTTTTCTCCACCGTCGCCGCCGCCGCCCGATTTCGTATATATTAAAAAATAATAATAATAATAATAATTTTTGTTGGGCCGAAGAATTTTTTGGGTCAAAGAAAAAAAAAAGGGAAAATCTGTTGGGCCGAAGTTTGTTTTGGGCCAAAAGAATTCGGGTTGGGCCGAGGTAAAATTTGGGCCGATTATCTAGTGGGCTGGAAGTAGGATCTGGGCCAGATTGCAACTGGGCCAGGCTTGAGCAAAAAAAAAAATATATATTGGGCCGAAGGAATTGGGCTGGACCAGAAGCTGTTGCCGGGCTAGACCTTCTGACGTGGTAAGCCCGTGTTTGGTTTCAGTAATTCTATTTTTTTTCTAAGGGCCTGTTTGGCTGCAAAATTTTATTTCTGCTTAAGGGCCTGTTTGGTTACTGAATTTTTTTTAAAAAAAAAAGAAAGAAAAGAAAAGAAGAGGCCAAAAAAAAAGAGAAAAAAAAGAAGGAAAAGGTGACTTCTGTTGTTCATTGATTTTTGATATTATTGAGATTGTATTTGAAATATTGAAGATCGAGATAGTTGCTTATCTCGTAATTTTAGGCTATATCCATCGTACCGAGTGCTTGTATTTTTACGTTTGAATCTTGAGACCATTTTGGAATCACACGAGGAGGGCACGAGAAATTGAGACTGGTGAGCAATAAATTAAGAGTGTGTGATACACAAGTGGAGGTAAGAAACGAGTGCAAGAGAGCCTTTACCTGAGAGAAGCGAGGTTGGTGAGGACTTTTACTACTAACAATTATCTACTATTATTTTTTTTGTGTTGTATCACAGACTTCGTGATGACCAGTCAGTATTTAGGACAGGGTAACAGTCTTGACGAAACTAAATTCCTATTTGAATCCCTTAGTGATGAGTTGAGAAAGCTCACTAGGAGCATGGAGGGCATGCAAGACTGGATGGCAGATGTGCACGATCGCTTAGGGCGAGTAGAAGCGTCCCAAGCTGTAACTCTAGAAAGAGACAGTTCGCTGTCCAGACCAGCTGGACGTAGAGGCAGTCCTGTGCTAGGCCGAGCTCGGACTAGGGATAGACAAGGGCATCATGTCAGACTTGTGAGGCCCGATCGACATGATTATGAGGAGGAGTATGGGTCGAACGAGGACGAGGACTGGCACGCGTACGACAATGATCTCAGGAGGCATCGTCGGAGGGACTGTGTGGACGATGAGATACCTAAGGGATTGAAGTTACAGCTGCCACCCTTCCAAGGGTGATCTGATCCCGACGCCTATCTCGAGTGGGAAAGAAAGGTAGAATTAATTTTTGATTGTCATCGCTATTCAGAAAGCCAAAAGGTTAAGTTGACAGTAGTGGAGTTCACAGATTATGCGATCGTATGGTGGGATCAGTTGTGCACTAACCGGAGGAGAGCTGGAGAGGGGCCAGTGCGTACTTGGACAGAGCTGAAGGCAGTCTTGAGAAAGAGGTTTGTACCGAGCCACTACCATTGAGACCTGTATCAACGATTGCAGACATTAACGCAGGGAACTCAAAGTGTGGAAGACTATTATAAGGAGCTCGAGATAGCTATGATCCGAGCAGATGTTGTGGAAGATAGGGAGGCCACTATGGCACGTTTTTTGAATGGATTGCACCGGGATATAGTTGACGTAGTGGAGTTGCAGCATTACGTAGAGATAGAAGAAATGTGCAAAAGGCGGTTAAGGTAGAGAGGCAGCTGAAAAGGAAGGGTAGGTTCACATCCCAATCTAATACCGCTAGCAGGTCCTTCCCCAGAAGAGAGGATAAGGCACCAATGACGAGTGCCACTCAGGCCAGAACTGCACCTAAAGTGGAGGCACCTAAGGTAACAACTCCTACTCCCTCTGGCTCATCTAGCACACGAAATCGGGATATTTTGTGTTTTAAGTGTCAGGGCAGGGGGCATATTGCTTCGCAGTGTCCCAATAAAAGAGCTATGCTGCTATCCGAAAATGGGGACATTGTGACTGATGAGGAGTGTGACAGCAGTGAAGAAATGCCACCATTAGAGGAAGTGCCGTCCGACGAGGAAAGGTTGTGCGAAGAAGGGGGAATTAATTTAGTGGTAATGAGAGCGCTGAGCACCCAAATGAAGGAGAAGATAGATGAGGCTCAAAGAGAGAATGTATTCTATGCGCGCTGCCTGATTAATGGTAAGACTTGCAGTTTGATAGTAGACGGAGGAAGTTGTACGAATGTGGCGAGTACGACACTGGTTGAGAGATTGGCATTGCCAATGAAGGATCACCCTAGGCCGTATAAGTTACAGTGGCTTAATAACAGTGGTGAGGTTAAAGTGACGAAGCAGGTGATGGTGAGCTTCAAAATAGGATCGTGTGAGGATCAAGTGACATGTGACGTAGTGCCTATGCAAGCTTGTCACGTCCTGCTCGGCAGACCGTGGCAATTTGACCGACAGGTGATATACAACGGATTGACTAATCGGTATTCATTCTTATTCCATGGAAAGAAAGTCACATTGGTTCCTTTAACTCCAAAGCAAGTATACGAAGACCAGTCGTACATGCAGAGGCAGTTTGAGATGGAAGTCGAGAGGAGGAAGAAAAGGAAGGAGGGGTTAAGAGAGAAAGAGCGAAGGAAAGATGAGAGGGGAAAAGAAAAAAAGGAGTGCATGATGGGGACTATGAGGGATGTAAGGTTGGCATTAAGTGCTGAGAAGTCCCTTGTGATGTTGATGTATAAGGAAGCATGTTATATATCTGATGATGTCACATCCTCTCTCCCCTCTGTTATAGTATCTGTTTTGCAGGAATACACTGACGTGTTCCCAGAGGAGGTCCCCAAAGGGTTGCCGCCGGTTCGAGGGATAGAACATCACATAGACTTTATCCTGGGAGCGTCCATACCCAACAAGCCAGCATACCGAACCAACCCTGAAGAAACCCGAGAGATCCAGAGACAAGTGGAGGAGTTGATGGGTAAAGGCTGGGTTCGAGAAAGTATGAGTCCGTCTGCCGTCCCCGTGCTACTCGTGCCGAAGAAAGACGGAAGTCTAAATTGATGCCTCGAGGAGATGGGCCATTCCGAGTCTTGGAGAGGCTCAACGACAACGCCTACAGGCTGGAGTTACTAGGTGAGTTCGGAGTCAGTGCAACTTTTAATGTTTTTTACCTGAGTTTATTTGATGTAGGTGATGAACGGGATTCTGAATTGAGGGCAATTCCTTCTCAAGAGGAGGGAAATGACGCGGACGTCCAACATGATAAAGAGGAGTCGCTGACAATTCCAGCTGGGCCAATAACCAGGGCACGGGCAAAAAGACTTAAAGAAGCCATTAACGTCTTGGTGCGCGAAATTCAAGAAGATGTCACGCGTGGATGCAAATTTGAGGAGCCCAAGGAAGAGCGCAGAGTAAACATCCTGAGATGGATGGAAGACTTGGGGGCGAAGGAATAAAGAGGGATGATTAATTCAGTTAATTATTTATCCTTCAATTTAGTTTAATTATTTCTCCTTTAATTTAATTCTGGGCCCAGTCAAAATAAGTCCAGTAGGAGCCCGCAGCCCAACTAGCCTAGGGTTTTGGCACTATAAATTCATCATGTACCATCAGATTTCAAACAGAGTGTTTTCAATTAATTCAGGGTTTTTCTCAATTCCCTGAAGTTGATTCTTTCAATTTCTCGTGAGTTTCTATCCCAAATCAAGTCATTCCGAATTGGTTTGAGTGATTCGCAACGTATCAATTAGCAACCGGTGTGCTAATTGTGGCCGTTCTTATCGGGTTCAATCCAATCCTACTACGTTGGATCGGTGTTTTTCGCCCGATTCGCGTCCCTGGAGTTATCGGATTCGGGTCCGGTTACACCGTCCTACGATCACGTCACTCTGCAGCCCACTTGTGCTCATGGGGACACGCACTGCAACTACAAGGTTTCTCTTTGCAGCCGTAGGGGGGTACTTGGGAGGTGGCGCTAGTCTACGTGTAACACATTGTTTGGTCCTAATTTCATTTGTTACACAATTTCAACATCCTTTTCTGATGATTACACATATCCTACGGATTCTTAACACCTTTCTAACAAATTCCAAGCATAAAAATCTTAAGTTTATGATTTAATCAAGAATTTTGATTAGAAACGTAGGATTTAATTGTTTTTATCTATATTTTACCTAAATTCCTATGCATAATCTCATAGTAACATAATTCTATTTTTCCAAACTTAATTTCGTATATGAAATTGTCATATTTCATGTGCTTAAGATGCACAAATTATGGTTCCTAATTGCATGTATGAAAGTCGTAAATTTGGACTAGGAATTTACTTCAATTTTGATACGATTACTGATAGTGATGGGTTTCGCTCCTCTTTATCTCATTCAATATGTTTTCCCAAATTTTCTAATGTGCATGGTGTGAATTAATTCTCCCACCCTTGTATCCTATTTATACAAAGGAAAATCTAGAGTTTGAGTTGTACTGGGTTTGTTATTTCCTAGTTATGGGATAATCCTAACAGCTTATTCTAGTCAATCATACCTAGTTTTCTGATTTTTCTGAGTTTAATAGATAATTAAAAATTTCTTTTAGTTAATCTAACAAATTGGGGTGATTTAATCGATACAAACTTATACTTATATCCTTCCACAATTAATTATCCTTAGTATCACTATTTTACATAAAAATTCCAGAAAATAGTTAAATAAATAATAAATCCTTCTTTAATAGTAATTTCCATTATTATCTAATGCCCACCATTTATGGATATTACATTTTTGAACAAATTACCAAAAAAATCAATGGAGACAATTATATGCTTTTTTTTATAATTCAATCAAAAACAATATATTTTGAAAAATAAAATTAAAGATAGTATACACTAATAAAAATAAATATATTTATTTAAAATAATACTTTTACCCATATGCATTAGTATTGATTTCTTATATACATCAACTAAAAAATAAAAAAAATCTTTAGAATCACTTATTTATAAAATAAGATTATAAAATTAATTACAAATTTTGTATTTATTCATTTTATAAACTAATGCATTCACAATTAGGTTAAATTACTATTTCAATTGATAAGCATTCATATGAATTAATTTATATATATTTTTAATTTTATTTGAAGCCTGTTAACACATTCAAACTAATTTGAATTTCATAATTTTAAATATTAAGTTGAATTAATACCTCAACATGTTTTGCTTTATATAGCATATTTTGAGTTTGTTTATAATTTTTAATAATATTTTTTGAAAAAAATTAAATATTAATGAGCTTGATATCTCAAACTCAAACTTTGCTCCATTTGAGTTCGAAAATATTTGAGCTTAAACTCAATTGAACTTTTTTTTTTCTTGAAAAAGTTGAAGTTGTTTCTATTTTGAAGGTTAAATGTTAATGTTACTCAACTTAAATTTGATTCATTTGTAACTCTAAATATGCTATATTTTGAAAATAAGTTTCTCTTTATTCTTATTTGGTACATGCAAATATTTAATCATTATTAAATCATCACTTAGATTCGTAATCAAATCATTATATTCAATCACACACGTATACTTATATTTATGCATATTTTTATTTTAAAAATTAATTACTATACAAGTATATTAGTGTATTATACAATCAATATATAATATCATTTATAATGCTCAATACATGAAAATAAAAAATAATTATGTCTAGGTCACACGTAAAATGACTTTTGGAAATTATTTCTCTGCTGGGCCCCGCATTGACCGCAAGTCGTCGATAATCTCTTTTGAATGCTTCTCTCCGTTTCGGACACGTAATTTAATAACGTGGCCCGCACAAATTTCACAAGCGTAGAGCAGTTCTCCGACGCGACAACTGAAATGCTTTCCGAACCCAACCGCAATCCTTTTCTCTTCCCTTTGCCGATCTTCTTTTAATATAAATTATATTTCTTTTTTATTTAATTATTTTCTTATATTGTAATGTATAGTAGTCATGGCCTTTTGTTTATTATTTTTACAGTATAGTATTTTTAATATTAGGTTATTTATTTGTTTTATCATATTTACCATATGGCAAATTATATTAATATCATCCTTTTAAAAATCTATTACCTATTTAAATAAATATACAAAATACTATAATTTTAAATTTTAATAATGGAACATACTCATATTACCATATTACAAATAAGAAATTGTTTAATTGTTTCCTTTAATTAAGTGAAATAATTGATAAGGAAAGGCCAATTAAATTTTAATCTATATGAACGAATTTTTATTAATAAAAAAGAGTTATATTTTTTTATATGCCATCTCGAAAATATTTACTTAAGTTAAAATAGAAATAAAAAGTTACTTAAATTTTGATTATAAAAATAAATAAAAAACCATTTTGAAATTATTTTATAAATGAGGACATTGATATTTCTTTTAGACTTTAATAGTATTTTTATTTAAATCGTATATTTGTTTTTTCAAAATTCATGTTTAGAAAATAATAACCCTAGTAATGATATTTAATGAATTAAATATATATAGTTATTTTCTAAACCTTTTCGCATCACACTCTTATACACAAATTTCGTTATATATTTTTTAAAATAATTTTTGTAACCATTGTATTCCAAATTTGTTTCATATATTTAAGTGACCTTATATATTATTTTGTCAGGTAGAGTGAATTAAAATTACTTTTCCTTATTACTTAATATATACTTTCAAGTTCAAACTTTTACGTCCCTACTACAATATAATAATAATAATAATAATAAAATCTATATCTACTTCGAAAAGGCTAGTATTTTGAGTTTCTACGTCAATTGGGTCCTTCACCTTTCTTTAAGTTGTAAAGTTAGATGTTGAAGCTAAACTTAATTTTGTCAAGTCTTATGAGTTACTAAAGTGTTGCTTGATTAGAGGATTTTGGAATTGGGAATTGGAATCAATTCTATAATCGTTGTTTGTATTACCACTACTAGAAATTTGGTTAATTGGAACGGCTTGTCAACCATTCCAAAAAGTCGTCCATGCCTAGCACAAATTTGACACGAATTTGGAACATATATGATATTATACAAAAAATCCGTTCTAAATCCGTTCCAAACTGGAACGGTAGAAAAACCGTTCCAAAATTGGAACGGCTTCATATTGCCATTCCAAATGTTGGAACGGGTTCAGATTGCCGTTCCAAATTTTGGAATGGCTTCATATTGCCGTTCCAAAATTGGAACAGGTTCAGATTCTCGTTCCAAATGTTGGAATGGTTTCAGATTGCCATTCCAAATTTTGGAATGGGTTCAGATTGCCGTTCCACTTTGGAACGGCTTTATATTGCCGTCCCAAATTTGGAACGGTAATCTGAACCCGTTCAACCCTAATTTTTCAATTTGGAATGGTTTTCTGAATACTGTTCCAAATATGACTCAGGACTTTGGAACGGCTTTCTATTGCCGTTCCAAATCTGTTCCACTATTACAGATATATATATAATACCCTTACGTCTTACCAGATACTATTTACACAGTTGTTCGCTCTAAATCACCTTCAAGCCATTCTCAAAGGGTAGGAGAGGCTTTTTTAAAGATTGTCCAAGGTAATTTGCTAATTTTAGAGGTATATTTGCTAATAGACCGTCATTTTTTGACATATATGGTTAATGTTATTATTTGTATAGATTTTTTATACTTTTGTGATTTAGTGTATTGTGAATATCCCATTAGCTTGTGTATGGATATGAAGCAATGAGGTGAGACTATAATTGTGTATTATAATCTTTTAATTAGATGATGAGAATCTTATAGTGAAGATGAAATTTTTGTGCCGTTGTTAAGAAATATTAGGGTTATGAATGTACAATGTTAAGAGATATTATGCCACAATGTGTTTATTTGTGTTAAAAATATTTAATTTAAACTTTTATTTGTATTTAAATTTATAGTGCACAATGTTGAGACATATTAGGACGTGGATGTACAACAAAAACCTCCCTAGACGTCGAGGATTGGTTGAGGAGTTTGTCAATGGTGTGAATGATTTTGTTGAATGGACAAGAAATAAGAAAGTTATATGGATAGTTCTAGAATTAGGTGCCCTTATTGTCGATGCAAGAACAGTAAGTTTTTGGAGCCTGAAGAAGTGAAATTGCATTTGCTCAAAAAGGGTTTCGTGAAGAATTATTTCAATTGGACTAGTCATGGTGAGAACGAGTGCTTAAATCACCCCAGTCTAGCTGACACAACTATCACATTGAGTGAATACAACCTAGGCGAAGGCAATTATTAAAGGATTTCATGGGAGCAAAGGATGTTGCACGATGCACAAATGCAACATGGTGCCTCATATGTGTGGGAAGCAAGTGGTAGCGGTACAAATCAATTATATGATGGTGATGACAGAGCTGATGGCACAGAGCATGTTGAAGTAGGTGAGGATGTTCATGGTCTAACAAATAAATTCTTAGATGTGTTACATGCAGCAGATGAACCCTTGTATGACGGATGTGAAAATTCTTCTCAATTGTTAGCTGTGGCGAGAATGGTGAGTATAAAAGCAGACCATGGCATTTCAGAAAGTTGTTTTGATGATATATGTAGTTTGCTTAATGAGGTCTACCTCGTGGCCATAGAATGCCTGCAGACTATTATAGTACGAAATGACTTATAAGAGATTTGAGACTATCTGTGTAGAAGATAGATTGTTGTTCGGCTGGTTGCATGTTATATTGGAAATCTGATATTAACCTTCATTGTTGCAAATTTTGTGGTGCACCTAGATACAAGGTCAGGTTAGGCTCCCAAAACCATAGAAAAAAGGTACCATTTGCTCGTCTACATTATTTGCCTTTGACTCCTCATTTGAAGAGATTATATGCATCAAATGTGACGGCAGACCAGATGATTTGGCAGGCAGTACATACAACTGATGAGGAAACTATGCGTCACCCCTCAGATGGGGCAGCATGAAAAAATTTTAATGAGAGGCATCTTGAATTTGCTGCTGTGCCACGTAATGTTAGGCTTTGTTTATGTGTAGATGGATTTGCATCGCATGGTTCGTATGGCAAGACATATTCATCTTAGCCTATCATTGTGACACCATATAATCTTCCGCCAGGTTTGTGTATGAAGAACCCACACATGTTTTTGTCTTTAGTGTTTCCTGGTCCATCAAATCCTAAAAGACTTATTGACGTTTACCTACAACCTTTGATCGATGAACTACTCATATTGTGGCCTGAAGGTGTTCCAACATATGATGCATCATGGCATAGTATCTTCAATATGAGGGCTGTTTTATTGTGGACAATTCATGACTTGCCTGCTTATTCTATGATTTTTGGGTAGAGTTGTGTTGGGTTGATAGCCTGTCCAATATGTATGGAATATATTAAGGCCGTTTATCTTCTCCATAGTAAGAAGCCAAGCTATTTTGATTGTCACCACCGATTTCTTTGCCCTGATCACCCTTAGAGGAATAAGAAAAATTTTAGAAATGGATGTGTAGAGTACCACACCCCACCTCCTATTATGTCAAGTGAATTTATATGGGGTTGGGTATGTGGCCTGCCCCGAGTCATTGATGACCCAATCTCAACGGTGGCTGGTTATGGTACTGAACATAAATGGACAAATAGAAGCATACTGTGGGATTTACCTTATTGGAAGGATAATATGTTATGACACAATCTTGATGTCATGCATATCAAAAAGAATGTGTTCGACAACGTGTTCAACACAGTTATGGATATTAAAGGAAAGACAAAAGATACCTTGAATGGTTGTAAGGACATGAGTAATTTTTGTGATCGAACTGAGATTGTAGTTCCACCAGAAAGTGGTGGAACTAAGCCCAAGACAGCATATACCCTTAGTCGAGATCAGAAAAGTATGATATGTCAGTGGCTTATACAATTAAGATTTCTAGATGGGTATGCTTCGAACATTAGTCGGTGTGTTGACATGGTGGAACTGAAATTACATGGTATGAAGACTCATGATGCGCATGTGTTCATGGAGCGCCTACTTCCCATTGCATTTAAAGAGCTGTTGCCGGGGTTGTGTAGAATGCATTGACTGACTTGAGTTTGTTTTTCCAACAAATTTGCTTACCTGTTCAAAACGTTGCGCAACTGCAAGAGTTGGAGGAGAAGGCCCCAATTTTACTTTGCAACCTTGAGAAAATTTTCCCACCATCATTTTTTGACTTAATGGAACACTTGGTTATTCATTTACCATATGAGATGAGGATTGGTGGGTCAGTGCAATATAGATGGATATATCCGTTTGAAAGGTTTGATTGCAAAACAATTGTTGTTCAAATGTTCTTTGTTTAATTTCTATTTTGATAAAGATGAAGGTGATTTTACTAATTTTCTTATCAGGTTCCTTCGAACCCTGAAGAAGAAAGTTAAAAACAAAGCATGCGTTGAAGCTTCAATATGTGAAGCATACGTTGTGGAGGAAATAGCTACATTTGCATCATACTATTTTGACTTAACTGTTTTATCAAAAAGAAATAGACCAGTCCATAATAACCCACGAGCTATGCCCTCCATAGTTACAGCTTTCTCCATATTCAATTATCCCAGTCGACCATGTCACTGTAGGCCTCTCCACGTTATCTCACTACTTCTGAGAAGCACGCAGCAAAAACATATGTTTTATTAAACTGTCCAGAGGTTGAACCAATCTACAGGTATGCACCCTATAGCACAAATATAATTGCATTTGAATGGTTTCGCACTGAGCTAACATATGGCTTTTGTAAGCAGACTGTTTGTTTCCCAATATGACGAGGCTGATCTCCTCATGGACAAGATAGTAGCTGAGCAGTTCTTCCCATCGTTTAAAACATATGTAAGCATAATAACACTAATATTGAGTTTAATCATTATATAGCATATATCATTGTTAGATTTGTTTTATGAAACAGATCCTACATCCAAGTAGCGGCATAAGTGATCCATTGATGAGGAGCTTAGCCTATGGGCTGAGAAATTGAGTCACGTGCTATTCAGAATACATAGTAAATGGATTTAGGTTCCACACGATAGACCATGCCCAAGACAAATCAACAATGAACTATGGGGTTTGCGTACGATCATCCTGCTACAATGACATAGAGTACGATTTTTATGGACTATTGGAGGAAATATTGGAGTTTCAATGCTGTAACTTGCCAAATATGAATGTTACACTCTTTAAGTGTCAATGGATTGACCCTGTAACTGGACAAAAAATCCATCCTAAGTATGGCATAATTGATGTTAACCTATCATGTATCTACATAACAGATGAACTATTTGTGCCTGTTCAACAAGCTACTCAAGTATATTATGTAGGCTGCTCGGGTTCGAAGAGGAACAGAGTTGGTTGGATTGCTGCGTGCAAGACGAAGGCTAGAAGCACTGTGGAAGTGAAGTGGACTGATGTCCCTTTTCAACCTGACAATGAATTCATGCACGGTGCGTGGTCAACACAGTTAGACGTTCCTCTTCTGCATGATCCTTATGGTATTGGACGGCATGTAGATTCAGACGAGAATATAGAGGCCGATATTTATAATAATAGGTCAACTAATAGTTTTAGAGATACCTCGACAGATACCTCACCCAGTGGTAGTGAATCTGATGATTTTAGAGAAGAATGTGATGTGTAATCATTCCTATTGGGATTTCATATCTTGTGGTTGTTGTATATGGAAGCATAATTTTGAATATAGATATTTGGAGTGTTGACAAGGCTTGTAGCCATGAATTTTTTCCAAAATGTGGGTTAAATATCAAAATACATACCAAATATTTATAAGCAGAACAACTAAAGAAAAAAGTTTATATATGAAAACTCGTTATAAATACCATGTCGTTCAACATACATAAATTGAATATAAAACGCTGCACTAATAACCATCCTCATCTCCCGACGGTACGTGGTCTTCAGACATTGATGGGCCCAGATCCTCAGGAGAATGTGGCTGTTGGGGTACGAGATACGGGATAGGTCTGAATGGAAGAGGCCATGTCGGCATAGGTCTTACTGCATTGGATGATGGTGCATCTTGGGTTCTTTTCGGTGCCATTATCTTGTAAAACAACACATTAAATGATCATATCTTTAATTATCAACGTATAAAAACCTTATCACATATTATCAAATCCCACTACTAATCAACATTTTACATACACTACATATGCCAACATACACATAATGTGTCATATTTGCGCCTCACATAAGAATGGCGCCATATAAGAAAATCCTGCTACAATTCCGAACTTGCATACACCCCAAAACAAATGCACAACAATCCTAACTATCCACATTCGACGACGGCGTAGCATAAACGTGAAAACATTTGCAAATTATCAACGTTGGCGATTCATTGAACACCTTATATGCAATGCAATTAGTAATGGTTTTGTTCTAATCAAATCATTCTAAATCCATACATTAAGTAGCACAACTGAAATGCACAAGATTCCCAATTACCTTTTTACAAATTCTACTTAGCCGTTCAGTGGTACAATATTGCTAATTTTCAACAGGGGCAATTCATTGAATACTTTATACGTAATATAATTTTGAATGAAATTGTTGTCACCACTATCTTTCAAGCCTAAACATATATGTAAACAGACAAACCTAAACATTTTGGGCAACAAATCTATGAACAAATTGTATAAACGTAACGTACTATTCAATTTCATACTAAACCTCAATTACGAGATTAAATAAACATATTGTCTAAACAAATGACAGTAATGTAACTAAACTTAGTATTGTATGACATGAATGAAAGATACACTATGGAAGAACACAACTATAACGACGAAGATTGAAGTTTTTGGTGAAAAAAGAGAGAGTTTGGAGGAGAATGTTAGATTTTGGCAACAAACCCACGCATGTGTTTGTAGGATGATGGGGCGCCGTCGCGACGATCGAGCTTAACGGCGCCTTCTTATTGGCCATCACGCTCGATGTCGCGACTGTATGTCCGGATTTGAAAATTTTCGCTGTCCTCGTCAACCATCGCGACGATCGGGCGATGGGGCGTAAAAAATTTGGGCTGTCGTCTCAATCGTCGTGACGCTGGAGGCAACGCCCTGTCCTTTTTCAGTTTGGAACGGTATTTTTGCACCGAACGTTCCAAAACCATTCCAAAATGTTTAATATATCTCCTCCCAGACCTCATTTCATTCAATTCAAAAATTTCAAATCCCAAAATTCTCTCTTGCTCACGAAACTATGAAATCGTCAAGTCAACCAATCCAAATCTTGCTAATACTTAGATCGTGATAAGCTGTTCATTCTATATACCATACATTTCAAGGTATTATTCCTTCTTATCTTCAGAAATTCGGTCGACTCTTAAACAACATTTTCTCAATAATGTACTTGGTTTATGTTTCAGCTAAATTTCATTAAAGTAGTGTTGTTATTGTCTATGGTGAATGAAATGCTTGATTGTATTTTAATGTAATAGCAAAAGCTCTTCTACATAAATTATGCATGATAAGTGTTTGATGAAATGTCTAAGTGAAATTTAATTTATTTTTTATGCCAAATAACATAGAAGAAATGTAGTGAACAATGATGTGTATATGTTGAGACACTTTGCAGTTGATTTTAAGTACATGTGTGTTGAATGTGTTCTCATAGTGCCGCAATCCAATTTTGTTTGATGTTTTTATGTTAAACTGTGCGAAATAGCATTTCAACTTGAATGTTGGCTAGTCGTATCTATCATGTTTGACATAATTTAGAGTGAAGGGGGTAATGTGGTAACAAAGTATGATAAATTTTTTTGTCAAGTCATAGCTGTCCCACGTTATTTAGAACTATTATTAATTCGTTTAATTTTTCCTAGATGAGATGCGGTGCTTATTCAAGGGGACATGGACGTAATTTACAATCTATTGGATGAAGGCTCAATACAAATCAGAGTAGCTCTGCTATACGTAGACCTATTTCAGAAGACTCTGAAATGCAGTCACCCTCACCAACACAATCTCCACTACATAATAGTCTTCCTACCCCTTTGGAGTTCGAGGGTGGCACATTTGCCTCCAATGCCCAACAAGAAAACTCTGTTGTCGAAGTAACTCCAAATGTACAACCATCGGAAACATCTTATTGGAGGACTGGAGGGCCTATACACATAACCCCACTAACCTTTCAGTATGAATACGTATTTCATTTTATACTCATCAATGTATGTTATTGGAGTTTTATCATAACATCAGTTGTTTTCATAGTGCATATAAAGAAGTAACTGACTGTATAAGAGAGGTTATATTTGGTCACTACAATGGTGCTTGGGTTTGATTCAAGGATGTTGAGCTCGACATCAAAAAGTTCTGGTTTCGCCTATTAAATGTTAGTGGACAAGTACTAGGGCGCTTTTGTATATTGCATAAATTTATCAACGTTGGCACATAAAGTGTTACATGTTGGTGTAGTTTTTCAAAATACATGAACTTATACGTTTGGTCTCCTATGGGTTCTGTTGTTGGTGAGCTGCTTAATTAATGTATACTTTTTGACATAAATGCATGGATGTATCATAGATGTTGTTATATGTGCTATTTGAACAAATTCAATAATATGAATGATTTAATATATGTTGGGTTGTGTTTGTGTGTGCACATGTGGTTTCTTTCTCCTGCTTGCTTTTTGAACTCATCAAATACCATGTATGTCTGTTCTTTTTCTTTATTTCTCGCTAATTAATTATAAGAACAGTCCTTGTAGTCCACTTGTGAATCTCAGTATTGATTTAAATGAAAATGTAAAGACCAAGAAAACCAGCGTGTTTATGCATGGTGGTGGACTAGTTCATGAACGATTAGGCCGAGAAACTAGTGTTGAAAAGAGTTTGAGCACAATCATATACTAGTATGCGGTTTCTACATAGCAACGGTTAAATGTTACTGTGGTGTTTGCACAATAGTAGTCGGATGAAGTAATTAGGTGAATCGTGATTGTATATTGTGAATTATCTGATTCTTATTATGCATACATGAAGTACCATTGACATGTGATTGTGTAAAAAATATAAATTTCCTTACAGATAGAATTTGCATGGAACTCTGCAGACACGACTGTAATTGAGAAGAACTTTAACAAGAAAGCTTCTGAGCTCTTAAGGAAACACTTACACCGTGCAAGGGTTTCAGATATAAAGCCACCATGGGTATCCCAAGAGAATTGGATAGAAATAAAGAATGAGTGGGCACAGGAGTCATTTGCTGAAACGTGTGAAAAAAATAAAAACAATAGACTTGCTGATACGGCCTCAACATCCACTATTTACCGAGGGGGTTCGATATCCATTACTGTCCACAGTCACCGAATGGTTAGTTGAGTTATATTCAAAAAGTCAATACACGTTATTTTCCCGTAATATGAAATTTTATATTAATTCATTATTTAAATTCATATATTATGTTCTCGTAGGAGACAACTTTGGGCAGCCCGCCAAATCCATTAAGGTTTGGAAGACTGCATTTGGGGATTGGGCAGGACCTCGTGCACAGATCTAAGTGGTGACTTTGCCTATCTCTTCTGCACAGTATGCATTAATATATCTCCTAATTTATTCTCATCATTTATAAAAATAAATTAATATATAGGAGAATATCATGAATGCACTAGAAGAAGTAAATGCCATGGATTCTGATGATCCAACCGCACCGGGGGGATTATTTTACAGTTCATGTAGTAGCAATGCTGTTGCAATAACTCTTGGTAGATCTAAGAAAAGTCGACTGCCGGGCATGGGATCAGAGGGTAAGAACTTTCGCAATTTTTGTAGGGGATCTACCTCGCAAACCTCCTCACCTGCTCTTGAGTTACGCAACGTGGAGTAAAAACTACTTCAAATAGAAGAGAAACTGTTTATGGCTGAGGAGAAATGGAAGAGTGCGGAGAAGAGGCTTGAGCGAAATGAGGCACAATTAAATCAATTATTGAATTGGGTTAATGCAAACTACCCTCAAGCTTTCACTCCTGGTAAGCCATCTTGGTCCTCGAATCAAAATGCAGATGATGATCATGACGAGAGGCTTGACTAGTGTGCCATGTCACTTAGAGTTTTGAATCTTCCTCCGTATGTTATGTTATTGTTACAATACACATAATGTTTTTAGATTGAATACTTTCAATTTTATTTTGTAGTAATGGGGTAATATAATGGTTGTATGCTTTTATATTTTAGTTGACGCCGAAGCATACCTGATCAAAATATTTTTGACAATTATTGCATTAGAATTTTTCCCAAAAAATGCAAAATACAATTTGAATTTGCGTCCAAAACAATCCTTCTCAATTCCTATACATTTGTACAAAATGCGTTCCAAAGCTGTTCCAAAATAACGGTGCTAAAGCCGTTCCAAAATACCCGTGCCAAAGTCGTTTCAAAACGAACCGTGCCAAAGTCGCTCCAAACTAGTTGTGAGTAAGTTGTTCCAACTAACACCGTGCCAAAGCCGTGCCAAATAAGACTGTGCCAGAGCCGTTCCAAACAAAACAGTTCCAAAACGAACTATGCCAAACTTGTTCCAAAAGAAACCGTGGCAAAGCTGTTCCAAAACAAATCGTACCAAAACCGTTCCAAATTTCTGTGTCAAAACCATCTCTAAACCCGTTCAAAAAAAAAACCGTTCCAAATTTTCATTCCAAATCCGATCCATTGCAGATCCAAATACTGTAGTAACGGTATATATTTGGCACGGCTATCAAAACCCGTGCCAAATTTTGGAATGGCTTATTGTAACCGTTCCAAATTTTGGAACGGTCTTTATAGAGAAACTGTGCCAAAAAACTGTTCCAATTAGATAGATTTCTAGTAGTGTACTACTTATGGAATTTAAATTTTAGAAATTACAGTTAAAAATTTAAGATTCACCAAAATCTCAAATAGGCTGAAAAGCTTTAGTCAAAATCCAACTTTGAGTCCCATATAGTTTATAAGTGACACTAATTTAATAAATATGTAATACACACACTGTATAATTAAAGATAAAGCTTACTTCTTGGATATCTAAATGTAAAATTACTAAATCAATCTTATTACACTATTAAGTTATGCTTGAGAGCTTAACACTAACCAATCTTTTTTTCTTATTTTTTCCCCATTTTCATGTATAACATTTATTTTTCTTTGATGGTTTCATTCAAGTTCAACTCCAATTTATTATTATTATATAAATATAAATATTATATAATATATAATATTTAATAAAAAATATAAAATTTTTAAATAACTTACACATGCAAGATGTACTGTCAATGTATATTTTTAACTTTATACAAGTTAAAATTAAAATTTCTCATATCTCTTTTCGGAAAGAGTCAGTAAACTAAAATTCAACTTTAATAATGATATACTTTTCACGTATTAAACTAAACATATGTATTTAGAATAATAATTTCATTCTAAACTTGAGGTGATTGATTTTGATTCCAAATCAAATTCCAAGGTTTGAGTCAAACGCCACCTAAATTTATTAAGGTTATTGTATGGATTGCAAATAATTACTATGTTCTGATTATGATTCATTTTCCTTAAATAAATTCTAAGTATTCATTGTACTCAATTTCCCAAAAGATTATCTACGTCATAATTTAAGTCAACACATAAATTGACTTAAAATATAATAATTCATGCTGAAATTCATCTCTACTAAAACACATCTCATGTTTTTAATTCTGTAGCTTAAAAATGAGAGCATTCTATAACTTAAGAAGTTGTGTATTAAAATATTTTTGGCAAAAATGACATACATTATTTTATTATATAAATTCATTCCTTGGATATAGGTAAAGTTACTTTCAATCACATTCAAAAGAAAATATCACATGAATGAACCCACACACATATTTAAATATATTACCATATTTAATCAAAATTATGTTTTAGAAATATTTTACATAATAATATTATATAACAATTCATCATATAGATTCCTTCTTTATATTTTATTGAATTAAAAAATCATGTTTTTAATTATTTTCAAGTCATCCTCTTTATTAATGTATAATTTTGTTAAAATTTTGTAATGCATTTTCTTAATTGTCTAGTTAGAATAATTATTTCTCAATTATTGTAATTCAAGATTCATGTATTAAAGTATTTCATAGGAATGCGATAAGTTCATGTTAATTTTTGTGTATTACAAAACAATTTTTAATACAATAATTTTCCATCTATGCGTTGCCAATTTAAAATTTTTATTTATTCTTAATGCTTTCCATAATATCTTATCATTATGAATTTGCTTAATATTTTTTATTAAATATGCATTGTCCTTTATTTTAATTTTCATATTGCATATGTTATTTACTTAAATTCATGTTATTTATATTACAATTTCTAGACAAGTGCATTTTTTGAATTTTTTTATAAGCAAATTAAATTTGAAAACATTTTAGCATTTTGTCTGGAAGGTTTATTATCTAATTTTTTATATTTATTTGCTATTTTCCTTTCAAACTATGGTTTATTTTTTAAGAAATATATTTTTCTATTTTGATATTTTAAATAAGTATCTATAATGTAAATTATTAATTTTATGTTGTGTAGTTATTTATTAATTTTTATATTTCAATAAATTAGTTTATTTTAATTTCTTACAACTTATGTTTACAAAGTTGGTAAACGATTATAAATTAATTTATTACCAATCTACCTATATACAGTTATCATTAAACACTGTTATTTAATATTTTTACACAAATTTATAAGTTTTGTTTAAATTTTTTAACATTATTTTTTTCATGTTATATTTTATATTTTATACATTGTTAATTAAATCATGTTTATAAAATATTAATGTGAATTTACTTAAATATTAAATTTGACTATTTATTACAATATATTTTGCATGTTTATGCATTTTCATTTTTTTAATATTCTTTCTTAAAAATATCTTTTGTGTTTTTAACATATCATTTAACTTATCATACTACAAATTTAATTTTTGTATTTTACATGCATTTTCATTATATTATACTCAAATAGATCCATTAATAAATTTTCAAACAAGTTGTATATTTTATCTTAGATCAGTTTTATAACACATTGTTCTTTTCTTAGCAGTACTTGTTTCTAATAATAATTTATCTATTTACTTAAAACTTTGATGTAACATTATTTATATTTCTATTTAATTTATCTTTTCGTAATTTTATTTGATTGAAATTTATTTTTATGATTTTTAATAGGTATATGATTTTTCAAACCTACTCAATAAGCAACCAAAAATCCCATACGATAATAATACGGAACATGTAAGATATACATGAAAGCATCTAAAAAAATAAAATTCTAGTGGAATTGGATATTAACTGAAAAAGTATTTGATTGAATAGGAAACTAAGAACTAGTACCTAGCAAGCTAACTAAATACTAGAATTGATGTCAAATCTACCAGCTTTATAACAGTTTTCAACTACTTTTATGATACAATTATATTTTTTACTACATGTCTAAGCTTAATTTCAATTGTTATCCTTACTTTATGAAAGCATGATTTTAGGCAATGTTGATTTTTGCCAAACTTAAGATTATTTTCTTTTTCTGAAAACTTGGATGTAAATTCTTTGCAAGTAAGTTTTATGAAAATGATTGTTTTGGAAATCTGAACATGTGATAAATATAAAAAGGCTCTTATATGATATTGATAATAGTGTGTGTAGGATAAAATTTTTGAATAACAAGTAAATTTGGTGTGAAATTGAATAATTTGAATCACTTGAATTTTTGTGGGTTATACACTCTAACTCTAATCCTCTGATTTTTTCTTCAAGAACGCTTGATTTGAAATTTGAACAATTTGTAAAGAAAGGACTTGTGCTTGATCTTTCTTGAGGCTTGTTAGGTCCTTAGCAACACTAATCTTTGGGTTTAACATTATGATTTTGGTTCAAATGCTGGATTTGGGGACTTTGAAAAAGAACGTTTTAAATTTGGCGACGAACTCCTTGAATTTGGTGAAAAATGCAACGAACTTTTTTGGATTTGGCGAAGAACACAACGAACTTCATAAATTTGGCGAAGAACACGACGAACTTCTTTGAATTTGAAAAAGAACAAGACGAGCTTTTTGACTTTGACGAAGAACACGGCGAACTTCTTTAAATTTGACGAAAAACAATTTAAATGTTCTTGGAGATTTTAGAAAGGATTTGGGGAGCTTTAAGTTTTCAGTTGCTTTACTTTCTTTGACTTCTGTGCCATTTTCCATAGGGTTTGACCACTATTTATAGTTATAGGAGAGATAGAGTAGCTGTATCAGCCTGCTGACGTGACGCGATTTTATTGGCCGTCAGAGTTTGTACTCTATCCAACAACTTAATTGAGTCTTCATTACTTGGACTTTTAGTATAATTCTGCCACTTAGAGTCTTTATCCATTGGACATCTAATAGGATTCTGCTACTTGATTTGCTGATAGAAATATTAATTAATTAATTATTTATTTTAAGAATTGTATTTATTTAAATTTCTAAATAAATAGAGATTGATTTAATTAGTATTTCCATGTCATATTTTACACAAGCCGTTGTTTGATTGGGCATTAAATTTTGATATGTTTACAGTGTGGAATGAGTTCCATCTTATCAATTAAATAATAGATTAGAACTATCCAATCGAAGTAGGAGTTTTGGGATTAGCAGTGAATGAAGTTGATATATGACCTTACCCATTGGGAGTTTAGATCGAGATATGGCTTAGTCGGGATTGAAGTACTATTGCTCACAGTCGGCATATTTGATTATTCATATGACCTTTTTTTGTTGAAAGTATAAAATAAGGCTCTAATAAACAAAATAAGACACTAAGTATGTACCTCATGAGTAGAGTGAGGAATAAGGATACGTGAATTATGTGAATAATGAAATGTTTGGAATTGTTGTGAAATATTATGATTTTGTGAATTGTTTAAATATAATACACATCGTCTATGTCCAAAATCATCCCCCACCCACCACGTCCACATTCCTCCTCATCCTCCCCTTCCCAGGGACTCGAATCATCCATCGTTGATGCTCTTTTCTCCGATGTTCACAGGACAGCCATGTTTAGGATGCATACATGAAGCTTCAACCCCAGTCCAACTATCAAAACCACGAAATAGAGATCGATTTGGACCATTAGATAAATGTTCAACATAACATTCAACGAAGACACAGCAACCAAACAAATCCTTCAATTTTGTTACAGCAGGGACAAATTGAGAGGCATTAATTTTTAGTTCCACGTTAACTCCAAGTCTTCGCTATCTTATGTACTCCGTCCCTGGAAGTCAAATAAACTTTTTTCCTTTTGAAGAGCCCCAATAATTCCGTGGAATCATAATATCATCATGGTTGAACAAGTTCCCTGTCTGATGATGCATCCAAAACCCAACCACAGGCTTCTCTTCCTATTGGCAATCTATTTCCTATGTGTTCTCTGTGGAAACGCTGAGCCAGGCCTAGGCGGAAACTGCAGCGAACAATTTCAGTGTGGAAACTTACCCAACGTAAGCTATCCTTTCTGGGGAGGCAGCCAGGCGTCGAATTGTGGCAGTCAGTCTTTCTGGCTCAACTGCCAGGGCAAGCACCCTCTCCTCAATATCTCCTCATTATCCTACCGAGTCCTCAAAATCGACATGTCCGCCCAAACTCTAATTGTCATGAGAGAAGACTTGGGTGATCTAGAACATCACTGCCCAAGGTCTCTACGCAACACAACCTTGGATCCCGAAATTTTCAAGTTTCTTCCGGATTCTAACTACAGGAACATCACTCTACTCTTCGATTGCGGCAATTATCGGCCTCCGCAGAAAATGTCTCAGAAGCAGTTCAGCTGCGATGCAGATGGTGTCAAAACCATTGGCTACGTGGAGACAGGGGATGCAACAGGCGGCCCGGGACACAACTTCAGGTGCAAGAGCAGTATTTATGTTCCAGTGCACTCCGCGCTTTTACAGATTCTGGAACCATATAATTTGCAGAATGCGCTTGGATTCGGGTTTTCTGTCCAGTGGTTGGATTATGTGCCCTCCAGAAACTTAACCCGACCTTGCAACAAAAATAATAACTGCAACCGCTTGCCAACTGACCCAGCCGAAGACAAACCATATGGTACTGTATATCGTGCTATACGATTTATAGCATAGAATAAAAGTTTTTGTTGCATCACAGGCACGGCAAAGAAAACCAGATTTCAGACTTGGAATTGTTAGCCGAAAGTTTCTCTTTGTTTTTTTACATCAAAAATAAGTCCATCATATTTCATGTAATCTGTTCAGACACTGGATTGACGTCCCTTGGCTTTCTTGACAAGGTTTGAATCACAGTCCGGGCGCAGCTGCTGAAAACGAAGGCAAAAGAGATGGTGCGTCTAACTGATTCTTTTCCATACTCATTCCTTTAATTATTTTTTCGTTGTGGGCTCTTCAAGTGAGAGAGATTTATTAAGCTTATACTACCATTCTTCCAGGACCAAAGTCAGGGCAATCAAAGAGTACGAGAGCAATAGGTAAACCGTCAAGACTCCCCTGAATATTAGTTTATGTAGCTTGTTTCCCAGAATCTGCTTCTGTGTGCAGGAAGGATACTCGGTATAACAATTGGTGCAACTGTATTGATCATCATCATCATATTCCTCCGCCTCAAGAGACGATGTGCACCGTGTAGGCCCCACCAGGGAAGCAACCAAGATGTTGAACTTTCTATACTTCAACATGGATCTCTGGCCGTGAAGAGATACAAGTATTCCGAAATCAAGAAAATAACCAAATCCTTTAGCGATAAACTAGGACAGGGAGGATATGGAAGTGTATACAGAGGGATGCTTCCCGATGGCTGCCTCGTTGCTGTCAAGGTTTTATTCGAGAAGGATGACAATGGAGAAGAATTTATCAATGAAGTTGACAGCATCAGTAGAACCTCCCATATCAATATTGTTAGTCTTTTGGGGTTTTGCTACCATAGAAACAAAAGGGCTTTAATCTATGAATTTATGCCCAACAAATCCCTAGAGAAGTTCATAAGCAACCGTGGGTCACATAATGCAGCATGCCCTCTGGATTTTGAAACATTGTACAAAATTGCGATTGGAGTTGCCAAAGGTCTGGATTATCTCCACACAAGTTGCAGTACCAGGATTGTTCATTTCGACATCAAGCCTGAGAACATTCTTTTAGATGAAGACTTTTGCCCCAAAATATCAGATTTTGGGCTTGCTAAAATGTGTAAGAAGAAGCAAAGCATCTTATCAACGGTTGGGGCGAGAGGCACCATCGGATATATTGCGCCTGAGATATTCTCCTGGCATGTTCGAGGGGTTTCACACAAAGCTGATGTCTATAGTTTTGGAATGATGGTTCTTGAAATGGTTGAAGCACGAAAAAATTTAGAAACTCCCTCAATTCAGTCAAGTGAGAATTATTTTCCGGAAAGAATCTACGAGCATGCAACACTTGATGTCTCCAAGAAATTCGAAGATGCAATGGATGAGAAGGAAGAAGAAAAGGTGAGGAAATTGTTATTGGTAGGCCTTTGGTGCATTCAAACGACTCCATCGGATAGGCCATCGATGTGTAAAGTCGTGGAAATGTTAGATGGAAGCCTTCAAACCATACAAATTCCACCAAAGCCAACCCTGTTTTCTCCTAATCTGTCGGGTCAAGAATTATCACCGTCATTTTCAACTTACGTAGACTCAGAATGGTCGATCACAGGTTAGCAAATGGATGCATAGAGTGGTTGTGGAAGAATGAAACGATGCATGTTACGTCTTAAGTTTCATGTCTCAACTATAATTAATCATCAATAATTGAACGTAATTATTGATTTGGGATGATTAATTCGATAACGGAGTCAACGCATTTCTTCAATAGGGCTGCTGTTTAGTACCTTTTATATACTTACATGTATTGATGTCATTCTCAGCGGAGACTCCTTACATTCAGACTCAAATTCTGGAATAAGAAATTCTTTTCTGTTGGTTAAAGTAGTATTTTGACACCATTAATTATCAAATAGTTTGCTTCATGAACAATCAATGCAGGCGAAGAACGTTTCTCCTTGATATCAATCATTCATGATGCAATAATGAATAGTACTCCCGTTACATACATACATACATACATACATATATTTGTAGTATTATGCAGTGTATTTGTTCTGCAGCATTCACTTAATATCAGTGTATAATTCTACGTACCAACAATATCAAAAAAATATTAAGATTATTTTATTGCAATTTTCTGCACATGACAGAGGAAGCTGAGTAAAGTATTTGAGGATGGCCCACAAACCTGGAATTATTTTTTTTATATATACATAGGTCATACCTAGTATATCTTATGTATAATACACATTACTTCAAATGTGGTAATAAAGTATAATAAAAATAGCCAGTAAATTAATCAAATAAGCATTTTTCATTTTAATTAATGATTCAATAATGTTCAACTTGGTTCCTTTCTTTTGTAGTTGAATTTATTGCAATGCTTATTTTGAATATTTTTGTCATAACATATATACATGCGTTCGTGTGTGTGTATTGTATTAATATTATGCATAACTCATACTTTGATTTAACAATCTTTTAGAATATTTAATATAATATATTAAACATAATTTAATCTATTAATTACTAAAATAATTAGTTAGTTATAAAACGTAAGAAATTGAAAAGTTTAAATTTGAATTTGAATAAAAGTAATAAGGTAAAATATTTCAATTGTAAAATTTTTGAATGGATGTGAAGAATAGAGGATAAGAAAACAAACACAGCCTTACAATTTGCACAGTTGTTGGGGCTTGGCTATTCCAGAAAAGCTTCTAGTTCACAGATTTTATCAAACCAACTACATCCTTATAACAGGTTTCAAAAGGTGAATTCTATAAAAGTAACACATATAAAACGCTGAAGAATGGGACCAACCAACCACTATGCAAAGAAATCCACTTCGAGAGAACCTTTTTAGCTTTCCAGCCGTGCAGACAAATCCACCTTCAGTTTGTCTCGACGTGAACTGACGATGACGTAGATAATTCTGGCCCCGGCAACTTAGGTGAAAATAGGAATGGCTTTGGTGGAATTTGTAGGGATTGAAGACTTCCTTCGAGCATTTCCACCACTTTAGACACTGATGGCCTGATAGATGGAGTTGTCTGAATGCACCAAAATCCTACTAAAAACAATTTCAGTGCCCTTTGATCATCCTTTTGCGACCCCGGCATCTATTTTTCTGGTGCCTTCAAGTATTATCTGCTCATAGATTTTGTCTGGAAAATAATTATCACTTGACTTAACAATCTCCGTTCCTACGTTTCTTCTTATTCCAGCCATTTCAAGAACCATCGTTCCATAACTATAGACATCAGATTTATGAGAAATTCCGTGAAAATTTCTAGAGAATACTTGTGGAGCGATATATCCAATGGTCCCTCTGGCTCCAATAGGGACATGGGATGTTCTACTGATAGCAGCAACTTCATTAATAAATTCTTCTCCATTGCCATTGGTCTGGGCCAAGCAACTTTGACAGCAACAAGGGAGCCATCAGGTAGCACTCCTTTGTACACGCTACCATACCCTCCTTGACCAGGCTTATCGTTGAAGGATTTGGTTTTTTTCTTGATTTCGGAATATGTGTATCTCTTTGGGACCGGAGATCCGTGCTCGAGTAGAAAGTTCTCTACATGTTTGTTTTATTTTGGGATAAGGTCACTTAATAAACATTGTCTTCTGAGGCAACACCATGTGATTGCAGACACTGAAATTGTGCCTGTTACTCCAAGTATTGCCCCCATTTATAGATATCAATGATTGGTTAAATGATATAGCAACACAAATATAATAAAGCACAAAAAAGATTGAGAAAAGCATGACAGCTTCCCTACGAAAGCCCCCGTCGGAGAAGATGACCCTGCAGGTGATCACGGAAGAAATTTTAATAAAACTGATGACCTTGAGAAATGTTTCCAAATTGAGAAACGGTTAATTTAACAAAATCAGTTGTGAATGCCATGTCTAGTTTTAAAAAAGGAGCCGTGGCCATCGTTTCTAGGGGCGTAACCAGGACTTCGAAAAGGGGGCATTAGACCTTGTCAAAAAACTAGGCTCAGGGAAATTTAAAGCATGATACTTACTGAAAACTGTCTCATAGTTTAATCAACACACACGCCAAAAAAAGGAACGAGATAGGTATAAATGGAAAAGAATTATCTGCAAATACCATTTCCAGATTGAGTATTACCGCCATCAATTGCAGCAGGTGATTGACACCTTTCCAAAGAAGAAGAGAGCTGCTAATTAACTCAACCGAAGCGTAATTTCAAAATAAGATGGTTCATCCAACATCCAACACCTTAATTTATCTAACATTTATTATAAATATGAATGGCTCAAATTGTGATTTTTTTTTATGTAAATACAAATACAAAATTACACATAAAATAGTATTTTAGATTTTTATTACGTAATATATTTTTATTTCACGTTTTGCGTTCAACAATCGGCAATCTTCCTCTGCAATGTGTGTCTCAAATTCCTATCTTAAATATTGATTCAGCAAAAATAGAATTTGAATACACCACAAGTGCATAGTATCAAGTTATAGTATGATGATGAGCACAAGTATCATCTTATAAGGATCAGTAATCAAACTTTACTAGCTTTCGCTATTAATTCCTAAATTCAAGTCAAATAATTTAAATAAAACTAGAAATAATAATAATAATAAGTAAAGTAAAGCAAAGTAAACCAACAAGAAAGCAATTATTTGCTAGGCAACACGGGACAATAGATGGACAATCAATATGCAGATGTTACCTAGGAAATTAATTTTACTCCTCCTCACTAGGCTTAATTACTCCACTAGTTTTAATGGTCATTCCATCCAATATCAAGGTTTTTAGTTTTATTTCCATTACCTATGTTAAGTTTCAAATAAAAACCTATGTGAATTAATTAGGAATCTCTTGTTGGTCTCATTCTATGTGAAACAAAATTATTTAATCTCACTTTTTTATTCATTAGGATCTACTGGTTTCTCATATCAACATTTCACCAAACATGTGTATTTACATTCTAATGCATAAAATTGACTCTCTCAAGTCTACAAAGACATAATTGGAATTACGAGTAGGTAACACAAAAAATTAAACAAAATGACGAAATAAAGATACTAACAACAAAGAGTGAATTCTATGTATTTGTTTTGTTTTGTGAGTCATTATTCAAATGCCCATTTTCCAATGGTGCATCCACACACAAGTATTCTTAATATCTCATACTTAATAGTAAGACATTGAATGTACAAATACAAAATATACAAGTCTTACTAACTATTTAATACCATTTAAAGTATTTGTGACTTCGTGGACTAGTTTAGTACTTGAGTACTAAGGTAGTCTCGTGTCCATATTCATAACCTTTCATGAATAAAGCTTTTCAACTCAATTACATGGCCACATTTGATACTTTGTATCTATCAAGATTTACATACATGAAAAACGTGTTAAAAGATTGATTGAAAATCAACATTTTATTAATTATTGTGAAAAGTATGTATATAACAACAATATCCTCTAGTATTCTTCATTATCCATTAGTTTTAAAAAGCATATCACTGACAATATCTCACTTGCACTCTAATACCAATAGTGCTATTGCTAATCACTATAGTATTTAATATTCATTTTCTCAATATGGCAATCTAGTTGCACCTAAGTCATCAAATTGGTAAGTAGGTCATCAATGTTGTCTCTTGAAGCTATTTTCTACACAGCTATTTCACTTTCTCCAATGATTTCTTAAATAATGTGGTAACTCTCTTTAGGTATTTGGACTTTTGATAAGACCTTGGTTCCTCTGCTTGTATGATCATGCCATTGCTGCCATAGTAAAGTGGCAATGGCTAATTTACATTTGAAACTACCTGAAGCTTTGTCATGAACTTTCATATCCAAACAGCCTCCATCGTAGAATCACTTGTCACTATGTACTTAACCTTAGTGGTGTAGTTTGTAGTCATTTTTTATTTGAAACTCTTCCAACTAACTACTAATCCATAAAAGGCGAATATAAACCCAAAGATAGACTTTCTATCATCCACATACAATTGGATGTCAGAATCAATATGGCCATCTACACTTGATCACCATCTCTATAAATACATATCATATCCTTAGTCCTTCTTAAGTACTTAAGGATACATTTGATAGTATTCTAATATTCTATGCTAGGGTTCACCTAAACTTACTCATAACACTTAAAACATAGGATATATCTAGTCTTGTACATAACATTGCATACATTGGGCTTCCTATAGTCGAAGCATATGAAATGGCTTCCATGCTTCTCCTTTTATCATCTGTGTTTGGGCATGTGGGTTTAAAGGGACGGATGCCTTACCTAAATGGTAGCAATCTTTTCTTAGTGGCTTCCATAGTAAATATTTTCAGTATTGATCTATGTACAAGGCTTGGAAGATACCTAGTAATCTTTTCACTCTATCTCTATATACACAAATGCCCAAACTATAGGCCACTTCTCATAAGTCATTCATGGAGGAGGTGCCAGATAAGTAAGTCTTGTTTGAAGTTACCATCCAACATCATTCCCTATCAGTAATATGTCATTCACATATAAAACTAGGAATGTGATTACGCTCCCACTAGCCTTCTTGTATAAGCGCATCTTATCTTCATTTTTTATGAAGCGAAACAATTCGACTACACCATCGAAATGAAGATTCCAATTTCTTGGTACTTGCATAAGGCTATAAATGGACCTCTTAAGCTTGCATGCTTTATGAGATTCCTTTTCAACTTCAAAACTACATGATTGAACCATATAAATATATTCCTTAAGCATTTCATTAAGGAAAGTGGTCTTGACGCCCATTGACCAAATCTCATAATCTAAGTAGGTGATTATCACAAGTAAGATCTAAATGGATTTGAGTATGGCTATCAAGTAAAGGGTTTCCGTATAGTCAATTCCCATTTTTTAACTATAGCCTTTTACTACAAGCTTGGCATTGTAGGTCTCTACCTCGCCAGTCAAATTAATTTTCCTCTTGTAGAACCACTTGCATCTGATAGGAACAATTCCCTTTAGTGGATCAACTAGAGTCTACTCTTAGTTTGCATGCATTGAATCTATCTTGAATTTCATAACCTCCGGCCACTAGGTGGAACCCTTGTTTGCCATTGCTTAATTAAAGGTGGAAGGATCATCCTCATAATAATTGTCTCTCATTACGAACAACTCTTGTTCTCAAAGACATAAGAGATTCTGCCTGATTGTCAAAGCGGTTGTGTCTTAGAAGGTTGCTCTTGATTAGGAACTTGCCTTATGGGCTCATTACTTTATTCTTTGTGCTTAACTTCCTTAAGCACTATTATTTTACCCGCACCACTTTCTTAAATAAACTCTTCTTTGAGAAAATGTGTCGACAGTCAACGACAATCTTATTATCTTTGAGTAGGTACGACATATATCCCATTGAATCCTTAGGATATCCTACATAGTGGCCTGTAGTGGTCCTTTCCTTTAACTTATTCATCCTAAGATAAGTCAGATATCCCCAAATCCTTAAGTGCTCAAAGCTTAGCTTCTTTCCATCCCACATCTTATTTAGAGTAGAGGGAATGGACTTAAAGAGAGTCTTATTCAAAATGTATGCAGTAGTGAGAAGGCATTCCCCATAAGGATATGGGTAAATTGGTAATGCTCATCATAGATCAAACCATATCCAACAAGGTCAATTTTTACACTCAGCTACACCATTTATCTATGGAGTTATTGGTGGTATCAACTATGATACAATACCATTTTCCTTGAGGAACTCAACAAATTCGGCACTCATGTACTTGCCTCAACAATTTGATTGCAGTGCTTTAACATGCTCACTAGTTTACTTCTATACTTGTGCCTTGAACTCTTTGAATTTTTTAAAAAATTCATGCTTGTACTTCATTGAATACACATAATCATACCTAGAGTAGTCATTGGTAAAGATTATGAAATAGAAAAAGTCTCCCTTTATCATTTCATTAAATGACCTACAAGTGTTGGCATGTTCTAACTCCAACACTTTAGTGGTCCTTTCGACATGCCCATCAAATAGAATTCTAGCCATATTACAGAGGATATAAGGTTCACAAGTTGGATAAGACTTCTCCCCCAAAGGGCTAATAAACCGTTTTTCTCCAATTTACCAATCTTCATGTGCTCAACATAGCTTAGTTTAAGGAATCACAAATTCTTGGCATTTAAACCATCCCTTAGACATATGTTTGAAATGGTAATGATCACATTACTATCATTTATATTCAAAATAATATTAGCCATTCATGAGAGATACTATGCCAACTAATTTTTTATAATAATAAGTACTATGAACATTACCTCTAAAAGAAAATTCATAATTCTCTTTTATTAGTAAAGGAATAGAAACAATGTTTTTAAGCCTATTAGACAAAAGTAAGCAATCTCTCAAAATAATACTATAGCCGAAATGATAGTCTAACTGAAGTGGTATCAATTGTGGCGGCTGCACCACTTACTCCATTCTCCACCTTGATCACCATTTCAAGCATCCCAAACATCTTACTTATGATTAGATATTGATGCAATGTACAAATGTGAGATGAAGCACCAAAATTTGAAATCTAAGAAATGGAAGATACACTAATAGAATAAGATGTTTCATAAACATAAAGTTACATACCTCTAAGTGCCTTCTTAAGTCATTGAGGTGCTCAGTGCAGTCCCTCTTCGAGTGCTCATTTTTGCCACAATGGAAACACTGTTCTTTTTCTGTAAGAGCTTCGGCTTTCTTGATACTTCTATTGGCCTTAGGAACGATAGGTTTCTTCTTCTTTGTCTTCCCCTTCTTAGTCACACCACAGGATCTAAATACAGCCAGAACTATCTCATTCCCTTTTCCCTTCATGGTTGTTTGTGTAGTCCCTAGCTTGTTAAGAAGCCTATCTAGTGTGCACTTAGTATCATTCATATGATAATTCATGATAAAGTACAAGGAGCCTGTAAGTGAATGTAGGATAAAATCCATTTATAGATTAGCAACCATGATAAAGTGAAGTGACTCAAGTCTCTCGATAAGTGAAATTATTTTAAGGACATGCTCCCTAATGTCATCACCCTATAAATGGACCCCTTGTTGGACCTTTAGAGATTAATGGCCAGAACAGCCAACATATAGCTAGTGACCCATAGATCGTCTTTCATCTATTTCTTATGAATGATTTTCTCCTTCTCACTATTCGTGTTAGTGGGGTCTGGTGGGATATTGGCATCGAAAACATAGTTAAGACATTCTAGATTAAGAACATTTCTCTAATTCCAAAGCCAATTAACATAGTTGAACCCAGTCAGAATTTTAGTTTCAAGCAATTTTATAAGAGGCATAGACACTATTTAATTATAAAATAAGCTGTAGAAAATAAATAGGACTTTATTATTGTGGTTGTATTGTTTGTTTCCATTTATGATTATAGACTTTATATCAAAAAAACGTTCAACAAACTTTTCAAATCCTAGGTTCCTTTAGATAGAAAATGAAGATTCCATTGGTAAAATTTCTTTAGTAAGAGATTAAGGTCTTAACTCGACAGCATACTTCACATAATCATATTTTACAATGCTATACCCAATGAGTGGCAACTCTTGTTAATGCATCTCATGTGTAGTGTAATCTTTTCCTTTAGCATATGGCCTAAGAATGCCTCACATAATCAGATCTTGGCTTTGTGGGTCCATTTAAATCACACGCACTAACTAACAACTTGTTGAATTTGAATTCCACCCGTGGTTATATGCTTTTAAGGTGAAATATCATTTAAATGTTGTATCTAATGCACCTGAAGTCTTAAATGTGCTATTACAATATGACCTAATGAATGTAATGATATCACACGCTAAAGGTACACTAAAGGCTTTGAGTTTAGTGGAGGGCCAAGACAAACTATTTTCCGTTACAACTTAATATTGTTTGAAGAATTTTTTTGTCTAGGTTGATTTGGCTACACTTTGTACATTATCCGTTTTCATGTATCTTATACATTTATTGCAAATAACATGCAACAAATATAAATGTCGAGGACTGGGGACTTCTAGATCCAATTTAAGCCAAGAATTAGATCATGTGCTAGTGCGTGAAATCCTATATTATTACATAGAATTTTTTTGAACTTTGTTTTATCTTGATCTTCATGGTTTCAAGGGGGCTCACCATGTCATAAAACCTCAAATGGCACCAAGTCCTTAGTCTACGCATGAACACTAAATGTTGACGTCTTCCATGTTTTACAAATATACGTGGCACACCATGGAGAATTCCAATTCTACATGATGAAAATAAAAACTTGAGCTTACACTCACATAACCTATGAAGAATAATTATACACCCCATAAAAATCCAAATGAAATAAGCACATTCATGCACAAGTGTTCTAAGTTCAGAATCTAACCACAACATACATTTAAACAATTATACCTCACATATACCATTAAATAATTTAATTTAATGATAATTTCCACGACCTATGTATCTCATACATTAGTTTTTGTTCGTTGAAAAAATTTGAAAATAAAATTTGAGAAAATATTTTCTCTGGTAATACTGCTATTGGTTGCACAAATAAATCTTGCATTTGTGAGCACTTGATCTGTGGCCATGAAATCTAGTTGTGATGGAAACCTTATTTCTATCACACTACCACCAAAACTACGTGAGAGACCTGGCTATCATGAGCTGTTCACTTGCGACCATGAATCATGGCCATAGGGTTTAGTAACCTTGCAACTAGTGGCACGATCACAAGATTGTGCGTCACAATTGTGAGAATGATTCTTGCATTCGCAAAATTAGTTGTGGATCATAGCAAAATGCAGCAGACCTTTGGTTTTCAATTAAAGACTCAATTTTTCTCTTATTTTTCAATTCCAAACACCCAAAAACACCTTTTTAAGTTTTTGCCTCTATCAAATACATGTTTGATGAAATTTAATGCAAAAATTAACATAAATCATGGAAGAACCATTAAATTTTCAAGTTTTGCATTGTAAATTTTTCCATTGTTGGGATTTGCATATAAAAATTAGAACTTTAAGACATAAATATGTAGTACATGTGCAATGGAATCCCTTCCATTTCATTGCAAAACCTACAATATATCACACAAACAAGTAAGTACAAAACCATATCTCTTGGAAATGTTTTCCAACGATTTTGTTAGAGATTTTTGAGTTATGATCCTTGAACTCGACCTCTAGTTTGTCAACTAGATTGGAACCCATAAATTTAACACTCAGATAAACACACTAAGAGGGGAATAGATGGGCACCACAAGGTGAAATAACACAAATAATACTAGAGGAAAAATTTTATAACATAATTATCTCAACTCCAGTAGGACGTAAAACAAATAAAATAAATGGAAAAGCTATCTTATATCTCAATATCGCAAGCTAGTAGTTTAATCATGTGAATCCTATCTAGTCCACCTAGTCTGAATTCTCTTCATCTCTGGGTGCATCTCCATCTATCACTTTCTCTTCTAGCTCTAGTTTTAGTGCCAACTTTAGTGCTTCTTTAGGATCCACTTCAGGGCCTTTTTCTGGTTCCTCCTCCAAAAAGTTGTGCATCATAGCTTACAGTTCATCATTCTAGCATGCAAGCTTGTTCACTTGGAGCAGCAAACCCTGACACTCATCCTAAAGCTCTCCTATGTGCCGCTTGTATGTGGTTCTATGGTCTTTTGTATCTGTGCTAGCCTCGCATATTGCCTTTCCACTTCGTCTAGTTTTCACTTAAGTATGCCATTATGTCGATGTATGTCGGCATTCATCTCCTTCAACTCCCTACTCTTTACCTCCAAGTTAGCACAATGTTGATGAGTTTCCATAAACTCAATGGCAATGTGGCCCATTTGCGAGAGTGATGTGATAAAGCGATCCTTATCTTTCAGGGATAAACCACTCTTTTCCAAGGGTGATCGCTTTCTAGATCCACTACTCTCGTCCATTTCTATGTCAAATCAAAAGTTTCTAAGGCAATACAAGTTAAAATGTCCCATATGCATGCACGTTTGAGCTACTCATTCTCTAGGCACTTATGATGTGATTCCTAAGATCTAGTCTAAGTTATTTGTTTTAGATTCACAATATCAAAATCTAGGCTTTGATACCATTCTTATCATGCCCTAAATCCAAAATCATGATACAATAGTATTTGCGAATGAATTCAGTGAATACCAAAGCTAACATGCAATTAGAGTAACTTAATCTAATAAGGAAATTCAACAACCATTCATAAAAACCATAAAATCTCAATAATACATTAGCCTTTAGTATGCAATGGAATAATCTTTAGAAAATAATATTAACGAGCATATGGAAAGTGTAGGATCCTCTTCTTGTTCTACTATCCTTGAGTTTGTCCTTAGTCATTTGCCTCTTCTATAAAATGTGAACTAGTAGTGATAAGTGATAAATTGTCTAGAAAATGATAGCACTTACTTGCTTTTCTTTTCCATAATAGATGCAAGCAAGCAAGTAACAATTTCAAAAATACACTGTTGCGAAAGAGTCACCTTCAAAAAACGTACAACACTGAAAACATTCACATTGCATTTGGAAAACAAGACACACTTATTCATTTTATTTCATTATCTTCATGTATCACTTGCCCTCGTTTCTCAAACACCTCATAGCCATGTATATTATGCATGTTATCCACTATATTCTCATGTATCACTTGTCCTCATTTTTTAGCCAACTCATACTCATGTACATTATGCATGTTATCCACTAATCAGAGCCTCGATCTATACTTCCTTGACTTAGGAAGGATACGCTCGATTTGATTGTGCATGGCCCCAAGGCTTCAACCGTGTTTGGCAGGTATCCTAATCTACTATTACCTAACTGGTAGAGCCAAGCATTAGCTCCACCCACTACTGGTCTCAAGCTTCACCCTAATTGAGTAGATCCCAATCTATTACCTGATTGATAAGGCGGAACCCATTCCTCATGCTCATTAGCAATCTCATGAGTGGCTACTATGATTCATTACATGCATTCGATTTCTAGATCATTAATTTAAAATCACGCATTTAACAAGTGGCTCGCATCCAAGTTTCAAAATGAAGCTTTCATATTATAATTAATACAAAAGTTCCATGTTTTGCAACTGGAAATCATTTCAAAACTTGAATTTTCATTGCATAGCAAACATTCAATTATAGAAGTAAAACATATTTAGAAAGCGGTTGAAAATTTTGGTAATGTGTTACCACTTTCTCGTCACTTAGCTTAGTTGAGTATCAAGTTCTTTAGCTATAGCCTCTCGGTCACTTATACAGTCATATATACAACTCTTGTTTAGTACAAGACTCATCCATTGATGCATGCTTGTCAATACTTAATGTGTGCTCCTCACATTTGTTTGCATGAATCCTTCCAATTATTGTTCATTGTATTCTATTATGTTATACACAGTAGGTTTAGGATTAATTTAGTCCCAAAATTGAAAACTTCAAATTGAATTCGCTCAAGCATGTAAACTTTCAATGAACTCTATATTGTTCCATAACCATGACATCTAAGTTCACGATTGTGGGACCTCAGTCTACGTATTCTTGTTCAACTGTGGAACATACTAGAATTTTAACTATCTTTTCCATGATCGTGGTGAGTTCCTCCACGATCGTGTCGAAAGGCCTCGAGGTTGCACCCTATAACTATTAGGGTGTTCTAGAATTCCTGCTATCTCGGTTCTCAACTGTGTGCCACCTTCCTGCGACCAAGCCGCTATGGTCTACAATCAAGATAGCAACTCCGGCAGCATACTGTTTTGCAGGTAGAATACTGTTTGTTCAAGTTTTCATCTTCTACTTCAATCCAATCCTTAAAACTCATTCCTGCCCTTGTTCTCATGGTCCATATACATGTTTTAATAGATTAAGAACATAGAAAATCCTATTCCACATTTATTTACAAATTTTGGAACCTCATGAACACATTTTCACCAGCTCACACGTTATACCAATACAGGCTCTTACGGTTTCTACACACCATCACACAGTTTTGACTCACTTTCCATGTTTGAAATACATGTAAAACTTCAAGAACTAGTGCTTTTGACATGCCTACATTTGAAAATTCAACAATCCTATGTGTAGGCATGATAACCAAGCAATTACCTTGTATCCATGAGTTGAAAGTCTAAAATTCGTCCCACAATTTTTGCACGTTGTCACTGCTCCTCAAACTTTTAAATAGGGTTTTCAACCTTTTTAAAGGGGTATTTATATCCTAGGCTAATTGGTGTTTGTATGGGATTGTAATTCCTAGTAGGTTAGGTCCTTAAAATTCAATTTCACACTGTTCTAATTCTTGGCTTATTTTCAGCCAAATGTCAAAGCTTTTGATCCCATTTTCTTTTTTTCTTTTTAATTTCCATGGCTAGAAACTATCTTCCTTAAATTATTAAATCAAATGGCAAAATTTGCATCACCCAAAAATGCCTTTTTAGGCTTCCTTATTCAACTTCTAATAATTTCACCAAAAATAATACAATATTATAGTGAAGTAATTTCAATTACAATCCCACAAAATTTCACAAAACAATTGTTCCAAAATTCCCAAAATTTTAAGGTATTACAATTCTTTATTGAATGCACGCATGCCTTTATATACATATGTTCAATAATATGTTGGACTCAGAATTCTATCTCATAGTTAAATAGATATTGACCTTTAATGCACTAATGGTATATTGACTATCATGCGCACAAGACAATCATGCTATCTCAAATCTAAGGTCCACGCAAATTTAACATGATTACGAAATGAGACATTGATAGTTAAAAGTGAACTCTATGTGTTTATTTCATTATGTGAATCATTGTTTAATGACCATTCTCCAATATTGGTGCATCCACACACATGTATTTTTAGAATCTCAAATGTCATGACACTTTTATACGAATACAAGATATGCAAATTGTACTAACTCTATAATAATCTTTAGAGTGCCTGCAACTCATGGATTAATTTTAGTAATTGTGTACTAAAACAATCTTATGTCCATATTCATAACCTTTTATGAATAAGGTTTTTTAACTCAATATATAGACATATGCAATATTTTATACAAATTAAGATTTATATACATGAAAAACTTACTAGAAAATTAATATAAAACATTAATTATTGTGAAAAGTATATGTAATCACAATATTTTATAAGATCTCTCATTATTTATTTGTGTCACGGAATATATCACAAAATTCACAACACCTTCACTGTAGTCTGTGACAAGATCGGGGCCAATTTATTTTTCAAAGGGCCAATTCAATGTCCATGACTGCCCATGTAATGATTTGAAAGCCATATGTGCATGTGTACCTATATATAGACAAATGGAAGACACTAGAATAATAAAATAGTATTATCTATAATTATGTATGGATTTCGTGAGTGATGCAATGATGCGAAAGCCACCACGTGAATAAAGAAATGATATAACACACGCAGACATACATATATATATATATATTCGTGCACACACATATGCATATATATATTAAGTTTTATATGTCGAAAGATTTAAGATTTTGAATTTGTGCACAAGAAAGGTGGTTGTCGCGTTGTAATGAAAATACGCTTGTCATATTTAAAATCATAATGTTGGAAATCAAATCTTTTCCAAAATTCCAAAGGATGGCTTTATAATTAGATATTCCGTACTCCAAAACAAGAGGAAGAAAGCGAGAATTACTTAGACTTAGCCGCACAAGCAATAAAAGGACCTCAACCGCGAGATTGTGCATTGAGGTGACATTCAATCTAAGCCTTCTAATTTTGAAGCAAGTGCCTATGAAATGCAGTTAACATGAGGATGCTTGGCTAGGTATTATTGTTACTAAAAAGATGAAGAAAAAAAGTGCTATGGGTAGCTTAACTCATGAGATATATAGGCAAAACTTTATCTTGGAATAAATTTAGGTGGCGAGTAAACTTTAAGCGATATTAGGAATTGAATCAAGGACTAGTCATTCATGAATTAAGAGAATAGTAGATCTCACATAGATACACACACGATGGCAGAGAACAATAGATAAAAGATTGATTCTTGCTCTTCAACGGACTCTGCATACACGAGACACGGATCAATGGAAGAAGGGAACAACGTTATTACTGTAGGAGTGTCGTTCATCTTAATAATACCATATGTGTCTCTATATGCGTGCGTGCGTGCGTGTGTGTGTGTGTGTGTGTGTGTGTGTGTGTATCTTATAAAATATTCGTGGGAGTCAATGGTGTTGAAGAAATAATACAATAATAAACAAATGGGCTTTGTCAAAGTCCCGCTACGAAACAACTTGCCCACACCTACCTTTATTTATCGATTTGAGTGTCATGTTTTCAAAATCGACTGAAACCCGCCCGTCGAATTGATTATGTCACAATTAAACCCTGAACCAATCGTGAATCCGGTTTAATTGCGATATACAAAGTGGTAGTAGTAAACCTAGTGAAGAAAAAGAAAGAAACAAAGAAAATTGGGTTGGCGCCAAGTAAAACATTTACCTCGACTTACAAGATGAAAAAAAGCAAAATCTTGTTGATTTTGGTTCTAAGTTGAAAAAAGATCTTAAAATCTCAGAAGAACAGTAGCAACACGTGTAGAACTTATTCCTGTTCTTCGGCGGGAAAGAGAAGGAAGAAACCCCAGTTGTATTACATGAAGAAAAGGAGAGGCGCAATGTAAGTGGAAGATGAAAAGCCTTTACCTTTTATTTGACAAGAGAATGAAGAAAATAAATTTTATAGAAGATGAAACGTGTGAAAAGAGAGAAACCATCAAGAGCAATGAATGAAAAAGAAAATGCGAAGATATGCAATTAAAGAATGGTTAAAAGGGTAAACAGAAGATTAAGAAAAAAAAATTTTGATCATGAAAAGGAAAAAATATATAATTGGGAGTTTGAGTCAAATAGCATTCAAACTGATTTTTCATATGAACTTTAATTTGTCTAATAATTATATGTTAAATAAATTTACAAACTTACTTTATAAAAATGAAATTTATTTATGCATATTCCAAGTCAATAAATGTTTTAAAAATTATTGAACTGGCCAACAAATAACCCAACAAGTTAACCGATTCCGTCACTAGTCCAGTACTAAAAATGTTTTGTGTGTATGTGTGTGTGTGTGATTGTGTGTATGAAGCGCGTGAGTCAAATATGAACTCTTTTAAGTGATGAAAGTTATTATATTATATTATATACATTTACTTGGTCGGGTTGCACTTCAGCAAACCACGGCGAAGTGTTGGCCCCGCCAGTAGGCCCCATATCCTCGGGGAACCACACTGATGTCAGCACGAAAGCAGCAATTCCTAGTCTGCAAGAATTTCCCAATTGGTCTATAGTCAAACACCTAGAGAGAAAAGAAAGAAACCTGCACTTGGGGCGTCTTAACTCTTAACAGCGTGACAAACCAACCGTGAACCATTTTATGCATTTTATATTACATGATTATGGTTAATGAATATTAAAAAAATATAATTAACAAGAATTATGTAATTTTCGGTCCAAAACTT
The DNA here is from genome assembly GCA_019155195.1 of Avicennia marina. Taxonomy (NCBI): domain Eukaryota; kingdom Viridiplantae; phylum Streptophyta; class Magnoliopsida; order Lamiales; family Acanthaceae; genus Avicennia; species Avicennia marina. The sequence goes on along the minus strand of CM032777.1, from coordinate 7,456,682 downwards.
GCACAAGTGGTTAGAAAATGATGAGGGCAGTATCCTCGGGTGAGGGATTTGTTATTCAGGTGTTAGGACTAGGCAGAATAGTTACTCAAAGCATTCAATTTATTTAGTCAGATTTTAATCGAATTTTTTTTTTGTCGGGTTCTAAGGATATGAACAAAGTACTCAATCGAACCAATTGTAACTATATTCAAGTAAGTGGTTCATCTTCCTATTGTTTGCAACTACTTTATCAAATTGATTTCATTGTATAAGGGATTTCATCTTTCCTTTGCTTGTACATAATATCAAAAATTTGACTTCTACCGTATGTATTGAGTGAATTTTCTGTTTGTGATTTTGTTCGAAATCAATTCTGCGGTTTAATAAATTTTCTTTCTATGAAAATCATTGTTATTATTTGCGAATCTAGCAAAATTCTTTAATATAAATCTATAGAAATGAGTGCACCAATCTAACTGTTTCACTTGAAGTTTTTACGTGCAAGGGTGGATATTTTGATGAAGTATCGGTATATATTAAAAGAGGGAGATATATTTGTTCTTGCTGTAGGTGATCAAGCACTAATGTAAAGGAACACGTTCTGGTCCTTAACTATAAAAATTATAGTTGACCCTTTCAATCTACAGAATTTCTTGTAGTGATTATTAAAGCTTCGTCAGTCCCATAATAATTTAAAAAGCCCATAATTCATAAAATGAGGCCATTAGTGAAACATCATCAAATAATTTATGTTGAAAATAATAAAAAATAATTTTTTTTAAAATTTTCCACCACTATGAAAACTTTCGGGCTCCTCACTTTTCGAATTGTTCAAGTATAATAGCAATTCCTCCATTTGCAGAATCAACAAGCTTTTCATCTCCTGTATCAATGTTTTTGCAACTTCCACATTCCTAGCTGAGCTACCTATCTGTCAAATTTTTTTTTGCCAACAATGAGTACGCGGATGATTTAATTCAAACTTTATTTAGGAAATAAGAATGATAAAAATTGAAGATTTAAAGATAACTAAAAGCCTAAGAATCCAAAGAAATACCAGACAAAAGATTTTACTTTAAATGAATTTGTATTCTAGAGATACTATATCTTTTTAATGATTAATTATTTTGAATTTTATTGTTAATAATTAGTTAGCCTTTGAGTTTGAATGCTATTCATTATTATTTCAATAAGTTATCTCTAAATTTTGATAGATTTTAAAATCAATTAATACATACACCAATAAGTAACATTCTGGTAATTAAACTGAAAAAGCAAATACTTTAAATAACATTGAAACCTTTACATAACCAAAATTTTGCTTTTGTTCTCTTGAAATTGAATATTCCTTTTGCCAAGTTGCAATCTAAAGATTTCGCTCTTGATATTCTTTCCAAACCAAGAAATCATTCAAGAGTTAATAATGTTCCTAATAACATTAAGCACACGCCATGTAAGCATATAAGGACTATTAACCAAAATATCCTCATATTATTAAGTTCATTCACTCAGAATATGTCCTCAAAAATAATGCTTTAGTCGCTTATAGGCAATTGAACAAACCTATTCATAACATTATAAGTAACATATCAAAATTCAAGAATAACAAATTAGAATAAGAAAAGTTATTTTAGTTTTGCCACTCTTAAATCTTGATGTTAGTCAATCCGTAAATCCACTTTAATCTTTTGTCATGACTCTCTCTCGCTGGGGTAAGGAAGAGAAATTCTATTTTAAGGCTAAGCAAAATTAGGACTCAGATACAGTGAATGCGTTAAGACTACTTATTTATAGAATCTGCTTTCTGGTCTAGCCACGCAACTCAACACGTTTATTGCAACAAGCATAGTTGTTGCTATGGCCATCAACTTTCTGCTTTGGTGATCGTTGCCATCATTTTGGTTGTGTCATTGTCATCTCTATGGTCAAGATCCACGTCAGGAGAACAATGCAATGCAAGCATGCACAAGTGGCATCCTAAGTGACAACTGTGTGCTAGAGTTCGTTGTGTTTTAGTTAAGGGAATATTTATTATTTTAAGGGATAGTTTTTTTATTAGTAATAATTGTATGTGTTAGCTCTAGAATGGTATATATCTCACTATAAGAATAAACTTTGTGGCCGAATAATGCAATGAAATAGCAACCTTGCTAATATAATTATACTTTTGCTACTTTTACCGTTCACTACTTCTTCTCTAATTCTTAGCCCTAAAAACCATGAATTGACCATTATTGATATGGTACCAGAGCCTTTAAGAGATGTAGCAAACATCTAATCAAGCTTCAACCATGGTAAAAGCATGCTCATCCGTAGGAAACCCCAACAACTCCAGCCACAGATAGATTTCTCAACCTAGTTGATCCTTCATATCGCTTCAAACTTGGCAATGGAGATAACCCTATGGTTGCATTAGTTTTAGACCTTCTAACCACTCAAAACTATGTGGTGTGGGGCAGGAGCATGAGGAGAGCCCTTAAAGCCAAGAACAAACTTGGATTTGTGAATGGCTAGATCAGAAAGCCACCTACATCAGAAGCTGCACTTCTACAAGCATGGGAGAGGTGCAATGACATAGTGGTCTCTTAGATCCTCAATTCTATGAGTTCATCGGTCAAGTCTAGTTTAATATTTGTTGATGATCTATTTGAGTTATGGAGTGAGCTAAATGAGAGGATATCTCAACACAATGGCCCCTGGATCTATCAATTAAAGATAGCACTAGCCACTTTGATGCAGAGAGATGATCTAGTGGTACCATACTAAGGAAAATTAAAGGGGATATGGGATGAGCTCTCAATATATGATAATATACATAAGTGCACATGTGGGCGATTGAAGATTCTAACTAAAAAGCATTAAAGAGATTCAGTAATGCAGTTCTTGATGGGCTTGAAAGAGGCCTATACGCATATGACGGATCAAATATTGATGTTGGATCCAATCCTTCTCATGAATAAGGTGTTCTCAATGGTGCAACAGCAAGAAAAATAGCACTAAATCATTGGTGCATTGCATAGTTTAGAATCCATGGCTATAATAGTACAGAACGGTCCCATGAACTCAAAGCTATTAGTAAGAAAGACACGTCTCATTATAGATTCCAAGACAGTCTCTTGAAAATTGTTTCAAAGCAAGAAATGCAAAGGTGCCCACATGCTCGCATTGTAATATGGAAGGTCACATTATAGACAAATGTTACAAGTTAAAAGGTTATCCACTTGGACATAAGCTATACCAGAAAAAAACAAGAACTGTTGCAGCAAATATAGTTCACATTCCCCTGGGCCAAGAAGAGAGCTTAGAACTAAATGACGAAAGGATGATGCTAACAAAACTCAGTATAATGAACTAATGGCAATCTAAGCCAACAGGAAGTCAGCAACCACCAAGCTTAATAAAACGGATTTAGTCACTACTACAGCTAACATTGCAACTTCAACAGCAACATCTAAAAATACCAACTCCATAAACATGAATGGTAATCCTATAACCTGTTGGAACCTAAACTTAGAACATTCAATCAACCAAGCGTGGGTGATTGATACTAGGGCAGCAGATCACATGATTTACCACCCTAGCCTATTTTCATCCATCACAACCTTTATGTCCAAGCTTTTCAAGCTCCCAAATGGTTCTAATATTTATGCCACTCATATAGGAGTACTAAAACTCAGTGACACTCTCATTTTATGTGATGTTTTGTGTGTGCCTCCATTTGCAGTCAATTTGTTATCAGTAACGAAACTGACACAGTCTTTCCTTGTTGCTTTCTATTCCACTCCTCTTTTTGTATTGTGCATCTTAAGACTATGATTGGGAAGGGGGAGCTGAGGGATGGTTGCACAAATTTGTTAAGAAAAAAGTTCTCAACTGATCTCTACAGACTTGTCTAATACTAGTAAGTAAGCTAATTTCACAACCTTTACTGCTATAACCTCCAAACCCTTTGATGATTTATGGCATTATCACCTTAGACATCCCTCTAACAGAGTTCTAGAACTAGTAGATTACCCTATTGTGACCATGAACTTATCTGAATCGAATAAAATTTCATGTTTAATCTGTCCATTTGCCAAAATGCATAAAAAGCCATTCTCTCACAGCATTTACATTTATATCACGTCCATTTGAATTGTTACATTGTGATCCATGGAAACCCTTTTTAAAGGTAGCATATGATGGGAGTTGGTATTTTTTAACTGTATTAGATGACTACACTAGAACTACTTGGGTATATCTACTTAAGACTAAATCTAAAACAAGGGGATGCATCATGTCCTTTCACAACCTGGTGTAGAATTAATTTGGAGCTAAAATTAAGATCTAGAAGACTAATAATGGGAATGAATTTTTACTCAAACATTATTACAAGGAAAAGGGAATTATACATCAAAGAACTTCTGTAGAAAGGCCCCAACATAATGGCATTGCAAAAAGAAAACGTCAACATCTTTTGAATATAGCTAGAGCTCTTACGTCAATCCAACTTACCCCTTAAAATTTGGAATGGTTATGTTTTAGCAGCCATTTACCTGACAAATTAAACTCCAAGCATCACCCTAAATAGTAAAACTCCTCATGAAATGTTGTTTGGAATTAAAACATCCTATAAGAACTTAAAGGTATTTGGTTGCCAATGCTATGCCTTAACACTTAGTCAAGCAAGGAAGAAATTTGATGCCAGAAGTAGACAATGCATTTTTCTAGGATATCCATATGGGGTTAAGGGATATAAAATGCTTGAATAAAGAACTAATAGCATATTCATTTCAAGAGATGTGAAATTCTATAAAGATATCTTTCCTTTCAAGACTGAAAACAATCTCAAAAGCATATCCTATCCTAAAGTAGAACCCATCACACCATTTCTTCCTGTTGATCCTGTAACATTACTTTTTGATGCCAGTGAAGTAGCCAAGACCCCTTAACATCATCCCAGCATGAAGAAGATAATGGAACCTCACAAAATTCCTTAAATCAGAGTACTGATTCCAATTTAGAACTAAACTAGGAACTTGAACTAGACGGATCTACTACTGCTCTATTAAATGAGCACCCAACTGATAACTTGAGAAGATCTTGTAGAGTTAAAAGGGCACTTAAATACCTTGAACATTATTATGGTCAGCTAGCCTCCTCATCCTCATCCTCACCTATTGTAAGGAAGCAAGGTCGTGCAGATCTTAAAACCTTCATTCATCATCCTCTAAAAGCCTTCTTATCCAACCAAAGGTTCCTTCCTCATCATCAAGCTTATTTGGCTGCTATTTTTGGGCATGAGGAGCCAAGGAGTTATGATGAAGCCTTAAGGGACTAGAGATGGTAGAAAGCAATGGAAATTAAGTTGGAAGCACTAGAATAAAGCTAAACTTGGATACTCATTGAGTTACTTGCAGGGAAGCAACCAATAGGTTGCAAGTTTGTGTATAAGGTCAAATGCAAATCTGATAGCACTATGGAGAGGTATAAGGCAAGGTTGGTGGCCAACTGTTTTATACAAATGGAAGGAGTAGATTATTATGAAACTTTTTCTCCAGTGGCAAAACTAACAACCATCAAATGCTTGTCAACTGTGGCTGCAATGAAGGGATGGAAACTGCATTAGTTTGATGTTAACAATGCATTCTTGCATAGGGATCTCAACTAGGAAATATATATAGTGAAGCCTCTAAGATACACTAAAGGGAAGCCAAGTCAAGTATGCAAACTACAAAAAAGTTTATATAGCCTAAAACAGACCTCAAGGCAATGATATGCAACATTATTTAATGCTCTAGTAAGGTTTGGATTTCACCAATACAAGGCTGACTACAGCCTTTTAGTCTTTACAAAAAATGACTCCTTCACTGCCTTTCTTGTGTATGTGGATGATATCATTATAGGCAGTAATTCAGACACAACAATCACAAGAATAAAGGAGTTCTTGGATTAGGAGTTCAAGATAAAAGATTTGGGATAGTTGAAATATTTTCTAGGAATAAAAATGGTTCGAGGCGCTAAAGGAATATACATCAACCACAGGAACTATGCCCTAGACATTCTTAAAGATAGTGGACTATTAGGAAGCAACCCAAGTAAAATTTCAATGGAGCAAAATATCAAGATCAATAAGGATGCAGGAAAGCCACTATCTAATCCATCCACTTATAGAAGAATGGTTAGAAGATTGTCTTACCTAACCACCACCAAACCTGACATAGCATACAGTGTGCAGACACTAAGTCAATACATGCAAGAACCCTAAAATCTGCAAATGAAGATAGCATATAAGGTGCTACATTATATCAAGGATAGCCCAGGACAAAGGCTTCTACTGTCAGTAAAAAATGATCTCCAGCTGAAAGACTTTTGTAACTCAGATTGAAGGGCATGTTTGGATAGTCACAGAACAATAATAGGGTATTGCATATCCCTGGGAAGTTCTTAGTATCATGGAAGTCAAAGAAACAAATTGTAGTCTCAAGATCATCAGCGGAAGCTGAGCACAGAGCAATGATAGGAACTTGTGGAGAACTAACTTAGTTGAGGTATATTTTCACTGCATTAACATGGATCATTTAGAACCTGTTATGCTCTATTGTGACGATCAGACCACAATTCACATAGTTGTAAATCCTATTTTTCACGAAAGAAGCAAACATATTGAGATAAACTATCATGTGTTTAGGGATTAGTAGTAAGATAGACTTATCAATACTTGTCATGTATCAACTAAGAATCAACCAGCTGACATGATGACAAAACTACTGGGAATTCAACTATTTAGAATTTATTTGGACAAGATGGGAATGGTAGATTACCACTCTCCATCTTGAGGGACGCTACATCAGTGGCTTCCTAAGTGGCAGTGTGTACTAGAGTTTGTAGTGTTTTAATTAAGGGGATATTTATTGTTTTAAGGGATAGTTTTTTGGTTAGTACTAGCTATATGTGTTAGCTCTAGAATACTCTATAGCTCACTACAAGAATAAACTCCATGGCAGAATAATGCAATGAAGCAATAACCTTGCCAATATAATTTTACTTCTGCTACCTTCACTTCTTCTCTAATTCTTAGTCTTAGAAACCATGAATTAACTATTATTGACATCTATTGTCTTGCTTATCATCACTAATACGGCCACAGTTGTGGACCATGATCTTTTACTTTAAATATTGACAACCTTTATAGTTACTATGAACATTACCTTTAACATTGCCATAGTTTTAGCTACAACCATGAAGTGTGCCTGATAATTTTACAATGGCAGCATCAACATTCAACTCCAAGTGTCTTCCAAAGTCTTAAAATGCACACCAAAGGCTCAATCAATATCATTAATATCATAAGATATGCAAAAACATTGTGAAAGCAAGAAAACCGTGCATGCTTTAATTATAATGCATAAACAAGCACAATATCTTCTGCAATAGCAGAAGATTGCAATAGCCTAACAACTAACATCATCTTATGCCATTTAAAACATGAATAACTCAATTGTAGGAGTTAACATTATGCTTTGGATATGATGTGATGCCTATTTTTGGATTAAATAATATTTTGTGTAGTTTTTTTATTATGCGAGAAGTAGAAATTATCATTCACATTAGATGCTTATCTAATTATTTTAGATTTATAAGTTGACATAATATTAAATCAATTTTGAATCTTTTCAAAACATTTTCGTATGACATTATTATTTTTGATGTTCTGCACATTTGAAATCTTAGTTTTTGGAAATACTAAAAAATGTTACATTGAAAACCCTCCTAGCATTTATTTTTCATGGATCTTCTTTTGATCAACTAAAAAATGCGCATTAGCAAAGCCTGTAGAGTTTATAAGATTACAATAAATTGTTTCTAACCATTTTTAGCAAATTTGTTACTAACAAATTGCGCTTCTTCCAAATTGTCATTGTGTCTTCCCCAATATTGTAAGAATAACCAAAGATTTGGATTGCACAAGCACGAGCTCTCTCTATTTCCTTTCCTGCCCAAATTACTTTTCACCCCATTTAGATTGAAGGATTTGATGAAATAGATCTCAAATCTACGATAATAAATCCATGATATTTATTTGAATGATAAAGTATTTTGAAATTATAATCTCTCCTTTTAAACTATAATTCTAGTAATTACGATGGTTTGAAGTGAACCTTTCATTTTAAAGTCATTTCAAATCATCTCTTCAAATCCTTTTATCAAATTTAAATCCAACAATCTAAAGAGTCCTTTATGAATTTATAATGTCTCACAAACCATGTCAACAAATACTAAAGTCAACTTATAAACAAAGGATCTAACCCAATAATGAAATTCAACATCCATTCATAGCAATAATAAAATATCCATGATACATTGGTCTCCAATACGTAATGGAAATTTAAGAACCTAGTTATTACATCTCAAATGTCTTTAATAAGCAATGTCAATAAACTTAGAGCTAAACAAAATGCAAGATCCTCTTCTTGTCCTACCATCCCCAGGTTCATCCATTGTTGTTTGCCTCTTGCGCAAAATGTTAGCTAATAGTGGTGAGCAATAATTCACCCAGCAAATGTTAACACATACCTATATTTTTCCAAAAACAAATACGAACAAGAAAATAACAGTTGCAAAAATATACAGTTACCTAAAACAATTACTATTAGAAGAAGTACAAAGGCAATGAAAGGCATTCAGTTCACATGTTAAAACAAATCATGATTAATCATTTAAATATTCTCGTAGTTCACACATTCTCATTTCTCATCCATGTATGTTGTGCATGTTATTCCATTAATCAGAGATTTAGTTTATATTCCACCGACTGAGGAGGGTTACGTTTAATGTTAGTTGTGCCCACCATGAACTTTAGTTTTCAACCCCAACTAGGTGACATCCTTATCTACTATTACCCAATTTGTAAAGCCATGTATCACTTTACCAACTGCTAGTTCCAATACTTCTATCCTGATTGGATAGATCCCAACCTTTTACCTGATTAGTAAGACAGAATTCATTTTTGCCTCATGCACATTGACATCATATGAGTGGCTACTATCATTTCATTACACATGTTTGATTCCTAACATACAATTTAAAATCATGCGTTTGAAAACAGCTTACATCTAAGTTTCCCAAAATAATACTTTCAAGTTACAAAACATCACGCAATTTCTATACTTTTGCAAATAGAAAACATCCTGGAACTCAGTTTTAAATGTGTATCAAACATTTAGTTGTAATAGTAAAACAAGTTTAGAAAATAGTTGTATAATCAGCAAGGTGTTACCACTTACACGTCAGTTAATTCAACTGGATATCAAGTCCTACGACTATTGCCTCTTAGTTTCCAAATCAATCATATATTCAATTCCCATTTAGTACTTGATTCGACTAAAAACTAATGCCTATCAATGTTGTATTGTGTATCCTCCGCATTTGTGTTTACTTGAATCCTTTCAATTACTATTTCTTATATTCCATTATGTCTTGTACAGTAGATTCATACCTGATTTGGTCTCAAAATTGGAAAACTTGAAGACTTAAATTTCTCAAATCCTAAAGTCTGTCCAGTGTCCACTATCCTGTTTCATGACCGCATGATCTCGGTCTATGTTGGTGATGTTCAACTGTGGGGTGTACTTGAATTTCTACTATCATTCCCGTCACCATGTCAACAAAGATTGCAACTATGCTTGATGGCTATGGGGTGTTTTGGGAATCTTGCATCTAGGTCCATGACTACGGCTACCCGTCTCGTGCTCGCACTGCCATGTTATGTTTTGTGATCACTGTAACAAGCAAGTGTTTCATGCAAAGCCTATTCGATCGATTTTTCATCCCCCACTTCAGTCCAATCTCCAAAACTCATCTCTGCACTCATTTTTGTGGTCCTTAGACATGTGTTAATAGATTGAAAATTAAAGCAAACAAATTCTACATTTATCCATGCATTTTGGAACATTTAAAGCAAGTTTTTAGTTAATCGTGCATTACACCAATAAGCACTCCTAGGGTTTCTACACCTGATTCCACGACTTTTAATAAAGTCCCACATGTAGAATACATCTAAATTCTTAAGAATTTATGTTTTTAACATGTCTATGCATGACAAATCAATAGCGTGTATGTATAATAATCAAACAACTAGGTGAAATAATTACTTTGTGATTGCACCTTTAAAGCTCAAGAAATTCCTCTTCACTCAATTTTGATGCCTCATCCACATTTTGATGCCCTACTATTATAATATTTGCTTCACTCAATTTTGAAGATCTTCTACGAAATTCGAAGAGAAGATAATATTTCATCATGTTAATAATTTGTAGTATTGGTGTAGCGAACTCTTTCGCTTACTCTCATATTGCACCCATGTGCCCCAATTCCCAAATCCTCTTCCGTAACTTCATGGACTACATTTTCCAAGTAAAAAATGTCATTTCTACTCTCTAGCAGTCCTTTAAAGAATCAATTTTGCATATCTTTTTCGATGCCGACATGCTTCCTATATTTCTACTCTCTAGCAATCCTTTAAAGAATCAATTTTGCATATCTTTCTCTATGTTGACATGCTTCCTATACAACCACAACATTCTCATATCAGTAAGATATAAAGTAGGATGTACCTTCATTTCTTCATTCGTGATGCCAAGTCCTAAAGGTGGAGCTCCATTTACCATAGAACATTGTCAATTTTTTAACAACATGCTTGCTGTCAAAACTATTTGGTTTTGTGCGGTATCCCACTAGATCCACCACACTTGGGCTTGCATTCCCACTAGCAATGGCCCACTTACATAATGTCACACTTCCACCACCACTTCACTAGAAGATTGTAATCTTGAATGGTGCCCATAATCATAGCCTCAATCACATAAGCCACTTAATTGTAGCACCAAGTCCCCCTTGCATGTTGTCCTTGACAGTATAAATATGGTCAAAAGCATGTCTCTTCGATACCTTGACAACGTGCTCAATCATGTTAAGGCTCAATCCAACACCTTTACATGCTTGATTTAGTATTTGCTAACGTGGTTTCCAAATAGTGCCATGTCATGGTCTCTAGTTTAGGGTGTGAGAGTAATGGTATTAGAGCCTAGGTTTTGACTTTAGACACGTAAGATGTTTGTCAAAGTTTAAGCCTAATCTTAAAGACATAGGGTTGTCTAAAGCATAGCATCTTACCTATGATAGAGGGCTGACTACCATTACTTCTAATATGCATGAAGTTTAGATTTGAGCTTTGGTACTCAAGGCTTTCGGGCCAATAGTAAACTAGAGTATGAAAACTTGAATCATCGGGATATTAAGTCACTATTACATGTTCCTTCAAGTTACTAGCCTTGTTAGCAATCAGTTTAGGCTAACCTTAGGATACAAATCATATGTAGAGCATAAAATCCTAACTTTTGACACGTGAGATATTCAAACTTAGAACTTGAGCACTAAGCCCTAAACTATTAGGCTTGAATCACAAGGCTAGGAAACTATAGGTTTGTGAGTGTATAAAACATTGAGAATGGTGATGTTATACTAACTTGACGTTTTGACATAGATAATGGAAAGAGTTGATGGATCTAAGGATCATGCATCCATATGTGATGACATCTCCATTAGGAACATCATGAGCCTTCTCCTCACTTTTCTAGGTCTATTTGAGGAGATGGCCACAGTGGTGCTCGATATATAAAGGTGTTGCAAGGAGGGCGAGGCCGAGAACGTCATGTTAAAGGAAAGTTGGGCAATTTAGTAAGGCATGTAGCGAATGCAAGATGAAATGTGTGGAGGTAGAGGCAAAGCACACACATAGAAAAAGGAAAGGGATGAAGGAAAATCAAATGAAGCAAGGGCTAGAACCTCACTCTAAAGAAGGGTGATATAGATACCAGTGCACATTACTCCTCAAAAAGCAGCTAAAGCAAGTTAGGAAGGACAGTTTCTTGCTCCAGCCACCTAAGTGCATTAAATGCCACTGTTAACACTATAAAGTGTGCTGATATGCCACTTGAGCCTGTCTATATTGTGGCCAACAAGGCCATAAAGTGGTAGAGTGCTCAAACAAGCTTGAGAACCTTGCCACTGACTACAACAACAGTAGTTGGCCCAATTGAGCCAAGCACTAATAGGCAAGATATTTTAGAATACGAGTTATGATGGTAACCCTAAGAGAAAAGAATTGTGGCATAAGAACAACAATATAAACTTCAGCTCAAGCTATACCTAGGTTAAGAACACAATTAATTGCATTGGTACCAGAATCTATCACAGGAAATGCTCAAAAATCTCATCTAGCAAAAAATGAAGAATTAGTTATCGAAAGTGCATACCCCAGATGATATCCGAATAGAATGGCCCCCAAACAAGCAACACCAACATACAGCAGTACTGACCCGGTTGAGTTAACTTGGATTTTGGCACGTGCAATATCCTCAACGTCTTCCTCTGTCACTCAAGAGGACAAATGGTCAACGTAGTCCTATACAAGATATGGATTCCAGAAGGATAGTAACATTTGCAAAATGATGAATTATGCCCACCTCATTCAATTTTTGTATCAATCTTCACATCCAACGGATACTTAGAGACTAGAAATTAAAACTTGTCCTTCAAAATTACGCACTGTAACACAGACAACTGTGTGTGTGCGCGCGCCAAAGAACCAAAGAAAATAAAAAATTAAAAGCAATAAGAACGTGTTGAAAAAAGCTGTTCACTAACAATAAAATATTAATCAAAACCTCTTTCCCAGCACTGTAAAGGTTCGTTACCTGATTTCTCTTGAGGTATCGAGTTCAAAAATACCAACCGGTAAGGGAGGTGGAACAGGAAAAAAAAAAAGAAAGAAAGAAAGAAAGAAAGAAATAACCGCTTTCTCGGGATTGAAATTAACATTTTACACCAATGAATTATCTGTGACGGTAAGATTCATTGCATAGATATTCAGAAAGAGAAAGACAGAGAGAGAGAGAGAGAGAGAACAAGGAGTGATCGAACTATTACACTAATGCCTAGCTGTAACGAAACTCGGGAAATAATGAAAACACTAACCAGAAACTTGAGCTCTGGCATTGGCCGAAGATCCCAACACAGTTTGAATACTCTCTTTCGTTCCCATTGAAGCTGAGACGGGCTTCGTCATTCGGAGATCGCTCCTCGCAAATGGTAAAGCTATTCGTACTGAAATTACTCGCGTCTGGCGAAAGCTTTCAATTCTGGAGGCTAAAGCCCGACTTTGCTTTACCTAGAAACGCGGGAGACTGCATTTTCCACTAATAGACCTGTCAACACTAAAATTTGTAGAATAAAGAAAGTCAACAAACGGTACTTCAATAAAAGAGGTTAGAACTCGGAACACAAAACCTCATACCCACGGCGTTGAGAGGCGCATCTCAACGCTGACCCCAACGCAAGTGAGAAAGCAACATAATTGCGAATTAGCACCACAATTAAGAAGCATTATTGCAGCATTAAACGTAATAAAATTACAACCAGAAATGACAGCAATCCAGCTCAAAATCGAGAAAATAAAAACATAAAAAAGTTCAACAGAATTGGAAAGAATTCTTCACCAGAACCGTCCGGCGAGTAAATGTAGAAGATAACCAGAGGCTCGTCCGCACTCAGCTGCTCCTGCTGTTTGCTTCGCTGAAGAAATAACTTCGAGGTGTCCGCAAGAAAGGGAAGAGAGGGGGAAGTCGACGAAATATGGAATGAGCTGAAGGGAGACTCACTGCTTTGCTTACCAGTGAACAAAGTTGGTGGAGATTACAACAATCTCTTCTTCTTGTATGTGTCTTAATGAAATTAGTGATATAATTATGATTTATTAAGTTTGATCGGATCAAATCGGAATGAGTTTATATGATAAAATAATAAATTCAATAAGGTTTGGAGATTTTTTGTCTAGCCTTTTTTGTTGTTTTTTTTAATTTTTTTCATTTTAAAATAATTCTTTTCTCTAGTATAATAGGTACTCTATGAATAAATAAGGACTGATTCTAAAACAAGAATAGTTAATAATAATTGAACTCATCTACCTAAAATAAGTATACTACGAAAAAAATTGAAGTTCTAAGAATAATAATTCAATAAAAAAAATGGCTTAGTTGGTTGTAAATTATTTTTGCGGTTGTTTTCATTCTAACTAAAATGATGCATACATTTCAATTATTTTACTTGTTAAATTTTATTTTATTTTTTTATTTTTTATATAAGTTTTAAAAAATTACACTTAAAACATATACTTTTTGTGTAGGGTTCTCAAGGCAAAGCATTTTCCATGTTCCTTTCTTTTTCTTTTTTTAAGTTAAATTTGGAGCTAGGCCAGTGCCTACATGGCAATATAATGTTTCTACTTTCCATACAATTGTCGCAGATTCCCGATGCTGGATTGGAAATAGCTCAAGTGTACATATATTAGAAATATAGATGGATACAAAGAGTGCAAATGCTTAAGCCAATAATACCTCCCTCACCCTCCCCCCACCAATACTCTTTTGTTGCCTACAACAGTTTAGAATCTACTTGTGCCAAGAGATGGAAATTGGAGAGAGAAGCATTAGTGAAACAAATATTTTATCCTGATGATGCAAGAATAATCCTGTCTATTCCATTAGATAGACATTAATTATGACTAGGTGAGTTTTTTCTGCGTAGTGCTTACTATTGTTTGAGGGAACAATTGGATAGAAGTAGAGGAACATCGTGGTTAGTGGAGTGGTTTCTTGCAATCCACTTGGAATTTTATTTAGCAAGCAAATGTCTCAAACAAAATAAGCATCGCAGCTTGCAGGGAGCCCATGATGCACAATATTTGGTAAAAAATAAAAATTACGAGGGGGTAATATCCAAACTGTGATCTAGTATTGGAGAATATGAAGCATGTGTGTCTGTGTGTGTCTGTGTGTGTGTTTTTTTTTTTTTTCTGAAGTAATGTTTTTCAAGACCGACATGGGCTTTGTTGGAGCTCCACTAGGGATGAGTATCTACTTGGCTTAGTCAGGTAGAAGTTTGGTTCAAAGAGCTGTTCTCCCAGCTCAGGAGGATGGAACTTAGTTTCTCCTTGATGGTTTTGCTAGGCTTGATAGGTTCGGAGGAATAGAAAATTGAAGCAGAATACACTACAAATAAATAGGCTTATAGTTACACACATTTAACTTACAATTTTTTTGAAAGTGTAAGAATAAGTAACTTACAATCTCATTTAAATGGAACTGTAAGTAAAGACCATTTTTTTATCTTTTATTTCTTTTATTAAGTTAGAAGAATCAACAAAATTATTAGTCCCCTCCAGTTTCTATCAAAAATAAGTCAACACCTACTAAAAGAATTAAATTCTTCCTTTAATTTCTAATATTTCGTTCCCGATCAAATTAAAATACATTAAAACATTGATTGATTTTCCTTCTATATTACATGATACATGGAAAAAAATTTTACTGGCCGATCAATATTAACAATTTTGGTCTAGATTAAAGCCAAGAACCTTTATTTGTCTCCTTCCATTCTTTTTCTTGTTCTCACGTCTTCTTTGTTTTTAAAATTCATATTGAATAAAAAAGAACAATGAAGCAAATTTTCCAAGACGTATGCACTTTTTCTTCGTCATCATTCATTCTCCCCTCTATTTTGTTATATTTAAGCGAAAAATAGAATATTAATGTGTGGTATGGTAATGGATGGTTTGTTTATGTTTTATTACTATAATATTTAATTTGTCCTCATTTTTAATAATATTATTATTATTTTGAGTTAATTCTAATGGAATCATTCTGTTGGTCAATGATTTGAAAAGTGAATATGAATAATTTAAATCGGGCCCTGAGCTAGTTACTTTTTTCTTAATTGATTAGATGAACCCTAAATGACCAAATTATGGAATTTAATACTTCTTATTCTCACTTATTCAAGCACAAATACTTGTTAAAATATAGAACTGATGATAAATTTCTCTTATATATTATGTCTTTCTTTAAGATTTATTACTTTTTATTTATTTAAATTATGTTGTAGCATATTAATTTATTTCAATCTTTTTATTTTGATTTAAGGTGGTTCGTGATGCAAACCTTAGAGGAGGCTAATGAAAGGGAAGTCTTATTTGGTTTATGATCTAGAGCAATTTCTGGAATTGGTCACAAATTATGATTTCATTGTATTTGGAATAACAATTTGATGGTGATACTTGCAAAAATACTTCTGTTTTATGGTTTTTGGAATAAATGTATCTCTTAGAGTTAGGTAATTGTGATTATTTGAATTATTTTTTGAACAATATTGTATTTGAATTTTTAAGTTAATTAATATGATTGAAATTTTGTTTTTAAAATATTATTAATATGTTGATATGAATGATTATATATTTATTGGATTGGGTTTGTAAAGATCAATCAGACAACTTCTCTTATTTATATTTACATTCATTAGTGTCTATTCACAGTTCTTAGGTAATAACAAACAGTCTTATCACATTTTCATGTGTAACAATAACTTATCTAATTGCATTCTTTTGTGTGTAAATGGTCTTTTGATCACATTTTATTATGTGGTAATAAGACTTTTACTTACATTGTGGAGAACGACAAAAAGTTAATATTATTGCAAATAAAAGTGTAAGCGTATATATGGAAGTCCTTACACTTAAAAAGTGTAGCAAGGAGTCCTTACACTTATAAGTGTAACCAAAGGTATAGACTAACTAAATCTAATTTTTGTTGTAGTGATATACACAAACCCCCATTTCAAACTTGGAGCTTCACTAGATGCTGGCAGTATGAATTCAAGGAGGGCCAACGAACCTTGAGACCAAATCATCGTGGAGTTGTTCATGTCCCATGTTGGTCAAAACCACAAGTTGGTGTTGCTAAAGTGAATTTTGATAGGTCGATTTCTTAGAAGAATGTGGTTGTCGGAGTGGATGTTATTGCTAGAGTTTCCTCGGGCCTTTGCGTAGATAGAGAGCTTAGGCATTTCTGTAACATACCATATGCTGAGCGTGTTAAGATACTTGTAGCTAGGCTAGTTGTCTAATTGGCTATCGAGAAAGGGTTGATAAATATTATAGTTATAGAAGATGATAATTCTCATGCCATCAACAAATTAAGCAAGCAAAAAGTAGGCCTCATCTTTAATTATACAGTGTTTGTATGCGTGTAAATATATATATATGCACACACATATTATATATTTATTAAATTAATGTGACTTAAATATTTTAAATAAGCTATATGGTTATCAAACTTGGATTTTGCCTATAACATTCTGCCATATTAAGAATTAGGTGAATCCTAAATTTTTAATTATTATTTTTGAATTTTAATTCTATCAGTAATAATTCAAATAACAATTATGAGGTTCGCTTCAATCCTCGGTTGCAAAATCCTCCTACCAAATGCTGGATTGAAAAGCACTCTTAAAAGAACATGGAAGGGGCAAGATTTGAAGAATACACCACGAAATATGTTAATTAATATTCAAGTCTATAAAAGCTAGCACCTATGAATCAAACCTCAAGAAATGGATTTTGATGAAGTATCTTTCGTCTTAGAAGGATTATTTGATTGAAGAGTGAAGATAACAATGAGGTTTTAGGGATTATACATTATCGACAAATATTTCTTATGACTTGGTTCGAACACCATTCCTTCAAAATCTTTGGCAAAAGGTACTTCTAGAGACTAAACTCTAGAAACCTTTAGGAAATCTGAAAATCTTAATTTATGTACGAATTAAAGCAACGATATTTCTCATGCGTATGGGGATACAAGGGTCAAGACAAATTAGAAAAAATTGAAAGGCTCTAAAAATAGAGTGAAGTAACCTATAAAACAACCAATAAATGATAGGCTAAAGTAAGGAGTAACAGCAAAACTCAATGTTGATGGTGGTGCAACCCATCTCACAACCTAAAAGCTCGTGATTTGAAGGTCGATTTTAACGAACACATCCCTTTTCTTTTTCTTTTTTAAATCGTGAATATGAACATGAAGTTTGGAGGAACTTAGTTGTGCATTGGGGTTTGAGTACATTAACTGCTTCATCTCTCAAATATAGGTTTGATTGCTACATACAATTAGGAGGCACACATGCTACAAAAGTGATTACAGCAACAGCATAGCTGACCTGGAGGAGTGTGAATGAAAGATCTTTAAAGGCTAGAACTGTGATGCATCACAAGTGATTTAAATTTGAATTTCCTGCATGAATAACAAAACCCGCATCACAAAAATAATACAAGTAAAAATGCGAAAAGCACATCATGGAAAGCGTCTAATTAAAGAGCATTCTTAAGAACTAGTAAAATTGACAGTGTGCGTGTGAAATTATTTATAGAATATAAAATGTTTGCATTTTAAATAATTAAAATAATATTATTTAAAATATAAAAAATATTTAAAATAAGAATATAAATAAAGATGAAAAGAAATTGAAAATGAAAAGTTTGAAAGGAAAATACAAATAAAGATAAATAAAAAGAAAAGAAAATCATAAAAAATAGAAAAGGACAGAGAATTAAAAATAACAATAATGTTTAATTTTACATTATACAACTGAGAAGGTAAATATATAATTTTATTTTATATAATCGATCAAACACTTAATAATATTGTATAGACAAATAATGGTAGAGCTTTTACTTATGATAAAGTTGGAATTGGCTTGATTGTTAGTCACTTGAATCATTTAGAGGAAATATTTACTAAAAGAAGTTCTCGAGGGCTTCAATCCGGAGCACGTGACACTCGTTTTTAACTAAAAGGTGATGCCTCATTTATTGTCCAAAAAATTGATAAAAAGATGTTGAATTCTCTTTGATAGGCGACATCATTTTAAATATTAAAATTTTATTGAATGAATGCAATTTTATTAGACTGAACCATGCTACTAAAAGAGAAAACAATGTCATATAGTCAAATTCTGTTAAAACCATAACTCAGTTAAGAGGAGTCTGATTTCTTCCCAAAGAAGTTTCTAAAGTCGTAGATTATGTTTAATGTATGAATTTTCTTAAATAAGAAGTATACTGAATAAATGGTTTGGAATTTGACACGTTGCAAAATCAATGTCACTTTGTAAAGAGTCAACGTCCACACCATGTTCGATTCGAAAATTGTAATGGACAAAAGGCATTAAAATAAATAAAATTTTAATAAAAAAGATAAAATTTTAATTTTGTTTTCAATTTTTATTAAAAAATAATGACAAAGGAAATGGAATGAGATGGGTGATAAATTTATTGAAAAAAAGAGAAATTAATAATTTAACAATATGTTAATAAATTCAAAAAATCAACGCTATGTATATATACACACACACACATCAATAGTATATTTCTAATAATTGTCCATAAAGATTGGTAAAAGAAATATATTAATGCTTTTAATATATTTGATTGTATAATATTGCATAACAATTAAATGCATGCATATCAAAAAATTTAAAAGACGAAAAATTTAGTGCAAGTTTGTCCCAATTCTTTTTTTCTCATAATTTTGAATTTTTCAATAAATTAAAATGTTTTGATTTGAAAAAAAATGAAAGACTACCTAATAAATATATGTTTGTTTGCAAATTATAGAATTCAAACACACACTCAATTTTGAGATAAAAATATATAAAAATAGGCATCAAAGTTCAAAAATAAATAAATTCATATGTAATTAATATTGTCCTGGGATAAGGTAGCCCGGAAGGACAACCGCCCCTTGCATTGGATGTAGCTTGAATTCGAAAAACTTATATTAGAAAACATAATCCACCTACACAAATGTTGGTGGGACTCATTTGTGCTTAGCATGAAAGAATTTTGATTGAAAAGAATATTTTAATGAGATAAATAATATGATTTGTTTGAATATATATATATATATCATATATAATAATGATTGAATAATATAATAATATATAGGGATAATGATTATGTTTTTAAATATTGATAAAAAAAATATGTAAGTATACGCGTGATATATATAGGTATTTGTTTGATTGTTAATATATGTAAATATTGAAAAATAATAAATTAGATATATATATATAAAAGAAAAATTTTGAATTTAAATTTGAATGAATATTTTATCAAATTGTATGTTTAGTAATGTAAAGTATGAGTTGATGATTTTAAGTTGAAAATTAAGTTTCAAACATAACCATCGAATTTTAAATGATTATAGTTATCAAAAATATTGGATTGGTTGATGGTTCTATTATTTTAATTAATTAATGCACGATACATAAAGCTTTAATTGGACCGCCATGCTAACCACAAAGTTGGAGGATGGCATTAATTTATTGGAATTGATGACCAAAATTTTGCATTTTAATTCTACCCGCCAAATTCAATTAGTTTTAGAAAAATTGCAACGGTGTTATAAATATTATTGTAATAATGTATTTCATTTTAAGAAAAGTTGTAGAAATAATCACACAAACACACACATACACCAATAATTAAAGTAAAATATGAGATACCAAATTTTGTTAATGTAGTTCAAAGCTCTATTATTACTTTGTAAGCATTAAGTTAAGATCACTTTACTATCACAACTAAAGTATAATAAAATATAAAGTGAACAACACTCATACTTTACCACAAACCCAACACCTTTCCTAAGATAGTTGAACAGCTAAATACAACAAAGCACCCTAATTTTATGTTTAATTTAATTATCTTTGGGTTTAACTCTCATTCAATCAATTAGTTTGTGTATCACGGTTGTTCACACACTCTAAGATTCACAAAAATAAAAAAAGACACTTGGAAATATTAGCTCTCTCACAATCAGTAAATGTAGTCTTTCAAAGATTTCTCTCCACGTATGGGATAGACACTTACTTATAGTTATAGAATTCAAATGTCCTATTTTATCCAAACTCTCGTAGATAACTACTGACTCCTACAAAGTCAATTGGGGCATCAACACCGAAGCAATGTTGTAATATTACATCAATATTGCAATGGAAGTTTGGAATAGTCAAGTTGTTGATGCGTATCCAATAAGCAAGTGATTTAATCCAACTTGATTTTAATATATCTACTTGAAGACTTCAACACCTTTACGAATTTCAATTTCTATGTAAATGTTTATCTAGTCATAATCCTTATCAAATAGTTGGTCTCCAATTTATCACATAAATCTATCCAACTTATCACCAATTAGCAAAAGTCTAAGTTTGTTTAGACTTTGTATAAAAGAAGTTGTATGCAAATATGCTAACAATATTTTAGATAACAAAATTGGCATCCAAAAATTTAAAAATGAGTAGACATCTTGAAAACCAAAAACGGCACCAAAGTAATACTTGATGCATTAGTTCGCCAAAACTAACTCATTACACGGAAATCCAAAGAACCAAGGTCATTGTTACAACATTGTCCACAACAGTACAGTAGAATATTGTTAAAATAGAAAGAAATACAATTGAAAAGAAAATCAAACTTTTAGAAACAAAGTCTCCTTGATTATGGCTTCAGCCCTTCATGCTACTTCAATAGCCTTAAAAATTTTAGGTGTTACTCCCCTTTTATGCCACAGATTTGTCAAAAGGATGGCAAATAGGCAAAGGCTCTTGTATTAGTTGATTGAAAGGTTAGTCTTAGATGGCTATGAACTTGCATTGGAATTATTAGTAGGATCAGTTGTAGGAGTAGGTGCATCAAACCAATCAGCATCTTTATCCTTTTTAGCATTAGCAACGATCTTCTCAATAGCTTCTTGAACCTAATTAGGTATAACAAGTCATCATCAACATTCATACCTGATTCAGGCTAATTGCTGGGTCGAAGAATATCTTCAAGTGGTGTAGGAACATCTAGTACAACATCAGCAAGTTTTTCTAGCTAGCTCACTCTTATAGTAGCTAATGTTGCATATGGACTTACAACATTAAGGTTTATGTTGTAGATTTCTACTTGGAGATTGTTCACTAGGTTTATGAGCAATATTTTAACTCCTAACAAAGACTACATTGCATCCAATAGGTGCTGAGTAGGAGGTACTGTTGAAGCTGAACTAGCTAAGGCATAAGCAAATAAATCATCAACATTCCCAAATTTGCCTAGCTTAGGCTTCTACAACATCAATTTCAAATTTTGAATGTGATCAGCTTTGGCTACTCTCAGTTTGTTCTAATTATCAATATAGATTTTTGTGTTCAAGTTAGGATAAGCAAGATAAGTCGAAACATTCTCTTTTTCAACAAAGTGTATGATGTTGTGATATATGAGATACCTCAAAATGACTTCACTCTCACTCATCCAAGGATACAACAAGCTGCTATCTCTCTTGCAACCAAGGTCATGTTTGCAACAGGCAAACAATTACTTGTCTTAATCTTATACAAAACAAAATACTTTCATATGAGAAGTGATGATTTGAAGTAATAAGAATGGGGCCATCTATTAAGTCTACTTTAAGTCAAAACCTTGGTGATCTTTTTATATTGAATACTATGTTTAAGCCCAAAGGGGCCATCCAAGTTGTTCTCAGGGCGTCCTAAAAGCTAAATTAATAATCTTTAGTGTAAATCTAATGAACCTACCTCTTAACATATATCTTTTGATTCTAAGAGCAGTCAAGGTCATCTATTTTCATGGATATATTCGCATATAATTCAGAGATAATAGAGGCAATGTAAAATATAGCTTTCAATGTTAGTAATTCATTTTAAATAAATTTTGGATTCTATTTCAATTTAAAATATAACTATTAACAATAAAATAAGCTAAATGAGAATACTTTTACCAAATAAACATTTATATAGTTGTATGTATTAAACAAAACTATGAATTTTTATTTTTAATATTTTTTGTTGTTTTTTTGGTTGAAATCAATGATAATGTATAATTGTTAATTAATTTAAAATTTCAATTATTTATATATAAATTATCAAAAAAATGGTATGTTTTGTGCATGCTATCATAGGTTTCGCACTAGTTATACTATTATGATATCGTATATCAAATTATGCCAATTCATGAAATGCCACTTTCTCCATTTATCTAGTTTTTCACATGTCATTTTATAGGTAAATGAAAAGTGCTTACATAGTTTTTAAATGAATAAAATGAGATGGTAATAATATCATTAACAATTTAAGAAAGACAACAGTACAAAAATACGTTAATAATAAAAATTTGCATATATACTGCTTATCCATGAAATTGTATCATGAACCTGTCATACATTCCTACAAATTTAGTAATGGCCTTTTTTCATGTGAGTGTATACATTGTATCGGATTCTTAAATATGTCCCCAAGAAAAGATTTTTTAACAAATGTTTTTCTCTCACTGACAATTTTCTACTCACTTCCAAAAAAATATTTTTATAGATCAGAAGGACTGAGTGGAAGGAATTTTGAGATAAACACACGAAAAAAAGTGCCACAAATATAATATAGACAGTGAAATAGGTTTGTGTTTTTTTGAACTGAATATTCTTCAGTACGAGGAGAGAGGGGTCCATAGAGGGAAGAAAAATGCTGGTTTTTTTTTTTTTTTTTAATTTCTATCAAAATGAATGGTTGCTCATCACCGGATAAAAGTGTTTTCTTTGTCAACATATCTTTTGCTTAAAATTAAGAGTTGGGTTTTACTTGCTGAATCCAAGTTTTCAGACAAATATTTAAATTTTTATGTGACTGCGTGCCAACTTCAAGAATTTGTATTTGAGAAAGCTTGACCAGCCTATGCACAGAGAGAGTGAGATTTAAAAATGGTCAAAACAATTGCTTTTACTTTTCATATCTGCAATCTTGATATTTCAAAATGATGAGGTCATCCTACGTACCTACTAATATAATAGAAATCGATAACACCAACGCCTTGATTGGTAAATATAAGATAAGAATAGAATAGCGATTTTCATGTCGTTATTATTCATACAATTGATATGATTAGATATTAAAAAATTATTATTTTATTAGAGTTTAGTATTTTTAAAAATAAAAAATATCTATTTTTTTCACTTTCATGAATTTACTTATTCTCACATTATTGAAAATAATTTATATTTTACACCATTAAAATAATTTTATTAATTTTTGAATTCTCAAGATTTATATCAATAAATATTATACATTATGAATAAATAAATGAAATATGAAAGTGTCATTTGTGAAAATATTAATACACACACACACACACTACACAAGTTTGCCTAAAATTAAATATATACATATGCATCAATAATGTATATATTTTCTTATTTTTATTTATAATATAAAATGTACATATATATTCATAATTATGCATCTAATAAAAGTACTAAATTAATTTTTAGTAATAATAAAAATAATTTTTAATTATAGCATATATTGGTATGCTTAATAAATAAATATAATATATATATATATCAAAAATATTTAGTATGTTACTATAAAGGTAGCTAATATAGTAATATCAATTGAATATTTACATTTTCATATGATAAATATGTATATAAAGTTAAAAATAACATTATATAAATATTTGTTTAACACTGAATAAATTAAAGATTAATTATACATAACCGTTCAAGTATTTATTATGTATATAAATATATAATGTTCGCATGCAATGTAAACTTTGTATAGTTGTATAAATATTAAATATTTATTATAATAATTAATTAAATATTTTCAAATACTATCCTTTTTATTAAAACTATTGATCTTTAATTTATTATATTTATTTTTAATTACAATTCTTAAATATAAAACAAAAAAATAAAATAATAATTTTATTTTATTTTTATTCTTAATATTAGTTTTGTGCATACCAAGCTATAGTAAATTATTTCATTCTTTTTTAAAAAATTTTATTCTATTATTACTTTATTCTATTCTACTCATGCATATCTATCGTATATTTTTATTAAGATTGTAGGGGGGAAAATGGAAAAGAACCAAATTAACTTGTTTCGAACTTCGGTTTAATTTTAATCTTATTCTACTATTGTCTAACCTTTTACCTCTCCTAGTCTCTTAGGATACTAAAAATTTGAGCAATCCCTAGGCTGGGCAGAAATTATGAATGAACTTAAATTAAAAAGAGAACAAGAACAAAAAACTTAAAACAAATTAAAGCTTCTTTTTTGTGTCTTGTTGTCCTTATAAAAGAGGATTGGCCATCGAATGGGAATCCAATAAACTTCTTTTTCGATTAACTACGATTATAATTGGCCTCCTTAAGGGCCCCACTTTAAGAATAACGTTGGAAATAACTTTTTCTTTTTTTTTCTCTCGGCCCCGCTTCCCCTTTATTTCTCGGACCGTTGTACGCTCCAATGCATTGCAAATCAATAGGAGTTCCTCCTCCAAGTTATAGCTACAAACAAATCCTTGAATTTCATCCGCAGAAAGCTTCGAAAATCACATCAATGGCGGAGACGGGCGGGTCTCTGCTTCTACAGAATGACACCCTCCAGTCTCTTCATGCCGCTCTCGATCCTAAATCGTTGATTCTCTCCCAGTTCTCCGATTCCGACGATCCCCAGCTTCTGCAGCTCACAACGGGGAATTTCGTCCTGGAGAGAGGGCCCAGATTCAAGGAGTACTCTGAGCTCAGAGACAGAAAGCTGAGAATGAATCATCTGAAAGAAGAGCGGACGCCAGAAAAGGAAATAGACGAAAAGGTCCAGAATCAATCGGTTTTGACCCCACCAATAAAGCAGGTGAAATTCAGTTCAAATTTCACGACCCCACCAAAGAAGTCTAAAGGCCTCTCAGTTTTGGCTCAATCCGTGCCGGATTTCTCCCCTGCCCCGCGGAAGGAAAATCGAAGGCCGACGCCGTCATTGGCGGATAAGTCGGTTACGCCGCCGGCGGGGTTGTCGAAGAGTGGGAGGGTTTATGGGAAGGTGGGAGGGGGCAGCAAGTCAGCGAATTCGGCGGAGAAGAAAAGTGGAGGACTGACGGGTAGGAAGAGCTATGCGAGCATGCGGGAACTGAAGGGGTTGGCTGATGCCGCAGGGACTGCAATCAATGGAGAAAACAGAGGAGGGAAAAGTGGTAGGGGAATTGGCAGACCTGTTTTGGGGTACAGACAGTTTTGAGACGGTGGAGAGTTGGCCTGGCTTTCGTTGCGATCATTGTTACAATTATATATTCAATTTCTGACTTTGTGGGCGTTTCTTTTCTTATTGTTTGATTTGCTCATATTTGATCACTGGAGAATAGTTGTAGATTTAGCAGCAAGGACTAAATGTGTGTATAGAGGTATGGCTTTATATTTTCGTGCTTCATCTGATGAATGATTTCATGTTACCGGAATTGAATTATATTTTGCCAGCGGACACCCTTTCTTTTCAGTGAGTAGAACATATATTTATGGAAGGTAAAAGGATAATAAGCAAAATGTGGTGATCCCAAGTCACAGAGTGCTTTCCACAGGAACAGAAGCCATTTACGAGTTTCAGAATGTTGGAAGATTGTGGGTTGCGTCTTAAACAGATTCATAAGTTTTGGTTGTGTATGGTAATATCATAGTATAGTTCGTTAGTTAATGTTGGAGCACCACTCGTTCACTTGAAAGTAGTAATAAGAGTAAAATTAAACACAATATGTTCAGTTGAAGTTTTTATTCTTACACTTGCGAAGTCTCTGCCGAAAAAGTGAGTTTCACTGACTTTATTAAACAAGATTACAACCAATCTTACACACAAGATAACTCTCCCTTGCCCTTAACCCATTAGCTTTACTATTTTTTTTTCTCAGAACATGTTCCAAAAAACATAACACAAAAACAGTGTGGGGAGGGTGGATGTTTGATATTTTTTACATCACTTCTAACCCATGTGTAAGGCACACCCAAACTTTATGCAGCTTTTCAATATTTATGGAAGTCGTCCATCAATAGCTCCCTTAAAAATGGATTGAAAATGTTCATCAAATATTCGCCCCAAATCAACAAAATATTCTGTCCATGTATTTCAGTTGGTGTTGCAATATAAAGCGAACATTTCATTTTTCAAGAAGATTTTTTAATAGATTCTACCTTATTCAATCCTAGATTTTTGGAATAGATATATCTCACTTTATATCATCTCAATCAACACCAATTTGGTGCAAGATTTTTTAACATAATTATTGACTCATCGTCCTATGAAAAAAATCCTTCCATTTTTCCACATACTAGGAAACAAACCTCATTAATCTAAGAAATAAATCCTAACGTATTTACAGATAACGCCGTGAATTTTTACATCAGTTAATAACTTAATGTACAACATATTGCAACTCATCACAAAAAGCGAAGAACTTCGATAACTGAAATGTTGACATTTGGTAGATTATTACTAACTGTCCTACTGCTTTTATGGACACACTTGCACTGGCTTGAGAATCTCTCTCTCTGTAGACAGTCAAAATGAGGATGACAGGCACACTACACCAGTGAAGAAAAATGAACCCCGATTTGTTGGATGATGATATGTGCTATCTTAGCTATACAAAAGTAGTTTGGGTTAGTTTTTTCATTTTCTTCGTAGTTATAGGTAGTTGCTTACTCAATTGCTGATATTGATAATTGTATACACATTGCATATAAGAAGATAGAATCAGGCGCCACATAGTGATTATGATCTGATTAAGTAATGCAAATTATCTTTTGTTAACATTATGGTATGTTGACACTTATGAGATGTACACTAAGCAAACCATTCCATTAAAACATTACCTTACTTCAAAGATATTATTTCTTATATTTATAGATAATCCTTTCCTTAGTCTTGTGATCATGAAGATTCTCGCCAAAAATCTTGAAGATAAAAAGATTAGTCTTGTGATCATGAAGATTCTCGCCAAAAATCTTGAAGATAAAAAGATTACAACAAAATGGAAGCTTTGATTGAGTGTCTATTAGAAATTTGGTAGAGAATATGTGCTGGAATCTTAGAGTGATTATGAAGATATTACTTTGCTAATATTAAGTGATTTGAAAATATTGTAATCATATTAAAGGAGGAAATATTAATCTTATTTGCTAGAGATTTTCATATGAGAGTATTAGATCATATCAAGGGATATTTTGCAAGATATTTCTTCTAGAATCCAAGTGATTTGAACAGGCAACAAATTTTGATGTTGATAGAAAGTCAACTCTATGTTGTAACATAGAACCAACACACATGTAAACTGTACAGTTAACTGAATCTAAAAAATCCCAAGTTTGTGGGAGTCAGTTCGTGTGACTATTATAAATATTGAAGATTCGAGAAAAGAAAAACTAAACCTAAAGAGAATGCATGCATGATTTGCTGAAGTCTCGAGGGGTCCTTGTTGACCAGCTTAGTAAGCTTTGAGTCCCTTACTTACGAATCCTTGAAAGATGTCATTTATACAATATTCTGTATAAAAAATTGACTCCTAATTTCTATACCTCAAAAAGTAGTGTGCACTTTGACATAAGGGTGGGAGCCTTGTAGAGCTAAGTCTTTATTCTAGGAAGGAAGACTTGTAGAATTTCAGGTAATCGTGAACTCGGGTTGTGGAGAAGTGCAACAGTTCAAGTGAAGTTGAAGTCAGGTTGTAAGAGTTTTGTGTGAAACTCATTTGTTTTCTATTAGACTCATTTTGATTGGGGAAGGAGGCCTTGCAAACATAAGTGTAGGATAAAAATCTTGTAATTGCATTTTTTATTAACAAGAAATTTGTACAAGTACAATTATAATTTAAATCAAATTAATTGCTCATGGGTATAATTTCTAATTTAATCCTCTAAAGAGTTTAGTGTGAAACTCATTTGTTTTCTATTAGACTCATTTTGATTGGGGAAGGAGGCTTTGCAAACATAGGTGTAGGACAAAAATCTTGTACTTGCATTTTTTGTTAACAAGAAATTTGTACAAGTATAATTGTAATTTAAATCAAATTAATTGCTCGTGAATATGATATCTAATTTAATCCTCTGATTCTTCCTTCAAAAATGCTTAACTTGAAATTTGAACAATGTTCAAGGAAAGAGGCTTGTGTTTGATCTTTCTTGAGGTTGTTAGATCCTCAGCAATAGTGATCTTTGGGTTTAGCACTACAATTTTGTATTAAATGCTAGATTTAGGGACTTTGATGAAGAACGTTTTGAATTTGATGACGAACTCCTTCAAACTTTTTGAAGCTGGTAGAGAGAGTTTAAACTCCTTGAATGCTTTTTTACTTAAAGTATTCTTGTTGCTCCTTTGGTTATTGTTGTGCTTCCTACTTGCTTGTTCTTCCGTTCTTGTGTTGTTGTCGTTTTTGAGCCAACAAAAGCTACTCGTATTTATAGGAGCGCCTGGCTACCGTATTTGGCGAGTGACGTGGTGCAACTTGATTGGTCGAGAATATTCGATTTGACATTACTTCCTTTAACTGAATAATTACAAATTAATTGTCGAATCAACAGTATTCTCCTTCCAAACTTAGAGGAGTTGACACGTGGCATGATATGATTAGCCCATCTCGACATATGTCGCAGTTTGATTTGTCAGCCAATTTTATAGTACAATACCAATTATTTTATTATTTAATTTCAAGAATTGTATTTAATTCAACTTCTAAAATATAAATAATTAACAATTAATATTTGATTGCAAGAAAATGCCATATGGAGGCATTCGATTGGGCAAATTTATTTCCCATCCTTTTTTTTTAATTATTTTTTTCTTGTCTATAGATGCCCCTTCAAAACTTGTCTACAAAAAATTTGATTTCGGTGTGAATAAATCTTGAATTTCCCGTTTATTTATTTATGTATGTATTTGTTCTCTTTTCTTTTATTGTTTTTTTTCAAACATAGGCTTTACTTATATTGATAGCCCACACCATCTCTTTCTCACAAGCGGTGGAATAAGCAGGTCCATGTTTAGAGGGGCTCATTAGACATCAAGCCCAACTCTACCCATTTCCTTTTGCAGAGCTCACTTCTTTCAGTCAAAGCCCCAATTGAGTCCAACTTGAATTAGCTCGTCGTGGTGCATGAATTATATCCTCTTTGGTTTTCTACAGCCCATTAAGCTCTCCATACCACGCTTCGTCGCACAATTTTGGCTGCTAACAGATCCAAGCAGACTTCTCCACCGTTGGCAAGTTTCCTTCCGAGGAAGATTTGCGTATCGGATTATTGGTGGGAATGATTTTCGACGATTGATACATATGGTAATATGAACCCTACAGGACTTTTCCATTCCATCCGTCAGGCTTTTCTTTCTAACAATCTTATCGAACAAATTTCAATTCCCATGTACAGAATCAAAGAAATCTTCCTAATTTTTAGACGCGCTCCTCTGTCATACCGATTTCCCACCGGCCGACAGCTATAAAAAAAAGGAGAGTGCTGCGATAATTTGAGGCCCAAACGTCTTCTCCTCACAAGAGCAAATTCTTCCCAAGCCATTATTTCAGTACTGGATTCGGGGAGAAGAGTGTAAGATATCCATTTTCCTTTTCTCTCTTCTCTTTTCCTTTTTCTTTTTCTCTACCGCCAGATCCCACCATTACCGTTGAGGGGGGCGTGTTTTCCAGCGGCGGTTTACGCTTGTGCTCTCCCCTCCATTTGTGATAACCAGGGCGGAGGTGCGACGAGGTCCGGCCTGGCGACGCCAGTGGGACGTCGCGGCCACTGGTGCAGTGGGACGTCGCGGAGGTGCTGGGCTGGACGACAGCAGCGGCCTCTTCTCCCCTTGTTTTATCTCAACTGCGGCGGAGGCAAGAGGGAGTTATAGGCGGTGGTCGGGCCAAATGGTGGCCGAGAGAGGGAGAGAGGTAGAGAGAGAGACGGCGGCGGAGATGGCAGTGGGCTGGGCGAGTAAAAAGAAACGCGAGCGAAAGGACGGGCTGATGATTTAAGTGTCTGTTTGGTGTTATATTTGGACGAAGGCGAAGCCATGTTTGGCTGGTTTTTCGTTTTTCTTTTCTTTTAAGATCAAACGGGTCAAACGGGTTGTTGGGCCAGATCTGGCCCAGCCGATATTGCCCAACCTCTTCTCTCTTCTTTCATTCATTTATTTATTTACTTTTTATTTTTTAATTAATTATTTTTATTTATTTATTTATTTTATTTTATTTTTAAATTTGGACCTTGAGGCTTAGGTTCTTTGTGTTTGACTTTTGCACTTAAGGTTTTAGGTCTAAATTCCTGCATTTAGGCTGGATACTAGGATTTGGATTTGATCTATGAATTCGAGCTAGACTTTTGAATTTGGATTTGATCAATGGACTTGAGTTAGACCATTGGATTTGGATTTGATCTATGAACTTGGACTGGATCCTTGAACTTAAGTTGGTCTCATAGACTTGAACTGGTCTTTTAGACTTGGGTTGGACTCATGAATTTGGGTTAGACTCTTGCACTTAGATTTGATCCATAGATTTAGATTGGACTCTTAAACTTGGGCTTGAACTATACACTTGGGCAGGTCCATTAGATTTGAGCTTGAACCATGGACTTAGGTTGGACCCATAGACTTGGGCTAGTCTCTTAAATTTGGGCTTGAACTATAACCTTGGGCTAGTCCTTTGGACTTGGGTTTGAACCATAGACTTGGGTTAGTCTCTTGGGTTTGGGCTTGAACTATAGACTTGGGTTTGAACTATGGACTTGGGCTGGACCATTTTTAATCTCTATGTTTGGTTTTAGTTCTTTTTCAACCCAATTGAGTCTAACACTCTCTTTTTTTCTATGTGGCAGTTCCAACGATGGCACATTTTAAGAGTCATGTTGTACAATTTGGTAAAGAATGTTTGATCATACTTGATGATATAAACCATCGAGTGGAACAAGGCACCTCTTTGGTTGTACATGCCCCTTTGATTATTTGCTTTGTGGTTTCTAGGCCCAGGTTGACTGTTTCTAGACGTATGGATGAATGATCGTAGCCTACTTCTTTGGGGTAGTCCAACAAGACATAAACCCTGTAGTTCAACCACCATCAACCCTTTGACGAGGTTGTCCTTTTGCCCATGCTTGACTGTTGTATCGTTAACGGAGAGGGTAAGTGGGCTAGTCAGCTTGACTTGGTTGGTAAGTCTCGATACATTCTCGGGGTATTGAGAATGAATCGAGGATGTCCTTAGTAGGTGTAAACCCAACCTGGATGTCGCCAGAATCTTCGACGTTGTGTATGCTTCGTTGTTTTTGTACGATCGAAGCACAGAGATTATGAAGGCATTTCTTGAAACCTGGTGCCCTCTCACCAATACCTTGCTAACCTTAATTGGGAAAATGTCGATATCCTTTTATGGCCTACGTTCAATGGCTGGGCTCCCTATTAGGGGAAAGCTTTATAACGAAGTCATCTTAAGTGCTAAAGAGCTGGTTGGCATTGATGAAATAGGTGCGAAGTTTGTTCCCTGCTCGTGTAAATATCTGTTCTATGCTTTCCACAAACTTTGCGGCAAGGTCCGTAGGGGCCAACCTCTGAAAGTGCTAATCATTGAGTGGGTAAAGTTCTAGTGCAAGAGGGCCACAAAATACTCTGCGCCTCCTGCCTGTAAGGAAAAGGGGACAATACGCTCCCGATCCACATATAATCAATCTGGGGAGATTGATCCCCATGCACCTTGGTCAGCATCAGAAGAGTTCCTGTGCGGGAGTCTTAACAGCAGTGAGGGAGCCAGGGAAGAGACGCATATGACAGCCTTTTTGTCATGTTGGCTTTGTGCCTTCGTTCTCCCCAATGAGGATATTAGATTCATACAGCCATGTACATTTAAAATAGCCGGGATTATAGCTACGAGGCAATATCTGAGTTTTTAGTCCCAGTTCTGACCTTCATTTACAGTAGTTTGAACAGAATTGCCATCTTGCTGCCCATCCCTCGAACTTGCAATATTCCCAGTGCATTATGTTTACAGGTGGATCTCTCACTACTTTGGGACCTATTTTCAAGTTTTCAAGGGCATGCCAGACTCTAAGATGATGGTGTATTTTGGAGAGGGATGCGCCAAGTTTTATGACCTAAGCGAGGCTCGAAGGCGAATCCATAAAGGTGAGCAGGATTGCTGGGCTTGTAACATGGTCACTAAAGGCAATGACATCATTTACATATATAATGATGATGCCGGGGAGCTTGAACGATATCATTTTGTAGCCATTCGTTCAAGCTACCTAACCTTGAGGTGAGGTGATCATTTTGATGCTAAACTTTATAGTCCTCATCGATTTAGTCGCCAGTTCAGTTATTTTCAAGAGGTGGCAGGGTCACTTGTCCATAATGCGAGGCAATACTCTATGGAGGATGGCCTTCGCTATTAACGTCTTTGCCTTTTACTTTGATATATGGCTAAGGTTCGTTACCCTCACAACCTCACTTTCGCGCGGCAATACTTCTTGGTCGCCTATAAGAAATGGTGGGCCCTTGTCCATGGCAATTTTTTAGAGGAACATGCTACTTGCCTGGTCGACTCTTCACTCGGTGATGCTTCTCCAAGGGATAGTAGTGCTGGTCCATCTGCTAAGGATGTCCAAGACACACGTCTCGCTTCTGCTATCATGGCTGATCAGCCGGGCACATCAAAGAGGAAAAAGGCCGTTGACATATTGGAGGATAGCGGTAGTAGCACCATCAACTGTCATTGGAAGAGAACCAAAAGGGATTCGGATTCTTCAGTTCCAAAAGTCGGGGGTCTAGACCGCAGGTAGTCCACGGAGGAATATGCTAGAGAAGTATTTTCCAGCTCGCATTTTTTATGCAATAACACTTTTATTAATAATGATAATCTAACTGTTATTCAACATTATTGTTATTTTTAGTTGGTGGAGCATGTTTTTGGGAGCGATACTAGTGAAGATTTGCAGGGGTTAGCTTGCGAACGTGATCCACTTCCGACTAACGTTGACGACCCAGGTGGCTTGATTTCGAGGGTGGTTGCCAAGGTCACTCCTTCCACTGGGGTTTTTGTCTTTGAGGCCGAAAAATTCCTTCATGATTATCAAAAGGAATATTTGGAGAAATTATGGGTCGGTCTTTGTGAGCGGATAAAAAAGACCCCAATCGAGTCAATCTTCTCCCTCAGTGACAGAATTTCATTGGTGATTGAATCAATCAAAAGCCCATGTCAATTTGATATTTCTCACTTGGAGGCTTCATTGGGCGCATTGTTGGTTAAGGCCAGAGCTTATGACGATGCGATGTCTCAAGCATCTGGGAAGCTAATAAAGGAGGTCCTTACCCAGCAGCTTAGTAAGGCCCGGGGTCGCTTGCATAAAGCCCAAGCTAACGAGAGCAAGGGGGCTGAGCAAATTGACTGGATAAAGGCAGAGCTGAAGAATGTGGAAACTCGACTTGCAGCTTTGAAAGATAAGCAAGAGGAGCTTTCCAAGTCTTTGGAGTTGCAGCTTGAAGCTCATGAGAGTGCTTCGGCTGAAGTCAGAGACATAGAGGAAGAGATTAAGATTATAACCACGACTCCTCCATTAGATAGCAAAGTGGCCAAGGCCTTGAAGTTTTTGAGGGCTTCTATTGAGGCTGTCAAGAAGGGGTTGGATGATTTGACACCTTTTGACTAGATTTGCTTGCTTTCACCATTTGTATTTAAAGTGTTGTAATCATCGATCAATGAATAAAATGTTTCGTTTACCCATTGTCAATGAATTGCTCCTTTTTTTCTTTGAAATGCATTTATCATTTTATGACTAAACTTGAAATTTATCATTTTTCTTCTTTTTTCCAAGCTGCCTACGTACCCTACAAAGGGATCAAGTCATAACGTAATTCAACCAATTGAATATGTCAAAAGATTTAGTTGTTCACAATTTATACTTTTATGGGTCAAGAGCAACTTACAGTTTAGACTCATATGTTAAGGAGGGTTTTTTAAAATGATTTTGATAGTTTAAACATATATCAAGGAGTGTAATGACTTGAAATTTGATTAGACAGTTTATACTCGTATTATGGAGTTTTTTTTTCAAGGGTAATATTTTTTTAGGAGTTTTCCGTTGATCAAACCAACCCTTACACCATCTTGATCGACGAGTCTATAGGCACCATTTGTATAAATATTTCGGACAACATATGGTCCATCCCACTTAGAGGTGAACTTGTTTCTAGTGCAGTGAGTAATGATGATGGGCCTCCTCACAGCAAGCACTAATTCCCCAACTTGGAAAGACCAGCCATGCAGCCTTTTGTTGAAGGCTTTGGATAGGTGGGCTTGATAACATTTGAGCGTCGAGCCTTTTTTTGTCAAGTGCCTCTAATTCTTCAAGACACAAACGAGTGTTGTCTTTCTCGGTCAATCCCTCTTGCATGGCAACCTGCAGTAATGAAATTTGTTGCTCAAGGGGGATGACAGTTTCAACCTCGTACACCAATGCATAAGGAGTTGCTTGTGTAGGTGTCCTGAAAGTGGTTCGGTAGGCCTACAAAGTTTCCCTAACCCTTTCATACCAGTTCATTTTTTGACTTTGACAACAACTTCAACAGGTTGCATAGAGTCTTATTGAAGGCTTTTGTGAGACTATTGACCAGAGCATGGTACATTGAGGATTTCTTTTACTTAAATCCAAACCTTTGACATAATTTGTCAATAGTGCTGTTGACAAATGGCTTTCCATTGTCGGTGATGATGTACTGAGGAACTTTATATCTGTGATAATGTTAGTGTGGATGAAGTCAGCAACATTTTCCTTTTTCACTCCCTTTAGAGGGATTGCCACTACCCATTTGGAGAAGTAGTTAGTAGCAGTTAGGATGTAAAGGTGACCAGCAACGACATCCAATCTTTAGGCATCGAACGGCCATGAAGCTACTGTTGGGTGTAATGGCTCAAGTGATTGATGAATGAAGTTAGTATGGTACTGACAAGCTTGGCACCTTTGGGCGAACTTCATGTAATTTTTCACCATTGTCAGCTAGTAGTATCTTATTCTTTTAATTCAAAAGTGAAATTTTGGTCTAGATTGATGGGCACCATAAATCCTAAAGTGTGCTTCCTCCATGGTTTGAATGGTTTCATCATCACCGAGACGGCGTAGGAATGCTCCATCAAATGAGCGTCTATACTAGATGCCTTTGAGGTAGATAAAGTGGGCTACTTGGCTCGAATGTTGACCTTTTGACGTGGATTGTTTGAAAATTTTTCATATTTTAGGTAGTCTATGAATGGTTAGTGCTATAAGTGTATTGGCGTAACTATAGTACGGAAGCAATTCAGGCTTCTTGACTTCATATTCTCTCTCCAACTGGTGGATCACTAATTTAGAATCACCATAGACCACGAGATGGAGTTTTTTGAGGTCCATGGCTATCTTGAGTCCAATGATCAGGGCTTGGTACTCGGCCACATTATTGGAGCAATTTTCTGTAAGGGTGAATGAGCGAGGTAAGACTTCATCTTTTGATGTCACGAATACTATCCCTGCACCAGCTTCGCCCTTATGGGAGGCTCCATCAAAGTATATCTTCCTTGAAGGAGTGATTTCGATAGTCAGAGAATCTTCGTCTAGCAGGTTGTCAGACAGATCCCATTCGGCTAGAATAGGATGGTTTTTCAAAAAGTCAACCAACACTTGTCCCTTCACTGCCTTTTGTGGCACATACACAATTTCAAATTGTTGGAATTATAGGTACCGTATTGCGAGCCTGTCGGAGAGAACGGGCTTTGTCATGACATACTTTAATAGGTTAGCCTTAGCCACCAAATGAATCGTATGAGCCTAGAAGTAGTACTTTAATTTCTGGATGGTGAAGATAAGCGCCAAATAGATTTTCTCAATTGACAAGTACTTGAGCTCATTTGGTGTCATCATCCTACTCAAGTAGTAGAGGATGCTTTGCTTTCTTTCATCACTTTCTTAGGCTAATAGGGCTCCCACTGAGCATTTTTGCACAGTGATATATAGGATCAAAGGATGGTCGAGTATTGGGGCTACAAACACTATGGGTTTTGTCAGGTAAGACTTGATATTTTGGAAGGCCTTCCTGCAATGTTCTTCCCATTCGAATGGAACACCCTTTTTCATAAATTTGCTGAATGGTTGATAGTGACCTGCGAGATTTAAGATGAACCTCCAAATATATACTAGTTTTCCTTGCAAGCTTTTGAGCTCGTGGATATTTTGAGGCTGTAGCATCTTCAAGATGACATCAATTTTTGTCTACTCAATCTCGATACCCCGATGGCAGATGATGAAGCTTAAGAACTTGCTAGAAGCAACCTCGAAGGCTCATTTCAACGGTTCATTTTCAACTAGTACTTTCTGAGGCGTTTGAACTTTCCTGAGATCGTCCAGATGGTCCAGCTTCTTCTTTGACTTGACCATAAGATCGTCGACGTAGCATTCGACATTCTTGTGAAGCATATCATCGAAGATCTTCTGCATGGTCCTCTGGTACGTGGCTCCTGCATTTTGAGGCTAAAAGGTATCATCTTATAGCAGTATATGCCCTTGGGTGTATGAAAGGCCGTTAACTCTTCATCCTCTGGCGCCATGTAAATTTGGTTGTACCCAGACGATCCATCCATGAATGAGAGAGCCTCATACCCCATAGTAACATCGTTCATGAGCTCGGTGATGGGTAGAGAGAAATCATCTTTTGGGCATGCTTTGTTGAGATTTTTGAAGTCAACACACACTTGGATTTGTCCATTCTTTTTCCTACTCGAAACAATGCTAAAGATCCACGTGGGGTATTAACTTCTTGGATGAATCCAGCCTCGATCAGTTTATGGACCTCTACTTTGATCTGGGGAAGCAATTTTGGTCAGAACCAGCGTTGCGCTTGTTTAACGGGATAAATTTCTTTCTTTATGAACAAGTGATGTACGGAAACCTTCAGGTCTATACTTGGCATTTCCCTATATGACCAAGTAAACACATTTTTAAACTCTTTGAGAAGCCTCATATACATGTTAGCCTCTTTATTTGTCAGCAAAGTACTAAGGTAAATAAGTCGAGGGTAGCTGCTATCACCCAGGTCCACTTCTTTTAATTCTATCTACTGTAGACTTAGTTCCTGCCCCATTTGGAGTGGTGCAACCTCAGCATCTGCTTTGATGACTTGTCTTTCTTCGCATAGTATAATGTCGTTGGATGAGTCCACACTTTCCTTGTCATCATCCTCGGCCACTTGAGCTTTAGTGGAGATGACTATTTGAAATTTGGCTTAAAGAACTCTATCATAAGATACCACCAAATTTATTTGTTACTAAATACGAGAAGAGATCAAGCTTCGAAG
Organism: Avicennia marina; assembly: GCA_019155195.1. NCBI lineage: Eukaryota > Viridiplantae > Streptophyta > Magnoliopsida > Lamiales > Acanthaceae > Avicennia > Avicennia marina. The sequence continues at coordinate 7,418,601 of CM032777.1, read as the reverse complement.
CTTTTCATCCTACTTTGGTGTTTTTCTAATGCCCCATTTTGCCTTCCAGCACTTTTGTTTTTTAGGTGAACCAAGCCTTTCAAAGACCGACACCTGTGCTGGCTTGCCTTCGACCTTTGAAAAGCGGTCTGCCTCAATGACATTGTTGGTGGTAGCCCTTTTTATGACAAGCCTTGCTCACAGCATTTGACTTGAGGATTTTTGAGGAAGCTTCTCCAATGACGATTGCTCCTACAGGTTGTATCTAGCCTTGATGAGGAGTTTATATGCCTTGGGACCAAAACCTTTTGCAGTCCTTAACTCTTGAGTTTCTTGGCATTCCCCTATAACTTCTTTGGGTTGTGGGGTGGCTGCTTTGCTATTAATTTGGGTCAGCGGTAGGGTCAAACTTTTAAGAGCATCGTCAATTATTGGGCTTTTGTCTTGACGGCATTTGGGATGCACCTTGCTGGCCACGTCTTTCTTTACCAAACCATTTTCTCGCTTCTTTTAGCTTTAGGAGCTACTAGTTTCAAGAGCTCTAATCTTATTTAAGTAATACTTGGCATCAGCAAAGTGAGATTCAGCTTCAGTGAGGACTTGCAATCGCCTAACACTTTCTTTACAGCATCGTTGCGACAATACTTGAAACATTGATGCCAAGTGGAGGGGACTACTCTATTCTCATGGAGCCATGGCCGTCCATGAAGTAAGTTGTATGATGTCTTAGCATCAATGACATTAAACAAGACAATTAACTCCATATTGTCTATGAGGAGCTCCATCCTCCTGGTGCCCAGAGCTTTCTGCCCCCCTTGCTTGAACCCTTGAATCATCAGGCAGCTATTTGAGAGTTTAGCAGTCGGGATCCCAATTCTCTTAGTGTCTTTAGGGGTAAAATATTGACTGCAAAGCTATCGTTAATCAGGATTCTATTAATCTTTTGTTCGTGAATATATCCTGTCACAAACAACAGCCTGTTGTGGAGTTGGGACCCTAACATCAAATTTTCGTCCGTGAAGACCACTGCAGTCGTAAAGTTTTCGATGGGCTCTTGGCTTTATTCTTAAAAGTAGCTAACTTCTTTAGAGGAGTTGCTCGTCTCATCAACTCCATTTGTTTGGTCATTGAGGGTGATGGTGTTAACATTGGCACTATCATCCTCTAACGTGATTTTCTCTTGGCAAACCAACTCTATGACTTTGTCTTTAAATACAAAACAGTCGTGGATGGGGTGCTCGATCAAGCAGTGGTACTTGTAATACTTAGGATCGTTAGTCTTCCCGGCTTTTGCAGGCCACTTCATCTCCGACAAGTTGATGAGTTTGATCTTTAGCAAGTCGTCGAAAATCTTAGGGATGTCTGTGTCTAGGAAGGGGTATGACTTGACCTACATCTCATTTAAGGTCGGGCTCTTTAGTGGCGAAACCTCTTTCTTTTCAGTAGGTCTTTTTTTTGATGGTGGTTTAGCAGGCTTTACCTTGACTATCATTGACTCATTAGTTGGTGCCTTAGCGTCGGGTTTGTTGGAGAAGGGCTTGCCCCACCTTTGTTTCTCCTTAGACTTCTGGGAGTCTTGCATGAGTGGACCATAGACTCCGATGGCCTCTATGCTCAACTCCATGTCGTGAGCATGAGTGGCTAACTCTTCAAAGGTTTTTGGTTAGACTCTAACTCCAGATTTTAGAGTCTTGTTCTTGCACATGCTTGGTAAGACCCTTAATTAACCTGGTCAAGCGACTTGATCCTCTAGGCTTAAGGCACCAGTCATCATTGCTAGAGTAGCGTTGAAGCCGGGTGAGGTGACTGGACGAGGGTTGGAGGGCGATGAACCATTCTTATTGCTCTCACTCCCTTGGCTTGGGTAGCGTGGTTTATCAGTAACCTCGAAGATGGCAATTGGCTTGAAGTAAGTCAACTAACTTGCTCAGCCTCTGGTGACTACACCTCTTTTGAGAGCAGCTCTTGAGGCATCAAAGGTAGTAGCTTTAGATGACTTCGCTTTTTGTCTAGCCATTTGAGATTCTTGAATTTTTTTTTTTTTGTTGAGAGAAGAGATGGGAGGTAGAGAGGTCTCACTGGGCGTGCCAGATACTGCAGGACAAAAATTTTGTAATTGAATTTTTTATTAACAAGAAATTTGTATAAGTACAATTGTAATTTAAATTAAATTAATTTCTTGTGGATATAATCTCTAACTTAATCCTCTAATTCTTCTTTAAAAAAGACTTGACTTGAAATTTGAATAATCTTCAAGTAAAGGGCTTGTGCTTGATTTTCCTTAAGGGTTGTTAGATCATCAGCAATAGTGATCTTTAGGCTTAGCACCACAATTTTGGATAAAATGCTAGATTTAGAGACTTTAACGAAGAATGTCTTGAATTTGATGAAAAACTCCTTCGAACTTCTTGAAGCTGGTGGAGAGAGTTTGAATTCCTTGAATGCTTCTTTACTTGAAGTGTTCTTGTTGCTCCTTTGGTTATTGTTGTGCTTCTTGGTTGCTTGTTCTTCCGTTCTTGTGTTGTTGTTGTCGTTTTTAAGCCATCAAAAGCTACTCATATTTATAGGGATGGGGAAGCCTAACTGCCGTATTTGATGAGTGACATGGCACAACCTGATTGGTTGGGAGTATTCGATTTGGTATTACTTCTTTTAATTAGATGATTACAAATTAATTGTCAAATTAACAATATTCTCCTTCCAAACTTACATGAGTTGACAAGTGGCGTGATATAATTTGCCCATCTCGACACATGTCGCAGTTTGATTTGTCAGTCAATTTTGTAGTACAATATCAATTATTTTATTATTTAATTTCAATAATTGTATTTAATTTAACTCTTAAAATATAAACAATTAACAATTGATATTTGATTGCAAGAAAATGCCATATGGAGGCATGAAGTTGGGCAAATTTATTTCCCACCCTTTTTTTAATTATTTTTTGCCTTGTCTACAGCAGGTTTGGTTACACAAAATTGCATAAATATTTTTGGTGTTCCTCTCTTTGTAGTGACTTCATTCATGGAGTGATAATGTTTTTAGGGAGGTTGAGTGAACTCTAAACCATTCTGCACCTAAAAATTACATAATATTTCCACTACTTGCTCTAGTGTTATTTTTTTGTTACAACATAGAAACAACATAGAGTGGTGTTTCTTAATTAGTGCACTCGTCCATACCAACATCTTTCGATTCATTTCCAAAATGTATCTTAATCTTTTCCCACAATGTACTTAAGCCATAAAGATCTAAATTCTCATCACTTACATTCATGTGATTCTAGTTGCCATTCATTAAACTCATTTTTAGTTTATGAGCAAATAGCTTCATGGAATCCACATTAAGGAATTCCATCAGTCAACCATGTTCCAACCTAATAGTTAAGGACAATAACTCTCCTTACAATATTCACCTTACGGATAGACATACCTCTATGATACTGAGCTAAGAACTGAATGAAGCCAACTATTTGACCTAGAGTGTGTCATTCACCTTGGCTCTTCCAGTTGGAGACAAGCTTGAGTTTGTCAATAGAAAGATTAAAGAAATTGATGAAAATAATGCCCTTTATCAAGCTTGATCAACGTGTAATGATTTGATCATTTCATGGTTGCTTAGAGCAATGAGTCCATAGCTTGCATCCATTGGGACGAGTTAAGGCATTATAAGCCACCACCTCGTTACTTGTATAGGAGGTGTAACCCTGAATGTTTCCTTAGATATGTGGATTTGTAAGAAAATGATAGAGTGCACAAAATTTTGAACAATCTTAGTGAAACTTATCCTACCTACAAGTTACAACTCCTAAGGCAGAGATATTTTCCATCTTTAGATAAGGCTTACAAAGGCGTCATGGTTGATGATGCACAAAGAATAGGAAATGTGCTTTTGTAATCATGGATAGATGTTTTAGGCTTGTCTACTACATCAGATAAGATAGATAAGGGATTAGAGGTAGTTTGCACACATTGTTGTAAGAAAAGATATGTAAGAGACACATGCTACAAGGTAGTTGGCCTCCTGTTGCGTTTTGCTGCGGTTTGATATGTAAAAATTTAGACTTTAAAACTTAAAAGTATGCAAAACATGTAACGGAAGTTAGCGCAACAAACCCCATCTATTTTCTTTACAAACACATAGAATATCATGGGAACAATAGAACGTGGAATCACATTCCAATGGGCTTGCTTGTGGTCTTTCAGTCAGGGCCCTTGAACTGTAATCTCTAATTTGTCTATATAGTTAGAATGTAGATGAGCATCTTCTATGCCTTACAAAGTCCCTTTTGCAAGGCTTTTACACAAACACTTTAGGCACGAAGGAATTTTGGTGACAAGAAAAGCAAGCGGGTGACTAGAGTGGTTTTTATGTTCTCGCTTGGAGGGTGCACAAAAATTATGGCTTTCAATTGTGTTTAGAACTCTTCTAAACACACTTATATAGTTAGAACACTAGACATGGGCTCCATGGTTCTCTTACATGGACCTTTAATTATTTCCTAGCCCATAGGCTATTTAATTATCAATCTCATTAATAATTTACATCTTATATGTTCTCTTTAACTATTAATCTCTATTAATAATTAAGGTTCACAAGTGTCTAATCTCTTTAATTTAATTTAGTTTAATTTAATTGATTCCCATTAATTACATAAAAGACTTTATTGTATTTTTAATTAATGATTTCATCGTTAACAAATACTACATCAATTTATTTAGTCCAATTTAATTGCAGCTGAATGAATAATTTCACAAGTCTTCTCAAGTCTCAACCACAACCCACCAAGTTAACTCTCATCATACATTCCAACCTTTTATGTCTAATTTTTTAATTTTATTCTTAACTAGCAATGAATATAACTCAACAGATATGGATAAAACCTAACCTATAACCCATATTGTGGAGCTACTAAGATGAAATGAAATGGATTACAATAAATCCTTTTGATAATGAGTATCATGTGGTACAAACCTTTTGTTTTGATTTGTCCCAACTGAGTGAGAGGTGTGGATTTAGTTAAACTTGCATACTTAGTCATATGATCAACCGATGTTATCTTATGAAACTAATGCTTTTGTCAAAAATTTCTTTTTGATCACATACTACCTTCATGGCTATGGATTTTCATCTCATGGAACACTAACTATATAGGACGAATGCCTTATTCACTTGCAAAGAGACAAGATGTTCAAATCTTACCAACTTTTTAATGACCTTTAGAGTGTTTGTGACTCACTAGCTAATTTTAGTGATTGCATACTAAGACAATTTTGTGTCTATATTCATAATTCTTTATACATAAGGCTTCTCAACTCAAATCACAAGTATATATGCAATACTTTTTATCATTTAAGATTTATATACATGAACATTTTCACAAGAATATTAATATGAACAAAATCAATATTTTATTCATTAATATGAAATGATACATATACAAGCACAACATTCTTTAGTATCCCTCATTAACTATTAACATTATAAGGCAAATTACTAACACTTTCCACTAGACTTTAAAGTCACTAAAGGAAAAGGAAAGAATGCCCAACTTGTTGCAAATCAAGTTTCTAGTGATGAGATGGAAGAATTAACAATAAAGAGAGGTAAAAAAGAAATGTCATTGTCACTTAAACATATCAAGATATCGCTGTCATTGTTTGACTCTTAGGGCATTTCTTAATTTGGCGTTAAATGATTACTAAATCAACATAATGTCCTAGAGGCTCAAGCATAAAAAGAGACTTATCAATCCTTATCCAACCTTCAAGGTAATTCACTCAAAGAAACCCCTTTCTTTAATGACAAATAAAAGGAATATGTAATACTGTGAATTGTTGTTGGTTTCATTCAAGTGGATAATAGATACTTGAGCTTGTGATCATATGTGTCGCCAATTGAGTCTTTATTTTCAGTTATATAGGCTTGGCTCTAAAATATTTTTCAACTTACCTTATGGAACTAAGGCATTAATGAGATCCATTAGAACAATTAACATATCAAAATCTCTAACCCTTCTTGACATATCATTCGTACTTTATTTCAAATACAATCTTCTATTTGTAAGCAAACTAACCAAAACACACCAATACTATTTGGTCTTTAATACAAATGCATACCATATCTAAAACCTATCACCATGTATAAGGATTGGAATAGTTAGACAAAGTCAAGACCCATTTATTTTACACTAACAAACCAAACAATCCATTTTATGCAAAAACATAGAAGCCAATTATCATTCACCACACTATAGAAACAATCCACATTCACTTTTGTACACCAATCTCTACCATTTCATTTGATATATGGCATTATAGATCAGGGCACTGTATCACATCATATATTGAATTGCAGAAATCTCCCTCTTCTACCTCTTAATGTACACAAAATTTGTGAGGTTTGTTCAAATGCTAAACAAATGAAACTTCCTTTTCCTACTTATGTGAAATCTAGTGTATGACAATTTGAATTGATGATTGATAATGGGGACCTTATTCAATGGCAGCTATTGGTGGCTTTCATTTCTTTGTAACTATTGTGGATGACTTTACGAAGTGACTTGAACATATCTCATGAGACACAAAAGTGAAGCCTTTCATTTGTTGCCTTTCTTCTACAACTTTGTATAAACATAATTCAATTTCAAGGTACAAATTATCAGATTATATAGTGCACTAGAGCTTAACACTTTATTATTCTTTTAGAGAAAGGAATCATACACCATACTCGTGTTGAAACTCCACAATGAAATGCAATGGCAAAAAGAAAACATTAGTATGTCCTCACCATTTCAAAGGCCCTCTTTTCCAACCTTCCTTTCAGACAAAATTATGGGGTGATGCTATTTTAATTGCTACTAATACAATTTCTATCTATGTTCGAAGTGTTGCGATAAAGTGCTGGCTATTAGTTTGTCAACACAAACAAGGTATTGGTTTGGCCTCTCTGATGAATTTTTATGAACTTAAATCTCACAACTCCTTGTGCTTGAAGAATTTTTGGAAAAAAAAAATCAGAGAGTGTGGCCAGTAACTATTTTCTTTTGCGTGCAAAGTGATGAATAGTATCAAGAGAATAGTGCCACCGATATTGCTCACGTGAATAGTGTTCTTATGTTTTGGAACTCCAAGTGATTTATTCTCAAAATACAATTGTATATATACTAAAGATATCTAGGATTTATAGAATGAGCTCTATAGTGTTTCACGTAGATTTTAGAATTAATTTAAGCCTATCCACTTTCCATTATTAATCTAACTAATAAATAAAGTTTGTTTGAATTATTTTCTTCGATTAATCCTATTAATTAAATTAAATTCTATTATATTTTCAATCAATAATCTTCATTATCAATAAACATTATAGGTTGCAAAATAATTTTTTTGTGCCTCTTTTCTTTAATTTAATTAATCTTCATTAATTAAATTAAAAGCTCATTATATTTCTAATTAATGATCTCATCACTAATAAGTATAATGAGGAATAAATCATTCTATTTGGTCCAATTCAATTGCGACTAAATTAATCCCACTATGAGACTTCTCAAGCCTCATCTACAAAACTTCTCAATATTTATAATCACAACTATACAAATGTCTTAAGCTATTATCTTATTTTTATGTGTGTGACTCTTTATGTTTATTATTGGTTGGAAATGAGCATACCTCAAAGGATATGGTAACACTTAACATATGAACCATATCGTAATCCATTCAAGATGAAGTGAATAGATTACAATGAACTCTTCTGATCATGAATGTTATACGGTATATACTTTGGGTCTTACTTTGTCTCAGTCAAACAAGAGTTATAGACTTAGTGAAACTTATAACATTCATATGACCAATTGTCATTTCCTTATGAGATTAATATTTCTATTGGAAACTTTTTTTAATCACGCACTACTTTGACCAAGGACTTCTTTTTTATAAAATATCAACTGCATTGGACAAACATCATATCATTTGCAAAAAGACAAATTCCTTATTGAATGCACACATGTCTCCATATAAATATTTTTTTATAAATTTATTCTTTAAAGAGCATAGAAAATTTAATTTCTACCTTAATATAGATTTAAAATTTTTAAATTTTCTAAAAAATTAAAGACACTACATAAAAATCTGTGAGATGGCCACTTAGGGTAGCTTTGGAATGGTGAATAAGCAAAACTATTCCAAACCAATGACCAATTTTATTTTTTTATTAATTTTTAAAAAACTGTCCCAAAATCATCCTAAAATTTGGAATGATTAACGATCCGTTCTAAATCCATTTCAGATTGAGACAACATTCAAAGACCATAGTTGATCTAGGATGCTCTTGGGATGTTTCCGTAGCTACCCATTGCAAAGTTGTTCCAAAATGTTGGAAGAAAATTATTTAGAAGAAATTGTGCCAGAGTCATGGTTGATCTGGGATGGCTTATTGTTGGTCGTCCTAAATTTGGGATGACATCTAGCAACTGTGCAAAATTTAGCATGATTTTTACCCGTCTCAAAGTTGTCATAGATTGCAAAATATATCCAACTAATCTCTAACTTTTAGAAACTTCAAATTTTCATTTCTTTCACAAATCGAACCATGGTAAAGTGGCCAAAAGACCAATTAGATGATGTGGTTTTCAACAGGATGACTTATTTTGTATGGTTTTTTAATGCATATTTAATATATATATATATAGAGAGAGAGAGAGAGAGAGAGAGAGGAGGCTAATCATTGTTGTAATCTTTATCTTGTTTTTGTTGTTTTTATTCCGAGTACAAATGTGATTAATAATAATTATTCTTTAATTTGAAAAATATGAATGTGATTGTTGGAACATGCCAAATGGAATGAACTGACTTATGGGTTTTTGTACTCTTTGAATTATATATATATTGTAATCTTTATCTTGTTTTTGTTGTTTTTATTTCGAGTACAAATGTGATTAATAATAATTATTCTTTAATTTGAAAAATATGAATGTGATTGTTGGAACATGCCAAATGGAATGAACTCACTTATGGGTTTTTGTACTCTTTGAATTATATATATATATATATATATATATCAATGGAATTATTTTACATGCTTTTTCATAGCGTTAAAAATTTAGGTCTCTAATTAAAAGGCAAAGTGAAGTTAATTTGTATAGTCTGCAAGTAAAATGTTATGCTCCATCAGATAATGAATGTATAATAAAAACTTACTTGATTGTAGGAATTTGACAATAGAACTCGAAAACAGGGTTTACAAATTTGTAAATTGAGCAGTAAACTAACTTGAGTACATGGACAAAAACAAAATTAGATGTCCACACTTCTAGTGTAAAAATATCAAACTTTTAGAATTTAATGAAGTTAAAGTCTACCTATTCAAGAAAAGTCTTGTCCAAAATTATCACAAATGGATCAGCCATAGCAAAGTCCAAAACTGCGAAACCACATGATGCAAAGTGAATACTATACCAACCCCTTAATATCTAAATTTGTAATAACGACACTCAACTTGGGTTCGAAGTATCGCATGATATATAATATATTTAGCATTTGGACAAGCTATGAAAGGGGGCTGACAAACCCTTCTTCTGTAAGGGATGAACAACATGGTAGTGTAGGCCTTGGCATCACTAAATCATTTGGGGATATTCTCACCAGCCTACTATCTATATTTATAAATATTATTATTTGGGTTGACCAAAAATATATTATTTTGATCAAATTATTAAATATCAGAATATTATTTCATTAAATATTTTAGTTTGTGTGTTACTTCTTAGATTAAGATACAATTCTTTTGAAAATAGATCTTTAATCTTTTACGAACAATCACAAATTTAGATACAATTATTTTTGATAATTACCTTTTAGGTTTTCCTCCTTAAATTAATGTAATATTTAATTTCTCATTTTTAAAACTATTTCATCAAATTTATTAATTTGGTGTGTTAATTTAGTCGTACAAAATTTAGTAATTTTAAATAGTTAACTCATCCTAATTTTAAAATAAATAACTTCCATTCACATGCTCTTCTTTAGATTCTTATTCAAGTTGAAAAGCGAAGTTCTTAAGCATAGCTAAATATTTATACTTCTTACATGTTTTACTTTATAGATTAAGATGCATTTAATTTTTCGTTATATTAAAAGTGGAAATTTTTCATCATATCGTCATATTAAAATAGAAATCTTTAATATTCCACATATAATCCTCAAATTTATGCAATTAATTTTTATGATTACTTTTTACGATTTTCCTCAAATTTCCACTCATGATGAAAAAGAAAGCTTTTCAACATGAGATAAACATCGTAAGTTAAAATAGGGAAAAACAAGATTTAGTTTTTTTTCTTCTACATAGATTAATGTCAAATTCATAAGATAAATTATTTACATTAAACTTACTTAATTCAGTCTATTAATGTCATTTACAGTTACATTAAATCAAATGCATTAAATTAATTTAAGGAAATACTCGTTTTCAATTAAAACAGATCCATTCCTTGCAACAGAAAAATAGAAAAAAAAATCACAAGATAAAAATGGAAGAAACTAATCCAAATTATGAAACAGGAAAAACGAACACGCCACAAGATCGAACTGCACCCATGCCTCCACCGCATCAAGTTGACCGCCCTCCCTGAGTTGTGATTCTATCAATCATGTACATAGGGACGATCCTCCACAGGGGGCGAATGCTTGGAATTTAAAACAGCCAGGACTGATACATAAAATATAACATAAAAGATAAAAATGTATAAATCAGCATTCTAGTCATATCTATTAATTTTAGCTTTAAATTTAAAAGCTAAATTAATTACATTAAATTTATTCAAATTAATCCATCAATTGAAACAATATTTCTCCAAAGATATAGATAAATTGAGTAAAATATATTATAAGCAACACATATTATGAAAAAGATATATTTTAATTCTTGGGTTTTCTCAGATATTGCACTTTAAATTTGAATTTGAATTTTTTAATTTTCGTTATATTTTCAAGATATTAGAAAACTTTTATTTGTGAGTTATTTAATACTTGTCATGCTATGTTTATACCACAGGATGGAACGTCAGTAACTAAAAAATTCGAAGGAGAAACTTAATTTTTTTTTTAACTTCTTGAATAACAGAGAGGCCATATTTTAGATGTGACATTTACTAACACATACGATTCTAAAGTTTTACCATTTTCACAAAATAATAAACACGTAATATGCAAAAAATTGAGGTCATCTTTTTGCAACTTACGGATTCCAAATTCAAAAAATTGCTTCCTATGGTGAAAGGTGGCAACGTTATCTGTAACCGGTGAAGCTTTCTTATTTGAACGAAAATTACCATTTTTATTATGCAGCAAAGAGCTAATTTCAGTTTCAAATGTGAAATTTTAGATGCGACGTTTACTAACACATATATTAGGGGATATTTTTATTATTATTAAATGAATCAATCATGAAATTTTCGGAAAGTTATTTTAATTATAATAACTTAATTAACTTATACCTTTTTTCTGTAACACGAGATTTCATTGAAATGGGTTATGGATGCAATATAAAAGAAAAAGAAATCATTATCTGGTGCCACAACCCTTACTGCAGAATCGAATCAATCCATTTCAAGGACCACGAGAAATCACGTACCTTGCAATTGATATGAATCTCGGGGATATGTGATATTTTATGCCAGTCCTCACCCCTTGGTTTCTTGCATCTCTCCTCCAATTGCGGGCAATGGGATATTTGCAGGCTACGCAGTGAATTGAGATTTCTGAGGCCATCAGGCAAGGAGTTCAAGTTGCTGCAATTCGCTATATGTAAGTAATACAGTGAGTGGAGGCTCCCCAGCCAGTCCGGCAAAGTGCATAATCCATCACAGTCTAGTATCATCAAGGATCTGAGAGAAGTAAGTTGTTGCATGCTTTCCGGCAAATGTTGGAGCTCTGGGAGCCCACTGATCTTCAAATTTAACAGGGTTGTTGCTCCTTCCAGTGGTCCCGACAGAGGCCTGAGGTTCTTACACTTGCACAAAAATAAATGATTAAGAGAAGGCAAGTCTTCCAATATATTTGCTGGAAATGATGTAAGACCATCACACTCAGTTATCGATATTTGCACCAGAGACTTGAGGTGTCTGAATCTCTCGGCAACAAATTCAAGATTACCGCACTTAGACAACAAGAAATATTCCAGAGAGGACAGAGAGGATGGATTATCCAGCAAATTTGACACTCTCCTGATAGGCAATTCACTTAATCTCAGAGATTTAAGGCCGGTTGGGAGGATTGGCAATTTACTTAACTTAGGACAGCCTACTACTTGTAAATCATTCAAGCGAGGAAAACTTTCTGCTGAATCTGGGAAGCTCCAATCCTCAAGGTTGGGCATATCTTTGATAGTAAGCTTGATCAACGCGGGAAATGAATCTTCTCTATCTCCATGCCATTCAGCACCCAAACGCTTCACTGAATGCATCCCCTCCAAACTTACTTCTGCAAGACAGGGCAAGTTCCCCATGGGTGGAAGGTGTACGATTTTTACGCAATCCTCCAGAACAATTGCCTTCAGGTTTTTTAAATCTAACGGTGTCACCCAATTCGGCAATCCGGATCCTCGATACCCGCAGATGCTGATATATTCAAGATTCTGATGAGGCTGGAGACCCTGTAGAACCTCTTCATAATGGTCTGCGGAGTCATTTGTGATGTCTGTGGGCCAAATCAAATCCAAGGAAGTCAGATCCCTTTTTGTAATCAAGTTGGCGCTCCTAGCATCTTCCAAATTTCTCACATTCTCAAGCCCACGTAGTGTCAATTTCCCTCCAAGGTTCAACTCCTTCAGCTGCTCTATTTGCTGAGACGCTTCTTCCCCCACGATGAAGATGCTTAGTCCGCGTAGATGAGTCAAATCTCTCAGTCCAGGTGGTGTACAACGAAGTCTCTCAGTATCTTCAATTTCCAGAAACCATAGATTTTTCATCACTCTCAAATCTTTGGGCAGCTCAACAAGATCCCAAGAATCCATAAGCTTCAATGTTTGAAGGTTACAGAGATGGGTCACGGATTCGGATAAACTTCTCATACCGTCACAAGACATCCGAAGATACCTAAGATGCTTTAATTTCCAAACAAAATTTGGAAAATTTGGAAGTTTATATGTGATAAAGCTTGTCAGATGCAACGCTCTTAGATATTGTTGCTTTGAGAGCAAGGAAGAAAAACCTTTAATCTTCTGGTCAAATTCATCTTCCACCATAAGCGAGCGCAAAGAGCCATCAGTTGGAAACTTGATCTCACTCTTGTTACGCACAACAGCTTCACGTGAGCAATACCAGTGCATAGGGATTTTCGGCTCCCCGCCGCGCTCCACGATTCGGTTTTCGTGTCCCATAACAGATTCAGCTAAATCGTGCATCAAATCATGCATTTTACATGTCCTCTTAATCATGTATCCACCATACCCATCCCTGTATTCATATTTCTCATCTTGCAAGAAAGTTCTCCTAACTAATTCTTTGTAGATCAAATGACCGGCGTGAGGCAAGTCTGTTTGGCCCTCAGTGAGAACAACAAACCCATTTGCCATCCATAACTGGATGAGCTTATCCACCTCCATCTCATAATCCTTGGGAAATAAGCTGCAATAGCCAAAGCATTGCCTCATCTGCACTGGTAAATTGTCATAACTTAACCTCAAGATGGGTAAAACATTATTTTCATCATCTAATTCATGCCAATTTTCATTTTCCTTAACTGATAACCATTCGCTTTCATCACATTTGAATTGCATCAGCCTCCCTAACGCCTTGATTGCCAATGGAACGCCGCCACATTTCTTCACCATCTCCTTACCAATTGCAGCTAAGTTTTCCCCCACCTCTCCACTTGAGAATGCTCTTTGCTTGAACAAGGACCATGAATCTTCTTCTGACAAACATCCAATTTGGAGTAAATTAATAGTTGCCATCATAGAAGCAACTATCTTCGATCGGGTCGTTACCACTAGCACGCTGCCTTTTGAATTGCATCTTAATACTTCTTTCAGCCTGTCCCACAGTCTATGCTTCTCATTCCAGACATCGTCTAAAACCAACAGAAATCTTCTTCCCTTCAACTTGTCACGAAGATGGTGCTGCAGGGGCTCCAACCCAGAAATATTGCGATCACATCCACCAATACAGTCTATAATTGCTCTCAATAATCTCTCTATGCCAAAATCCTCAGACACACACACCCATATTCTCAATTCAAAACGCCTCTCCGTCCTTTTATCGTTATAGACCTTTTGTGCGAGGGTGGTCTTCCCAAGTCCCCCCATTCCCCATATTGCATAGACCGAAAGATCATCTTCATCTCTACTATTATCAAGCAGCTCCTTTATTATCCTTTCCTTCTCCACTGTCCTTCCATAAAATTCCGTTTCATCCACCGGTAGTGAACTAGTCTGCCTATCCTCCGTTGTTACTCCAAATCGGTTTTCTAAAACACCCTCTCCTAGAAGGAAATCAGGTCTCTCCTCTGCTATGGCATCGATTTTTGTCCTTATGTTTTTCACTCTATGGGCCATTTTAAATCGGAACATCAATGGAGTTTTCAAGCCAAGAATCAACTTACCTCTTTCAGACTCCACCCTTCGTCTAAGGCCCTCAGTTGCTATCTCATCCAGTATATTTTCAGCCTTATAAGCGGCATCTTTCAGCATTCTGAGCCAATTCTGTAACGGCTTGCTCTTCCGTTGCTTGATCTCAGCATCTTGGAGAAAGAGTTGGAGTGTAGTAAACGTGCTTTTAAGCTTGTCGAGATCATCCTTGAAGCCCCAAAGGAGGCCAAACTCTTGTAGTAAAGCAGAGTTCAAAGTTCCAAGAATCGTTGTCGCAAGAGCAGAGACGAGTAGATCTGCCATACTTTGGGACTCGTAGGCACAGATTATTCAAGCTTGGAAGAATTTGTGAAGAAAGTTGTGTGAGAGGAAAAGCAACGAATTGCAAGACCAAGATGACAAATGGCTGTCGATGCAAAACCAAGTCAATGGCCAAAGTCTTTTCCTTTTTTTTTTTATGGGATGGTTTTTCTGCAAAAGGCCTACCTTGCAGAAAAATTAAGCAAAGGCGATGGAGACTGGATAACAAAAAGAAAATTGTGTGGACATGGAAACTTCATACTCATTATCATCGCTCATTTCAATGCTGGCCCAAAATTTCCATAACCACTTTCGCTGACAGAGATCTCACGTGGAATGAGAAGAAGATTAACTTGACTACGGAGGAATGGATATCAAATAAAGGATAAAATGCATAAATGTAACTTAGCCAATTATGACAAGACCAATAACAATAGTTAAAAATGACTTCGGCAAACTTCAAATTTAGAAGCGTAACAGATTAGCGAATAATAAAAGGTCAGCTGAACAATTTTGAATATTCTTACAACTAATAAGAGACCCATGAGTCATGTAAAAAACATGTAATTTGTTATAGAATATTCTAATAATAATAATAATATTAACTTGCTTTTAATGCTTGTAATTTTATAAATTCAAAATATGTTTTATTGATAAAATTTTATTTATCATATAATTTTTTAATGCTAGTATACATATTAAATTATAAACGAATTTAACTGCAAAATGTATAGATAATAAATTACCCTTAATTCTTTATATACTCTCTTTTCAATTCATTATTTTGAATTTTTCTTTCTTTTTTCCTTTTCTTTATATTATTTTGTTGGAATTAATTAAATCAAAGCATCAGCTATAAATATTATATGGATGTAAAATAGATTTTCCGTTATTATATCTGCTTTTCTAATATCTCTGTTTTGAACTTAAAATCATTATAGTCATTAATAAATTTAGAATTATGGCTTTAGTCGGACTAATTTTAATTTAATTTTGTTATGTTGCTTTAAAAAATTTCCTTTTATTGAGGGAGATATTACTATTTAGCTTATGATTTATTATAATATAAATATAAAATAAATAATCAAATAAATATACCATGAAAAAATTAATAATTAATTTGAATTCAATAGAATATAATCATTTTTCATCGAAAATAGATATATAATCAGATGAAGTTCATCAAATATATTTTAATTCGATAAATAGAAAAAACTTCAGCATCCAATTTGAAATTGTAGAGATTTATATATCACATTGTATTGATGAAAAAAATTCATGCATTAATTTCAAATAATTGCATAATTATTTGCTACATTCTATCATAATTTTTTTTTATTTAGTATAAAGCTATTACATTTATCTTTTTTTTTTTCCTTTACTTTTTCGCAAATTCAATTTTTCAATCAAAAGTACAATAACACAAGGCATTTAGTAAGAAAATTTGGTAAATACATAACCATGTGATACATACTGGTTTGTATTAGTAAATACATAACCATGTGATACATAACACAAGACATTTAGTAAGAAAATTTCGTAAATATAAGACATTATACATTCTGATAAAGGGGTTAGATGCATAACCTGTGTTGTGTCTTTTGCCATTTGGAAGCTATTGCTTTAGCCATTGTTACATCTTGATTTGTTAGAATGGTTTTTGGCTTTCTGTTTGCCATGGTACTAGTAAACTCATCAAGCAACCATTCGAAAATTTTGAATGTCTCATCATACAAAAGTGTATCACCAAAAATAATAGTTTGTTTGTGATGGTTCACTCCAACAAATAACGTGAGAGGATCACCTTCGTAATTTTCTCTGTAAGTTGTATCAAAACAAACTACATCTCTAAAATCGGCACAATCAACTTTCATCCTTGCATCAGCCAAAAATGTATTAGTTATCAAATTGTCTTTATCAACTTTAATAGAATAAAAAACAAAAAAGTTTGGATCTTCGAATTGCGTTCCCTATAAATATTTAAGCACTCCTTTGGTATCTCTTATTTTCATATTTCTTGTACTCTTTGAATGAAAATAATTCTTATAATCTTGATGAAGATGCCTAAGTTATCTTGACTGGCAACTTGATTTTACCATAAGTTCATGAGATGCTTTTGGTGCAATACCTACACTATCTGCCCTGTCAATTTCTATCGGATGGGCTTCATGTATTTTCCTGAGTACTCTGAATAGATGTGTTTTATGGGAACTTGAAAGATAATGGTTGTGCCCTAATACAAACTCAACATCTCGATTTTTTTTTTACTTCTACTACAACTAATTTTCATTTTTGCTAAACAACTAAATCTTATTTTAGGGCAACAGGCTTTCACATTGACATCACCTTTATCAAGCCCTCTTTTCCTTTAAGCATTACAACAAAATATTCTATCCATTACTCTACTATAATTGTCTTTGTGAAATTTACTTCCAAATCCTACCTTCTTAACATATGTCAAGTAAAATTGACTAGCTGCTTCCTCAGTGTCGAATTCCATTCCAACTTCAGGAATTTTTTTTTTTTAGATATGCACGACTGAATTGAATCAATACAAGTTTCTATATTTGAACCTGATGCGCCGACATGCTCACTTTCTTTATCTTCATTGATTATATGAGAACTACAATGTTCAAAGTCATTGGCAAATTCCAATCGACGACGAGGAGACAAATTACACTTAAGGGAATCATCTTACTTCATGATCTGTAATGTTTAAAAATTTCGATCATTAATTTTGTTATTTTGTATCAATTATATTTTTTTGTTTCAAAATTGCTTATTACAAGAGTTTTACACACAAAAAAAACTATTAAATTGTTGCTCAAAATTGAGATTTCATATTCCAAGCATATAAATTGTAATCCTTAACATCAATTCCTGCACTAGCAATCACTTTCGTTCTTGTAGATAAACTTATAATATTATTTGAAACTATATATTTTTTTCCAAAAAGCTATATTCCTGTTATATTCTTATGCATATTGACTACTCGATGAACTATAGAATTAAATTAACGAGAAACAAAGAGAAAAAAAATAGAATAAAATTTGATTAAAAAGATAATTAAAGCCCAAACTTCCAACTACTTTTGAAGAGTAAACAATCAACTTGATTCATTTAAATGATATGAACAAAACAATTTACAGATTAAATTCTTGAAATCGACTTTAAATTTCAATCGCTAACCTAAGAAAATAGACTAACAAATTTCTCAAATATATTGAATGGCCTATATTGAATTCATAAATGACAATTGAAGTCAAAAATGTCAAATGAAGCAAAATAGCTTTTCTTGTTCACACAACGTTCACACACACATTTTCTATGAATGAGAAAAGTACTGTAGCACGTAACTAGCGTGAACTAGAACCCCTTGAGCTTTTTCTTGAGGTTCCAATAATTCTAAAATTTGAGGTGGCATCAAGCTCATAATTTCTAACATTATTCTCAGTTGTTAAATAGAAAATTTTGAATACATCTTGCAATTCTGGTATCAAAGTGCGAAGTTGCAAATGATAATCAAAACCACAATCACGGCCATATCCTTTCCTAATGCAATTTAAACAAGAATGATTAAGTAACTTGGCAATTTCATTCTTAAATCCCACACACAACTTGCTACACAAACAAAAATACGTAGAAAATTAAACCCTCCATAACATCACACACACAACATATATTTATCCACAATGCGACTGAGCAAACCTATTGCAAATATGAAGAAAATCAAAAGATGTAATCCAAAATGCCAAGCGGATCCAACCAATGAATGATCTTAATCCCAACTAATTGAATACGACATGAATCAAATGAAACTCCGTTAAATCATAAAGGTATGCGTATAAAATCAGTCCATTCAATCCCATTCACCAAAATTTATTATTTACAACAATTTGAATTCTTTCCCAAATTGAGAAAAGGAAAAACATCATATAATGCATAAAAAAAAGGAAAAAATTGGCCGAAATCAAGCAACAAATGTAAACCTAACTCCTTGTCAAAGAAAAGGCAAAATCTTGTTACCACTGGAGGAGTTTTGTCATCGCCCAATTACAAGAAAGAACAATTAATGATACACCACTTTTGGATTTTACAAAAGAGAATTTCAAAACTCTTGGAGAATTTTCTAAAAGAAAATCTGAGAGTGAGTCTAATAACTATTTTCTTTCGCATGCAAAGACATGAATAGTGCTCAAGTGAACAGTGCCATCGGGTATTGTTTATATGAATAGTGTTCTTATGTTATAGAACTCCAAGTAATTTATTTTGTACAATCCTATATATACTAGGATATATAGGGTTTATGAAATGGACTCTGTAAGCTTTTACATAGATAACATCCATTTTTAATTATTAATCTAATTAATAATTAAAACTTAATTGAATGTTTTTCTTCAATTTAATTACTACTATTAATTAAATTAAAGGTTTATTATATTTTCAATTAATAGTCCCCATTACCAACCAACATGATAGGTTACAAAATAATTTTTTTGTACCATATCTCTTTACTTTAATTAATCTTCGTTAATTAAATTAAAGGTTCATCATATTTTTAATTAATGATCTCATCACTAATAAACATAATGCGGAATTAATCATTGCATTTGGTCTAATCCAAATACATCTAAATTAATTCTACCATGAGACTTCTCAAGCCTCACCTATAAGACTTCTTAAGCCTTATGATCTCCACTTTGCAAATGGCTTAACCCATCTCTTTGTTCTTCTATATGTGACTCTCCAAATTTATCATTAGCTGACTACGAGCAGAACTCAAAGGATATAATAACACCTAACTTGTGATCTATATCGTGGTCTATCCAAGGTGAAGTAAATAGATTATAATGAACTTTCTTGATTGTAAATACCATGCAATATAGACCTTTTGAAATGGTTGTCTCAATCGAGTGAAAACTATGAATTTAGTCAAAGTCACAAATTTAGCCGTATGACCAATTGACATTTCATCATGAGAATAATTTTTCTATTAAAAACTCCTTTCCAATCATACACTACTTTGCTCAAGGATTTCTATCTTATAGAGTGTTAACTGCATAGGATAAAGGCTTTACTCATTTGTAAAGAGACTAATCCCTTATTGAATGTACACATGCCTCCATAGAAGTATTTTTTATAAATTTATTCTCTAAAGAGCATAGAAAATTTATTTTCTACCTTGTAAATGTTAAGGTAAAAATATAAATTTAAAATTTTTGAATTTTCTAGAAAATTAAAGACACTACAAAAATCTGTTGGACTGAGATGGCCATTTAGGATGGCTTTGGAATGGCAAGTAGGCAAAATTGTCCCAAAACAATGACAAATTTTTTTTTTATTAATTTTCAAAAAAACATCCTAGAGTCATTCCAAAATTTGAAATGGTTGACAATTCGTCCCAAAACCATTCTAGACTAAGACGGCATTTAGAAATTGTGCTAAATTCTGGGACGACTGTTCTGATCATTCTAGATTTGGCACGATATTGGATGGATCGTTGGTTATTGTGTAGCAACCGTCCCAAATTAATTTTTAAAAATAGTGAAGGACAATTTGTAATAAATTTTTCCTCGTCTTTAAGAAGGTTTTCTTCAATTCTGTTCTAAACGATGCCCAAGCCCTTAAACAGAGCTAATTGGTGCAAAAATCAAATAGTAAAATCCGTGTTAGTGCCGTCCCAAATCTGGAATGGTTCTTTGGCTACCCATTCTAATGTCGTCCCAAAATGTTGGAAGAAAATTATTTAGAAGAAACTGTGCTAGAGCTAGGGTTGATTTGGGATGGCTTATTGTAGGTCATCTAATATTTGTGACAACATCTAGCAACTGTGCAAAATTTGGATTGATTTGTATCGCCTAAAAGCTGTCCCAAATCATGAAATATAACTAAACAATTCCTAACTTTGTGAAACTTCAAATTTTTATTTCTTACCTAAATCTAAGTTTGGTAGAGTGGGCAAAAGACCAGTGAGATGATGTGGTTTTCAATATGATGACTTATTTTGTATGGTTTCATTTCATGCATATTTCATATATATTATATATAGTAGGTCAATCATGGCTGTATATTTTGTGCATTAATCTTTATCTTGTTTTTGTTGTTTTTATCTTGAGTACAAATGTGATTGACAATAATTGTTCTTTAATTTGTAAAGTATGAATGTGATTGTTGGAACATGGCACCAATGGAATGAAGTGATTTATGGTTTTTCTGTACTCTTTGAATTTATATATATGCTTGTGGGGGAAAATCTAAATGGAATTATTTTACATGCTATTTCGTAACATTAAAAATTTAGGTGTTTGATTGAAAGGGAAAGTGAAGTAAATTGTATAGTCAACTAATAAGATGATATGATCCATTAGATCGTGAATATATAATAAAACTGTCCAAATCATATGAATTTAACACTAGAATTCAAAAATGGGGTTTACAAATTCGTGGATTGGATGGTAATCCAATATGAGTTCAAGGATGGAAACAAAATTAGATGGTTATGCTCTCGGTGTAAAAACACCAAATTTTTAGAGCCTAAGGAAGTTAAAGTTTACCTATTCAAAAAGGGTTTTGTCCAGAATTATTATAACTAAATTAGCCATGAGAAAGCCCAAAATTGCAAGAACTCAAGATGCAAAGTGAGTATTGTACCAACTCCTTCAACATCCAAATCTATAGCAATGGTGCGCAACTTAAGTTGGAAGCACCATATGATATATAATATATAAGAATTGGGACAAGCTATGAAAGCAAGGTGGCAAGCCCTTGTTTTGAGGGGATGAGAAACATCGTAGAGTAAACCTTAGCATCACTAAATCAGTTAAGGGATGTTATCACAAGTCTATTAATATGAAAGGACTAGCAGATAAATTTTTTAACGTCTTGTATGCAACTAACCAACCATTATATAGTAGGTATGAAAATTTCCCACAATTATTTGCTATCGCATAATTGGTGAATATAAAGGCAGATTACAATGGGTCACAAAGTTACTATAACGATGTTTGCAAACTTATTGGTGAGATGCTCCCATCTAGTCATTGAATGCTTCCTAATTTCTAGAGTACTAAAAGGCTAATACAAGACTTAAGTCTTCCTATTGTAAAAATTGATTATTGCAAGTCAAGGTGCATGTTGTATTAGAAAGATGATAAATAATCAAAATAGTGCAAATTTTGTGGAAAGCCAAGGTATGAAGCAAAGAGGAAGACTTCAACACAAGAGGAGCGAGTACTACGGGCTTGTTTGTGCTACTTGCCCTTAATTCTGAGGTTACACAGATTATATGCATCAACTATGATTGCTAAACATATGGCATGACATGCAAGTTGCAGGGATGTTGAGGTGTGAAAGCACTTCGATAGAGCATATCCTAACTTCGTGGTTGATGGATTTCTCTCCTATGGGTCATATAGGAAGACATACTTGTGTTCGCTTCTTTTGTAAACGTCGTATAACCTAGCTTCAAGTATATGCATGAAGTATTCACGCATGTTTCTAACATTGGTTATTCCGAGCTTATTAAATTCAAAGAGGGTTGTTAATGTTTACATACAACCACTTGTTGAGGAGTGGGTACAGGTATGGATAGTCAGCGCAAAAACACACAATGCTCACCAACAAAATTATTTCAATATGCAAATTGCATTCTCCAAACAACCAATGACTTACCAGTGTATTCAATGTTGTTTGGGTGGAGTGCATGTAGAGTGATGGGGTGTTCGGTCTACCTAGATTTCAGACTAACTTTTTACTTGCGTAATGGTAGAAAAGCTTGTTATGTCTATTTTCATCACCAATTCCAACAACCCAATCATCCATATTGGAGGAATAGGAAAAATTTTATCAAAGAACTAGTTGAGAAGAATGTTATGCCTCCTAGAGAGACTGGTGGCCCAATTTGGGAGTGTGTTTAAGTCATACCATGGGTTGTGTGGCAACCTGCATGGTAAGACATTCGGGTTTAGGATTGATCATTAGTGGACAAAAAGAAGTACATTCTAGGATCTCCTGTATTGAAGGACAAAATTGATTCGACACTACTTGAATATCATACACATAGAAAAAATATAATTGATAACATTATCAACACAATTATGAATGAGAAAGGGAATCCAAAGACAATATTAATACACAGAAGGATATGGACATCATGTGTGATCGTCCTAAAATGTACCATTTCAAAATTAACCTTTTATGGTTAGTATTAGTTGGTCTAACTGAATTTAATACCATTTCAAACTTTTAGACATTGTTATGATTGAAAATATTGCTTCTTAGAAGCATTAGGTTATTATGCATGTTGTGAGTCACAATTTTGAGCATTTTAATAGACACATGTCATTGTTAGATTTAGAATGCATGTTGTTCAAGTTTTACCCTTGCACATTAGACTAACTAAACTATTTTATTCATCTGTTTAATGTTTTTGAGGATGATCATGGAGCATTTTCTAGGGGACAATCTCAAGGGTCTTTCATGTGACACAGACTCTACACGAGACAACACCTCCAACTTCATGTTGGACATAAATTAGGACGATGATGAGACTCAATCCCCCACCTATACACAATACGATCACCCAATTACAACAGCACAGCAATCCAACCAAAATCCCACTTCATCGGCCCGTAGGGAAGCATTGAGTGTAGCAACTGCCTCAGAATTTAATATCGGTGAACAAAGGCAACACAGCATGGGGGGGGGGGACAACTGATGCCACAAACATTTTAGTGAGTTTACATGAATTTTACTACTAAACAAATTGCATACATTTTCTATTCGTGTTTTGTTCAATTTAAACACATGTATTTCATGTATTTCAGTGCTAGGAAAAAAGTGACGAATTGCGTAAAGGGCATCATAACTAGACATTATAATGGCTCATGGATTTGTTTCAGTGAATTGCTAATAAGCGTGAAGTAGGATTGTTTTCAATATTTCAAGGTATGTTATTTCATCATCGTACGAGTTCATACAAACAAGCATAGTTTGCATATAATCTTACCCTAACATCCTGCCATTATTTCATGTTTCAATAGAACGAATACACATGGAATGCGGTAGGCAATACATGGATGCAATGAGCTTTTAAGAAAAATGCTACGCAACTAATTAGAAAACATTTTTGTTCGGTGAGGGCCACGAATACAAAGCTTGATTGGATCATCCAAGATAAGTGGGATCAAATGTTACCCAAGTGGGTTGAGGATCCATATTGAGCGATGTGCAAGAAAAATTGGGCCAACTGACCCTCTAGAAATGCCTTTGCATCCACTATTTATTGTGGAGGTTCAATTTCGATCATCGCACATGGTGAGTATGAACTTCGTATATATTTTATTATATGTTCAAGTTCTATCCCTATTTGTATACATTTGTTCTCTTAAAATTATGCATTAATTATTTTGTACGACTTGTGAATGTTCTTGAATGTTGCATGAGTCGACTATGGGACAGTCATCAATCGCCTTTAAGCTTTACTCTGGAGTATGGAATAATGCTATTGGAGAATAGGTAGGCCCTCATGCACAGTCATAGACGATAAGGACCTTAAACTTAATTGTTTATATATCCAAATGTAGGATACCATGTGGTTGTATGTAATCACATTATTTTGTCACAAATTTACAGGAAATGACAGAAAATGCAACAAGACTATAATGTCGAGGACCCCAAGGGCCTTGAGTTAGAGGGAGTGACTGTATCTGGCTCTGCCAGTAGCAGTGTGATGGTTGTCAATGCACTTGGTGGCTTCAGAAAGAGTTGAATGCTTAGGATGGGACTAGAAAATATGTCATTGAAGCAATTATCTTGAGGTTCTAGCAGTTTAACTTCCCTACCCAACCCTAAGCTTAGAGCAATGCAAGAGAGATTGGAGCGCACATAATGGGAACTGGCACAAACACAGTCGAAGTTAACAAATTTATGCAACTTGCTACTAGTAAGTTACGCATTGACTTGTTAGATGAGGATGATGATGAGGACATTGATAGGTTTGATGCATATAGATAGATTTATGTCTTCAATACCCACCCCTCACTGTTGTCCCATGTTCGTGTTATATTTTGAAAATGCTTTTGTATTTTGAAATAGGAATTTCTACGTCTAATTTCTGATTATGAAGTGTGTATTTGATTTCCTATATATACACACACATTCATGTTAATATGTTAAAAAATTCATACCAAAATTGTGTTAAATTAGTGCCAAATTACTTCCAAAACAAGACAATATTGTTCTAGAGTCGTCCCAAAATTATGACAAAAAGACGGTTCCAAAGCCAAGACAAACATGCCATCCCAAATTCATGCCAAAAAAGCCATCCCAAATTCATGCCAAAAAAGTTGTCCTAAATTCGTGCTAAAAATGTTGTCCCAAAGTCATGACAAAAATCCCATCCTAAAGGAATGATAAAAAAGCCACGCATCTTTATAGAAAAACTATATAAAAACGGTGCCAAAATATCTCTTCCAAAGTTGAGCCAAAAAAACTGTCACAAAGCTATGACTATTTAAGCTGTCCTAGTGCTTCTCTCCCTCCTATTCTAAAAGTTTTGTGAAGGAGTTATTTGGGACAGTTATAAAGCTATCTGAAATACCCATCTCAAATCTAGTTGGGACAGCCTTTCATCAAAAAGCCGTCCCAAATGGTTCTCCCAGTTCGGCAACTTTTTTGTAGTGAGACAAAGACTTTTATGAAACATTAATTCATAATATCTTTAAAGGAAGATATTATAAAATACTTTTGAAAAATAATTGAAATATTTGAAGCCTTAAGTTTCATAAATAATATTAAAATAAATATTTGTATTTCTAACATATAAACTAAAAATAAAAAAATACCTAAATATTTGCACTAAATATATAAAAAATTAAAATCAAAATGATATTGTTCTAATAAGTAGAAAATAGATCAAATTAAAAATATAATAAAGTATATTCTAATACATAACTTAAAAATAAATGTTTTTTAAAACTTATTCTAAAAGAGCATATAAAATTTATTTTCTATCACATAAATTTCAAATTTCCAATATAAAATTTCCTAAAAATGAAAAATAAAGATTTATTTTTTCTAAAAATTATAAAATTCTAAATTGTTATTTATTCCAAAATATATTATCAGAAAAATAAAAATGTATATATTAGGCATTTTATGTTATAAAAAAAATTAAATTTAATAAAATAAAAAAATAATTCAGAATATCTTCCAATAAAGATATTATAATATACTTTTGAAATAAATAAATATTTTAAAATAAGATTTCTAGTATAGATAAAATAAATATTTATATTTTTAACATATAAGTAAAGTATAAAAGGTATAACTGAATATTTTCTCAAAAAATATAAGAAACTTGATAATAAGAAATACAAATTTGGAAATTTAAATTTAAATGAAATTTATTTTTTTCAAAATATTTAAAATATAAAATCTAAAATTTTTATGCTACGTACTTTTTAGAAAATATAAAATGTTCTATATTTTTTATAATAATTTATTTTTTTAAATAAATTTAGTCATTTTGTTTTTCATTTTAGAAGGCGGATTTATACAATATTATAAATTATAAACTTTTATTTATATTTTTATATTATTACAAAATGTAAATGTCATATTTGTAGAAAATTTAAATCTATATATATATATATATATTACATTTTATATTTTGCTTTACAAGACAAGCGGGCTAAAAATGACATTTTGAAAGTGTGGTTTTTTTTGCCTTTTGTTACATTTTTGTTTTTTTGGTCAAGGGCAAACTAGTATATTAAATGAATATAAAATTGGGAATATTCAAATACGATTTTTATAGTATGTAATCTTTGAAAAACTTAATTGTACATGCATAAAACAAATATTTTTGGGAAAGTTTCTTTTCCAAATTGTTATTGGAGAAAACTTTGTGGATAGAAAAATAAATTGGGCAGCAAGCATATTATTTATGATGCTGTCCTAAGAATAACAATTCTCACACCATGAGGTGCTTTTTGAAGAGTAAATATTCCTATTCAAGTCCAACATAATATTATTCAATATACTACACATTGTTATTGAATAATTGTACCAAACACACTTACGGACGAAGAAGGACGAAGAATAAAATTGAATTATGAGAAAAAGGAAAATGAAGCATTCAATAAGAAAACGAAAGGAGATTTTTTTTTTTGGCAAACCGGATGCACTAAATTTGTTGGGTATTTATAGGGTATGCTTTGTTTCTTAGATGAGTGGGAAACTTTTGGTAATTTGAGTAAAAGGAAAATTTATGTTGGTTCCATTTACGTGTTGTGTTCTAATTAGTTTAAATTCATTTCAAACCAAAAGCCTTTTTTAGCGATTTAATTCTTATATTGCATTTCCCTTTTCAAAAAATAAAATAAAAAACAGCTTGTGATTCACTTATATTCCTTTTGTCTTTTGAAATTAAAAAAAGAAAATTATGTTTGAATTTTGCTGAATCTGAAATTGGATATCTTTAAACATTTGAACTTTATCATTGAAAGTCTTCAATATTCAATCATTTCAACTTTTTTCATTCTTATACACTTTGGAATTTGTTGACAAAAAGTTACTTCATCTAAAAAATTTTTGTGATTGAAATCTACAGAATTTGAAGCGAGATCCTGCTCTATATTAAAGGGTAGTCTTATCGCTCTTTTTAAATATTATTTTACTTGATTATAATCATTGTTAAATATTGCATCATCCTAAATTTCAACTAATAATTTGTGGTTTCTGGCTGAAATTTTTGTTAGTTGATGCCATATGTCTTGCAATATGAAATATCCCTCTCTTTAGTATTGTTCTAACATGCAAAAGCACCTCATAATGTTTTCTATCAACATATTTTAAATTTTTACAGTATAACATGTTACGTAGTATGTATTAGGAGCTTTAATTCTATCATAAATGGATGTTGCACTAAATATGTTTTTAAAAAATAAAATTACGATATCATTAACATTATTAACGTGTAAAATATTGAAATATTAACAAAAGCCAATAATTATATTTATTTGAAAATATAAAAAATGCATACATCTGAATTCTATGACGTGAACAACCAAAATGTCTAAAAACATTTACTTATACATACGTCTTTATGTTATCACAGTAAATGCTTAATTATATTAAGTTGACAATAGAAATTCCAAGATAATAATGGAAAAATATTAATGTATGATTTGGATGAATATACAAGCAATCGCTTTGAGCAAGGTGCCTACATTTGAGTTTAGAACTTTTCATATTTTACAAATTTAAAGGTATAAAAAAGGGGGGATGGGACAGAAATTGGGAAAAGAAGAAGGTTTTAGCATATAAATTTTATAAAGGAAGAATCACGTTTCAACAATTAACTTCAAAATAAATGAATTTTATTAGATTAAAATATCAAAAATTTGAGTGAATATCACTATTTTAGTCAAAAGTACTAATATATTTGGTAAAAGAATAAAACCAAAAACTTATTAAATAATACTAAAAAATTTAAATAGAATAAAAGAACTTCCACTGTAGACAAATAAATAACACAATCGTTAAAACAATTTGAAAAATATTAAAGAGAATGACAAACAAATGATTTTATTTTAATATTTATTATTCGATGAATGCAATCAAAAAATTGCAAAAATGATGAAATGAGAAAATAATTACGCAAAAAGTTGACTAAATATAAAAATTCCATTTGATAGTATTTAAAAATAAACATTAATTATTAATTATGACTCTTGGTTCATTTTTGAATTACTAATGGTAAATTTAAAATCATTCAAGAAAGAAAATGGAATAATGGTAAATTGAATATCTTTATATGTGGTTAATTAATGGTAAATCGAATATCTTTATATGTGGTTAATTTTAATATGGTAAAATATCAGAAAAATTTGAGTGAATATTTTTATTTTAGCCAAAAGGACTAATATATGTGGCAAAAGAACAAAACTTAAAACTTATTAAATAATACTAAAAATTTTAAAATAAAATAAAAGAACTTCCACTGTAGACAAATAAATATCACTATTATTAAAACAAATTGAAAAATATTAAAGAAAATGACAAACAAATGTTTTTATTTTAATATTTAGTTTTCGATGAATGCAATCAAAAAATTGTAAAAATGATGAAATGAGAAAATAATTATGCAAAAAGTTGAAAATAGATAAAAAATTCTGCTTGACAGTATCCAAAAAAAAATTAATTATGACTCTTGGTTAATTTTTGAATTACTAATGGTAAATTAAAAA
Organism: Avicennia marina; assembly: GCA_019155195.1. NCBI lineage: Eukaryota > Viridiplantae > Streptophyta > Magnoliopsida > Lamiales > Acanthaceae > Avicennia > Avicennia marina. The sequence continues at coordinate 7,389,487 of CM032777.1, read as the reverse complement.
TCATTCAAGAAAGAATATGGTAAATTGAAAATTATTCACACACTTACATGTTATGGGCTTGTGTACGATGGAATAATGGTTGGATTCAGAATTGCAAGCCCTGTGGAGTGGTTGTTTATGCATGTAGATATTTGAAAAAAGTTATTGGCTTAATTGTTCATAAGCGTGCATAGCGTCTTGCACTTACTTGCTCGAGGACGAGCAATGGTTAATGTGAGAGAGTTGATAATTTACATGTAATGATATAGTTTGGCGTAGTAATTTAGTTCAAAACAAGTGAATTAATTAAATTTATGGCTTGTATGTGTGCTAAGTGTTTAATTATTGGTATAAGGATGATTGAAGTACAAAAGCAAGCCAAAAGAGGCAAGACATTGCCAAAACTAGGAGCCGGATCGATCTGGAGTGAGGTTGAGATTGAGCACAGCCAGAGGATTGTGGGGCAATCAATTCAGAGGAAACACAGAAGTGGAGCAATCAAGTTAGAATTTTGTCTTGCGATCACACTCATCGCGATAGAGCACAATGTTAATCTCGGGTCAAGGATTGACATAAGGACGAAGGTGATCAAAGCAACGACTAAGGTAGCAACAGCATTGTGCAATCGCTAGGATTGTGCACGATTGCGAGAATAGATGGGATCGAGTGTAACAATAAATGGGGATCCCAACTTGTCTATCAGAAGGGAGAGTGGTTCGAAACATCTGAACTACCCTGAAAAAATTAAACCATGCTGTTGAGAGATTTGGAAAGCCACTGGGAGTGAAATTTGCTTTTGAATCACACTAGGCATTAAATTTGTGATCCGAATATTGTGATTGAGTTCTCTTTTTCAGTTTTTTCTTACTTTTCTCAATTGATTAGTTTGATTAATAATTCATGTTGGGATTAGTTGAGACAATGTCCAGCTAATTTCTTTAGTGCCTAAGAATCTTTCAAGCAAATCCAAGTTATGTTTTAATTATTTCGATTCAATTTTAATGTAACATTTCTCATATAATTACATGTGTTCCCTATGTTGAATTCCAAGTATGTCTATGTATTTGGATTATTTGTTATGTATGGATTTGTAGACTTGAGAGAAATTTTTCACTTAGAACTAAGGACCACGCATTAGGCGAAGTTTTGAATTGAAAGACCGGTGAATCCTAATGAATCATAATGTATATCTTAATGGATGTGTTTAGACCAGAATGACATCGAGAGGAGATTCTAAGTTAAGTCATATAGATTTTCATTTGGTACTTGAGAGAGGCAAGGAAATTATATTCGAAAACCTTAATTAATAATTTGGATAGGATGAGCATTGAAATCTTGGTGGGTAATTAGATTTAGTGAGGAGTGAGATTGAGTTTCTGGGTAATTTCTTGACATTGATTATTTCTTGATTTCTTGCGCATTTGGTGAACAAAAATATCTGCATGCTTGTTTCCTATTTACTTTTACTTTACTTACAATATGAATATTGTTGGCTTTATTATGATTACTTGACTTGAATTCGGGAATAAGTAACAGTAGTTGGTATAATTTAGTTTCCGATCCCTGTGGGATGATACTTGTGCTCACTAAGTACTATAACTTGACACTGTGCACTTGTGGTTAATTGCGAACTCTGATTTCACGCGATCAAGTTTTCTAGCGCAGTTGCTAAAGATCGAATAAATCGGCTAGTGCTACTATTGTGAAATCTGCTGAAATCTAGATCAAGTCTAGTTAGGAAGTTGACTTTTTGCTTTCTAGGTTAGATTCTTTTTGGTTAGTTTACCTTAGGTTAGTGAACTTAGATATTTGGTTTTCTGCTATTTATGCGCCAAGTTGTAGGGTTAGAAGATCTATAGTTTGACACGGAGATAGAAAGACCCGGTCGTAGACTACCAAAAGAGACTCTGATTAGGAAAAGTTCAAATTTTTGAGATGAACAAAGATAATAATAATCCTAACCCAAATTTGAACCCGTATCTTCTTGAAATACAAAATGTACTGAAAACACTTTAGGATTACTACCAACATGTTGTACACCAAAACATTTTTAGCATTCAACGTCAACCTGTTCAAACTAATAACTTTGAGTTGAAGCTTTCGCTAATAAGTATGGTGCAACAAAATCAATTCAAGAGGGTCTCATGAGGATCCAAATATATATCTAGCCACTTTCTAGAAATTTGCAACACCATAAAAATGAATGGTGTCTCTGAGGACGCCATACATTTAAGGCTTTTCCTTTTCTCATTTAGGGATAAAGCGAGAGAGTGGCTGTATTCTTTGCAGCTGAGTAGCATTAATTATTGGGAGGAACTAGCTCAAAAATTTTTAAATAAATTCTTTCCTCCTTCTAAGATCTCTCAACTCCATAGTGAAATCAAATAGTTTCTTTAGTTGGATTACGAGCCTTTATATGAGGCATGGAAACAGTTCAAGGACCTGCTCCGTCGATTTCCTCAACATGGCTACCAAGATTGTTTCCAAATCCAACTGTTCTATAATGGGCGTACGGGGCAAACTAAGACAATTATGGATACTCCTAGTGGTGGTAGTATAATAAGAATGACAGCAGATGAGGCTCATCACCTACTAGAGGAAATGTTAGCCAACAACTATCATTAGCCAAATAAAAAGAACCAAACAAGGAGGGTTGCAACAAGCATGTTTGAAGTCGATCAATTAACTACTTTGAGTGCTCAAGTGTCTGTCCTAAGCAACCAGATCACTCAACTCACCACCGAGGATTCTTCTAAACAATCTATTGAAATCATGGCAAGCTCTTCTGTTGCAAATGGTATGAGGGATGTCAAACAAGCACATTACATAAATAATCGTGCTTTTGCTCCGCATAACAACTTTGAAAACTAAGGCTAGCCTAGATCGAGAAATCACGAGAACTTCTCATATGCAAATATGACAAATGTTCTCAATCCACCACCTCGATACAATTAGCTATTTCCTAAAAAGAGGCCATTCTTGGAGGATTTGGTGAATTCGTTTGTCATGGAATCCAAAAAGAGGCATGAAAAAAATCTAAATCTACATTGGACAATTTGGAAACCCACATGGGCAATCTAGAAGCATCTATGAAAAATTTGGAAATTCAAGTAGGATAGTTGGCTAATGTCTTAAAAGAAAGGACGCCTTCATCTATTCCACTAACTGACATGAACCAAAACCACAAAATTAGTGCCACTCAATAACAACTAGAAGTGGATTAGTAATCCAGCCCGAGGAAAAAGCTTCTAAGGAAGCACAAAAATCCCCTAACGACAAAAAGCCAATAGAAGCCAAATAAGATGATGAAATAGAGAAAGAGGAACCAAGATGGAATAGAATAACTTTTATGGATCCTCCTTCTCCTCGTCCTCCTCCACCTTTTCCTCAGTACTTCTGTAAGCAAAAATTATACAAACAATTCTTTAAATTCCTTAAAATCTTCAAGAAGATCCACATAAACATTCATTTAGTAGAGGCACACGAACACATGCCCAACTAAGGGAAATATATGAAGAAGATTATGTCCATGAAAAGGAAATGGACTGAAGAGGGGATAGTCAAATTATCTGAAAGATGTAGTGACATAGTCTTTTCCACAATCCCTCAGAAGATGAAGGATCTCGATAGCTTCACCATTCCTTATGCAATTGGCAAAATTACTTTTTAGAAGGCATTATGCGATATGGGATCTAGTATTAATTTGATTCCCCACTCAATCTTCAAAAACTAGGAAGAAAGAGATCAAGCTCACGAAAATCTCTTTTCAAATAGCTGATCATTCTATGACCTTCCTAAAGGGGATGGTGGAAGATGTACTAGTGAAAGTTGACAAATTCATTCTTCATGTTGAATTCGTAGTGTTAGACATGAAAGTGGACAAGGATGAAGTTATATCCACATGAACCATAATGGGGTAGCGAGTTTGCATAGATGATCGAAAACTAAAGCCACTCATAAAGACCATTTTCCTTTGCTTTTTGTAAATCAAATGTTTGACAGGATAGAAGGTAACAGCATTACTACTTCCTAGACAGATATTCTAGCTATAACCAAATTCCAATAACACCCAAGATTAGGAAAAAACCAAAGAACAAGGCAGATCAAGAAAAACATGAGGCATAAGATATTGGAGTTGATCCAAGTTCCAACATGTGATGGAATGCAGATAAGTTAGACCTTTCTGAAAAGTTCTACGTGAAACCATGTTACAGGTTGAAAAAGGCATTATACGACATGATGTATACTCCTTGGACTTGATATGACATGGCTTGGCTCGTATAGCCATGGATTCTCTTATTGAAGCTTTAGGGGGAGGCTTGCCCCCTTTCCTCACTTCTTGTTTATCCTTTGCTTTGCGGAATTCTGCAACAGGTGGGGCACCTATGCCACTGGCAGCAATGCTTAATTCCATATCATGGGCTCTTGTAGCCAGCTCTTCGAAAGTTTTAGGCCGAATCCCTTGAAGGATATACCGCAGTCCCCAATGCATTCCTTGTATGCACATTTCGATGCCTGAAGCCTCGGAAAGTCTATCTTTACAATTTAGACTTAGATTCCGCCATCAATTGATGTAGTCCATGACCGGCTCCTCTTTCCATTGGCAAGCGTTGGTAAGCTCAATCATGCTGACGGTCCGCCTTGTGCTATAGAAGCGGTTGAGGAACTCGTACTCCATTTCTTCCCAACTATCGATGGACCTAGGTTCAAGGTCAGTGTACCAATCGAATGCGTTTCCCTTTAATGAGCGGACGAACTGTTTGACTAAAAGATCTCCGTATGTCCCAGCGTCGTTGCACGTCTCTATGAAATGTGCCACATGCTGTTTCGGGTTTCCTTTACCATCAAATTGTTGGAATTTAGGAGGCTGATAACCTGTTGGCATCTTCAGGTTGTCGATTCTTATCGAGTAAGGCTTGGCGTAGGTTAGCGTCGACTTACTGCCTCCGTCGAGCTTGTTCTTGATAATACCTTCAATGAAGTTCTTAAGCTGGTCAATGGGAATTGAACCGTCCGATGATAGTGGAAGTTCTTTGGCTACCGATTCCTCGTGGTCATAGACTGGTGGTTTAGTAGATGCCTCGACTCCGCCGAGGACCTCGAGTGCCTTTTCCGTCATTTGACTGGTTTCGACTTTGTCTACTTTGTCCATCACCCTTGAGATCCGAGCATCTTGCTCTTGGACGTGTTTAGCTAGGCCCTCAATGACTTTAGTTAGTGCGGCGATTTGGTCCTCCAAGCTTGAGGCATTAGTCGTCATGACTGGGGCGTCATTGGAGGCAGATGAAGCGCCAGAGCGAGGGCTCGAAGGTGCTGAGTCATCCTCATTGTTTTTGTTCGTGAGGAGTAGGTTGTTGACACCTTCATGGAGGGGGGCTGGTTCTGAGCATGCTGCTTTCCTTGCTAAACTCCTAGTGATGACCCCGACGTTCTTTGCGGTGGTTTCACTGGCGGCTGAGGTAGCGGCTTTGACAGCTTTTCCCTTGTTATTGGCCATGATGACTTGCTCGAAACTTGCTAGCCACTTGAAACTTGAAGAAGGAAGAGATGAGAGGTAAAGAGGTCCCACTGGGCGTGCCAGAGATTTGTAGGACAAAATCTTGCGATTGGAATTTCCACTAACAAGAAACTTGTGCAAATTGATTACAACTCGAATTGAATGAATTTTGTGTGGGCTCTATTCTCTAATTTAATCCTCTGATTCTTCCTTCAAAGTCGTGGCAATAATTTGGAGTATCTTCAAGAAGAGAGCTTGTGCTTGATCTTCCTTGAAACTTGTTGATTTCTTCAACTAACGTCGATCTTCGAGCTTGGCGCCTTAATTTCGGATCGAACGTTGACTTTGAAGACTGTTGACGAAGAAGGCCTTGAATTTTGGGATGAACTCCTCGAATTTGATGAAGAACGCCTTGAGTGTTCTTGAATGCCTTGAGAGGATTTGTGTCTTCCTTGCTTGTTGACTTGTTCAATTAACGTTGATTATCGAGCTCGGCGCCCTAATTTCGGATCGAACGTTGACTTCGAAGACCGTTGACGAAGAACGCCTTTGAATTTGGGTTCAGGATTGAAGCTGTGGCTTTAATTTGTCTTCAAGGAAAGGGCTTGTGCTTGATCTTCCTTGAAACTTGTTGATTTCTTCAATTAACGTCGATCTTCGAGTTTGGCGCCCTGATTTTCGGATCGAACGCTGGATTCGAAGACCGTTGACGAAGAACGCCTTGAATTTGGGGATGAACTCCTTGAATTTGATGAAGAACGCCTTGAATGTTCTTGAATGCCTTGAGAGGATTTGTGTCTTCCTTGCTTGTCGACTTGTTCAATTAACGTTGATCTTCAAGCTCGGCGCCCTGATTTCGGATCGAACGCTGGATTCGAAGACAGTTGACGAAGAACGCCTTGAATTTGGGGATGAACTCCTTGAATTTGATGAAGAACGCCTTGAATGTTCTTGAATGCCTTGAGAGGATTTGTGTCTTCCTTGCTTGTCGACTTGTTCAATTAACGTTGATCTTCAAGCTCGGCGCCCTGATTTCGGATCGAACGCTGGATTCGAAGACCGTGACGAAGAACGCCTTGAATTTGGGGATGAACTCCTTGAATTTGATGAAGAACGCCTTGTTGAATGTCTTGAATGCCTTGAGAGGATTTGTGTCTTCCTTGCTTGTCGACTTGTTCAATTAACGTTGATCTTCAAGCTCGGCGCCCTGATTTCGGATCGAACGCTGGATTCGAAGACCGTTGACGAAGAACGCCTTGAATTTGGGGATGAACTCCTTGAATTTGATGAAGAACGCCTTGAATGTTCTTGAATGCCTTGAGAGGATTTGTGTCTTCCTTGCTTGTCGACTTGTTCAATTAACGTTGATCTTCAAGCTCGGCGCCCTGATTTCGGATCGAACGCTGGATTCGAAGACCGTTGACGAAGAACGCCTTGAATTTGGGGATGAACTCCTTGAATTTGATGAAGAACGCCTTGAATGTTCTTGAATGCCTTGAGAGGATTTGTGTCTTCCTTGCTTGTCGACTTGTTCAATTAACGTTGATCTTCAAGCTCGGCGCCCTGATTTCGGATCGAACGCTGGATTCGAAGACCGTTGACGAAGAACGCCTTGAATTTGGGGATGAACTCCTTGAATTTGATGAAAAACGCATTGAATGTTCTTGAATGCCTTGAGAGGATTTGTGTCTTCCTTGCTTGTCGACGTCCTCTTTCTTCTTGACTTGTTTTTTCTTTGTTGTGGGGTTTTGACCCTTATTTATAGATAACGTAGCCACCTAACCTGTTGACGTGGAGTGCTCTCATTGGCGGGGGTTGTTGGCCCCTCACTGGATCGCGCCACTTGTCGTCTTCCAGTTGGCCTTTTTGATCATTTATTGTCTCCTTACCAGATTGTGCCATTTGTTGCCGTTTGGTTTGAATAATTTTGTTTGATTAAATATTTATTAAGAAAAGTGTATTTGTTTTAAAATTTTGAAATAAAATTATTTAATTCATGTTTTAATTTTTTTATTTAATTCTATGTGATATTTATTTATTTGTTTATTCATTTTATGTGTCTACACATGATTGCAAAACAAGGTGGAATTCTACTTTTAAGATACTAAGTTGTGCTTGAAGTTTCGAGAGGTTTTTGAACGGTATGCAGATATAGAGTTTAGTTATAACTTATGTCCATCTCGTGATGATTGGAGAAAAGTGGAAAAAGTATTTGTTATTTTGAAAAATTTTTATACAGCTACGCATGTCATTTCAGGAAGTGAATACCTAACAATTAATTTATTCCTTCCAAAGGTTTTTAAGGTGAGAATGACTTTGGAGACTCGAAGAAATGATGAAGATGAGTTCATTCAAAGAATGGTGGCCAAAATGATCATGAAATTTGATAAATATTAGAAGGAATGCAATTTGTTAATGCGTGTTGCTGCCATTTTGAATCCAAGACAGAAGATGAAAGGAATGGAATTTTCATTTAAGAAGATATACTCTTCACTTGAGGCATAGGAGCACTTAATCAAAGTAAAAAAAAAAGCCATTTTTAACTTATTTGAAAAATATATGGATATGAATTCTGCTTCTAAAGGAGTAAGCTCAATTTCATCTTCTAGCTACAATGTTCTAATTAGAGAACCATCATTATATTGGGATTTACTTGATAAGCAAGAGCTTTCTGATGCCTCTGGTCAACCCCAGAGATCTGAATTGACTGATTATCTTAATCAATCTCAACTTAGACCTACATCTGATCCAAAAAATTTCGATTGACTAGAGTGGTGGAAGATGAATGAGGCATCTTTCCCGGTGTTGTCTCGAATGGCTGCTGATAGATTAGCCATTCATATTACTACAGTAGGATCTGAGGCAACCTTTAGTGCTGGAACCTGGGTGATTGATTCTTACCGAGCTTCATTAGTGCCTGAAATTGTTTAGATGATATTGTGTGCGGGTGATTGGTGCAGGCATTTTTGTGGAGTGAAAAAGACAATGAAAGTAAGTTTTAAATTTCTTACATCTCAGTATAAGTATTATTTAGAAAGTGGTACTATATTTACTACTTTAATTTAATTATTATTTATAAAGTTGTTTGTTTATTTATGTAGATTAAGAAAACTCCCATAGAGTTCGAGCTTCCAACACCAAACTCAACTTCATGAAGAACTAAATATGTGAGTATTTCAATTGATAAACTATTTTTTCATTTTTGTTTTATTGTGTTATTGAATTAATAACATAAACATTTACATTTTTTCTAGGTGTTGGGGTTGCTACATGTGTTAGATGACAAAGTTTGTCATTTAGTTTAGTTTGTTTAGACAATGAGACTATGTTTTTATTGAAATGAGCTTACTAAATTAAGATGATATTTTGAGTTGATGAAAATGAGCACTTAATTTTTCTTCTAATATTTTGTTGTGGTGTAATCTTGGCTGTTGAAAACAAGCTCCTATTGCCCATATTGTAGTGTTGTTTTAATTAATTGTTATAATATTGTTTTGCTTAATTTTTGCAGTAATTCAAATCGAGGATTGTGATGAGAATGGTTTGTTATGGGCTTGCAACTACAGTACATTGTTGCTTTGGTTAATTACTGTAGTGTTGTCTTGTTTAATTGTTGCAGTAATTCAAGTGGAAGATTGAAATGGTGATAGATTGTTGCAGGATTGCAGCTATAATATAGTAGAATTTTGCTATATATTGAAGTTTATTTCATGGATGTTGTTGGTTGGTTATAATCGTAGAGAGTGTTAAGTCTCTAGGCTTGGTTTGAGAAGAATTTTGTTGAAACCTTTATGTAATTGTGATATTACTGTCAAGTTCCATATAGTTTTTTCTTTTGATTAAGAATGTAAAATCTGAATTTGGGATGTTTGTGATAGGGAAGTGGCCTTTCCAATTAAACATGCATTTGTCAAGCCATGACTAGAAAATTGTATTTTAGATATATTAATTCTAAACTAATTTGAATTGGATGGTTTAACTTCATATATCAATTAAAGTTAGTAGTTTGTTCTAATTTAATGGTTTAGCTTCAGATATCAATTAAAGTTAGTAGTTTGTTCTAATTTATTCTATTTGATTGTATTTTTCTGATTTGCAGGCAATCTTCCACTATACAATACTACTAAACCAACAATGCAGATAAATTGTCAATATTAGATTTTAACACAAATGTAAGGAGTAACTGGCAACAATTTCAAAGGATTTCATTTATAAAAAGGAAAATTATATGGATAAATATAATAGAATTATGAATTATCCAATCAGAAAGTTCGGAGGAAATAATGACACCTGAATAGTGCTAAATTCATCAACACATCAACATCAACAAGTCCACTTAACATATTCATAAGTTCACAATGCTAATAAATGTTTAAGTCCACAATATCTGATTCCAAGAGTATGTCATTTGAGCATGGGAAATTACAGTTTTTCAAGTACAAGCTACTCACTGTAAGCTGCATCAATTATCCATCATATTCGCCTCGAGAGAACTTAGTTTTTGGATAAAAAACTGCCACAACTTCATTTCTTCCAAATTTCCTACCATTCAGTCCTTGACGAGCTTCTGTAGCACCTGAGTTCTGATATAATATCACCACTAGGAAGTGACTGAGGAACGATCACATTCACTGAATTCGCTGCAAAAATAATGTCACATGTTGAGTCGCTGAGATCCATTTTTTTACCAAAAACGGGGAAGTATGAGTTGTGATATAAAATAAGTGATTACTAGCGATTATCTTAATTCAAATAAAATGAATTTAATTGTAAAATTGATATTGATTACCCCATTAATTAATATAACATTCAAATACCCACTTCCAAATTAAAAGAAATTTTTACACACACACACACATAGAGTTCAGTAGGCTCGAGCTCGGGCTCGATAAGATTGAGCTCGGGCTCGATAGGATCAGACTCAAGCTCGGGCTTGATGGCTCGAATTTCGTACTCATACCGAGTCTAGAGAGCTCGAGCTTGCTCGAGCTTGAGATCGAGAACTCGAGTCGAGCTCGTCAAAAATTAACTCGACTCGATTGCAACCCTAGTTGTAATTCTATCAATCACGTACGTAGGGACGACCCTCCAAAGGGAGCGAATGATGGCAATTTAAAAGAGCGAGGTCTGATACATAAAATATAACATAAAAGATAAAAATGTATAAATCAGCATTTTAGTCATATCTATTAATTTTAGCTTTAAATTTAAAAGCTAAATTAATTACATAAAATTTATTCAAATTAATCCATCAATTGAAACAATATTTCTCCAAAGATATAGATAAATTGAGTAAAATATATTATAAACAACCCATCTTATGAAAAAGATATATTTTTATTCTTGGGTTTTCTCAGAAATTGCACTTTAAATTTGAATTTGAATTTTTTTAATTTTCATTATATTTTCAAGATATTAGAAAACTTTTATTTGTGAGTTTTTTAATACTTGTCATGCTATGTTTATACCACAGGATGGAACGTCAGTAACTAAAAAATTCGAAGGAGAAACTTAATTTTTTTTTAACTTTTTCAATAACTGAGAGGCCATATTTTAGATGTGACATTTACTAACACATATGATTCTAAAGTTTTACCATTTTTACAAAATAATAAACACGTAATATGCAAAAAATTGAGGTCACCTTTTTGCAACTTACGGATTCCAAATTCAAAAAATTGCTTCCTATGGTGAAAGGTGGCAACGTCATCTGTAACCAGTGATGCTTTCTTATTTGAATGAAAATTACCATTTTTATTATGCAGCAAAGAGCTAATTTTAGTTTCATAATGTCAAATTTTAGATGCGACATTTACTAACACATATCTTAGGGGATATTTTTATTATTATTAAATGAATCAATCATGAAATTTTCAGAAAGTTATTTTAATTATAATAACTTAATTAACTTATACCTTTTCTCTGTAACACGAGATTTCATTGAAATGGGTTATGGATGCAATATAAAAGAAAAAGAAATCATTATCTGGTGCCACAACCCTTACTGCAAAATATAATCAATCTATTTCAAGGACTACGAGAAATCACGTACCTTGCAATTGATATGAATCTCGGGGATATGTGATATTTTATGCCAGTCCTCACCCCTTGGTTTCTTGCATCTCTCCTTCAATTGCGGGCATTGGTTTATTCCCAGGCAACGCAGTGAATTGAGGCCATCAGGCAAGGAGTTCAAGTTGCTGCAATTTTGTATAAATAAGTCAGTCAGAGAGTGGAGGCTCCCCAGCCAGTCCGGCAAAGTGCATAATCCATCACAGCCGTCTATTCTCAAGTTTTTGAGAGAAGTAAGTTGTTGCATGCTTTCCGGTAAATTTTGGAGCTCTGGGAGCTCAGTGATATGCAACACTTCCAGGGTTGTTGCTCCTTCCAGTGGTCCCGACAGAGGCCTCAGGTTCTTACACTCGCCCAAAACTAAAGTATGAAGAGAAGGCAAGTTTTCCAATATATTTGCTGGAAATGATGTAAGACCATCACAGTCAGTTATCAATAAGAGTACCAGAGACCTGAGGTGTCTGAATCTCTCGGCAACAAATTCAAGATTACCGCACCTAATCAACCGGAAATCTTTCAGAGAGGATAGAGAGGATGGATTATCCAGCAAATTTGACACTCTCCTGATAGGCAATTCACTTAATGTCAGAGATTCAAGGCCGGTTGGGAGGATTGGCAATTTAGTCAACTTGGGACAGCCTGATATCTCTAGATGAGTCAAGCGAGGAAAACTTTCTGCTGAATCTGGTAAGCTCCAATCCTCAAGGTTGGGCATAACTGAGATAGTAAGAGTCATCAACTTGGGAAATGAATCTTCTCTATCTCCATGCCATTCAGCACCCAAACGCTTCACTGAATGCAACCCCTCCAATCTTACTTCTGCAAGACAGGGCAAGTTCCCCATGGGTGGAAGGTGTTCGATTTTTACACAATCCTTCAGAGCGATTATGTTCAGGTTTTTAAAATCTAACGTTGTCACCCAATTCGGAAATCCGGATCCTGGATACCCGCAGATCCTGATATATTCAAGATTCTGATGAGGCTGGAGACCCTGTAGAACCTCTTCATAATGGTCTGCAGAGTCATTTGTGATGTCTGTGGGCCAAATCAATTCCAAGCAAGTCAGATCCCTTTTTGTAATCAAGTTGGCGCTCCTAGCATCTTCCAAATTTCTCACATTCTCAAGACCACGTAGTGTCAATTTCCCTCCAAGGTTCAACTCCTTCAGCTGCCCTATTTGCTGAGACGCCTCTTCCCCCACGATGAAGATGCTTAGTTCGCGTAGACGAGTCAAATCTCCCAGTCCAGGTGGTGTACAACAAAGTCTCCAAGTATGTTCAATTTCCAGAAACCATAGATTTTTCATCACTCTCAAATCTTTGGGCAGCTCAACAAGACTATCAGAACTCATAAGCTTCAATGTTTGAAGGTTACAGAGATGGGTCACGGATTCGGGTAAACTTCTCATACATGCACAACTCATCAGAAGATACCTAAGATGCTTTAATTTCCAAACAAAATTTGGAAAATTTGGAAGTCTATGTGTGAGAAGGCTTCTCAGATGCAACGCTCTTAGATATTGTTGCTTTGAGAGCAAGGAAGAAAAACCTCTTAGATATTGTTGCTTTGAGAGCAAGGAACCAGATTCTCCAATATACCAGTGAGATTCATATGGCACTATAAGCGAGCGCAAAGAGCCATCAATTGGAAACTTGATCTCACTCTTGTTAAGCACAACAGCTTCAAGTGAGCAATACCCGTGCATAGGGATTTTCAGCTCCCCGCCACGCTCCTCGAATCGGGTTTCGTGCCCCATAACAGATATAGCTAAATCGTGCATCAAATCATGCATTTTACATCTCCTCTTAATCGTGTATCTACCAAGAGTATCGCTGCATACATATTTCGTCACATCTTGGAAGAAAGATCTCCAAACTAATTCTTTGAAGATCAAATGACCGGCGAGAGGCAAGTCTGTTTGGTCATCAGTGAGAACAACAAAACCATTTGCCATCCATAACTGGATGAGCTGATCCACATCCATCTCATAATCCTTGGGAAATAAGCTGCAATAGGCAAAGCATTGCCTCATCTGCACTGGTAAATTGTCGTAACTTAACCTCAAGATGGGTAAAACACCATTTTCATCATCTGATAGATGCCAATTTTCATTTTCCATAACTGATAACCATTCGCGTTCATCACATTTGAATCGCATCAGGCTCCCTAACGCCTTGATTGCCAATGGAACGCCGCCACATTTCTTCACCATCACCTTACCAATTGGAGCTAACTTTTCCTCCACTTCTCTACTTGAGAATGCTCTTTGCTTGAACAAGGACCATGAATCTTCTTCTGTCAAACATCCAATTTGGTGTACATTAATAGTTGCCATCATAAAAGCAACTCTCTCTATTCGGGTCGTTACCACTAGCACGCTGCCTCTTGAATTGCATTTTAATACTTCTTTCAGCCTGTCCCACAGTCTATGATTCTCATTCCAGACATCGTCTAAAACCAACAGAAATCTTCTTCCCTTCAACTTTTCACGAAGATGGTGCTGCAGGGGATCCAACCCAGAAATTTTGCGATCACATCCACCAATACAGTCTATAATTGCTCTCAATAATCTCTCTATGCCAAAATCATCAGACACACACACCCATATTCTCAATTCAAAACGCCTCTCCGTCCTTCCATCATTATAGACCATTTGTGCGAGGGTGGTCTTCCCAAGTCCCCCCATTCCCGATATTGCATAGACAGAAAGATCATCTTCATCTCTACTATTATCAAGCAGCTCCTTTATTATCCTTTCCTTCTCCACTGTCCTTCCATAAATTTCCGTTTCATCCACCAGTAGTGAACTAGTCAGCCTATCCTCCGTTGTTACTCCAAATCGGTTTTCTAAAGCACCCTCTCCAAGACGGAACTTATGTCTCTCCTCTGCTATGGCATCTATTTTTTTCCTTATGTTTTTCACTCTATGGGCCATTTTGAATCGGAACGTCAATGGAGTTTTGAAGCCAAGAATCGACTTACCTCTTTCAGACTCCACCCTTCGTCTAAGGCCCTCAGTTGCTATCTCATCCAGTATATTTTCAGCTTCATAAGCGGCATCTTTCAGCTTTCTGAGCCAATTCTGTAACGGCTGGCTCTTCCGTTGCTTGATCTCAGCATCTTGGAGAACAAGTTGGAGTGTAGTAAACGTGCTTTTAAGCTTGTCGAGATCATCCTTGAAGCCCCAAAGGAGGCCAAACTCTTGTAGTAAAGCAGAGTTCAAAGTTCCAAGAATCGTTGTCGCAAGAGCAGAGACGAGTAGATCTGCCATACTTTGGGACTCGTAGGCACAGATTATTCAGGCTTGGAAGAATTTGTGAAGAAAGTTGTGTGAGAGGAAAGGCAACGAATTGCAAGACCAAGATGACAAATGACTGTCGATGCAAAACCAAGTCAATGGCCAAAGTCTTTCTTTTTTTTTTTTTTTTTATGGGATGATTTTTCTGCAAAAGGCCTACCTTGCAGAAAAATTAAGCAAAGGCGATGGAGACTGGATAACAAAAAGAAAATTGTGTGGACATGGAAACTTCATACTCATTATCATCGCTCATTTCAATGCTGGCCCAAAATTTCCATAACCACTTTCGCTGACAGAGATCTCATGTGGAATGAGAAGAAGATTAACTTGACTACGGAGGAATGGATATGAAATAAAGGACAAAATGCATAAATGTAACTTAGCCAATTATGACAAGACCGATAACAATAGTTAAAAATGATTTCGGCAAACTTCAAATTTAGAAGCGTAACAGATTAGCAAATAATAAAAAGGCCAGCTTAACAATTTTAAATATTCTTACTTCTAATAAGAGATACATGAGTCATGTAAAAAACATGTAATTTGTTATAGAATATTCTAATAATAATAGTATGAACTTGCTTTTAATGCTTGTAATTTTATAAATTCAAAATATGTTTTATTGATAAAATTTTATTTATCATATAATTTTTTAATGCTAGTATACATATTAAATTATAAACGAATTTAACTGCACAATGTATGGATAATAAATTACCCTTAATTCTTTATATACTCTCTTTTCAATTCATTATTTTGAAGTTTTCTTTCTTTTTTCCTTTTCTTTATATTATTTTGTTGAAATTAATTAAAACAAAGCATCAGCTATAAATATTATATGGATGTAAAATAGATTTTCCGTTATTATTTCTGCTTTTTTAATATCTCTGTTTTGAACTCAAAATCATTTTATTCATCAATAAATTTAGAATTATTGCTTTAGTCGGGCTAATTTTAATTTTTTTTATGTCGCTTTACAAAATTTCCTTTTATTGAGGGAGATATTACTATTTAGCTTATGATTTATTATAATGTAAATATAAAATAAGTAATCAAATAAATATACCATAAAAAAATTAATAATTAACTTGAATTCAAAAGAATATACTCATTTTTCATTGAAAATAGATATATAATCAAATGAAGTTCATCAAATATATTTTAATTCGATAAATCGAAAAAACTTCAGCATCAAATTTGACATTGTAGAGATTTATATATCACATTGTATTGATGAAAAAAATTCATGCATTAATTTCAAATAATTGCATAATTATTTGCTACATTCTATTATAAATTTATTTTATTTAGTATAAAGCTATTAAATTTATCTTTTTTTATCCTTTACTTTTTCACAAATTCAATTTTTCAGTCAAAAGTACAATAATATAAGGCATTTAGTAAGAAAATTTTGTAAATACATAACTATGTGATACATAACACAAGACATTTAGTAAGAAAATTTTGTAAATATAAGACATTATACATTCTGATAAAGGGGTTAGATGCATAATCAGCGTTGTGTCTTTCGCCATTTGAAAGCTATTGCTTTAGCCATTGCTACGTCTTGATTTGTTAGAATGGTTTTTGGCTTTCTATTTGCCATGGTACTAGTAAACTCATCAAACAACCATTCGAAAATTTTGAATGTCTCATCATACAAACGTGTATCACCAAAAATAATAGTTTGTTTGTGAAGGTTCACTCCAACAAATAGTGCGGGAGGATCACCTTCGCAATTTTCTTTGTAGGTTGTATCAAAACAAACTACATCTTTGAAATCGGCACAATCAACTTTCATCCTTGCATAAGCTAAAAATGTATTAGTTATCAAATTGTCTTTATCAACTTTAATAGAATAGAAAACAAAAAAGTTTGCATCTTCGAATTGTGTTCCCTATACATATTCAAGCACTCCTTCGGTATCTCTTATTTTCATATATCTTGTTCTCTTTGAACGTAAATAATTCCTATAATCTTGAGGAAGATGCCCAAGTTATCTTGACTGGCAACTTATTTTTACCATAAGTTCATGAGATGCTTTTGGTGTAATACCAACACTGTCTGCCCTGTCAATTTCTGTCGGATGGGCTTCATGTATTTTCGTGTGTACTCTGAACTGATGTGTTTTATGGGAACTTGAAAGGTAATGGTAATGCCCTAATACAAACTCAACAACTTGATTTCTTTTACTTCTACTACAACTAATTTTCATTTTTGTTAAACAACTAAATCTTATTTTAGGGCAACAGGCTTTCACATTGACATCACCTTAATCAAGCTCTCTTTTCCTTTAAGCACAACAACAAAATATTTTATCCATTACTCTACTATTTTTGTCTTTGTGAAATTTGCTTTTTCTAGTGCCAAACCCTACCTTCTTAGCATGTGTCAAGTGAAACTGACTAGCTGCTTCTTCAATGTCAAATTCCATTCTAACTTCAAGAATTTTTTTTTTTTCAGATATACACGACTGAATTAAATCAATACAAGTTTCTATATTTGAACCTGATGTGCCGACATGCTCACTTTCTTTATCTTCATTGATTATATGAGAACTACAATGTTCAAAGTCATTAGCAAATTCCAATCGACGACAGGGAGACAAATTACACTTAAGGGAAACATCTTACTCCATGATCTGTAATGTTTAAAAATTTTGATCATTAATTTAGTTATTTCGTATCAATTATATTTTTTTTGTTGCAAAATTACTTATTACAAGAGTTTTACACAGAAAAAAAAAAACTATTAAATTGTTGCTCAAAATTGAGATTTCATATTCCAAGCATATAAATTGTAACCCTTAACATCGATTCGCACACTAGCAATCACTTTCATTCTTGTAGATAAACTTATAATATTTTTTGAAACTATATATTTTTTTCCAAAAAGCTATATTCCTGTTATATTCTTATGCATATTGACTACTCCATGAACTATAGAATTAAATTAATGAGAAACAAAGAGAAAAAAAAATAGAATAAAATTTGATTAAAAAGATAATTAAAGCACAAACTTCCAACTACATTTTAAGAGTAAACAATCAACTTGATTCATTTAAATGATATGAACAAAACAATTTACAAATTAAATTCTTGAAATCGACTTTAAATTTCAATCGCTAACCTAAGAAAATAGACTAACAAATTTCTCAAATATATTGAAAAGCCCATATTGAATTCATAAATGACAATTGAAGTCAAAAATGTCAAATGAAGCAAAATAGCTTTCCTCATTCGCACAACGTTCACACACACATACACACACATTTTCTATGACTGAGAAAAGTATTGTAGCACCTAACTAGCATGAACTAGAACCCCTTGAGCTTTTTCTTGAGGTTCCAATAATTCTAAAATTTGAGGTGGCAACAAGCTCATAATTTCTAACATTATTCTCAGTCCTTGAATAGAAAATTTTGAATACATCTTGCAATTCTGGTATCAAAGTGCGAAGTTGCAAATGATAATCAAAACCACAATCATGGCCATATCCTTTCCTAATGCAATTTAAACAAGAATGATTAAGTAACTTGGCAATTTCATTCTTAAATCCCATACACAACTTGCTACACAAACAAAAATACGTAGAAAATTAAACCCTCAATAACATCACATACACAACATATATTTAGTCAAACTCACAAATTTAGCCATATGACAAATTGACATTTCATCATAAGACTAATTTTTCTATTAAAAATTCCTTTCCAATCATACACTACTTTGGTCAATGATTTCTATCTCATAGAGCGTTAACTGCATAGGATAAAGGCTTTACTCATTTGTAAAGAAATCAATCCCTTATTGAATGCACACATGCCTCCATAAAAATATTTTTTATAAATTTATTCTCTAAAGCGCATAGAAAATTTATTTTCTACCTTGTAAATGTTAAGGTAAAAATATAAATTTAAAATTTTTGAATTTTCTAAAAAATTAAAGACACTACAAAAATCTGTTCGACTGAAATAGCCATTTAGGATGGCTTTGGAATGGCAAGCGGGCAAAATTGTCCCAAAACTATGACAAATTTTATTTTTTTATTAATTTTCAAAAAAAACATCCTAGAATCATTCCAAAATTTGGAATGGTTGACGATTCATCCCACAACCATTCTAGACTAAGACGGTATTCAGAAATCGTGCTAAATTCTGGGACGACTGTTCTTATCATTCTAGATTTGGCACGATATTGGATGGATCATTGGTTATTGTGTAGCAACCAACCCAAATCAAATTTGTAAAAATAGTGAAGGACAATTTGTAATAAATTTTTCCTCATCTTTAAGAAGGTTTTCTTCAATTCTGTTCTAAAACGATGCCCAAGCCCTTGAACAGAGCTGATTGGTGCAAAAATCAAATATTAAAATCTGTGTTAGTGCTGTCCCAAATTTGGGATGGTTCTTTAGCTACCCATTCTAATGTCGTCCCAAAATGTTGGAAGAAAATTATTTAAAAGAAACTGTGCTAGAGCTAGGGCTGATTTGGGACGGCTTATTGTAGGTCACCTTATATTTGTGACATCTAGCAACCGTGCAAAATTTGGATTGATTTGTATCACCTAAAAGCTGTCCCAAATCATGAAATATAACTAAACAATTCTTAACTTTGTGGAACTTCAAATTTTTATTTCTTACCTAAATCTAAGTTTGGTAGAGTGGGCAAAAGACCAGTGAGATGATGTGGTTTTCAATATGATGACTTATTTTGTATGGTTTCATTTTATGCATATTTCATATATATTATATATAGTAGGTCAATCATGGCTGTATATTTTGTGCATTAATCTTTATCTTGTTTTTGTTGTTTTTATCTTGAGTACAAATGTGATTGACAATAATTGTTCTTTAATTTGAAAAATATGAATGTGATTGTTGGAACATGCCACCAATGGAATGAAGTGATTTATGGTTTTTCTGTACTCTTTGAATTTATATATATGCTTGTAGGGGAAAATCTCAATGGAATTATTTTACATGCTTTTTCATAACATTAAAAATTTAGGTGTTTGATTGAAAGGGAAAGTGAAGTAAATTGTATAGTCAACTAATAAGATGATATGCTTCATTACATCGTGAATATATAATAAAAACTTTCCAAATCATAAGAATTTAACACTAGAATTCAAAAATGGGGTTTACAAATTTGTGGATTGGATGGTAATCCAATATGAGTTCAAGGATGGAAATAAAATTAGATGGTTATGCTCTCGGTGTAAAAACACCGAATTTTTAGAGCTTGAGGAAGTTAACGTCTATCTATTCAAAAAGGGTTTTGTCTAGAATTATTATAACTAAATTAGCCATGGGAAAGCCCAAAATTACGAGAACACAAGATGCAAAGTGAGTATTGTACCAACCCCTTCAATATCCAAATCTATAGCAATGGTGCGCAACTTAAGTTGGAAGCATCGTATAATATATAATACATAAGAATTGGGAAAAGCTATGAGAGCAGCCCTTGTTTTGAGGCGATGAGAAACATGGTAAAGTAGACCTTAGCATCACTAAATTAGTTAAGGGATGTTATCACAAGTCTATGAATATGGAGGGACTGGCAGATAAATTTTTTAACGTCTTGCTTCCAACTAACCAACCATTATATAGTAGGTATGAAAATTTCCCACAATTATTTGCTATCGCATAATTGGTGAATATAAAGGCAGATTACAATGTGTCACAAAGTTACTATGACGATGTTTGCAAACTTATTGGTGAGATGCTCCCATCCAGTCATTGAATGCTTCCTAATTTCTAAAGTACTAAAAGGCTAATACAAGACTTAAGTCTTCCTATTGTGAAAAGTGATTATTGTAAGTCAAGGTGCATGTTGTATTGGAAAGATGATAAAGAATCAAAATAGTGCAAATTTTGTGGAGAGCCAAGGTATGAAGCAAAGAGGAAGACTTCAACATAAGGGGAGCAAGTACTACGGGCTTGTTTGTGCTACTTGCCCCTAATTCTGAGGTTACACAGATTTTATGCATCAACTATGATTGCTAAACATATGGCATGACACGCAAGTTACAGGGATGTTAAGGTGTGGAAGCACTTCGATAGAGCATATCCTAACTTCGTGGTTGATGGATTTCTCCCCTATAGGTCATATAGGAAGACATATGTTGGGTTCTTTTGTGAACGCCGTATAACCTAGATTCAAGTATATGCATGAAGTATTCACACATGTTTCTGACATTGGTTATTCCGAGCTCAATAAATTCAAAGAGGGTTCTTAATGTTTACATCCAACCACTCGTTGAGGAGTGGGTACAGGTGTGGACAGTCAAGCAGTAACATACGATGCTCGCCAACAAAATTATTTCAATATGCAAACTGCATTCTCCAAACAACCAATGACTTACCAATGTATTCAATGTTGTTTGGGTGGAGTGCATGTAAAGTGATGGGGTGTTCAGTCTACCTAGATTTCAGTCTAACATTTTACTTGTGTAATGGTAGAAAAGCTTGTTATGTCTATTTTCATCAGCAATTCCAACAATCTAATCATCCATATTGGAGGAATAGGAAAAATTTTATCAAATAGTTAGTTGAGAAGAATGTTATACCTCTTAGAGAGACCGGTGGCCCAATTTGGGAGTGTGTTTAAGACATACCATGGGTTGTTTGGCAACCTGCATGGTAAGACATTTAGGTTTGGGATTGATCATTAGTGGACAAAAAGAAGTACATTCTAAGATCTCCTGTACTGAAGGACAAACTTGATTCGACACTACTTGAATATCATACACATAGAAAAAATATAATTGATAACATTATCAACACAATTATGAATGAGAAAGGGAGATCTAAAGACAATATTAATACACAGAAGAATGTGGACATCACGTGTGATCGTCCTAAAATGTACCATTTCAGAATTAACCTTTTATGGTTAGTATTAGTTGGTCTAACTGAATTTAATACCATTTCAAACTTTTAGACATTGTTATGATTGAAAATATTGCTTCTTAGAAGCATTAGGTTATTATGCATGTTGTGAGTCACAATTTTGAGCATTTTAATAAACACATGTCATTGTTAGATTTAGAATGCATATTGTTCAAGTTTTATCCTTGCATATTAGACTTACTAAACTATTTTTTTTTTCATCTGTTTAGTGTTTTTAAGGATGAGCAAGGAGCATTCTCTAGGGGACAATCTCAAGGGGTCTTTCATGTGACACAGACTCTACACGAGACAACACCCCTAACTTCATGTTGGACATAAATTAGGACGATGATGAGACTCAATCCCCCACCTATACACAATACGATCACCCAGTGACAACAGCACAGCAATCCAACCAAAATCCCACTTCATCGGCAAATAGGGAAGCATCGAGTGTAGCAACTGCTTCAGAATTTAATATCGGTGAACAAAGGCAACATAGCATGTGGGGGGGTGGGGGGGGGGGCAAACAACTAACGCCACAAACATTTTAGTGAGTTTACATGAATTTTACTACTAAACAAATTGCATACATGTCTGTTCGTGTTTGTTCAATTTAAACACATGTATTTCAGTGCTTGGAAAAAAGTGACGAATTGCATAAAGGGAATCATAACTAGATATTATAATGGCTCATGGATTTGTTTCAGTGAATTGCTAATAAGCGTGAAGTAGGATTGTTTTCAACATTTCAAGGTATGTTATTTCATCATCGTACGAGTCCATATAGGCAAGCATAGTTTGCATATAATCTTACCCTAACGTCCTGCCATTATTTCATGTTTCGATAGAACGAATACACATGGAACGCGGTAGAAAATACATGGATGCAATGAGCTTTTAAGAAAAATGCTACCTAACTAATTAGAAAACATTTTGTTAAGTGAGGGCCACGAATACAAAGCTTGATTGGATCGTCCAAGATAAGTGGGATCAAATGTTGCCCAAGTGGGTTAAGGATCCATATTGAGCGATGTGTAAGAAAATTTGGGCCAACCAACCCTCTGGAAATGCCTTTTCATCCCCCATTTATTGTGGAGGTTCAATTTCGATCATCGCACATGGTGAGTATGAACTTTGTATATATTTTATTATATGTTCAAGTTCTATCCCTATTTGTATAAATTTGTTCTCTTAAAATTGTGCATTAATTATTTTGTACGACTTGTGAATGTTCTCGAATGTTGCATGAGTCGACTATGGGACAGTCATCAATCGCCCTTCAACTTTACTCTAGAGTATGGAATAATGCTATTGGAGAATAGGTAGGCCCTCATGCGCAGTCGCAGACGATAAGGACCATAAACTTAATTGTTTATATATCCAAACGTAGGATACCATGTGGTTGTATGTAATCATATTATTTTGTCACAAATTTGCAAGAAATGACGGAAAATGCAAAAAGAATATAATGCTGAGGACCCCAAGGGCCTTGGGTTAGAGGGAGTGACTGTATCTGGCTCTGCCAGTAGTAGTGTGATGGTTGTCAATGCACTTGGTGGCTTCAGAAAGAGTTGAATGCTTAGGATGGGATTAGAAACTATGTCATTGAAGCAATTATCTTGAGGATCTAGCAGTTTAATTTCCCCACCCAACCCTAAGCTTAGAGCAATGCAAGAGAGATTGGAGCGTACATAATAGGAACTGGCACAAACACAGTCGAAGTTAACAAATTTATGCAACTTGCTACCAGCAAGTTACGCATTGACTCGTTAGATGAGGATGAAGGTGAGGATGATGATGAGGATATTGATAGGTTTGATGCATATAGGTAGATTTATGTCTTTGATACCCACCCCTCACTGTTGTCCCATGTTCGTGTTATATTTTGAAAATGTGTTCGTATTTTGAAATAGGAATTTCTATGTCAAATTTCTGATTATGAAGTGTGTATTTGATTTCTTATATATACACACACATTCATGTTAATATGTTAAAAAATTCATACCAAAATTGTGTTAAATTAGTGCCAAATTACTTGCAAAACAAGATAATATTGTTCTAGAGTCGTTCCAAAAGTATGACAAAAAGACAGCCCCAAAGCCAAGACAAACATGCTATCCCAAATTCATGCCAAAAAAGCCATCCCAAATTCATGTCAAAAAAGCTATCCTAAAGTCGTCCTAAAAATGTTGACCCAAAGCCATGACAAAAATCCCATCCTAAAGGCATGATAAAAAAAGCCGCGCCAAAGTCATTATAGAAAAATTGTATCAAAACCGTGCCAAAATATCTTTTCCAAAGCCGAGCCAAAAAAGCTGTCACAGAGCTATGGCTATTTAAGCCGTCGTGGTGCTTCTGTCCTTCCTATTCTAAAAGTTTTGTGAAGGAGTTATTTGGAACAATTATAAAGCCAATTGAAATACCCATCTCAAGTCTAGTTGGAACAGCCTTTCATCAAAAAGCCATCCCAGATGGCTGTCCCAGTTTGGCAACTTTTTTGTAGTGAGACAAAAGCTTTTATGAAAGATTAATTCATAATATCTTTAAAGGAAGATATTATAAAATACTTTTGAAAAATAATTGAAATATTATAAAATAATTTTGAAAAATAATTGAAATATTTGAAGCCTTAAGTTTCATAAATAATATTAAAATAAATATTTTTATTTCTAAAATATAAACTAAAAATAAAAAATACCTAAATATTTGCACTAAATATATGAAAAATTAAAATCAAAATGATATTGTTCTAATAAGTAGAAAATAGAACAAATTAAAAATATAATAAATTATATTCTAATACATAACTTAAAAATAAATGTTTTTTAAAACTTATTCTAAAAGAGCATATAAAATTTATTTTCTATCACATAAATTTCAAATTTCCAATATAAAATTTCCTAAAAATGAAAAATAAAGATTTATATTTTCTAAAAATTATAAAATTCTAAATTGTTATTTATTCCAAAATATATTATCAGAAAAATAAAAATGTATATATTAGGCATTTTATGTTATAAAAAATTTAAATTTAATAGAATTAAAAAATAATTCAGAATATCTTCCAATAAGGATATTATAATATACTTTTGAAATAAATAAAATATTTTAAAATAAGATTTATAGTATAGATAAAATAAATATTTATATTTTTAACATATAAGTAAAGTATAAAAGGTATAACTGAATATTTTCTCAAAAAATATAAGAAACTTGATAATAAGAAATACAAATTTGGAAATTTAAATTTAAATAAATTTTTTTTTTTCAAAATTTTTAAAATATAAAATCTAAATTTTTTATGCTACGTTCTTTTTAGAAAATATAAAATGCTCTATATTGTTTATAATAATTTACTTTTTAAATAAATTTAGTCATTTTGTTTTTCATTTTAGAAGGAGGATTTATAAAATATTATAAATTATAAAATTTTATTTTATATTTTTATATTATTACAAAATGTAAATGTCATATTTACATAAAAATGAATGGTGTCTTTGAGGATGCCATCCATTAAGGCTTTTCCTTTTCTCACTTAGGGATAAAGAGAGAGAGTGGTTGTATTCTTTGCAGCAGAGTAGCATTAATTATTGGGAAGAACTAGCTCAAAAATTTTTAAATAAATTCTTTCCTCCTTCGAAGACCTCTCAGCTCCTAGTGAAATCGCATAGTTTCTCTAGTTCGATTATGAGCCTTTATACGAGGCATGAAAATAGTTCAAGGACCTGCTCTGTCGATTTCCTCAACATGGCTACCAAGATTGTTTTCAAATTCAGCTATTTTATAATGGGCTTCGGGGCAAACTAAGACAATTGTGGATACTCCTACTAGTGGTAGTATATTAAGAATGACAGCAGATAAGGCTTATCACCTACTAGAGGAAATGTTAGCCAACAACTATCATTATGCAAATAAAGAGAACCAAACAAGGAAGGTTGCAACAAGCATGTTTGAAGTCGATCAATTAACTACCTTGAGTGCTCAAGCGTCTATCCTAAGCAACCAGATCACTCAACCCTCCACTGAGGATTCTTCCAAAAGATCTATTGAAACCATGGTAAGCACTTCTGCTGCAAATGGTGTAGAGGATGTTGAATAAGCACATTACATAAATAACCGTGCTTTTGCTCCACATAACAACTTTGAAAACCAAGGCTAGCCTAGATCGAGAAATCATGAGAACTTTTCATATGCAAATACGACAAATGTTCACAATCCACCACCTCGATACAATTAGCTAGTTCCTAAAAAGAAGCCATTCTTGGAGGATTTGGTGAATTTGTTTGTCATGGAATCCAAAAAGAGGCATGAAAAAAATCTAAATCTACATTGGACAATTTGGAAACCCACATGGACAATCTAGAAGCGTCTATGAAAAATTTGGAAATTCAAGTAGGACAGTTAGCTAATATCTTAATAGAGAAGACCCCTTCATCTATTCCACTAGCTGACATGAACCAAAACCATGAAATCAGTGCCACTTAATAACAACTAGAAGTGGATTGATAATCCAACTTAAGGAAAAAGCTTCTAAGGAAACACAAAAATCCCCTAAACACAAAAAGCCAATAAAAGCCCAATAAGATGATGGAATAGAGAAAGAGGAACCAATACGAAATAGAATAACTTTTATGGGTCCTCCTTCTCCTCGTCCTCCTCCACCTTTTCCTTAGTGCTTTTGTAATTAAAAATTGGACAGTCAATTCTCTAATTTCCTTGAAATCTTCAAGAAGATCCACATAAACGTTCCTTTAGTAGAGGCACTCGAACAAATGCCCAACTAAAGGAAATATATGAAGAAGATCATGTCCAAGAAAAGGAAATGGACTAAAGAGGGGATAGTCAAATTATCTAAAAGATGTAGTGCCATGGTCCTTTCCACAATCCCTCAAAAGATGAAGGATCTCAGTAGCTTCACCATTCCTTATGCAATTGGCAAAATTACTTTTTAGAAGGCATTGTGCAATATGGGGTCTAGTATTAATTTGATTCCTCACTCAATCTTTGAAAACTAGGAATCGAAGAGATCAAGCCCACGAAAATCTCTTTTCAAATAGTTGATCGTTCTATAACCTTCCTAAGGGAGATGTTGGAAGATGTATTAGTGAAAGTTGATAAATTCATTCTTCATGTTGAATTTGTAGACATGAAAGTAGACAAGGATGAAGTTATATGCACATGAACCATAACGGGGTAGCGAGTTTGCATAGATGATCGAAAACTAAATAAAGCCATTCATAAAGACCACTTCCTTTTGCTTTTTGTAAATCAAATGTTTGACAGGATAGAAGTTAACAGTATTACTATTTCCTAGATAGATATTTTAGCTATAACCAAATTCCAATAACACCCGAGGATTTGGAAAAAACCAAACAGCAAGGCAGATCAAGAAAAACATGAGGTATACGATATTGGAATTGATCCAAGTTCCAACATGTGATGGAATACAGATAAGTTAGACCTTTCTAAGAAGGTCTATGTGGAGCAACCGAAAGGTTTCAAAGATCTACATCTTCCAAATCGTGTTACAAGTAGAAAAAGCCGTTATGTGACATGACGTAGACTCCTTCGACTTGATATGACAAATTGTCTGAATATATGATACAACATGGCTATACCCGAAAAAGATCAAAATCAGTTTGAGATAAGCATGATGAGTGAGGTTAAATACTTTTGGGATTGCAAGTGTAATAGTTCAATGATAGGATATTTATATCACAATCTAAGTATTGAAGGAATCTAGTGAAGAAGTTTGGACTGAAGCTTTCGCATTTTAAAATATCTCTTACCACAAATGGCCTAATATTTGCCACAGTATAGGTGTATGTGCTCAATTCTATGTAGCACCTAAGGAATCCCACTTGCCTGTAATAAAGTGGATAATCAATTACATTAGTGGAACAATGGACTACGTTATATTATAACAAATATTATAACATTAAGTTGCTTGGCTACAATGATGCAAACTAAGTAAGCGGTGTAGATGATAGGAACAGCACAACACGGGGTTGCTCCTTCATAGGCAACAACATGGTGTCATGGTACAACAAAATGTAGAACTATATTTCGTTATCAACTGTAAAGGCAGAGTATATTATTGTTGGAAGCTACTATTCATAACTGCTATGGATGAAGTAGATGATGATGGATTGCAGGTTAGAGCAAAGTGTGCTAAAGGTACTATGTGACAACATGAACACTATTAACACCTCCAAAAACTGCCATGCAACACTCAAAGACGAAACACATTAACATCCATTATCAATTTATCTAAGATTTGGTTGAGAAAAATGATATCATGTTAAAGCATGTTACACCAAATTGTCAATTTGCTAACATATTTACAAAGGCTCTTAATGTATCAAGAATTGAGAAGATGCGAGTGCTATATGCGTATGCCTTTCTTAGTAATTCAATATTCCTTGAACAATTTAGAATTTTGTGCATATTTTGTAAATATGTTATTGTTATTATTTTTAGTTTTTTGCTAATTTTAGGCTAGTGGAGATCGCCATTGGATTTCTTGAAGACTATGATGATGATCAAATGCAAATTGGCAGTAAAATAAGATGACATGGCAAGGGCAAGTTTGAATTATAGAGAAAATTTGAAAAATCTATAGTTACCATTATTACCTGACACGTTGTAGCAGACAAAATCACTCTAGAGTCACACTTTTGGATTTAATTAGTGATTTTCAAGATTTGGTGTTAGGACATGATATGACTTTCGTTGTGATAGAGGTGTAACAAATAGTTATATATATATATATAGGTATATTTTGTGATTTTGAAATTCACATTCAAACTCTTTCACTTCCTTAAGTTCTTGAAGCACAACTTGGAGAAAAAGATGCGAAGTTCTTTATTAAGTGACGATGTGTGGGCTGAGGCTATTGATGAGCCCTTGTCACTGAGAACTGCTAAATTGGCCATGGTGATTTACAAACAATCGATTGAAGCTCCATTGTTGGGCATCCTTCTACCAGAAGTTCCTCCTGTCCTGATCATGGTCGAGTGAGAATAGGAAAGAATAAGAGTCGTTGTAGAAGGCCAATAAACTACCCAATAAATCGCTAAAATTGATAATGGAGGATTCGCGGTTCCAACAAACGCTAGTGCAGATGCAGGTGGTGATATGTTGCTGGTTGAGGCGGATGCACCAGAAGTTTACTAAAAAGCACCAGTTCAAGGAGAGACCCCATATGCTCTTCGAAGGAGACATATGAAAAGGCATTTGGTAATAACACCCTTACTATCCCAGTCACTACCATCTAGTCCAGAAAGAAAAAGAACCAAAAGTGATAGGCTAAGGTGGTGGAACGCTAGCCTAACATAGAAGAACACCAACCTAAACTTAAGCTAAACATGATTTCTATAGATCATGAGGCTTCCTTCAAATATTACAATAAATGGGCTGAAAGGATGTGGAACTATGTTGATCGAAAGTCATTGCGATTAATTGGTGATTGAAAGGAAGGTTGATAGATAGATTTTCATAGAAATTACATTTACTACAGTTTTGAACCAATTTAGACTATGAAATATTACAACATCCATTACCAAATATAACCATGACCTTGTGCACGAATTTTACTACAACCTTGATGAGTCCATCTCTGACGATGACCCTCCATTCCACCACCATATTCATATTTGGGAACAAGTTGTGGAATTCTCCCCTAAAAGGATTAATGAGTTTCTTGGTCTTGTAAATCCTAGTTCTCTTGGTGTGTATCCATCTAATTTTTCTTTGAATCTTAACAAAATCATGAGTGTTATAACTGGTGGTCAATTTGTGGAATGGTCAAAGGGAATGGAAGTTTTGTTTGCAAATCTTTCTATGAAATATTTTTTGTTATTTAGGTTAGTTACCTGTAATATCTTGCCATCTATCAAATACTGAATTGTGCCAAGGGATGCTGAAATATTGGTCTATTACTTAGGAAAACATTTGTAAGTAAATATTGTGTGTTTGATTTTTGACAATGTTATATCATATGCTGAAGCAACGACAATGGCTAGGAATTTACCTTACCTTGGGTTGATGACAAGGGTGCCTTGAAGGCAAGGCGTGAAGAATCAACGGAATGAGCTTTCATTTCATTGTCTATCATTGGGGTAAAGGTTGAAGTTGTTTAAGACTATGAATTCTAATGACTTTAAACCAAGCCCTAAATTTTTTACTTTTACCATTGAGCCAACCCCAAAGGCATTTAGTATTGAAGCTACCTTAGTCATCTTGGTAACTCTTTCCCAAGACTTAAACTCATAAATTTTATTACTGTAGGATAAAAAGTTTAAGCTCAATAAACAAATTGCTACTCTTCATTCCTCTCTACCATTTATTTACAACACTCAATCCCATGACTTTGAGGTTGGACTGTCAAACACCAAGATAGGTTTTACTACTCCTGTCCCTTTTTCAGGTAGATTTTATTTGGAGGAGGATGATTGTGCCCCACTAAGTACCCTTTATCATTCTAAGGCCCAAATGGGGGGTCTTTATTCTAGGTGATCTATTATTTGTAGGTGCTA
This sequence comes from Avicennia marina, assembly GCA_019155195.1. Classification (NCBI taxonomy): domain Eukaryota; kingdom Viridiplantae; phylum Streptophyta; class Magnoliopsida; order Lamiales; family Acanthaceae; genus Avicennia; species Avicennia marina. The sequence goes on along the minus strand of CM032777.1, from coordinate 7,359,210 downwards.
GTAGGAGGAGTTTAGGTGATAATGATTTTGAGTCAGAGGCTTTTTAAAGGAGTTTCTGTTGTCTGCTTGCTGATATTGCAGTTGATCTACCTACTACTACTTTTTTGCTTTGTTGTACTAATAGATACTAAAACTCTATGAGCTTAGATATTCTATTGTTTTCTCTTGGTTAGGATTTCTTTCAATTGCTACTAATGTCTATCAGTAGTGATTGATGTAATTAGACTTCTACTTGTTGTAAGCCACGTTATATCATGCTAGTTTATGATGGAATTATTATCTTATTACTTTTATTTTGGATCTCATTTTACTTCTAACATTGGCATTGTGCCCCAAAATAACAAAGGGGGAGAATATTAGTGCCACATGTGCCACTTATGCAAGGTTGGTGAGTTGTCATTATTCTTTGCACAACTTTCCAATGTGCACTAACATAATTAATCAAATTACTTATGGAAATTCTGAATTTTTTTTGTTACTTATTCTAGTGGATAATGCCTAATTGTTTGTCACATTATCTGCCAGATTTATCAAAATCAGTGTGTCAATTTATTCTTTCCAAATGGTGATTACAAATTGTTGTCTTAACTAATTTAATTTGATTTGCACAAATTTTAACAAGTTGGTTTAGATCTAAAAGATAAGGGTGATTCTGAACAATTGATCATATCTTAGCTTTCCAATATCCAAATCAAATCTAGTTACATATAGTATGATCTTCAAAACATTTTCAAATTATTGTGATGAGAAAAGAATGTTGGAGTTGCTGGAAACTCAAGAAGGAAAGAATCCTAAAAATGACTTAAGAGGTAAAGAATCTCGAAAATGATGCAAGTAATGATACAACATGGGAAATATCATTATGGTATGATTGGACAGATGCCTTCAAGGACCAATCGACTGAACTTGAGAGGATTGCATTGAGAGACTTCATTTACTCAAGGAAAAGCTCCATGATTTGCTTAGAAGAACTAATGTTCAACTAAAGTAATTAAAATGAAGGCATCATTGAGAGAAGGAACTCGCTGATCAACATTGGCAATTGGGTTAGGAGAGAGTTATAACAAGGAGTTAGGTTAGAAATACATCAATGAATTAATATCAAAGAGAGTTTGAACATGGAGAGTATACGTGTACTAGTATTGATCAATGAGTGTTTGTGTACTGGTATTGACCAATGAGTGATTTATGATAACCAGTTGTTCTAATAATTATTATATTATTGTTAATAAAACTCTTTGGGTGAGGTCTTGCATCCTTAGGAGAGTTATTTTCAAATTGAATCAATAAATTCTTGATGCTTATTTTATATTTCTACTCTGTGTGTAAGTTTGTGGTATTACGTGATACAACACAACTTGCAACATAACAAACCGAATCAACTAACAATTTCCATAACCTCAATAAACAATATAACAATTTAGTTGTTGATTAAAGAGTACATGTGAAAATCTATGTCAATTATCTATTTGCTTGCACATTAAAATTATAAACGGTAGTTGTTGATGAAATATTTGGCGATGCATCTCTTCAAATGACAAATATTAAAGCTAAATCGGTAATTTAACTCAACAAAATTATCAAGATATGCATATTTAGAAGAGATTTTTGTTCAAATAGTACATTAAGTACAGAAATTAAACAATTGTTGTTCGAAGTTAGGCAAAAATGCATATTTGGTCCTTCTAGATTATGCCATTATAGTTTTGGTCTCATGATATTTTTGATTTTGAATTCAGTTCCAACTATTGTTAGGTTTTTTAATTTCAGTCTTCTTTTTGGCTAATTTTATTCTCGTAATATTGCAACCAATAAAAATTGATAGAAAATTTAGAGAAATCAATGAGAGTCACATGCACCATTTGTTTAAAAATTTTGGGACCATAATGAAAATTTTATATAATTATGGGACAAAAAATGAAAGTATTTATTATCAATAAAATATTTATTTTAATTTTTTATATATTTATATTTTTAAAAAAATTATTTTAAAATTTCTATCTATATTTTGTTTTGTTTAACATTTTTTGTGTACTTTTCTCTTTTAATTGATATTTCTTATATTTTTTTTCAAATTTAAAATAAAATTATCTTTTTTAATATTGCTTTTTATTAACTAAAAGTTAATCTAAAATTTCAAGAATAAAAAAACAAAAAATTATATACGATTTAGTATAAACATGTAAGAAAATAATGATTAAAGGAAGTATGCTTTAAAAGTTCTAATCAATTACTATGTGCATTATCCTAAGTATTAATTATTATGAGTTGCTCTTGTTTGTCTTTGGATAACGAAATCCAAATTAATGTAAGTTGAGGCCGAAGGAAGTTTGATCAAGGTATAAAGTAAGGAGAGAACTTTGCTATAAGAGCATCAACTCGTTGAGGCTAAAAAGAGCTTGGCTTAGGTGGACCATTTTGTAGGGGTACTTCCATATGTCAAGATTATAAAACTTATTATTTTGATGATAGATTAGTTTTTCTGGGGCAGGTGCCACAGACGTGAGTATGATTTGTACAAAACACCATCACTTGTCGTATATTAGCACACTTAATTTTATTTATCTTTGTATTTTCAGCTCCATACAACATATAATTGGCATTAGAGTTATGCATTTAATGGCATGGCTTTTTCAACAAAGATGAGAGCTTAATTATGTTAGTGGTTAGATGTTTAGGAAGGAAGAAACCTCAATCACCTGATTCCCTGTATTGGATAGAATAGATGAGGGCATCCATTAATCTTTTAACAAACTCAAAGTTTCATTTCCGAAGGATGACAACCACCCACTGTGAGGAATATTGAAGGTTAAGAAGTTCCCAAGGTCATGAAGAGTCGGAAAATTGACGATGAAAAGACAACCCTTGAAAACTTGAAAGTTATTAGTGCCATCCCCATAAGAAAGGATGAGGAGCAATTTAAATTCATCTGTACTTTTGAATTAGCTAAGGAGGCATGGAGCATCTTGCAAAACACACATGAAGTAACTAGTACCATCAGCATGTTGTTGCTCCAGATGTTAGGTTCCAAGTTTGATAGCTTGAGGACGACAGATGATGAAAATTATTATCATAAAGAAAGGCCCGAATACAGAAAGGAGGCTGGTTTGGCGTTTTCGTCAATGTACACGTATTGGGTTAACTGGACAATCATAAAGAAGGCTGAAGATATGTATTAGTCATAAGAACAAGACTAGAGAAGGGGAGGGGTGGGAGGGAGAGATGAATGAAGTTGGAAAATCATCGATAGAGTAATAGGGAGAAAATGTGTAGGGATAGAGGAAGGTACAAACAGAGAGTACAAGGGTGGTGATTCGGCGTATGATCGAGAGACAAGAGGGGCTACCAATGGAGATTTACTCTGAAACTTTAATTACAGGGTCTCACCAAGAAGCCCTTTCGCTGATGATATATCTGCATGCCTAATATATCCTGTTTTGTGTCCACACTTCATAGGGATATTTACTTCTTTTTCAAGATCATGGACGGTTTACTACACAAATGATCTTCCAGCGTTCCTTGCAGCAAAAACGGAGAGACTATCAAGGAATCAGGAAGACTTTTGGAAATTGAAGGACCAAATGATACTTAATTTTTATGACATGTTGCACCCACAAATATGAAACTTCTAAAGCGCTCAGAAGCTACGTACATGCAGCACTTCTCCCAACAGTATAATAGCAATGGATAACTGTGTTCTTACAACTGACATCTTCCTTGGAGTTTAACTTTTAGGTGATTTCCACAACTCTTCGTAACTTGATAACCGGAGAGGAACCTTTCACAGTTAAGGAAGAATTCAGCTAGCAGTTCCAAAGGTCTTCCACAATCTCGTCCACCAAATTCTGGTATAAATGCCTGCTAATCTCGATTCCGGTCTGAAGGGCTTCATTCTCACATCGGGTCCACTCCCCTAAGGAATGACTCATTTCCCTTTCGATCAACTCATCAAGACTGACTCTAGACAATTCTTCCCACCTTCTAACCACTTCTACAATCTCAAAGAACAACGCGCCAGGGTTCATCCTAAGTGGCAGTTTTCTAGACCCTTTTGACCCGGCTATCGGATATCCTTCAAACCTGAAGCCCAGATATTCTATGATAGAATCTAAAACAAATGTTTTGCATTGATTCACCTCTTTGTGATCCTCAATGCCAAGAGAACAACCAAAATTCACCCAAAGGACACTTGTGAGTGTTTCTAATTCATCACAAAGTAAATGCTTGATTGGAAAGGCTCTTCCTGCGGCTGAACCTGAAATAGCTGCATTATGAAACACCAACTCAGCATTCAAAAGGACCTCCTTTGCTTGATCAAGCTTGCTTCCTTTCAAACCACAATTAGAAAGGTTACCGCAGCATAAAATTTCAGAAACATTGTTGAGGATATCAATAACCAATGCTTTACTACTCTTAGGCCATTTCTTTGGGGCTATAGAATCCAATGGCTCTGAATCAGAATTATGCGACACTAGCCCGTAATAGGAGCAATCCATTGATTCAGCGAGCATTTTATGGCCTGAAGACAGAAGTTGATGTTAGAAAATGCAAACAGAAACACAAAGAATGACTAAATGGGCCATTGAAATTGAACTAGTAAAGGTCTTTTTGGGGCAAATAGATATTCTGCACTAGAGTTCCTCACCATGGCAATCATCCACGCGGCTGCTGGAAGGACAACTCTCAGTAGAAAAATAAGCTTCAAGAACAGATCCTGGGCTTAGATGTTCACTGTCAAGAGGTTGATCTACAGAAAGCTTTCCCACCATTGCATTTGCCTGAATAGAGAGGGCGGGGCGGGGGGGTGGGGGGAGACCAACTTAAAATATTTGACCAAAACTATAACTGAAATAGCAGCAAAATCCACTGAAGTTTAAATCTGTAAGTGAAGAATTGAATAAAAAAACCTCATTGCATGTCAAAATCTTTTGTCAGATATTCAATATATAACACTCTGAGGCTACAAATTTGAATAGTAACAAATATATGATATCATGATCAGGCCACATGTCTCTTTTCAGTCAGAAACAAGGTTAGCAAATCCATTTACAAATATTCTAACCTGCCAACATACTAACAGAGCAACGACAACATGACATTTAAACAAGATTGCGGGGGGTGGGGATGTAGTAGCTAAGATTAACAAGATAGATAAAGTCGCATTCACATTCTAAGGTCAATTTCTATTCTCGATGCCAATTATTGGCATTTTTCAGATGAGAAGATGAGTTCTATGTTAAATTTACTTAACCTTGCAGCTAATAAGGTCACTTTACTGTTACTTATTTCATAAAGAATATCAAAACGTCAGGACCAACTCAGAAATTCCCAGAGAAAGAAGGAAGGTTCCTTTCCTTTTTATTCGGGGTTCATTCCATCAGGCTCCTATCACATATCTGTGAACAGATCATTATTCTGGTAAAATTGGCATAACTATTGCCCAAATTGGTGAGCATATTTTTCAGCGACTAGTGAGATAAAATCGCACCAAGGAGATTATGTACCGAGAATTCATCACTAATTCATCCAATTGCTTTGATATTGGAACATATGGCTTACCTGTGAGCTGCTTGAAGATGAATTGGACAAACAACTATGATTACACCAACTGTTTCTCCCATCAGATGTAGCTGGTAAATTATCCAGCTGAAATGGCATCTCTGAAGTCAATGCAGATATTAGCTCCTGGAGAATTGTGGCAGTGGTCTTTTTAGGTTTATTGCCTCCTATATCCTCCCCTTGGCAAGTCAACTCCTTCAATTTTTGGTCTAGAATTGCACCCAATGCATCTCCACTTAAAGGGACTGGTTTTTCAAGCTTTTTCCTTCTACTGTTTTCTCCTGTTGCTGATTGCCGTAAACTGTCAGTAAAACCTAAATCATTTGTAATCCCTTTCCCTTCTTCTGAAAAGTCACGGCTTCCAATCTTCAGCTTCGCTGGAGATTTATATGTGAATAAATCAACATTATTGTCAATCTGACCACTGCCAGCTGTTCTTTTCTGTAGATGGATCAATCCCCTTCCATTGCATTGATGGTTGATCAAGTGAATGTTATACCCCAGTTGTTTTCCAGGCATTGCATGAGGAAAGCCAAGATTTTGATTATGGATGGCAGAGCTCATGATACCAGGACTTTCTCCATGTCTAGAGATAGTAGCTGGCCTCCTCTCTCGCCCTGGTGGCACCGAGTCGTTCAATTTATTTGTAATTCTCTTATCTGAGTTGAATTTTTTCTTGTCACATCTGGCAGGCACCCGCGACCTTGTACCACCACTTAAGCTTCTATTTAGTGAAACAAAATTCTTTGCCCCATTTACTGCTGTCGCATTTGATCCTTTGTGACTCATCAGACTATTCAATTTTGAACTTGGCGGAACCGCATCCCTCGGATGCAGCATATGATTTTCGCTTTGCACCTTTTGGTTAGAACTAAGAGATACATGCATTGCCTTCACAGGATTGCATTGCTCACTACCTGAATGCCGCTGAATCTGTTCACTCAATGGACTTTTATATGATGAAAGTTTAACATGAGGTTGTCCTTTGTCAATAACAGTAGCTGCAAGTTCAGGGCAGTCGTCACACGGTACCTCTTCTAACTCTTGACAAAATGCAGAATGTCCAGGCTTACTTCTCTCTGATCCCTGACAAGAGGATCCAACACAATGAGAGACGGGTGAAACAAAAATTTTAGGTTGTTCACTGACTGTAGGTTTAGAATCCAAATTATCCAGCAAATAACCACAATATCTGCATTGCTGTCCCTTCCCAGCAGCACTTGCAAATCCCACAGAATCTTCAAATTGGTTCGGTAATGAGTGAGTCCTGTCATCCGTAGCAGTATTCCTTCGAGGATGATGCAAGATGTTCGAGTCAGTGAGGGCACATTTTGATCTACTTGTGTGCAACCCAGGTTCCAAAATTCTAGTTGCAGCACCTATCAGTTTAGATGAGCTCTTCCTTGGAAGACTTCTGGGGCTTTTCACTGGAGTCGGAAGTCTTGGACAATGCTGTCTTGATTTTGACAGAACATTCTTAAATGGCAGCTTCTCCGGCCCAAATCTAGCGATGGGCTGCCTATCAGACACACTCGTCTTTTGAAGCTTTGGAGGCCTCAATTCATGTTTAGTCCTCCCTTTCCCCACGTTCATTTCTTCTCTTACAGACCCAGAGACGTTATAAACAGGTTTCTCTGCTTTACCACTAACAAAACCAGACGCCGGACCTTTCTTCGATTTGTCTCTTTGTGCAGGCATAGACTCCAGCCCCATGAGCCTGGCAACCAATCCCGGAACTCGCATTTCATGCTGTTGATCCACATCTGAACTAATAGCCCCATTATTATGCTTTGCGGTCGGAAAACCCCCGCTGTTTTCATCAGCAATCTACATACCATATAAACAAATTACAGAAAAAAACAACATAATATCAGCCCAGCCATTGATCCCAACGGGTTATCTCAACCGTACATGCATATTAACAAGCACTGAGTAACAAGCTATGCATACCAAACGAATCTTCGGGTGTTTGTCATCCCCACCAAATTTCTTTGAAGATTGTTTCAACCGAACTAAACAGACCCAATGCAACAAAGGAAGCAAACAGTGAATATATAAAATAATCTCCAACTTTAAATTATACATTCCCAGCAATTTTTTATCTAAAACAGCAGGAAAATATTTATTAAAAAAAAAAAAAGAACTGGTCTTCAAAAGAAAAGCACTAACCAGGAGGAAGCAATTTCTTGGAAAACAGCTTCTTCTTTGCGAATCTACGGTTCCAATCAAATAGTTGAAAGAAAATGCCAACACATCCTCCAGGCCTCTGAGGTTTCTTCTCTACAACGGCTAAACAAGACCCAGTCGTCTCGTTCATCCCTCCAACAACTCTCACACAAAACCCACCCCCCGTAGACAATCAAGAAAAACCACTCATTTCCGTCGCAAACGTTCGACTTTTATCCCACACCGATAAATGTTCCAACTCCAGTTTGGACAAACACTCGGGAACAAAAAGATACACCCGTTAGCAATCTTATTTCTTTTCAGCCGTCACATTTTCTTCTCCCACCCAAGAATACTGACAAAAGGCGGTAAAAGAATTACCGAAAATGCTCGAAGTCGTGACAGTGCCATGTCCCGTGCGTGAGATACTTTCACAGTAAAAGCTCACAAAACAAACATTACCAAATAAAATTTCAGGAGATGAATAGCGACGGGATTACAATTGTCCACCTCATTCCACGCTACGGCTGAGGTCAAAAGCATGGCTGAAACTGACAGCATATATAAAGAGAACGAAAAGAAGGAAACACTGTAGATATATCTGATGCAGAGGCGACTGACTCTGGATCAGAGTCTAGGCAGCACAATCGGTTGAAAATAAATGCAGAAATAAATAAGTAAGAACAAGAATCTTGTCGTCTTGACAGTAAATTAAAGAATGCAACAAGATGCAGGAATATGCTTGATGGGGAACTCTAAGAAAATTGAAGATCAAGCTTGAGGGATTTTTGCTTCCTTAGCTCTTCTTCTGAGAGCTGACAAAAGCTGTACTGGTGAAAACGGCTGCTCTCTGATATTTCGCAGCTAAGCACAGCGAGCGGTCGTAGGATAAGATGGAAAGGCGCAGAGGTGAGCACCCCACGCGCAATGCTTCAAATCCAGGTCAACATATGTTTGAGACAAAAACAGTCTGAAAACTGACAAACTGGGACCTTCATGCTGTCTCTGAGGACATAATTTCATTTTTTTGCTTTTTGAAAATTTATGAGAATTATATTTTACTCAAATGATAAATTGATATTAATAATTATGGAAAACTGTTCATGAACATAATAAATCCTGTATTAGTTCTCTTGTAAAAAAAAAAACTATTTTATATACGTTACAAAGCTAAAAATAAATTTGTCCAAGACATTCCGATGATTGCTTATTCTAACATTTTAAATTTGAAGTGGTGTTGTGAGCATAGCATGTGTGAGTAAAAAATATAGTTAAAAATAAATTTGTAAGCTCTGTAATGATATTTCTTTTTATAAATCTTAAGATAGATTCGCCATATTAATTAGCTATTAATTAATTCATGAACAGAAACGGGGCAGATTATTTGTTCTCTTGTAATTAAAAGAGGTAGAGAAAGAGCAACATTTCATTGAGCCATGGAATTTTCCACTTAAATTATGAATATTGCTTATAAAGGGAACTTGTCACCACTCACCAAAAACATTGAGATGTAATAACATAACAGAATCAATTATTTAAGTTGAATAATTATTTCATTTTCCAATAAAAAAAATTCAAAATGCCTCTCTCTAGCTAAAAGCGATTCTTTTAATTTAAAAAATAATCAAAAAAAAATCTGTAGTTGATAGTGTAATTTCTTTGGCTAAAGTAATATTTAATTGAACTTGTACAGAGCTCTTTTTAAAATTTACAAAACTATCACAAGATCATTATATTATTACAAAAAATATGGGCAGTTGGACTGTGGACTGTAGAGTAACGTTAAGTCCACGTCTATCTGCCCCTTTGCGAAGGTTCTGGTTGGAGCGTTTTGTTTGGATGTTAGATCCCAGAGCAGCAGACCACTCGCGCGGGTCGAAGAGAGAACCGTACTCGTGAATCTGTTTGAGTACAGCGTACATTTCTGTTGTGATTGGCGCGTGAAAATACTCAGCCTTGCAAGAGCGTATTGCGGTGGGAGGCGATTATTCATACCTAAATTAGGATGAGACTTGCGCCGGTGTGACCATTCCCGGAGTGCACTAGCCTTACCGCCTAGTTTTAGGCTTTTTGGAAGAATTATTACCAATTATTAAATTCTAACAGGTTCAATGTTAGTGGTATTAGCGATGTCTTGTCCATACTTTGTGAAATCCGGGAGGACTTAATCATCTTTTAATTAAATTTACAAACCTCAAATACTTTCTATTTATTAATTATGCTATTAATTCAAAATTTCTTTCTTTTACTTAATTCCTCTTATCACTTAATCTTGAATTTTAGGAATATTTAATTTATATATCTTTTTACTACTACATTTATTATGTATGTTTATAGATTTTAATTTTTAAATCACATGTAAAAATTTGTCCCCAAAAATAATTATTGTCGTCGTCGTCCTCGTCATTATCGTCGTTGTTTATCTATCTATCTATATACCTGTACTAATATATTAAGGCTAAAAACCTTCTGGTTATCCATTGTTAAATCCGTCAAATTATTATAATAACTTTATTTTACTATTTTTATATTTTCCTACTTTTATTATATTTCAAGATATTTATATGATTTTTTGTCATATATAAACAATCTTTCAATTCACTCTTTAAACACAGACGCTCACACAAACTTATAAATTAAGGTTAAAAGACTAATTTTAGTTGTATATTATTAAATTACTATAATACTCGTGTTTTTAATATTTATATTTTCGTTCTTTTATTATACTCTAATATAATTCTATGATTTTTTTTCTTTTATATCTTCCCTAACTTTCAATTCACTCCTAATATATATATATATATATGACTTTTTAAATTTTCATATACCTTTCATTTTTCAAAAAAAAAATCTTTTTTTAATTAGTTGCAGTGAATAAAATTTTGTAAGTTATAAGAATTTTCGACACACATCATGCTATCTTTACTAGTTAAAAATACTTATACATAAGTCTGTTACCTTCCAACGGCCGTGTTTGGTTTCACAATGTGGATGTTTTCCATCCCATTTCAAATTTGCAAACCCCAAATATATTACTTAATAAAAAATTAATTTAAATTTTTATTAATTTAAATTCAAATTTAAATTTAAAATTTTTTAACTAAGTTTTGACTATAAATAGAAAGAATTGGTCAAGACTTTAAACAACTTTTACTACTTGATTAATAAGATTATTCTTTTCCTTTGATTTTCCTTATGATTGAGTGAATCTCAAGTTGTATGAAATTAAAATCCAATTTGAGTCACTATGAGTTGTCTCTAAATGATTAATGACATAGCAATCAACAAAACATATTAGTTGTAATTGTCCATATACTTGAGTTCTTTGAATTCATTGTTTTTGGATCTTATTCTAATAGTTCGTACAAGTAGGATTTGCTTGAGTTGAAATCAATGCCACCATCTTTTATTCTATGCCTTTGTGATTGTGTCACTTGACATTAGAATCAATTGTATTAAATTTTAATTCGATACTCAATCTAACTATCAATAGTATTTCTTGACTCCTTTAATTTCTTCATCTTCGCCATTTTCTTCTTGAAATTTCAAAAAATAAAAATAAAAAATGTTGTTGGTTTGTGGTCTATTGATTTTGTCGGTAAGTGTTCAAAGTTTTTGAAAAAGGCAAAAAAGGAAACAAAGGTTACAAAAGCTAAAAGATAAAAGAAAAGAGATCTTAAAAAGGTTGAGGAAAAAAAAGTATAGAAAATCATTGGTTGAAGTTTTGTGAAGTTTAGAGGTGAGAGGAATTAAGTTTGGATTGAAACATTTAAGAAGAGTCGAAACTTTTAAAGAGATTATCACAACAATATCCCTAGTTTTCTCAAATCAATCACAACCTTCCCTAGTTTTCTCAAATCAATCACAGCCTTTATTGTATTGACATCAAATTTCTATACAATCATTGAGATCAATTACATGTTATTTTAATCATTCTTATCTTAATCGTTTAGTTGAAAACTGATCTTTCTCTATCGGAGATTGATCACACCTTGTTTTTTTTTTCAGTTGAGATCAATCACAGTTGTTTTATGATCAATTGTCTGCCTCTTTTCTCACAAGATCTATCACTTTTGTTCAAAATTGAAATTCTAGCCCATTTTTTACCTTTAGATCGATCTTTCTTGTCTTAAATAGATCCTACAACCCATTTTTGTATATTTTCACACTTTCACGCTATTGATGGTACTAACTTAAGTTGTTGAGGACTTTGCTAGAATCCCATGAGGACGACATAAGATATTGAGAGGTAAACCTATTTCTTGAGAATTTTTTGTATGATACACAAGTGGAGATAAGAGAAGAGTGATATTATTTTATGTTGAGAGATTCACATTATACAAGTGCACGTTCTTGCCACACTATCTTTTTCATGCAAATTGGAGACTTTTGAGTGGGAACCAACACTTTTGATATGAAGTAGATGATAGTGATGCTAGCTTACATTCATATGAAGCTGTCCCATGATATTAGTTTAGTACCTTCAGGGGATTGGAGCAAGGACGAGTTGATGCTTAGACCAGATGGACATGTACATCAGGCTATACGAGGCAGGTATGTAAATGAAGATTATTTTGATTTTATTAATAAGTTTAAGCATGATACCACTCCAAGGGAACAGTTGAGGAGGAATCATAGTGTTAATGAGTCATTAAAGGGAGTCAAATTCACTATTCCTTAGTTTCAGGAGCATTCTGATCCTAACATTTACTTTGAATGGGAAAAAAAACTATTGTAATGTTGTTGGTACAGTGCTAGTGAAGAGGTTATAATTGCCATTATGGGATCATGCTAGACCATATAAGTTTCAATAGCAAAATAATATTGGTGATGTTAATGTGACAAAACAAGTGTTAGTAGCTTTTAAGATTAGGACGTACGAAGACTAAGTGCTTTGTGATGTGGTATATGTGAAGATGAGTCATATTTTACTTAGTCATCCTTGGCAATATGATAGGAAGTTTATTTTTGATATAGTAACTAATAGATACACCTTTCACTTCCACGACACTAAAACAAGTTCATGAAGGTCAAGTGTATTTGCAACACCATTTTGAATTAGAGTTAAAGAAAAAGGAAAAGAAGAAAAAGGGTGAGAAGAAAAAAGAGGATGGAAAGGAAAGTAAAAAAAAAAAAAGAAAAAGAAAAAGAAAAGAAGGGGAGAGAGATTACATAAACATCTATAATGGATGTGAGATTAGCTATAAGAGATTTAATGTCAAATGAAAGAGTTGACCAATACAAGGCAAGTTCAAGAAAGCATGAGTTCATATATAGTTCTAGTGTTGTTAGTGCTAAAGAAAGACAGATCTTAGCACGTGTGTTTAGTGTTGTGTAGTTAATGCCATTATAGTAAAGTATCACCAACCTATGCCTACCTATACCTAAGTTAGATGATACGCTTAATTAATTGCATGCCACTATCATATTTTCTTAACTAGATGTTAAAAGTGATTATAGTCAAATAAGAATGAATGAAGGGGGGTGTGTGGAAGACTAGATTTAAGACTAAATTTGGATTATATGATAGTTTAGTCATGCCTTCTTGATTTACGAATTCACCTAGCATTTTCATGGAAGTAATGAATCATGTGTTGCATGCATTTATAGGTAAGTTTGTGGTTGTGTATTTTGTTGATCTTTTAGTTTATGGCAAGTCAACAAAGGAGCATGCCAAGCATTTTCATAGTGTGTTGGAGGTTTTACGTAAAAAAAGGCTTTATGCTAATCTTGAAAAGTGTATTTTCTATGTTGATCATTGCGCGTTTCTAGAATTTTCATGAGCAAACAATGTATATATGTTGATGAGAAGTGGCTAATTCCTACATCTGTATTTGAGATAGGAGTTTTCATGGTTTGACAAACTTCTATAGGAAGTTCGTGTGAGATTCTAGCACCATACCTACACCATTTACTACAATGATTAAGAGAAAAATTAAAAGTTCTAGTTAGAAGAAGCACAACAAAGGGCGTTTGATGCCTCAAATGATAAAATTACCAATGTGCCTTCACTTTCATTACCTAATTTTTCTATAAATTTTGAAATTGAATGTGATGGTTTAAGATGTATGTATTGGAGCTATCTTAATATAAAAGTTGAGGCCCATAGAATATTTTAGTAAGAAGTTAAATAGAGCAACATTTAATACTCGACATATGTCAAGGAGCTGTATTCATAGGTAAGAACACTAAAGACATGGCAGCACCAGCTAAGGACAAAAGAATTCATCATACACACTGATCATGAGTCTCTTAAACACCATAAAAACAAGCTAAGTTAAGTAAGAAACATATTAGATGGGTATCTTTCATAGACACTTTTCTCTATGTCATCAAGTACAAAAAGAGTAGATAATGTTGTCACTAATGCTTTGTCATGCCATTATACACTTATCACTACCTTAAGTGCTAAATTTCTAGAATTTGAACACAGAAGGAAATTGTATACTAATGATGAGGGTTTAGCAAAATATTTGAGTTAACTAGCAAGAGAGCTTATGAGAAATACTATCAACATAATGGATGTTAGTTTTACATAGATAATTTATATGTCCCACATTGTTCTTTGCGAAAGTTACTTATTAGGGAAGCTTATAACAATAGATTAATAAGACACTATGTTGTCACAAAGACAATTTTGATCTTGTAGGAGCACTTCTACTAGCCACATTTGAAATGAGAAGTAGGGAGGTTTGTTGAGAGGAGTATCAAGTGCCAGGAAGCAAAACCTAAGGTACAACCATAAGTTTTGAATGCACATTTACCTGTTCCTAGTATACAATCAACAAATATTTTTATGGATTTTGTGTTGTGATTGCCTAGGACTAAAACTAGTAAGGATTGCATTTTTGTTATGGTAGAGAGGTTTTTTAAAATGCCACACTTCATTGTATGTTATAAATCTAATGATGCATCACATATTGCAAATTTGTTTTTTAAAGAGGTAGTTAGATTGCAACGCCTGTCTAGAACAATAGCATTAGATAGATATGTTAAATTCCTTACCCACATTTGGAAGGTATTGTGAGGAAAATTTGGAACTAAATTTTTATTTTTAAGTACTAGACATCCCTAAATAGAAGGCCAAACAGAGGCTGAAATAAGATATTAATTGCTTTGCTAGGGATTTGATTAGAAAGAATATTAGAAATTGGGAAGAATGTTTGCCACATATATAGTTTGCATATAATAGGAGCACATATTTGCAAATCACAAGGCACGCTATGAAGTTGCTTATGATTTTAATCAATTAATGAGGTTGGATTTATTGTTATTATCTCGTAATAAGCAAGCAAGTGCAAATGATAAAAGAAATGCAAGGTATATGAAGTAATTACATGAACAAACCTGGAAAAGTATTGAAAAAGGAAATGATTAGTATGCATAACAAGCCAGTATGGGGCAAAGAAGAGTGGTATTCGAGTATCGAGATTATGTTTGGGTGCATATGCAACAAGAATAGTTTCCTGAGCAAAGAAAATCTAAGATTATGCTAAGAGGAGATAAAATTTTCCAAGTGATTGAAAGGATAAATGATAATGCTTATAAATTGAAGCTTTTAAGTGAGTGGTATATGTATAACATTTAATATTATTGAGTCAAGTCCTTTTGATAAAGATGAACAAAAAGGTGAATTAAGGACAATATGATGTGAGTGTTGAGTCTAAGCAAGAAGACTAAATGTGGGTGACAAAACCAATTACGAAAGCAATGTCTGAGAAGTTCAAGGAAGCCGTTGTGGTACTTATACAAAGTTTTCAAGATGAGTTTGGACATTTTGGAAGGCTTTGCAAGCCAAAAGGGAGCTTGTGGATCAATCTACTATATTACATAAGTGGAGATAGGGAATTTGGAGCAACTAGATTAATCTATAGTCAAAAAGGATTGATTGCTCAATTGATCAATCTGGAACACTTGAATGGATAGATGACAATTTTCTTGCCTTCTGTAATTACGATGGTAAAGGATTTCGATCGATTGCTCAAGGACAAATCAAAAAAGCTAAAGTAGCATATTCTAAAGTTACGATCGAACTAAGGTTGGATTGATATTACTAGAAAGTTAGGATAAATCACAAACATGCTACGATTGATTTGAGGTAGCATGTGTCAACATATGTCATCAAGATCAATCACAATGCAACCAAGTTGAAGAGGTTTCTATCCAAATTAGAATACAATTCTTCCTAAATTATTTTACACATTTTAGGACTATTTTTACCTGGTTTAGGACTACAAAGAGATGGAATTGTTAGGTTTCAAACAACTTTTTCTACTGGATTAATAAGATTATTTTTTTGGTTTTAAATAACTTTTGCTATTTGATTAATAAGACTATTTTTTTTTCTCTTGTTTTTTTCTTGCAATTGAGTGAATTTAAATTATTGTGAAGTCAAAATCTAAAAGGATTTTCTATAAATAATTTGTGACATATCAATTAACAAAGTGTGTTGATTGTGGTTGTCTATATACTTGAGTTCTTCAAATTTGCTATGTTTAGATCATGTTCCAATGGTTCGCACAAACATGAGTCAATTAGGCTCAAGTCTATGTTTCTATCTTCTATTCAACATTTCTGTAATTGTATCAAGAGGGTTGTCCATTATATGAATCATGCATAGAAGACATGGAGCATGTCTTCCTTGAATGTGACTTCGTTAGGCAACTATAGGCTTTGTCCAATCTTTCATGAAGACATATTGTCAACTATTTGTCTAGCTCATTCCATTGGTCATGACCATTGAGTGAGAAGCTTACTGAAGGCTTAGTTCAAATTGACTTCGATTATTATGCAGTCCATTTAGAGTTATAGGAACAAGATGCAAAAGTTTGAAGCTTATCAAACCACACTTGATGTTGTATGCTTTGCTAAGAGATACTTGCAAGCTTTTGCAGGAGAATCACAAATCAAAAATAGAACATCCAATGCTCTCATTTATATGGAATGGTTTCCTCCACAAAAAGATGTCATCAAGATTAATTTTGATAGAGTGATTTTTAGTGGTCTTGGAGGCATGGGCAATAGCATCATTGCTAGAAATTTTGAAGGTGCTAGTGTTGGAATAAAATTTAGCTTCATTGCTCAAGTGTTGGACCCCTTAATCATAGAGGGTATAGCAGCTTGTGAAGCGATTGTTCTTGCTAGAAAAAAAGGATGAGAGAAAATTATCTTGAAAGGGGGATGCATGTCCTTGATAGCTTGGCTCCAAAAGAGTTCAATTGATCTTTTAGACAATAGCTCCATTATTTTTAATATTTTGCACATTAGCCATCTAATAGATAATGTTGTGTTCAAATTTATTGGTTGAGCGCATAACGAGGAAGCTTATGATTTGGCTACAGAAGGAGGGGGGTCCTGGTTCACAAACATGACCCCTTCCCCTTAGTTTGGTTGTGTCTTGATTTTCTCCATTCTTTGATTAAAGTCTCCTATTTTGTTTTTGAAAAAATGATTATATTTACTTGTGTGTTTTCTATAATTAAATAATATGAATTTGCATTATTATGGGAGTCCATTTGCTCATGTGTTTGCACCCTTTTAATTTATGAGTACGTTCAGAGTACGTTATATTATTATTATTATTATTATTATACTAGTATGTTATCGTGTTCAACATCTAGGTCCATTTTTACATGCTAAATTTCATTTTAACTACTTTTTGCTATTATGCACACTATGAACTAAACACTGGCACACAGTATCTAGTTTTATACACTAATTATAGTTTTTTTAATGAGGACTATTAATATTTGAACTTATTAACTATATGCTAATTCAGTTTATATCAAAGCATACAAAGCATACACATGTTAAAGTGAGGAATTGGTGAGAATTAATTAATATAGAGAGGGAAAGGGACAAGGGTGATGCTTAATGGTGTTGAAGTTTGCTCTATGTCTTCTTTTGTCACATGCTCTCTCATAACTCGTCTAAATTCTCTTAAGACTATAAGCATATACTCTACCACTCCCACTAAATTTACCACCATTTTTTTTTTCTTATCTTCCCAAAAAGTATATTTGGTACTTGTTGTGTCTTCTATTTAATTTCTCACCTAACATTTAAACTTGGTTCTGAGGTTAAACATTTAAGATTAGACAACAAATAACAATGTTCGAATAACACATACACTATAATATTCAAATTACAACAAACAACTCTATTCATAACACTACAAAATGGTCATTATTTGTGAGGAATTTTTTTCTTCACATTAGAGAAATATTTTGTCACTTTAAACTAATATGAGGAAAAAATTTGTTATAAACTCCTTATAAATAGTGTCTTGCATTACGTCAATGTGATAACATAACTTTTCCTCGCAAATATTAATTATGATGAAACATATATCTTTACTAAAAAAAGGTATATTTTGGTGAAATCATCTTGCATTTGTGGTGCAACACCAACTCCTTTTGGCCTTTAAATTGTTGATAGGTTTTTAATTTAATTCTCTTTGGCAGTAAGTTCTCTTACCTCCACCTTGAACAAGACTCTCTTTAAGCCGCAACTCCAATGTTGATGCACAAGCTTCCTCTATTGGGGAAATGACAATCTTCAATTGGTAGCTTGAATGAATGTGGATGGCCGAAAAACTTCTCAAATAGTTCAATCACAAGCTGTTCTTCTCTCAATGATGTTGCAAAGAAACTCTATTTGAGCTCTCTTTTATGTAATTTACTCAATGCATCAGTCTTCTTTTCAACTCTATGAGTTCTCTCTCAATTCATATGTTTTCCTCTCTACTTTAGCCATCTAAAACTCGTCTATCTTATTAGCTTTGAAGATATATAGAAACAAATCCCAAAGAAATCTAGATGATATTCCATGACCATGTTGGGCAACTGATGCGACAAATTTGCCCTCTTCCTTCCAAAAGTCTCGGTTGATTAGAATCTTTCTCGAACCAATATATCAAACTATTAACCGTGAATGTATCCTCAAAAACAGGATATGGTTTGGATAATATATGGTCAAATATCAAATTTTCACTATATTTTTGTGGATAAGGTAAGAATCTTTAGTGAAACTAATTGAGTAAAATTTTCATAAAATCAAGTAGGCAACCGAAAATTTCTATGATTATGAAAAGGAAAGTCCAAATAAAATTGCTAATGCAAATATGGTAAATTCTACATAGGCATTGTTACAACATTCGATGTAATAGATTGCCATAATTTCAGAAACTCCTTAAAATATAATTGCCATGTCAAGTGCGACAAACACTGCCACATAAGTCATTAGAGTTTTCGCTAAAATAATGATAACCATGGCATGGCACTAACAAATGTTTCACATGTTATAGAATTCGTTAGTTTTAGATTTTACCACTTACTTTTTAAAAAAACATACTAATATATAAATATATGCCTTTATAAATTATTTAATATGGGAGTATTTTTGAAAACTTTTTATCAAAAATTTTTCCCTTTTATGTAAAGATGCCATTATGAAATTTTGTTTTTTTTATTAATTTTGCATCCTAGCTTGATTAAAAACATTCTTCTTAAAATTTTTAATATAAATAAAATTGCAATAATTAAAAAATTATATTTAATAATATTTTAATAAAAGTATAATTGATCTATGGGTTACACGCTAGTTTAAATATATATCAGTCTCATTGCTTCCAAGATAGAAATGGAGCGAGAGTGGGCATGATTTGCTAGGGTATGTCTGGCGTGGTGCACCAGGATCGTCTCTGTGGTCGTTGAGCCCTTGGCGTGCTGGAGCTTTGGCTGCCAGATGCGATCCAACTGGTGGGGATGCATATAACTGGAGTTTGTGGAAGTCCACTATGTTTGGGATAGGGGTTTTGATGGTAGATTTGATGTTTGGTGAGAATTTTGCTAAGGTGATTAGTATGCTTAAAATAAAGTTCTGGATGAGTATTATTGTTTATTTAATTTTTTTTTATAATTATAAAATATACAATAATGAATTGTCTAATGTTATAGTATATAGGAATAATAATTAATTTGTAGGATATAAATATATATATATATGAACATATGTATGTGTATATACATATTAATTTGATTGTAAATAAGTGTAATAATTAAAAAATAATTAATTATTTATATGTGTAAAAGAGAAAATTTTTAAATTTAAATATAGATGAAATTTTGTTAAATAGCGCGTTTAGTAAGGTAAAATTTGAAAGGTTTCATTATGTATGGAAAAACGGGTTCCAAACATAGCTCATTTATTCAGTCAAATTCTCTAATGTGAACTTGTCGTAAATAGGACCCATTTTGTTGAATATCTGTAAAATGTGTTTATAAATTACCAGGATCTATTTCTTTTCTTGAATTCTTTGATAAAACGGGGTCACGTGTGGAATTGAGAGTTTTCTCAATAATATGCTTTATTTCTAAAAAAAATTAACAAAGTGATTAAAAAAAAAAAAGAAAGTGTGCATGTATATAATTATATGAGCAAATAGTATTTTTAAATATACATTTTGCATCATTTACAAAATAAACTGAAATAATGGAATTGGAAAAAGACTGAAAAAATAGAGTAATTCAAAATTGAGAAAAGAAATTTAAAAATGACAAATTAAAATTGAAAGACCATCCATACTGCGCTATAGATAAAGTATAATGAATGTAAATTTTGTATCATTCATAAAATTTATAAAATGGTAAGGAAACAAAAAATTTGAAAAAAATAAAATGATTTAAATCAATAACATAAATAAAAGTTAAAGAAGTCGATCTTGCAACATACACACACATATAGAAAATTCAGAACATTATGAAGTGATATGGACAAAAACCAAGTCCCCAAGAATACGCCACTTGATCCTTGGTTTTGATGAATATAATTCTTGGTCCTCGCGAGCTTCTATGATCAAATTTTAAATTATTATAGTTATTCAATGGTTTTGAACATTTAATGTAATTTTCTATTAAAAAAAAAACAATTACTTACGTTGTTCAATATATAATGATAAATTAAATGTATCAGATATTTTCAAAGATATTAAACCCTTCCATGCGCTTCACGTGACATAAATAATTTTTAGTTTTTGTGTGTATTGAAATTGAATTTTATTGAGATAACAAATGCGTGCTCAAATTACTAAAAAATATTCATTATATCACAACTAGCTTAAAATAAATAAATAAATAAATAAAAGACAGATTCCTTCCCTTGAAATGATGAAAAAATTACAGGTGCGCATATTCGCATTTTCAAATGGCTCACATGATTGAATCGATTATGGAGTCCACTGGCCATATCTAGGACAATACAAGAATTACTCTATGGTCCCTACGCCTGAGGAATGAAGCATAACTTGGCTGCAGTTAAGAGTTGCAAATCAGGGATGGGGTTTGTAACCCTAATTGCAATGGAATAAGAGTAATTTAAAAGGTACTTGTCGAGTATAAGAACTTGTCATCAGATAAAATGAGTATGAGTAACTGTTAGTCAGCTTGAAAGTGGAGCCACGTCGTTTGATACTTGATTCCAGATTCAATTGCTGACATTTTCTCAAGATTAGTCATGTTAGTTACTCCCACGGATGAGTTAAGTGCACAGCTAACTCTTAGTTTTAGTCAATTTAGTATTCAGTTTACTCGACTGATTCTACTAACTGAAGGACAGCTCAGAGAGCTTTGTCTATAAACTCTTGATCACATTAGTTTTCGGTAATGAAAAAGGTTCTTTCATTCCATTACTTCCTTCAGGCTTCCTTCATTTCTCTAATTCCATTTGTTTTTGTTGATTTTCTTGATGGGGTTTTGTTGAGATCAACACTGACTTGAGGCAAGTACTTTGGCAGGATCTAAAAATATGGCTACAGATAAAAGTATTATAACCTCAATGATCCAATCAAACCCTACAAGATAGATAATGGGGACAGCCAATGATCACCTTAATATCAGAGCCACTAAAAATAGAGAACTTTATAACATGGTCCAAGAACATCAAAGAGCTGTCGGGGCAGAGAATAAGTGAGGATTCATTACAGGTGAAATCTCCAAGCCAATGCATGATGATGATCCTTTGGTGAAACCTTGGGAGCATTTTAATGACTTGATTGTGTCGTGCTATTGAATTCCATCACACCAACTATTAAAGCAAGTTTGATATTTTTGAACAATGCTCATGAACTCTGGAATGAGCTACAGCAGCAATTGTCTCAACAAAATGGCCTGAAAGGATATCAACTCAAGAAGTCACAGTCTTAAATGATATAATGAAATGATTAAATCCTGACTTATTACGGAAGATTGAAGGTAATTTGGGATGAATTCTCTATATATGATAAGAGCGCCTAATTACACTTGTGTTCTAATGAGAATACTTGCGAGGAGCCATGTAAGGGACTGTGTGATATAATGTTTGATCATTTTAATGAAACCATTTCCACCAATCAACAAAATTTTTGCCCTACCGTAGCAGCCAGAAAGACAACACCAACTTGCAAATGAAATCATAGTGACTTATTCAAGGGCAAAGACTGCACAAAAGGAGGCACTCAGATCATCAAAGCAACAAGAAAAGACAGGCCGTATTGCACACATTGTAACTTGTAAGATTGAGGGTCATGTATTTGAGATTTGCTTTAAAGCTGACAATACAAAAGTTCCAACATGCACTCACTGCTATATGAGAGGCCATATGGTTAAAAAATGCTATAAATTTAAGGGTTAGACTCCAGGCCACAACCTTGCTCAAAAGGGTAGAAATGGAAATGCACCACTGGCTTTAGCTCGCGACAATGATTAGACATAGTATAAAGAAGTACGAGTGGATAAGGTGACTCTCCAAAACTCAATTTCAATAGCTAATGAATATATTAAACAAAATGGATGCGGTTTCCAATTCAAACCTATTAGGTGCATTGGAAGTGACAACAACAATAGCAAGCTATCTAAACATGTCAGGTAACCAAATATGTCTCACATCAGCAACTCATAAGTGCAATACTCTTGGAAACATCTTTTGGATCATTCACACAAGTGCCACGGAGGGTCTGTGACAAAAGATTCTTGACCTCACCTCCAACTCAAATTACTAGCTCAGTCAAGTTGCCAAATGGAATAGAAGTGTTAGCAACTCACATTGGACACATAAGGCTAACTGACATTGTCACTCAACATGAGGCATTGTGTGTGCCAACTTTTACCTTTAATCCTGTATCAATATTAAAGTTAAAACTACACTAATATGCTCTCATGTTCTATACTTCATGTTGCTTAATTTAGGACTTTTCTACTTGGAAAACAATTGGGAAGAATGGAGTTGAGGATGGTCTATATCAGTTCTATAATTTAGGAATGCATCCTAAGCTCCTTGAGGATAGAAACTTCAAAATCAACAATAATCCTACTAATGTGTTGGCAGCTAAAAATAGTCAGACATCCAACTCATATATGTGGCATTGTAGGCTAAGTTAACTCATGTGACAGAATAAGGACCCTTGCATATAAATTGATTCACACATTATAAATTGAGGTCCATGCATTATTGTTTCGCATGATGGAAGTAAATATTTCCTAAACATAGTAGATGATTTTACTAGAACTACTTCTTATTGCTAGTGATATACTCTCTAACACCAAATTATCAATGAGAGATATATTAAGAGATATTGGTTGTAAATATTATCATTATTATTTAAATTATTGATGATTATTTTATTAATATTTTAGCAATTTTTTTATATATGTAAATCTTGAATGGCATAAAGTATTACAATTACCCATTAGATCCTATTAAGAGGCCTTATTAATAAGAGATTATGGATACAAATATAGAGTTGTCTTAGTACACAATCATTAAAATCAATCTGTGGGTCATAAACACTTTGAAAGATATTAAAGGGTTGGTATGATTTGCATGCTTTGTATTGTACAGTGAATTTCATACTGTTCAATATAAGATACTAAGAATACACATGTATGGATGTTTCATTAGAAAATGAGCATTTTGACATGACTCACAGAATAAAGTAGACACATAGAGTTCACTCTTTGTTGTCAATGTCTTATTTTGTAACTATATTAAGTGCTTGTGGACCTTAAACCTAAAATGACGTAGTTGTCTTTTATACATGATGATCAATGTGTTATTAAAGCATTAAGAACTAATATGTATCCTGGTATGGGACAAGATTATGAGCCTAAAGTACCATTGTTTGGGTGTGTAAAAAGGCATGTGTGTATTCAATAAGGAAATTTGTCTTCTTGTAATTGAATAAAGTGTTTGTTCTATACAATTGATATTCTATGAGATGAAAATTTTTTACCAATGTACTGTATGATCAAAAAGAAATTGTTGATAGAAACATTAGTTCAATGACGACACATCAATTGATCATATGACCGAATTTATAAGTTTGACTAAATTCATGGATTTCACATGGTTGGAACAAAGTAAAATAAAAAGTTTATACCACATGGTGTTCACGATCAAGAGAATTCATTTTGATCATTTCACTTCACCTTGGATAATCTATAATATGGATCATAGGCTAAGCATTACCTATATTCTTCAAGCTATGCTCATTGTTATCCAAAAATAAACTTAAAGAGTCATAGGCATAAGAACAAGACGAAGGCTTAAAACATTTACAAAATGGTAATCATAAGGATTAAAAAGTCTTATAGATAAGGTTTGAAAAGTCTCATGATAGATTTAATTTGGTTACAACTCGACTGGACCAAATTAGAATGATATATTCTTTATTATATTTGTTAGTAATGAAATCATTAATTAGATCTATGATTAGCCTTTAATTTAATTAATCCTATTAATCTCTTTAACTAAATTAAAGAGATGAGGCACAAAAGAATTATTTGTAACTATTATATTTGTTAATAATAGAGATTATTAATTTGAAATATAATAGGCTTTTAATTTAATTAATGGGGTTAATTAAATTGAAGGAAATAATTTAAATGATTTTTAATTATTAATTAGATTAATAATTAAGAGTGAATGGGCTTAGATTATTTTTAAAATTTATGTAAAAGCCAGTTGAGTCCCTTTCACAAGCCCTAAAAATTAATATAAATAGGATCATATCTTGAGAATAAACAATTTGAAAGGATTTCAAGAAAGAGTCACTATTTATATGAACAGTGCTACTACTACTGTTCCTGTTGGTACTATTCACTACTTGCATATGAAAGAAAATTAGTTAATAGTCTTCTTTAATTTTCTCTCAAGAAATTTTTCAAGTGCAAGTATTGTTAGATTTCACGAAAGAGTTCACAGGGTTTTGTTGAAGAGCTATAGTTAATGACTTATTTATATGGATAAATTAGAAGTTGAGATTTTATTGCGATTTATGAATCATAAATAGAAATTACAAGATTTATTTCCAAATAATCATCCATACAACCATTTTGAAATTTATGTTTATGTATTTTATGCGATGAAAAGTGGATCAATTGGAATTTTATTTATTTTATTGTGTTACTTAATTATTTTATGATTAACATTTAAAAAATTTTGCATCCTATGTCTAGTGAAAACCAACAGTTATACCTACTTAAGACTAAATTACAGACATAAGACTCTGTTGAAACCTCATAAAATCATAATCAATCAATTTGCTACTATTGTCAATGTGATAAAATCAAATAATGGATCAGGGCTTCATCTCACATATCTCTGCCTCAAACATGGGATAATTCACTCAAGGTCTTGTGTTGAAACCCCGCAATAAAATAGGGTTGTAAAAAGAAGACATCAATGCATCCTAATTATAGCTAGAGCCTTAAGTTTTAGTCTTCCATACCTTTAGAATATAGGGAAAATGTGCAAAAATGGTTGTCAAACATGATATATCCCAAAATGCAAGTCATTGAAATCAGTCAAAACGTGTTTTTGCTTTATAAAAATGAAGAAAGAAAGCATGTGATCAGTCGAGTTTTTTTCAGAAAATAAGTGCTCTAGAAATAAGTTATACTTTAATTAAGCCATTTTCATATTTGACCGTTGTCTTGCACAATCAAATCATTTTAGGCGTTTGATTGATTGACTTTTCCCCAATCAAACTTTACACTCAATTAAGCCAATTTTCATATATAATTGGTCAATTGACACGGTTTAACACTTTAAAAAAATAAACATTTTCAGATTCAATTAGATATCTATTTGACATAATAGTACGACATGTTCTCCAGTAATTTATCAAAAAAAAAAAAATTCAAAAAACTAAACATTACTTTACAAAAAATGATATAATAAAAGTACAATACCAAACATAAAAGCGACAAATTTATCTTTTTTAAAAAAAAATAAATACAACATTCTTTCAAACACCCACCTCTAGAATATTCTAAGATGGTAACCAAACAAAGCCCGTTTTTAGTGCCATAGTTTAGAAAATACATTTATATTTTCAAAAGATTTTATTTAATCGAAAATTAGCTTTTCTTGTCTTATTTCACTTGGTCTAATTCGTTTTAGTCCCAATAATTCTAATAAAATAAAAATAATATGTAAATGACTAAATAATACTTTTGAGTGTTAATTTTGTATCATTAGTAAAATAAGAGAAAAAAGAAAGAAACTTGAAGAAAGATTAAAAATAAAATAAATTAAAATTGATGAACACACAATGTGCATGCATATAATAAAATAATAATATTTTTTAAATATCAAATATATATCATTCATAAAATGATATAGGAAAAAAATTGAAAATGAACAGAATAAATAAAAATTGGGGGAAGTGAATAAAATTAATGTAAATTGATATAGTTGTTAAATAATAGAACAAACAATTAAGAATATTTTCGTAATTTCACATTATGCAATCAAGTATTAAAATATTGAAACTGTAGTAATACAGCGTGGTATGTGTGTGTATAAATAGGTTATGTATTTCAACTTGGATATAATTTGGTCTCAACCAAGCTAAAGCCTGATTCGACCTCTTGCGAAACCATTATCTTTCGTTCACTTCTGTCCGAAGTTTAAATTTAACTCGTCCTTTGCCAACCTTTAATTACTATGTATGGATTAGACTAATAAACAAGTAAACAAATGTTCGCCCAAAAATGTAAAATAGAAAGGGTTTCACAGCTTTACAAGAAAACAACATTATACTCTTCTGAAAAGCACACTCCTTGAACACAAACTTTTAAATGTTTACTTTGGACATAGTGATGATGCTTGATCAACAATTCTTCCGAAGAGTGCGCATTGTTGTAAACGGGATATCCTAAATGCGTACATGGAATGTGGTAATGATCCTTATAAATTTATCAACGTTATTAGTTGATGAGTTATGTTCTTATTGTGTATACCCCACTTCAGAAGTAACTATGATTGAATTCGTTACAAACTCGTATTGCTCCAAACTC
Source organism: Avicennia marina (assembly GCA_019155195.1). Taxonomy (NCBI): domain Eukaryota; kingdom Viridiplantae; phylum Streptophyta; class Magnoliopsida; order Lamiales; family Acanthaceae; genus Avicennia; species Avicennia marina. The sequence continues at coordinate 7,332,151 of CM032777.1, read as the reverse complement.
ACGTGCACAACGAAAATGTAAAAATAGGCATTAAGAATTTATTCACTCAGTTCAGAGATAATCCTTCTATGTTTGCGAGATTTCGCTCAAAAAGTTCCACTAACAATCACACAACACTTGTTAGGATAAATTGATCAAAACCAATAAACAATCACTTATCTTACCCAAACTCTTTTTGGTATTAATTTATTGACACAATTCTAACTTAACTCTCTTAGGCAGCAAGTTCTCTTACCTTGCCTTTGCCAAACTCCCTCTAAGCTCTAACTCCTAGTATTGATCACAAGTCTCCTCTCAAGAGTGATTCTTCATTTTGATCACAGTAGTGAGTGGTTTTAGATAGATGGAACTTGAATTGCTTTGGGCTTTCATCATGTCTTTCTTCTAAAAGATATAAACAATGCAATTTTCTTCAACTTCTTGAAGAAAATTGTGGAGTTCACAGTTAAATAAAATAAGTATCTGAATGAAATCCCTCTCAATTTCACTTCATTGGCCTCTGAAAGCATTTTCCCATTCAACCTTTGAAGTTGGAAACATTAACTCCAAGAAATTTAGCTATAAATTCTCAAAATATCCAAAAATGATACTTTCCCTATTGTAACATTTAGTTTGACATTTTTGAGATTTTTCCTTCCTAATATTATGACAATTTTCAATAGTCTTTCCTTATCATAATAAGTTGAAAATCTTTTACAAATCAAGGCAGATTCAGCTATATTTGATTTGGATATGGAAAATCCAAGATATGGTCAACTGTTTAGATTCTCCATATCTTCTAGATAAAGAAAGTTAATCACATCCAAATTAGTTAAATAAAATCCATCCAGATCATTTTAAATAAGTCAAGTCAACAATCTAAAATCATCATTTGAAAGGAATAAATATTTTGATTGATCTAAACAAATTTAGCAAATACTGTAATAGATCATGTTGCAATATCTCTTCTAACAGTTTACCTAAAATTTAGAATTTTCTTATGAATTGATTTGCTATGTTAGTGCCACATCAATAAGTTGTGTTAAGAATAATGACAACCTATCAAACCTCTACATACATGGCACTATCATTCTCCCCCTTCGTCAATACGAGACACAACATCAATGTTAGAAGTGAAATCTAGTGTTGGCCAGATGTAAAATCTATCATAAAAGTAATAAGACCAGAATTCCATTATAAACTACCAATTTTTCTTCATATTGGCAGAATGAAAAACTTGTCGCACTTCATGATGTAAAATGAGTTACAACTGGTAGAAGTATTAGTAGCAACAGTGTATTCCCATTAAAAATGACATCATTTAGAAATTTTCAAACTTGTAACCATTTTCATCCAAACTCTCCTTTTGTGAACTCTCCCTAAATGCACTAGTGGATGATGGATCAACTCTAATCAACAATACTTTCTTCCCCTTTGAGCCCTGAAATGCTGAAAGTCACTTAGAGGGATGTTGTCATCAAACTTTGTACTTGAGAGACCAGGAATAGTGAAACTAGATTTGGTACTGGAGGGGCCTGTTTCAAAGTCATGAGTTCCATGATATCCGAGACATAGGGAGGACAAAGGATGTTGTCATCAAACTTTGTACCTGAGAGACCAGGAATAGTGAAACTAGATTTGGTACTGGAGGGACCTGCTTCAAAGTCATGAGTTCCACGATATCCGAGACATAGGGAAGGACAGAGCATAATACTTCAATTTAGGGTGAGACAAATCCCCAGCAATTGTCATTGCCTTAGCATATGATAACATCATCAAACACAATGTGCCTAATGTTGACATCTAGGCGATTCATATATCACCATGGTTGATCTATCTATCCTCGGTGACATAGGCTCATAGCTTGTTTCAATTCTTACTCCGTTGCCTGATGAAGGAGAGCTCCTCATGGTTTTCTCCAAGAATTGCTTGAAGAATTTAAGGGGGAGAAAAGGTTTGAATGTAAATTTGAAAATCAAAGTATATACCTCTGTACAAAACCGTAAGGTAAAAGTCTGTCATGAAAAATATTGTATCATTCCCTAACATAGAATATTGGGAATCACCAATTACATGAAAAGAAGGGATTCTAAATTAATTTTGGCTATTGCAATAGATTAGGCAATAATGGCAACTACAGATTTTCAAACTTGCCATGTAATTTAAATCTCCCCCTACCACATCAGCTTATTTTACTGCAATGCCCATTCAGTCTTCTTCAAGTTCTTTAAAGAAAAAAAAAACGACTTTGATATTTTTTTTCTTGTCATTTGCCTTCTTTTTTTAAAATTTTTTTAATATCAAAATTATTTACAAAAAAAAATAATATTCAGAAAATGAATTGACCAAAGTAGATAACACTTCACTTAGGTAGGCAGATGCCTACTGCACTTCTAAGCATCTCTGTTAGTTTTTATGTTGAATCCTATTCTGCCACAACCATCTTTTTATGATGTATGTAGCAATCATATCCTACCTACTTTAGGTGGTCAATCCTTTAGATATCTCTTGTTTTTTGCTTATTAGTTAAACCACAAATAATGGCTTCTAGAAGCTGATTCCATCTCACTTTAGATGAATATTGAGAAATTTTGGTATCATCTTTGAAATCCTGAATAGTTGTTCCACTATGTTCCGTTGCCTTGACTAAACCTTTTCTAGTATTTTGCCCTGTTGATTTTGTCGTTGGTTCAATTTCTTTCTCAAACTTCTTAACCCTTATTCATTGGTAAAAAGTTAGCTTAACAGGGCCTTGCCTTTCTTCCATAAAGCGTTTCAACAATCTATAACATGAGCAAATGCAGTAATCACTAAAATGGCAATAAGTACAGATAAGACCTTTTTGTCACTTTTTAGTTAGTTGTTTCTACCCTTTTGCTCTAGGCAATGTTGTAATATGTGTAGACTTAAGTTTACAACATGTTGGAATATTTTTTGTGACTTTTTTTCTCTCCTTCACGAAACACATTCGTTTACTTTTTGAATTGCTTGTACTGCCTCTAATGTATGCAATCCCATGATAATCTCTAGATGCCTTTCTCATAGTTAGGATGTCCTCCAACTTTGCCTTACCAATATTCAACTTAGTCAGCACCCAGTAGATTGTTTTACCTTATGTTGTGTCTTCTGGTAGGATAGCTTCAAAACATGAAATCCTCTAGTAACTTAACACATGATGCACACGCGTCTTTTCTCTCCTTCTACATTGCTTTAATTTCCAAATTCAACTTTTTGTTATTACTACAGGCAGCATTCAACTTTTTAACTAGTAATTAGTTCAATCTCAATAGTTCCTTATAGGTCATCTCATCATCATCCCTGCCACTATCAAATGTTTCAAGAGATTATATAACATTAGATACAATAGTACCCCTATTTTTATGCAAGGTGGAGTTGAACCCTACGTGGTTGCTAGGGTGTTCATCACCTGCTTCATAGCTTAGCTTAGAAGCATCATCACTCCATATGACTGTAAAGGATTTCCCTTTCTTCTTCTAAGAATAGGCACATTCCAATTGGGTGTGCCCATAACATTCACATTCCTAGCACTTCATTCTTCTCCCAACATTTAGGACATCAAGATTCTATTTCTTTCTTTGATTCCTGGAAAACCTTTCCTTTTTCCACTCTATTGTCATCATGAATGTTGGAACTCTTTGTAGTTCTTTTTAGTTTTTTGGCAATTCTTTTAGTTAGGTAGGTAACCTCATTCTCAACTTCATCAAAATCTGCATTCTGATCATGATGGCATCGGTTGGTAGTGGATGACTGTAGTGCCATGTCTTTCTCAATTTTGGCCTCTGTGAAGTTCATCTCATATACTTGCAATGATCTTTAACTTCATGTTAAAAGTGGCCACTATCTCATCATCTTTCATATGAAAGTTATCGAATTGAGATGCCAAGATTTGGATTTTGGATATGAGTAATGAACTTCTGCCTTCATGCATATTCTACAAAATGTCCCATACCTCTTTTGTTGTATCAGATGTTGAAACAAGTGTGGACTATTATTTGTTAACACATGCAAAAATAGTATTTATAGCATGAGAATTTCAAGTGCTACTCTTGCTTCACTAAGGCTCTATAATTTTTCATCTTTCTTGAAAATTTGGCCATTTACTTCTTCCATAGGTGACATCCATCCTTCTTCCATAGCCATCCATGCCTTTTCATCCAAGAATTTGATAAAGGCTCTCATCTTGGCCTTCTAATAGGGATAATTCAATCAATCTAAAAGGGGTAGATGTGTCACGGACGCTCCTTCCTTAATGCTTATTCTATTAACCAACTATTCTAGAACCCACTTGAAACACAAGCCTTGCATGGGTGCTAAGCTTTCATGCCACTTGTTGGTTGGTTTGATTCATTATGTTGCAAGGTGTGTTATATCATGTGTTGCCACAAACTCACACACACACCAAAAAAGTAAAGATAAATACTAGGATTTTGTTCACACAGTTTAGAGACAACCTTCCTACGTTTATAGGGCCTGACCCAAAAAGTTCTACTGACAATAATACAACACTTGTTAGAACAAACCAGTCAAAACTAGTAAGCAATCACTCACCTTACCCAAATTGCATTTGGTATCAACTTATTAATATGTTTTTAGCCTTACTCCCTTAGGCAGTAAGTATTCTTTCTTCTGTTTTGCCAAAACATTCTCTTAGCCCCAACTCCTAGTGTTGATCGATGAGTCTTCTCCTTCTGAGGGTAGTTTTACACTTTGATCATTGAAGTGGGTGATTGTGGATGGATTTAACTTGAAATGCTTTAGTCCTCCATTATGTCTTTCTTCTAAAGGATATGAACAATGCAATTCTCTTCAAGTCCCAGAATGATAATCAACTAAACATAAGTTCTTTCAAGCAATCTACAGAGTTCACACTTGAATGAACGATGTCTCTCAATGAAATTTCTCTCAATCTCACTTCATTGGCCTCTAAAAGCATCTATCCATTTAGCCTTTAAAGTTGAAAAACTAACTCTAAGAAATTCAGCTGTAAATTCTTAAAATATCCAAAAATGATACTTTCCCTATTGTAACATCTAGTCTGATATTTTCGAGATCTTTCCTTCCTAATATTCTAACAATCTTTAATATTCTTTCCTAATCATAATAAGTTGAAAATTTTTTGGAGATCAACCCAAATCCAGCTAGATTTGATTTGAATATAGGAAATCCAAGATATAGTCAATGTCCAACTGCTCCATATCTTCTAGGTACAGAAGGTCAGTCATATCCAAATTAGTTAAATAAAATCTATCTAGATCATTTTAAATAAGATAAGCCAACAAACCAAAATCACCATTTTGAAGGAATAAATCGTCAAATTGATTTGAACAAATCTAGTAAATACTGTGACAGATCATGTCACAATGTTTCTTCTAACAAGTTACCAAAAATTCAAAATTTCCTTATGTAATTGATCTGCTATATCAGCGTCATATTCGTAAATTATGTTAGAAAAAATGACAACTCATTAAACCTTTGATACATGACGCAACGTAACACTAATAGAATTGTTAGGAAAATAATGGAAAATTTGTATAGACCACCAAAGGAAACAATGAAAGTAATTTTTTTTCAGATCAAACCCATGAATCAATATGTGATTTCATGGGTTAGTCTATTTGTAACCAACAAAATAACCAACTCCAAGAAATAATAACAAGTGAAGAAAATTATTGAATACAACGATGCTTTACAAATGATACCCAAATTGAAAATTTGAGACCTTACATTGATCCAAAAACTCCAATATTAACTTTAATAGAAAAACAATCTTTGTCAATATCATAGTTAAAACAACAAAAATAGTCAAAAAGGATAGATACGTTTTACAATATCAACCATCACCAAATTAATTTTCTTACTACAAAGGTACAATCAGTAATAATTTATCAATTATAATAAACTTAGATAATTAAAAAGAATGAATTGTCACAAAATCTAGAGAGAATGGAGAACTAGAATCGATAGGTGTGTAGACCTAGTTAAATAGAACTTCATCCTAAAATCTCATCAAAAAACAAACACAAACTACTAATTTTGATCTCCCACCTTTTCTTTTCTGAATTAGTCTTAGTATTTTTTTCTTTATCTTCTCTCTTTTTGTTGCTCCATAGTTGATTATTATCTGTTTTATTCATTTATTTTTCAGTTTCATTTACCTTGGTCAAATTTAGTTTAACCGACTTAATGGGATTGGAATTGAGAGTCTACACATGGTTGGACTCCATTCTAACAATTCTGTCCTTATAGTAGCATTGAGCCACAACCAAACCTACTATATTTCTTGGAGTTTCAAACTTCACTCTCCGCCATTAGTAAACATCATGTTTTTGTAAGTTTCAAACTTCTCTTTTACTCTCCCCCACTAGTAAACGTTACATACTTTTTTAGACTATATCTAATATAGCATTGTCTTTATTTAGTGAACGTCTAAGCTCCATCTCTAGTGGTAGAACTAGAGGTATGTCACTGTCAATGTGTACAAATGGAATCTAGTACCATACAGTTCAACTTGCATGTCTTCCCTTTGAACTTGAATTATAAGGAAAGAAACTAAATATCTACTGACAAGACTATTTAAAATGAAAGTTGGAATCCCATAAGTGTGGGTTTAGGTTGCAAGTATGCAACTACCATACCAAGTAATATAGAATGAGTAAGGGGTGCATATCCACATCAAGTGAGTGATTTTGTCAATTTAACAATTGATATTTTAGCTAAGCAAATCGAAACCAAAAAAAATCCAGTTATCATAGACTAAGTTAATGAAGAACTCTAGAAAAAGATTGGAATAACATAGAACAAGATTTAAGTTCAAGAAATTAAGCAAGTTCTTGTATTTCAAAAAGTTCACAACATGTTTAATTATGATTATCAAATATAAATGCTAGGTTTATGGATTCCAATTTCTTAAGTTTTTAATACACCCTCTAAGCTTTTATTATGGCTTCATTGATCTACTCAAACCATTCTATGACAAAAATTAAGTAAGACATGTTTAATGCAATGAATCAATAAGTTTTCGTTCATGAACCTCAACCTACATTTCAATTATAAATTGACAATTCATGATTTTGTTTAGTGTCTTGGCACATGGCTTTACTCTTGTTCTAACCACTAAATCAAGTTGTTATTCAAGAGTCGATCAATTATACCCACATGAATTTTCGACCTTCACTTTCATAATAAATTTGCAATTTGTGTTTTATTCAGTAATGTTCATGGCTTAATTCTTGTTACTGTCACAACTAAATGAGTACAAAGATAATCAAGTTTTTAAATTAAATAATTCATTAAACATAAATAAATGAACAATTACAATTTCACACTAATAAAAGCAAGTTCTAATTGCTACACTTAAGGTCCTAAATTTAATTTTTGCTATTCAGGCTTATATTAAACAATTTAGCATAAAATGGCAATATTCAAGAACTAGAAAAAGAACTACACTAAATCTCCTTCCTTATTTATAGGTTGCCAATTGGTGCTAGAGTGGCACTTGAGCAAGCTTTTGGTGAAAACCTACTAATTCTGGTACTTGCAGTGCCACTTAAGTGAAGTTTAAGCACCACTTTTCTTGAGATTAATGCCTGTAGCATTGCTTGAGGCAAGTTCAAATGCAAATTTGATGCTTGTGTGCCGCTTTAATAAAGTTTAGGAGGTCATGAAATTGATTGCCAACCATCTTCTCATTGGAGTGTTGCTTGAGCAAAGTCAATGTGCCAACATATTGATTTTGTAACCTATTTAGCACTTGTGTGAGTCTTCGGCAAAGGTTACCTACAACTTCTAACAAGTCTGCTTTGTGTTTAATTTTCTTGTCAAATATTTGATTAACCTACTATTTGAATCATTAGATGTCCAACCCAATCATATATTTTTCTCTTTAAATTTGTCTCATTTAGCCTTGTATGTTATGAGTTATATTCTTCCAAAGTACACTATTTTATCGAAGTTGCTCCATTTAGGCATACCTAACTTTGATCCTTTGTCAAAATCTTTAGCCAAAAGTGGTACCATGGTGAAGCTAATGGTATCAACTCTCCAAGTTTGTACAAAAATGTCCATCATTTAAAAGTACTTCTTGAAACAAAAATTTGACCACAAAATGCTACCTACCAGACACCAAAGCACACAAACATACAAACCAATCGAAAATCAACGTAAACAATACGAAGGTCAAGGAATCAAGCTAGAATTCTCTAAAAAATTGAAACTTTAACACCCTAATTTATAGAGTTACCACTTACTTGACTACAAATTATCTATTGTCTAATTCTTAAAGAAAACATCCTTAATTCTAATATGTTTTTTTTTCCACTAGGTTCTATAGTCTATAACCAAACTCTTAATGGTTTTATTTCAAACAACACACAATCTACTCTTGCCAACAAGCTTATATCTTTCATAATTTAAATTATGAACACAAGCCCTACAACCAAACACAATCATCTAATTGTATGAAACATCTTTTCTATCTAGACTCTCTTATATCACCAACTGGAAAAACTAATAAAGAAAGCTAATAAAATCAATCACAATTCTAATTACTTCAACCATAAAGGATCTAGTGAATTTGGAGTGAGATAGCACAAACTTGATTCATTCACAAATTTTCTTGTTCATTCTTTTAGCCACACCCATGTTGAAGTGTTTGAAAAATGCAATTGTCAATCGGAAACTATAATTACTACAATATTGCTAAAATAGACCTAGATATTCTCCACCATTATATATGCAAATACACTTTAATTTGTTTAATTTTTCTCTTTCAACTCATAATTTTTTAAAGATCTTCAATACTTGATATGTAGATTTAAAAGTAGAACATTATACTTTTCTTAGGAAATCATCAATAAATGTAATATAATACAAAGCACAAAGTAATGATCTATCTTTTATATCATACCAATTCTAAAGGATGTAAATTTCTTTTGGGGTAAATTTTCAAAAGCTACTTTAGGTTGTTTCCTATACAAACAATCAACGTAAGTGTTCAAGTGTATGTCTATTGACTTTGGGAGGAATTTCCTTCTTGCTAGAAACTACCAACTTTTCTAACTCATATGTCCAATTCTCTTGCGTGGCATATCAATAACACATTTTTGTTGCCTGTATTAGGCACTCCACTAAATATTGTAGAATGCGTCAAGTATTATAACTTTTTTCCCCTGCAACAATGAGAGAGCTTTTAATGATCTTTCATGTTCCTTTGTCAAAATGATGTGTATATCCGTCATCATCTAACTTACCCATGGAAATAATGTTGAGATGAATGTTTGGACAATGTTTGACATTGTTCAAAAGGAGTTTGCAACCTATGTTTGTCATTAAATTATTATCTCACATGTAATAATATTTGTCACAACTTTTTTGTCCATTTTGACTCTACTAAAATTATAACTAGCATATGATGTAAATATCTTTTTGTAAGGTGTAGAATAAAACTTCTGAATCTATGCTCTATCAACCTACTAGCATATTGAACTAATACAACTATCATCACATATAATAACATCATAATCAACTACAACTATTTTAGTTTTGTTGTCATCTTTTTAGTTCTTGGTGATTCAATTCTTTTAATTTCTTTTTCTCTTTTTATTTTTTCTCGCATGGAGGTGTAAGCTACCACAATAATGGCATGTGAAATTTAATCTTCACGTGGAGTTGAATTTTTGAATGACAACACAAAGATCTTTTAATTGTTAGGTAGTTAACCAAGAAATAACAAGAGAGAGTTAGATTTGTCAACCTTTGAAATATGTTTAGATGCTTATCCATGTTGCTACCATCTAAGTATCTTAATCTTATCATATTAAATTCTAGTTGGGGCACTCTTTGTATCAGGGTAAGCTCAATTTTCTTCTACATTACTTATGCTTTGATTTTATGTTCAAATTAATGATATAATTTAGATCAATGAAGTGACTAATACATAAAGAAGCCTTTAGATAAATAACAATCTAATCACCTGCTTCATACTCTTTGTTTAGGTGTCACCATATATAAGCAAATGCGAATCGTTATACAATAATAAGTCTCTCATGTTGAATTTTTGTAGAGTAATTCGACTTGTTCAATCTAAACATTTCTCCACGGGATTCCTCTATATCTAATTCACACTAATACTAGCATAGCTCTTGTACCACTTAATAGGAATGTATGAGCTCAATCCCAAGCTCAGATTGGGCTTGTTGTGCCTAAAAATAGAATTCAATCAAACCAGAGAACATCATCCATGAAAAACATTGAGGACCATCTATATGTCTGTACATGAGCATGTATATTTTGGGGCTTTAATTTCACATTTCAACTTAAACCTTAATACATTAGATTTATAAACAATTTCCATTTATATACAAGTCACTTTTTCTAATTTTTTCAATGTGGGACAATTCTTACTTGAAATCCTCAACGATGATTATCATTTTTTCCAACAGGTGATTTTAGAGCAAATGATTCAACTTAAGATGAGATCGATTGATTTTACAACAAAGAAGAAGTTTGGTGTGACTTCTTGAATAAGCACCCAAGAACAGTTAACTCTTGATGAGAATGTGAGTGCTCAAAAGCACGTGAAAAGACACATATTGGAAAGGGAAAATTATTGAGGATTTAATGTATGAGTTGTCCCATGTTGGAAAAGTGTTGAGAAATTGGACTATATATAAATGAGAATGGCCTACAAGCCAATCGCCTTAACTTATAGAGTTGAAATGTGTTGTCTACAAATATAAATGTTCATGCATAAGTCTATTGAAGGTTCTCCCCAAGTGTTGGTGATCAACAATACTCTAGTACTTTTTTGGGCTCTACCACTATAGACAATGAATCCAATTGAAGTTTGTGATTGAGTTCATATGATCCCAACATAAATTTAAAAATAGTACAAGATTAATTTTATAACCACTCTTCAATAAAAATAAAATTTTTTATAAGAATTATTCTTCGATTTTTCTGGCTAATTTCTTTGGATGCCAAAGCCAATGTATATCTCAAGGAAGAAAAACTTGTGAACTCTTACGCATGTGGCTGTGTGATAGTGATACCATCCCTTTTGAATAAAAAAAATGGTGTCAGCTTTGGCCCATCTCTAATTTATGGAAGTTGAGAAGTCACGACATCATTACTCGCTCTTTGATGCCACAAATGCGCTAAACATGCTGTGAGCACAACATCGTCAATTCTCATCAATCCGTCCCTCTCAAGTAAGGACTTGTTGCCTTTGCTACTTCATTTTGAGAACAACTCATACTAAATCAATGTAAGGGTTGGAATGACTATGATTATGACCAGACCATCCAATGACATCTTTTTTCAATAAGGAAAAGCAAAGAAAATTATCCAAAACAAATAAGCACAATGTTGAGAGAGGGATCTTTCTTGGTGTTTTACTGTGTAATTCAAGATACAAGCATAACATGACAATTTTGTAAAAAATTGATTTTACTTCAATTGTTCTGGTTCATTTGTTGACCCTGGAACCTTTTTCTTGAGCTTGTTTTATAAAAATATAAATATTAACACACACACAATTACATATAACAAACAAGTGTTAGCTCTAAGAAAAAAAAAAAGATATTATAATTTTAAAAGCCTTAGTAACTGATTTTCTTTAAGAATGGTTATTACATTTGTGATATCAACACGAGACGTAAAAGAAGCACGCGGGCGTCCACAGAGAGTCCATATTAAGGGTCATATATTTTACTGATGAAACCCATTCCACTAAGTCGGGAAAAATTTTTGAGTGTAGTGAGATAATTTCCCTCCTTAAATGTCACATTTGTCTAGTCCAAAATAATTTTATTTTGACTCAAGGTAAAATATGTATATTAACAATATATACTTTTTTATACTCAACTTGATGGCAAAGTTTTTTTTCCATATACTTAGCAACAGCAGCAACAATAACAATAATAATAATTTGCCCTGGCATGATTTTCACCAAGGTAACTCAAATTTCATGTTCCAAAAGAATGATAAAAAGAAAAAGTACAAAGCAAACTATGACATATTGAGTCTCATACTACATCACCAACACATCAATGCAAAAGATATTTCACAACCGTGTGACAAAAAGGTTAGCTTTCATTACCCATGATTAAAGGTAATGAAGGATAACTGTTAACTATAATCTGCTGTTATTGTGATTAAGGGAGAAAAGGAGCTGCAAGGCAATAATGCAGACCTGCCTTTCTTATTTATTTAATTATTTTTGGAACGCCGCCCTGCTTGACTGTCACACTGTTCTACTTCCAACATTCAATCATTCAGCAAATCAAATAATTGAGCAATCAACACATAATAATTTCATAAAAGTCTAGCACCCATCTAATGAAAGCTTGTGACAAATCTTAAAGAGAACACCACAATGATGACTGTCATTTGGAACCTTTAAAGCTTCTTGAAGTGAGAGTTTCTAAGCTGTAATGATGTGATTAAGTTACTATAAATTGACTACTTGGGTGTGGCATCTCCAACTGCTAAACCAACTTTTCTTGCTCCAACATATGAAGGCCAACCAACCGTTACGATTGTGTTCCACATACTTTTTCAACACCATCAATCATCATAAGTACCTACTTCTTATTCAAAGCCAGATTATGAAGGGAGAAAACACATATTTTGAGTAGAATAAATGAAGTCATGCAATGCATGCATATACTGTTAATATATGTAGAGCATTATTGCAGGTGACCAATTCCGGAATTAATATATTTGACAAAAATGAAGCAAAGCAAAAAATAAGAATACAAGAGCAAGATGGCAAGAATGTGCAAGCACTTGCTGGAAAGGAGAAATAAAGAACAATATGGACTTGAAACTAAAAGAGGACCACGCTGAAAGCAAATTTACCTGTTAACTTGGTATCCCTTTAAGCATGTGGCATGTTTTTTATATGATTTTTGGTCTGCCAATTCGCCTTATTTCTTCTAAATTTCTTATTTCAGACTCAAATCATTTACAAAATACTAATCACCACTAAGATCCCTTGTTAAATCAAAAAAATCGAGAAGATAAAAAACATTTAAAATAAACCATGCTGCAGATGCTGATTAATACTTCTTCTTGCGCCTATCCTTGCCCATGGAAAAGATAGAGCACAGGCCAAAGAGATCTGCCGAAGGAACATGCAATACTGGATTGAATTTAACCCGACCGCCATAAGAAGCACAGTTGCTCCTGTTCAAGGGCGGCCTGGAGGAACAAGCTGCAGACTGTGGTTGCTTCTGCGAACCGTTTGACGTTGGCCGTCTGAGAAAACCAAGCTTTTGATTATACGTAAGCGACGATCTCTTGACGTTGGCAGATGAACCAGTCGAGTTGCTTCTGGACAACAACGGCAACGGGCACAGAGTTCGGGCATAGCCGCTGCCGCAGTTCAAGCTCGAGCTGCGCTTGAACCGCCAAAACGGCTTCTGCTTGTCTTCAGAAAAATTTGGGTTTGGGTTTTTGTTTTTCGTCTCGTTAATAATGGCGCCGGAATTTCTGGTTGTTCTTGGCGGAGTAGCTGGCTGGGAACGCGGCGGCACCGGTGGTGGCTCTTCGACTCGTCTAGGCGGGGCTGCTAGTCGCTTCTTGATTTCGATAGGGAGGATCTTGCCGTCGAGGAAGAGCTCGTCGGCGGTAGAAGATTCTTGATCGAAACTTCCACGGAAAACGCAGAAATCGAAATCAATGGTGGTGGAGGAGGTCGCGCATTTGTGTTCTTCGACGGGTACGACGTCGGATTGGGAAAGATCATAGGAGAACGAGATACGGGGGCTGATGCCCGCGCGGGGGCTGTCGGGCAAAACATCAATCGTCATTGGACAACTTGATCTCATTTCTGATTTCTTGGCAGGGATTACGACTTGTGAAAGAGAGGAAAAGCAGCAGATGATCATTTAAAAGAGGGAGGCATTAAATGCCATAAAAGCCATCAGAGCACAGGAAATCGAATCAATTGAAGTCAATCTAGTGGAAATTTGAAATGCCAAGGATCGTCAAACTGGACCCTTTGCATGGAAAATTATTTCTCCATTGGAAAGCCAAAGAAAACACAGCTGTTGAAAGGGGATGTGGCGTGCGGCTTTGAAATTCAAAACCAGGGACCTCTGCAGAGAAATTCTGGGGCCGAAGGTCATAAATAAATTACGGAGAATGACGGTCCTTTTGGGAAAAGATATTCGTTCTTTGAACAAGATTTTTCTTTTCCTTTTGGTTTCTTTTTGGGAAATAAAAATGAGATTTTCTGTGGATAATGAAGTGGACAGTGATTTTGGTATGTAATATTTAGGTTTTTAACTTGGAAAAGTAATGGGAGCATTACTAAAGGACTCTCGAGGCAATCAAACCGACACTTTGACACGTTTGTTTCCAAATTAGAATGGAAACTAAAAATTGAGTGGAAATAAAAATTATATTTAGTTTGTAAGATTTAGGTGGAAAGAAAAAAGATTTGTGTTTATATTTAATATGTAATAATAATTGAATGATTCGATAATATATAGGTTTATAGAATAATAAAAAAATAAATAAGAGTAGAAAAATTATAGGAATAAGTATTGATTTGATTGCAAATATATATAATGATTAAAAAATTATTAGTTAATTATAAAAGATAAGAAATAAAAATTTTAAATTTGAATTCGAATAAAATTTATATAATAATGTTTGGTCTCTAATATTTTAAAGTAATTATGAATAGTTTGTAAAATAGAAACGTGGCGTTTACAATCATAGAATAATATGCATTTATGTCATATGCATAACATATTATCGTGAACTACTTAGATTAAAGAGAACCTCAACACTTAAAAGTCCTGTTTACTTTAATTGAAAGGATAAAAGTTCAGAAGAATTATTGTGATGGATTATCTTGCCTAATGAATTAGATTATATTTGAAACATTTTAGTCATTTATAACATATTTTTATCTAATTTGAACTTTTATCATTTGGAGACATTTTATTAACTTAAAAATAATAAGATATTCATCCTAATTCTTTGAAACGAACACGACATAATTTATAACCATATTATGAATTGTATTTAATCAAAATTAAGATTTGAAAATTCTTTTATTTTCTATCCTTTTCTTTTATCATTTTCTTCTAAATTATTATTTTTATATTTGTATTCTTTCAAATAATTTTGATTATTCCTATTTTCTCATTGTAATTTTTTATTTTATACACACACACACACACACACACTATATATATATATATATATATATATTAATCAAAGAAAGAAATTTTGTTGCACAATTTTTAAGTACTTAAATACCCGCAGGTCTTTACAATTTGTCTTTTTATTCTGTTGCTCAATTTTTATTTGTTTTATCCACTAATTAATTTTAAAATATTCGTTTTTTAGAATTTCTTTATTTCTTTAGTTACATTAATGTTGAAAACATGATTTTAGTAATACAACGTTAAACTATTATAATGTCATTATCTAAATATTATTTATTTTTCTATCATTCTTTGTTCTCTTTTAATATAATTCTATATTTTTTCTTCTTATACTTCTTAGATATCTCTACATTCAGTCTGTTTATCTTTTTAAATTTTTATTTTTCTAAAAAATATTATAATTTCTAAAAAATTTACATATGAATTGAGTGCACTACTATTATTAATATTAGATAATTTATGATTATTTTTTATCACTCAAATGTAAACATGGCCCTAATATTTTTTTTTTTTTGAATTTTATATCACGAATATATATATATATATATATGAATTAATAGGCATATGCCCGTTATTTTATTGTAAGAACTTGTAGCTTTATCTTTTTTTTTTTTTCTTATAATCCTTCAATGCCTATTGGTGTCAATAAAATTTACAACTATAAACCTTTATTCATGAATAGTGTACTGCCGGCTTGTTGCTCTGAACACAGTTTAGTGCGCTTAATGAATTTGTATTACAGATGAGAGAGAGAGAGCGAGAAAGAGAGAGAGATGTAATAGCACGCTTTTGGAATTATTTATTGTAAGATGGTGACCTGTCATGGCACGCGCTTGGATTTATTTTTTGTAAGATGTAATTAATGTCGATATTAACAACATTGCTTACTCAATTATTATTATCTGATTTTGAGGCTATGTTTGACCGACAATTTTGACTGATGAAAAATGTATATTATAAATATGAAAAAAAAAATTAAGAACCTTATAAAAATAACAGGAAAAGGACGACAGAATTATTTGGATGGGTTATACGTGTAGAGTTTGTCTTAATTGGATGAAAATTGTTGGCACTTCGGTGTGTGTCGACACTTATGTCGTGCACACATGTTAATCTAACTTAGTAAAATTATTATCATGTAAAAGAGATATTATTATGATATTAATTTCCCAACATTTTTTAGTAAAAATATAGAAGGAGTTGACCAAATATTTGAAAAAATTCTTCATCTCTCAACAGAGTAATGTCAGACCATTTCTAGCTAAGAAATCCTTGCAAAACATGTCTAATGAATTAGTGAAGGATTGGAGATAGAATTGTCAAAGTTAAAAGATTAAGAATCTCACACAATCACACCGGAAGGAAAGTCAACTCAAATTGTTACAACAAATAACAGACAAATTATGGCTAGTGTCTGAGTTGTCTGAATTAAAAAGATCTCAAGGTATCAAGACAATCCCAAAACTCATGGAAAGTTATTGAACGATAATGTATTTATGCAGAATATGTGAGAAGCCATCATTTCAAACTTTGAGAGTCGTTGTACTAAATTTGTCTAAGTGTCCAAAGGAGATCATCCACTAGGTTGGGTTTTTAAGTGAAATGTCTACGTATTATTAAAAGTGCCAAGCTTTTGTCCGAGGCTTCTATAATTGAGTTCCTAAATCGTGTACCTTATTATGTTGCTCACTTTGATGTAAAGGTATAGATCTTTAGAATTAAATTTTTATTTTATCAAGTAAGAAATGTAGAATACTACTTAATCGTGATGTAGGAAAGTGGAGCATGTTGAGAGAGATTGATATTGAATTATGTAAGTGTAAAACTCAATTAATTCTAGTGAACTCATTTCTTCTAAACAAGACCTCATAGGTACGGTTGACAGCAAACTGCATAAATAATTTCTTGTAATATTATTAATTGAGTGTTAATATATTGATAAGGTGGAGTGAACGCCAGAACGAAAATTTCATTCAAGTGTTAAAATTATTCTACCTAGTTGTTCAAATTATTCTACCTAGTTGTGACTTGTTTGTTCCAATATTAAACTGACAACAAGTGCTGGCATCACCTATCTAAACCACCAAAAATAAAAACTAAGAATTTCTAAATTTTCCATAAGCGTTTCAAAGACACAATCATGACGCGGCAATCCTTCAACTAGCAAATTCTAGACGAATTAATCATAAAGTAATGAACTATTAATTACATGATGTCCCCTTTCTTATTAAAATTCAAAGTGTCGTAAGGACTGATACCATTCCTTAATTATATTTTACTAGCCTAGTAGAAGTTTTATGCACAAAATTTATATACATTCCAAAAAAATAATATTCTATAACTCTTTTAATAAATTATTTTATAAAATTTAATATTTATACATATTTAGTTTAACATAACTATAAAAAAAATAAAATATCAGTCAATTTACATTTGCACATGTTAGTGCATTAAAAATCCATTCCATTTTAACTTCACAAATGAAGTGCTAATATATGCTATCCAATCTAAATAAGGTTAAACAAATTTATAAAAAAATAATTATATTTAAACATTGTGTATAGATTATAGTAAAAATACCACGAAAATACAACCATTTAATTAATCTAATAGTATAGCTTTTCACAATTAATATAATGATATACAATATTGAGAAAAATACTTGTGATTAATTACAAAACAAAAGTCATCACATTTAAAATGTATAACCACACGTGAAAAGTATAAACAAATATACACATATATCAAGTTTCGACGTAATAAAAATGAAAAAAATTATACATTATCTGTAGTATGCGCGCGTGTTTATGATCAAATTATATTTTTTCAGTTGTAGTTCTCCTAAAGTATTTTAATCTTTAGTATTTCTAAGCAATTAAATATAAATAGAAATATAAATAAACGTATATATATACTTGTGTACGTTATCTTTTTGATACTCTATTTTTCTTGCCAATATTGTTGTATCGTTAAAAATTATAATGTTTTAAGTAAGAGCGGCATATAATAATGATTAAATTATAATAACAGTTAAATATTTGGACTATAATAGCTAGAGCTCAAATAATATTATAAAAATTAAAAATGAACACATTAAAATTAAATACGACTATAAATTTGCATAATGCTCATCATAAAATTATATATGACATATATTGTGTATTGGTTTTAATCAACACATGTTAGAATAATCTCAATAAACAAACAGCAAAAAAAAAATCAAATCAGTTTAAAATTTTTCAGTAAAGTATTTAGAAGTAGCATGCTACAGAAAATTATTAAGCTGAAAGTAACAGAAATAATTAAAATTTTTATAGGCTAAGGTCGAAAATTGTACTTCAAATATTGGTACATAACTTCCATCCGAAAAATAAAAAATATCAATAAGATAATTATCAAAAGAGTAAAAAATAAAACTATGCATCGAAGTTTTAACTAAAAGCAAAGGAAAATATAATATAAAAAATCAAAAACGCAATAAAAATAGGTGAAAATGCTTTTAAAAGTATGACAATTAACAACACCAGTTCAACATTGCCCACCTCTAACAGTGAAAATAAGTCGAAGTTGGTTGAGTGTTCCTATTTTGTTGAGCTCAAGCTCCAGCCTAACCTATCACTTAATCTTTTTAAATTCTAATTTATTTAATTTTTTATTTTTATTTTTTGATGAATAATAAAAATAATAAGTACAATAATTTGATAGGTAAAATTTTAAAAAATATTTTAAAATATACACATTCAATTAATTCAACAAAGACAAGAATTCCAAAATAAATATTAAGAGGGAAACATTATTTTAAAACAACATAAAAAGGAAAAGGGAAATAATAAATTTAGAATATAAATTAAAATTTACAAATAATACAAAAATTTTGAAAGTGATATATGTTCAAAGTTTATAATTAAATATTTGAAACTTTTGCTGATCAAATAAAAGAATAATTTTTTAGAATCACCCGTAGACTATCCTCCTGTTCTTGAATTTTTTAGAATTTAGGCCCCATTTAGATTGATGAATTTAAATTTTAAGAAAAGATTTAGAAAGAGAATTTGAAATAACTCTATTATAAGAGGAATTTCAAATCTATGTTACTTAGTAAAATTATGGTTCAAAATGAGAACTTAAAGATTTAAAATACTTTGTAACAAATACAATGGATTCATTATTTTGCATTTAAAATATATTTTCTCAAATCGTTCAATCTAAATAGGCTCTTATAGAATTTGAAATAATATCTTACAAATTAAATTAATGTATGTATATATATTATTTTAATAAGGTTTTCTATATGGCCTAGTTTTACTAAATTATATATATTTTTATTTTTGTATAAAAATATGAGATTTATTTCAATTGTATCATTTAATATGGAGCTAACTACATTTATATCATATGTGAATTAAAAATTAAAATATTCTCATAATTTCCTAATTTAAAATAAAAACTATGCTATGACATTAAAAGTCAATATATAATATATACATATATGCGTAGTACTTACTATATGTTAATAATTATATTCGTAGTTTGTACAACTAACAGGATCATTGTGCTATACTGCTATTGTGCAGTACTAATAAAATTGGTATGAAATTATTTATAAATTATAAAATTATTATATTTTAAAAAATAAAATAATACTGTTTATTGATGAATAAGAAATAACATCATTTAAAATTAAAAATATAAAAATATTCAAAACAAGAAGGTAAAAAAGAAAAAAATAATTGGAACTGAAAAATTGGAAAGACAACACAAATAATAATTATTTGAAAGAAAAGGGAGATATAAATGATAGAAAAGAATAAAAGAATTTAAAATAACAATAAATGTATGATTTTATATTACACAACTAAAAGAGAGTAAATATGTAGTTTTGTATTGTGCAACTAATATGGAATTAAACACTTCATAATATAGTATACTCGTAAAATTTTCACACTCTATTCATTTGTGAATTTATTTATAAATTATAATATTTTAATTAATAAAAATAAAATTATTTAACATTAGAAAGTATAAAGAATATTTAAAATAATAAAATAAAAAATATCAAGAGACTTTAAAACAGAAAAGAGAATTTTTTTCAAGAATACACAAATAAAAAGGTTGAAAGAAAATGGAAAAACAAAAACAATTAACATTAAGATAAAAAAAATTATATAATTTTATATTGTGTAAAAATATTTAAAATAAAAAATGATAAAAGATTAAAAGAATTTAAAAATGATAAAATTTTAGAGAATATATAAATGTAAATTTTAAATTGTATGAAAAAATAGAAAAAAATGATTAAAAATAATAATAAAAGTATGTAGCATGAGGGTAATTGTGTAAATTCTTTTGTGCAACCTATAATCCTTAATGACATAATAATATAGAATACACAGTATAGATATAGATAGGTATTGCATCATATATATATATATATATAAAAACAAAATTTAAAAAAATATATATATATATATATATATATCTATATGTATATGAATATATTATATAAAACATACGATAGAGTTGGGTGGGGCCTTGGAACAAATTAAAAGCAAAGACAATCTTTTCTGGACAGAAATGCGACATCATAGGAAGAGTGTGGTAACAAGCCAAGACACTTTTAGTAGCTGCATTGGCACACATCTGGCAAGAGGCCCAGTTTCAGAATAAAAAGAAATACAACTGAGACTACACAACTGACCATTCTACTTGTTCTTACACAAGTACAAAAGATTTATTACTGATACAATTAATCAATTTATTACACATGAAACACCATTAAACATCCATAATCTCCGGAAAAAAAAAAAATAGTTACGTCGTGTTCAATTATTATTGGACTAAGGGGGTGTTTGGCTAAACTTATTTTAAGATCCTGAAACTTATGTTCTATAAGATGATTTTGGTATTTTTAGATAGAGATAGTAAGATCGTCTTACAATTTTTTTTGAAATTGTAATTGTAGTTGATTATTTTTTTGATGTTATAATGATAACAAGAAATTAAATACTATTAATAAAATATAATTTAAAGATATTTATATCATTTTTAATATATAAAATAAAATAACTTATAAGAGATTATAAAATAATAAATTACAATATCATTTTTAATGTATTTTTAAAGAGATTATAAACTAAAAATATTTTATTTTTGAAACTTATAAACTCTTTTGTAAAGGGATAATCAAACACTTATAAGAGACTTAAAAAAACTCAAATATCTTATAAGATATTTTTTTAAAATCTTATAAGCTCATGTAAACAGCCCCCAAGTTACCCACTGATTGAAATTTTACAAGTCAAATGTAATAAATGGGCCAAGTTTAATGGGGATCGTTTCTGTAACAAGTGTATTTCACTTGTAATGAGGTTGATCCAAATACAATTTTGAATAATTTTTTTTTGCATTAAAGCTGCCTGAAAAAGGGGTGGCATATCGAGCAAGACGGAAATTGTTTCGAGGAAAGAGAGAGTTTCCAAATGCCAAAGCAAAGGTATGTAGATGGAGGGTTCAGAATTAAGCTGCTTTGAGAGTACAATTTCAAGCCAACTATGGCAATGGAGGCAATGACCAATTACTCGATGAAATTGTGTACATGAAAATTATGTTGGGTTTCTAAAATTTAGAGAGGAAAAGAAAAGAAAATGTTAAGAAATGATTTTAATTGTTTGGTTAAAAAGAAAAAATTCTACGAAAAAGAAAACTAAGAGTGTGTTTAGTTTTAAGAATTTAGAGTTGAAAAGAAAAAAAAAAGAAATTTAAAATTCTATACAGTGTTTGTTTGGAAGAATTTTAATAAGGAAAAAAAATTAAAATAAAAAAAATCAAATCAAACAAAAACTTAAAGTTAAAAATTTTTATACTTTGAGAAAAATAAATTAAAAAATAGAATTAAAAAATTTTGGAGGAAGAATAAAAATTAAAAAAATTTTCCTCACTATTTTTTGAGGAAAATGAAATTTCCTTCTTTTAACTAAAATTTCCTCCTAATTTTCCTTTTCATGGGATTGTCCTTCTGAACTAAACAACCAAAATATTTTTTTCTTAATATTTTCTTTTCTTTTCCTTCCTAAATTCCTGGAAGCCAACATAGTCTATTTTGGTGAATTATAGTTTAGTGAAGAAAAATCTATTCTCCTTATGAAAATATGAGAAAAATGGAAAGAAAATTATTTTAACTCTTATTCTTCCCCCAAAATATCACTAATTCTATCTCTTTTATTTATTTCTTCTTTATTTTTTTCTCAAATTATATAAAAATATCAATTTCTTTTGTTTGATTTTGATTTTGTTTTTCTTAATTTTTCCTTTCCCTTTTGAAATACTTTCAATCAAATAATATATAAAATTTGGCATTTTTTTTCCTTTCTCTATCATTTTCCTTTCCACTCTAACACTATGCTTGATTCTAAGATTTTAGAAAGGAAAGGAACATATATAGTGGAGGAAAGCACAAGAAAATGGAAGAAATTTAAAATTCAATGGATTGTTTAGTAGAATGATTTTTATGAGGTAAGGAAAATAATTAAAAATAGAACAAAATAAAATAAAAAACTCAAATTTTATAATTTTTTTGATTATTTAAGAGAAATAATTTGAAGATAGATGAGAAAAACAGAAATAATGAAGATTTTTAGAGAATAAGAGATGGTTAAAATAATTTACCTCTCATTGTCCTTCACATAAACTATATTTTTCATTACCTTTACTTTTCCTTACAATTTTCTTTATCAACCAAACAATTAAAATTGTTTTCTTTACTATTTTCCTTTTTTTTTTCCTTAAAAAATCCTTGAACCAAACATAATGTAAATTTATAAAACCAAACACACTGTAAATTTATAAAAACTAAACACAGTGGGAGTGGAGTCAAGAGATAACAAACCCCACAAGGAAGAAAAATCAGCCGCCTACGGCCAAAGTGGAGCTGTCTAAATTGACAAAAGTATTGAGCATGATAGTTAATGAGATTGATACTCTATTGTCCTGTATGAATCCTAACAATGAACTATGTGCAATGTGTGATAATTCTTGCCTCCCCAATATATATATTGCTTTATTGTATATCAAATTACACTAAAAAAACCTTAGTGGCCGAAAAAAAAGAAAGGGTTAGCATTTGCAGACAATCTAAAGCCCAAAGGAAAAAACGTACACATAGAATCTTATATTTCCTGTCTTATTTTTCATCTCAACTCAGCCATCGTTCATCCCTATTAAGACTACAAACCCTGCAGTTATCGTAGCATCGAATTCAGTGTTTTTATACGTAATGTTGATCAACAAATGGGATCTATATCAAAATATACATTTTAATGATATTGAAGGAAAAAAAATAATTGCGAACTACGACACAACCAACTAGATTGTGCAAGAAGGTTTTGGTGGGTACTAATAGAATCCCTCAACACATAACCAAATCCACTATTCTGTTGTTCCATCTGTGCTGTCCCAAAGTGAAAAAAGAAATGTGTAAAAAACATAGGGATAAAGGGTCCAAATAAAAGGAATAGCAACACCACACATGTCTACCACCTTCACCTAAAGATCCACAGTCCCTTTTCTTTCTTGCAACCATGAGTTAGTGGTGACCAAAGGAAGAAGGGTCCATGAGGTTTGAGGACACCAATAATTCTGTCTGCAGTACGAACTTTTTCTTTCACATTTCCTTCTGGGATTCTATGTTTTTTTTTTCATCTCAATGAGTGTGGCCACCAACCGTTGCGACGAAAACGCATAAAGAAGTGATTCACGACATCAATGGTTGCAACATCTTCCACTTCACTGTCTCCATCTCCTTCTGTGCCCTTTTTCTCTATGCTTGTCTCGAAATAAATTTTTATTTCCTTAAAAAAAGTAACAAGGCGTTTAATTACGATGCAAGTTTGAGGTATGATGGTAACTTTTGCTGTGGTGAACTGTGAAGCGTATTTGTTCCTGACACCATTCTTAAAACATATTATATATTGTAATAAATAGCAACTCATCAAAGAAATGACCTGTAATCATATATCATATATAAGAGCAAGGTCTGTTGACTAAAAAAGTTTTCGTTTGACTAAATTTTGAATTCTCATAATTTGGAGAAATTTTTATTATAAAAATAGCATTCTATATTTGCTTTGCACGGATAAAGATTGGCTTGAATCATGTATTTTAATAGAAAAACTTTCAACAGATATAACGGATTTATTCATATGTTTTAATAGATAAAATATTGCCAAACATAATTATTGACATAATTACTTATGGAAAGGAATCGAGGGAATTTTGTTAATTAAAAAATAAAAATTTCGATTTTAAGAAAGTTTTTACATTGATTTGGTTAAAATTATGGTGCTTTACCTAGTTGCGTTGAAAGAAAAAAATAAAATATTTAATTGATTTGATTTTGAAAACCATCCGCATCCGGTTCTGCCAAGGCAAAATTAAAATTTTATATTAGTTTATTTATAGATTTAAACTATCCTAATGAATATTCATATATAGAATAGCACAAATTAACACTAAAGAAACTAGCAAGAGAAAACCTCCTGTGCCGACAAAACCATAATATATTTAATTTACTTTTGTTATAATTATTATTTATAAAATGTTTAATTAAATTTTAATATTAATTATTATTTATACCACTATTCGTTATAGGTCAATGGCCAATTATACGCTATAATAACATGTATTCTAATTAAATTCTTAATTCTTTGTAAATACTTAAATTATGTCTCTGACTATGCCCATAATCAAATAGTGGCATCATTTTGTCTATATTTCCTTTAAAATATTTTATTTCATAAAAATTAATTTGAATAAAATAATCATGCTTATAAAAGTACATCATGCTTCTCCAATTTTTTTCATTCAAGAATTCTCTATCTTTCACAAAGTCATATCCATGGACTTTCATAATTTCTCCACTTCTCATTCATTACATTCTACCTTTTGGCCACCCTTTGCCACCCTAAAATTGCCCTCTCTTTCTGACCGACTACTCACTCCATTCCCTTAATGGAATTCATTTTGTTTCAAAAGTTGAAAAAACTATAAGTTCCATTATCACTCCACAAGTTAGTTGGCTTGTATGTAAATTCGTACTTAATATTTGTAGCTTTGTCTAAGAATCTTTGTTACAAATTTCACCATATCAAATAGAGTGAAATCAATTTTTGGGCAAAAGAACAAGAGTTCAACGTGATGACAACTCCCAAAGGTATATGTAATATTTTATAGAGGTGCAAAGTTTCTTTTTATATATATAATTGTTCATTCTAGAATAAGTTCTATTATCATTCCACATAAGTCAATTAACCCGCATTTAAATCCATACTTAATATATAGATTTGTTTGGGAATCTTGTTACAAATTTCTCCATCTCAAATAGAGTGAAATCATTTTTTGACTAAAAGAACAAGCGTTCAACAGAATAACATGCAAAGTTTTTTTTAATATAATTGTTTATTTTAAAATTTATATGAGTTTTAAAGTGAAATAATTAACGTTCTTTTCATTTTTTTTATCAATTTAGGAACTCTTTTGTCTTTTATGCTAATATTATATCAAGCGTTATACTGTTTAAGATGTTGCTAATGAATTTTTTTAATTTTTTGTTAATATATTTATGTGTTGTTCATCCTACCTTTTTCATCAATAAATGTTTGTTCAAAGAAAGAGCTTCAAGAATCTCCCTCCCTACCCTTTGTTAACCTTCAAATATTGATTTATTGACATTATTTAAAGACAAGTAAATGTTGATTTATTATATGATTAGCGGATATAATTAAAAATGCAATGCATACTGTAGAAGATGGTGGAGAAAGTTACAAGATTCATGTACTTTCATAAGACTATACTGCATCAAGTAGTAACTGATTAAGTTTTATAATATTTTCATGTAAATAAAACTTAAAAATTTTGCATTCACTATTCATATTAGTAGCATAATATTTCACACATGCAAGTGAATAACTTTATTCCATACTTTTATTTTAATAATTTAAAATTATATATTATTTTTAGAATTGGTTTGTTATCTAATATTATGTCTAAAATCATTATTTTGTCTAATAGTGTGTCTAAAAATGATTAAATTTTGAATTATGTATATAAATTCATTGTAAATATGCCCGTTATAAAGTCAATATCTTCATTTTGTAAAATTAAAGTTAAAATTCTACAAATCAAATTAGAAAAATTTGTTAATCAGTCAATGCATTTAAAAATTTCAATCAATACTAGAAAACACGTATATAGATGTTTTTTGGTAACTTTTAAATTCAAAAAATGTAAAATATTTTCCAAAATAATTTAAAGTTTGGATTTAAAAGATATCGTGCAAATAAAGGTTGTAATTGATAGTTGAGAATACACACACACACATATGATATATATATATATATATATATATATTGATATCTATATCTATATAATATCCAAATTATAACTAATTTTGTTCATTATGATGCAATTATGAAGTAGTCAAATTTAATGCTTTGAATTAAATTAAAAATATTATCCAGTTATTAAATTTTCTATCTAAAAAATAATATAGGTAAAAAAAAAGTTGTAAAACATGAATGATTCCTTTGATTATAACATCATTTATTTATTGTTTATTTCACTTCGTTTTACTTAATTTTAGTAGAAAATAAAAGAGGATAGTCAATTAAGAAGTAATGATTGATAATAATTGAATTTTAATTTATAAACTTTTTGTCCCAAACTAAAAAATTTTGATTAATTATAAGTATATACTTTGCATTTAATAACAAAAACATAAAATGGACAACGATCAATGATGTGCTCCCCCTCTCCATGACCTGGATGGGATACAATTAGACAGTAGATGAGGACAATGAGAACCAGTTAGACTCTGACACGTATGCAAGCACCTTAAATGATAGCTACAACTTGAAGCTTGAATATGTTTATGTAGTTTAATGTCCATGTAATTTTCAGTTATGCCTAGGTACTTATAGTTTTTGAGTTGCAAAGCATTATATGAAAAATCATTTGACATTAATAGCAAAAAAAAATCATTAGTATGTGATACAATGCCTTACTTTTACATTAATTACCTATTACATGGATAAAGGCATACAAAATAGAAGGAATAAAAGCATATTAACACTTATCTAAAATCTACCTAATCACTAACTAATCTCCCATTGCCAAATCGTCAATTGCTTTAGGTGGCTTTCGTGAAGTAGAAAGCTCATCCTTTAGAAATGGAACTAGAACGTGAGGGTTGATACGCTTGGAGGGATGTGGGGTTTGTGCCCTAGTCACTTGGTCCTTCGCCTCATCCTTAATGACCACATAAAACATGAACTTATGTAATGAGGATGTAACATGTGTCTGTCATCTCTCCATGTGGTCTGTCTGGGAACAAAGCTTATAGAAGTTTGCGAATATGCCATGCCTGAGTTGGTCAATTTGGACCTAAAAAGCTTTAATGGTATCGTGGAAATGTGGCTAAGGTTGTGGCGGTGAAGGCTGTGAGGCAACACTATCTGATATGCCCTATGGCTCCTCATCTAGCTAAGGTAGCTCTAGAATTGGTTGTGGTGGTGAGGTGAAACAGATCACGCTTGTGGTTCGTGAGCCTTCTTGGCATCATCTACCTTGATTCCATAGGCCAGACATAGCTATGTAATTAAGTGAACATGCCATGGAGACTCACAAGAGTTTTAAGCACAATGCATTGTGCCATCCTTAATTAACCTTTCTACATTAATCTGTAGCCCCTCCAAGATGGGATATAAGATCACTGCACACTCCCTAATGATGATGGCATGATTGTTCATTGGCCTTATTCGTGCAATAATGAAATAACACCATGTTTTTTTGATGTTGTCTAGGCTAGCTATGTTGAGGGATATAACAAACAGTGCCAACATTTAGGACATGTTCCAGTGCTTTGCTTTTGGACAAACCTTGTATGCCATTGCCTTAAGTACCGTATGCTTGTCCATCAAGTGTAAAAACCGAGCACTATCGAGGGAGTTGGGCATGCCTAGCTACCTCCTCCGCTCAGTTATGTCCACATGGTGACCTCATATATATACTTGATTTGCATGGATTTCATTAGCAAAGTTTGTGTAGAACTCGTAAACAATGGGCACTATAGTTGCATCTGTAAGATTTCGAGTGAAAGTGCCTCACTCCCCATCAATGATAGTTGGAGCAATCTAATTACTGCACCTCATTGCCTCTACCAACCCACACTCTAGCACAAGAGACTGATGTTTATAGTCTTCTCATGCCGATTAGTTGTCTCTGTACTCACATATGTGTGATCATATGATGGGGTCCTTTTTTTTTTTTTTTTTGTCCTAATTGTTGTGTCAAACCAACAACATTATATTTGGTAGAACACAGTTAATTCCACAATCCCAGGTCACTTACATTTATGCAACCCACAATGCAAGCATTTCTTCATTCCTAAGTGTAATAACTTAACATTCCTAGACAATTTCCCGACCCCATATAGACAATGTATCCTAAGTGTAAAAACTTAACATTCCTAAGCAATTTTATCACCTAATATAGACAATTGTAGCCTAAGAGCAAAAAGTCCATCCCACTACCCATTCCCTTCTTCTAACAAATGAGAATAAGCTATCCAATATGTTCCTCTTTCTTTTGTCATCACTAGCAAATAAGGATTACTAGCAATACAAATCATCATATTACTCTATATAAAATTAAGATAGCACACAACTTCTAAAGAGCATTCGGAATTATTGAACACTTAGCAATGAAAATCTAGGAGCCTTTGGATTTATTGTCACTTTAGTCATCACAATGACCAAAACGATGATGCAACTAAAATCCTATGGATTTTTCATTAATGTGGTCATTACAACAACAAGGATGACAACAAATACAAAATAGACTATGTGTTGTCGTTGTGGGTATCAACGTGACGTTAGGCTAGAAGACATGCTATTTGATTTAAAATTTTACAACTAGGGATAACTTTGGGGTTGCAGCCATCTCTAATCCATTCCAACCTTTGTTAAAAACCAAAATTCCTAACTTTTTCTTCATTTCATCTTCGAACACACCAGAGGATAATAGAGGCCTCGAACTATGGAGGTTCCAATCTCCATTTGCAACCATCAAATTCTCCAACAAAAGCCTTTTCTAGGTTCATTAATCCATTAAGAACTCTATTTAGTGACTTTTGCCCATTGGATTTTTTGTTTGAAAACATTCAGCTCAACTAGAACAAAACTAACTTTCATGAGTTGTATTTGGGTGATTATTGAGGTTAATAAATTTTTTGTTTATGTGTTCATTTAATTCATAGAATTTTTTGAAGTGTTGTTCTCATTTTAGGGTTCATATTTATTAGTTGATTTCAGTATCTACTACACATATGCAACTTGCATTTTAATGTAGAAATTGAATAATTTGGATGTATAAATTAAACATGCCACATAGAGATTATATGGTTTGAATGTACAAATTGAATAGTTTGGATGGATGTTGGGTTTATGAAATTGGATGGTTTCAATGCACAAATTGAATGGTTTGGACTTAGAGGTTGATGGGTCATTTCATTTGAGTATAAGTTTGAATTGGGTTTGTGATTACATTACTTTGAATGGTGCTATTGTACATGGTGGCTCAACTATGTGTGGATGCTTTCTTATACATTTACTTATTTGATGGTTTTAAGCATTGACATGAAGAGAATGTTTTGGTTTGAATTCACAAAGGGAGAGGGATGGCCACAAGAATGTAAGAGACACCACATAAGGCCACCCTCTAGGCCCTAATCCATTAACAAAGATGAGAAAACCACCTTCTCCAACACAACATGATGTCCCGTCTTCTTCCACACAATACACTACTCGCCCATTCTCTTTATCGAGCCTAGGGGAAGGGACTATGATTCCAAACACTCCAAGCATGAACACAACATCCCATAGTCAATGGCAAGCCAAGGATCTGATTCATATCACACCTTGTATAATTTAGTAAGTACACGTTATTTTCATTTTACTACCAATTTTATCTTCAACATTATAATATACATACTACATCGCATCTTACATATAACACTTTTTTGTTAATATTTCAGTGCTTAGAAAGTGGTGGTTGACTGTACAAATCCGTCATCACTGACCACTACCATGGCTTGTGGACTTAGTGCATTAATGTGACACATGACACAAAGCAATGGTGGCTTGAAAAATTCAAAGTAATATATTGTTTACAATTGCACTTATTCATATTTGAGTTATCACTATAGTTACACATCCATTTCAACTTTTTTGTGCTTTGCGATGGCAGAAGCCATATATAAGGAGTCTAGCTGGCAATGTTACATTGAGTGGTAGTTTAAGAAAAAGGCAGAGTTGATTTGAAAGAGCTCCTGCTCGGCAACAACAAAGTGGCCTGAGGATACATTCAGAGCCGTGACCAATAAAAATATAAACAACTGGTTAGCTGATGGCACCTTACCTTCCACTATCTACAAAGGTTGTTTTGTATTAGTTATTACACACAATGACCACTCATAGGATCTCCCCAACCTTAAACTTACAATAAATATTTCTTTTTTGGGATAGAAGTAACTTTATTTTTTATGATGTTTTCTTAGGAATCAAGTTTGGGTAGACTCCTGACAACTTTTGAGTTGCACTCAACAGTTTGAACAAACGTAACTGGGGACTAGGTAGGTTATTGAGTACAAACACAAGGGGTATGTGCTGACTTCCTCTAAAATTAAATTTCCTAGTACATTTTTAATTGTGTTATGTGTAATAAACAATACTAATGAATTTGTTTTGTACAAGAGATGATGCTGTTGAAAATGCAACAAGACCAAGATACAATAGACCAAGACTTCTCTTCCCAAGAAGCTGGTGGAACTTCAAGCTCTAACAACAATAATAAGGTCCTCATTACCCTTGACGGGTCTAACAAGGAAGGCTACTAGGAATGAGATCAAAGAAACTAGCAAATTGGCAGCTGTTCTAAGGTTCTTGCTCCTCGTTGTCATGATCACAGTTAACATAGCTCTCCAAAATGAGAGATGAGTTGTAATACCCAAAAACCACGAAAGGAAAGTTGATTGACTATAGGAAGAAGTAAAAAAGATACCGTCCAAGTTAGAGTATATTATGAACACCACTGGTGCACAACTTGGCATCTCCTTCGACTTTCATTACAATGATGATGATGATAACGAGGATGATGCAGTAGGGATGAGAGGCTTGATCGCTAGTGATTAGGTTCCATTTCTTAATAGCCCTGTTTTTAATAAGATTGTTGTTAAAAAAAAGTTAAAGATGTGTAATTATGGGAGTTATTTCTATTTCATCTATGTGTACATTGTTTAAATCATTACTTTGTGCAATTTTTGATGCTCCTAGGAGGATGTACAAATTTATCTTTTTAACGAAATTCCAAAAAATAGGAAAAATATTCTATAGGAAAAACCAAAAAAAAAAAAAAAACCATCGAAGTTCCATCCTAATTAGTCTTAGATAAGACCCTAAGTTATTTTAAAATTGTGTTAAACAAATTTAGTTCCGTCTCAAATTGTATGAAAATTGAATGTATCAGATCTATCCCAAAATTTACCATCTCAAAATTATGTCAAAGGATGTCGTCTCAACCACTCCTAATTTCACCATCTCATGTCAGCCTCAAAGTACACCATCGCCAAAACGTGTTCCAAAACCGTTTCAGATTCGTCTTCAAATTGGGTACAGACTATAATTTGTTCCCCAAACGGTCTCAAAAATGGTGACAGCATATTATGACCGTCGCAGACCTCTGCGATGGTTTACGTCTATCATCACGGATTTTGGGGGCAATAGTCAGAGAAACCACTGCAAAATATCTACAGTAGGGTTGTTTAGAATAGATTAAAAACTGCCTCAATACCCATCGTAGATTGAATTGCCACGACTTTTAGGGAAATTGCCTTCCTAGAAGGTCGTCCCTATCCACAGACATTCTAGTAGTGTAACTTTCAGCATTTCGAAAATTAATATATAATAACCCTACCTAATAAAATTATAATAAATTTTACTCACCTTCTATGTCTCACTTTGTTTCATATATTTTATCTCTCCTTTATTTTTTCAATTTTGTTATTTTTAATGTGAACTTACTCTTTCATTCAATTCATAAAATTGTTAAAGTGTTAGAATAATTTAAAAAACAATTTTTTGTAAGAAACAAACAAATATTAAAACATTACACTTTAAAATTTTATTTACTCGCATCAAATATTCTCCAGCATTATTAATAATCGCAACAATAATGCTTGCAATGTCACAAAATGCATACACTTGATGAGAATTGACAAATTAAATTCATGCAGTACTTTCGAATGGATAAGTTTCAATAAAATCAGCTCAAAGATCTTTTATAGCACACGTCGATGGTTGTATCTTACGGATGATATTTTGAGTTTAAAATTCGTCTGTGGATTGAGTTCGAGTATTAATAAAACAAATAAAATAAAATTCAAGACTTTAAACTTGTGAATCAATACATTGCTTTATAAAATTTGTTTGGTGGTAATAAAACTCTTAATTTGGTAATATTTATTGTCAAGAATTTTATTGTTATTGTAAAAGCGAACTCACTTTTTCATAGATGGACACGGGACTTCTGCTTAAAATACAGAGATAATTAACGAAAAGCATTCTGTGGTTTCGTACACTCTATTTTTTTGGTGGTCGGAATTACTCAGGTAAATTTTTT
The DNA here is from genome assembly GCA_019155195.1 of Avicennia marina. Classification (NCBI taxonomy): domain Eukaryota; kingdom Viridiplantae; phylum Streptophyta; class Magnoliopsida; order Lamiales; family Acanthaceae; genus Avicennia; species Avicennia marina. The sequence goes on along the minus strand of CM032777.1, from coordinate 7,299,242 downwards.
TTAAAAAAAGGGAAATTTTCTTTGCACACGTTACTTATTTGATACATATAACGGATGAAAAATGTCTTTTGGGGAGAACGTGTTTGTGTGAAAAGGTGCAGCTATTTACCGTAAGCTTTCCATCCCGATTGGTCAATACGAGTCGAGCTTGCAAGTTCATAGGTAGCCGACACTCGGAGCAATTGGCCCACCGCATAGGATCTACAGCGCTTACAGGGTGTTTGGCTAAATTTATTTTTAAAAATTTATAACATTATAGTTTATGTAACATATTTTTAAAATTTATAAGTTTATACAACTTATTTTAAAAATAGCTAGTAGTGCGTTTGGATAAATTGCCTTAAAAGATTTTGTTAAAATTATAATTGTAGTTAATTGTAATTTTTTGATATTTTATTTATGAAAATAAACTAAATATCATTCATATAAATTAAAAATTTCCATACTTTTTTAATATAAATAATGAAATACCTTATAATATGTTTAAACATAAGTAGAGAAAATTTAATTTATTTTTAAAGAGTTTATAAGCTTTTAAATATCTTATAAAATATTTTGAGGAGTTTTTAAGTTTAAAGAGACAACCTCTTGATGCATAAATTGTCAAAATTAGTAACCAAGATGCAGTCGATGTGCATGCAATTTTTTAATAAATTACACAATTTTATTCATTCTAAAAGACTAAAATAAAAAAAAATTATCTGAGAAAACTTAAACAATAGAAATATAAAAATAGGAAATCGAATGATATCAAAAACATGAAAGAGAAAAGCATAAAATTATATTAAAAGAGAATAGATAAATTAAAAAATATAATATATTAAAAATAAGAATATTACAATACTTTAGTATTATACAATAAAAATTAAGCCCTTAAATGTATTATAAATAAGGGACAAACTATTTATTGGGCCACGATTGGAAGAGCCAGTAATGCCACTCCACCTGTTGTTTTTCAAAATTATGGACGTTTATAATGCATATGAAAGATGAACAATGACCGGTTTGGAATCCACGCTAATAATCTAATCTAATCTAATCTAATATTTATTATGTGTTTGAATTTTGGGAATTTTTTAATAAGAAATAATTGATAACTAATTTATTTAAAGTAAACATATGATACGGTGATTAATTTTTGTAGTTTCATTTTTGTGCTTCAATTTATTTATGGTAGATTTATCATAGGGGATAAATTTCTACTATTTTCCATTTTTGTCACCATATATAATGGAAAATATCTATTATTTAGAGTGTACAACAAATCCCCAGTGTGAATTCTTTGGATTTACTTATTATTGAGCAAAAAAATATATATCAAGAAACAAATAGCTAAATAGTTACCTTCAACAAAAGCTAAATACATGTATAATATTAAAATTTCCTTTTTATATAGTATAAAAAGTGGAATTGATCAATTATTAATATTACGGAATATTTCCACATTTCTTACAAACCACGCCATGTAAATATAAATAAATTCAATCCCATACTAATTTATTTAACATAAACATATTATCTAATTATTAATTGTTAGCATGTTGTATGTGTATTGATACATTGTTTACAATATGAACAAAATTTAAAAATCTTAATTTATCAAGAATTCTAACATTGGGTAAACAATTCGTTAGGGCTACCAAAGTGATTAATCTTATCAAGTCATTTTTGTTGAAAAAGTTCTCAAAGTCGAGTAACTAAATGGATAATTTTGTGAAGAGTTTAGGTTTATCCAAACTTATTTGATTCGGTTTTCTTGGACAGTTGGCAACAATCTACAACAACAAAAGGAATCTCATCTGTGAGGATATCGATCAATCAGAGGTTGATGAGATCAGGAGAATATAACTAAAGAGTCTTGATAGATTTCAAAAAGATCTGGATAAGATCAGATGAGAATCCAACTGAATTACGCTAGGTTATTGGCAAATGACTTGAGGGCAATAGAGAAGACATTGATTACATTTAAGAGGTTGAATTGGCACCAAATTGAAACCTACTTGAAAAAGGACTTTTTTCACTAAAAATCTATAAAAAGAAGACCACGAACACTTGGATGTAAGGTTGAGAAGAACAACTTAGAAAGTCTAGTGTGAAAAAAATTCATAATTCTCCTTTCTTCGAGTGTGATATTTATTGTAATGTTTTAATGTACTAAGAGAGTAAAGAGAGTGGGAAACAAATTTTGAGATATCTCACTATGACCATTAGTTGACCTTAGAATGAGTCTAAGTATTACTATTGAAAAGTGTGTTGTTAAGCAACTGAGAACTTTGAGATTGGAGCAGTTAAGTTGAGGGATTTTGTTGTATCTCTTTACTTTATTTACTTAGTGGAGCACGTTTATAAAGCTAAGCCTTACAGACATGGGAGGAGAAACTTCGAGTTGCATTAACAATTTCATGTATAATTTATTTTCTACTGTGTTGAATGTGTGTGTTCTCTAACACATTTTATAACTCATATTGTTTCAACCTTAGACGCAATAAGTGGCATTAGATCCTTATTTACAAGCTTTGCTTGGTTGTGCAAGCAACTAAGATCCTTAAGAGTTAAAAATAAGTACCAAGAAAGGAGCATCCATGAATAGACCTTTATTTTTTTATGGATCTAATTACCCAAATTAGAAGGAACAAAATGAAAGCATTCATCAAATCTTAAGATGAGAAAGTGTGGTGTGCAATTGAACATGGCTGGAATCCACCCATAGTCGTCGTTGATGAAGGATTGGAAGTGTTGATAGAGGTGAAGACTTGGACAATCAAAGTAGAAGGGGTAATACTAGGTAATTCTAAAACTATTAATGCTATTTTTATAGGTGTAGATAAAGAGCAATTTAAGGTCATATCCATGTGTGTGACAGCCAAAGAAGCATGGAACATCTTGCAAAATGTTTATAAAGAAACTAGTGCTGTCGGGTCCTCCAAGCGCCAAATGTTGGCAACTCAATTTAAAACACTGATGATAGGTAAAAATGAAATCACGGCAAAATTTAATGGCAGGCTAAGGCACATTGCAAATCAAGCCTACCAACTTGGTAAAAAGTATTCAAAGGTAAATCTTGTGAAGAAAACTTTAAGATCACTATTTGAATGATTCACTCCCAGAATAGTTACGGTAGAGGAAGCAAGGAATGTGAACATCCTATGGCTAGATGAACTTATGGATCACTTCAAGCCTATAAAATGATCTTCAAAATCACCAAAAAGGAAAAGGAACTTGCCTTTCAAAGCAAAAGCAAAGTGGGGAGGAAAGTAATGATGGCTAGTGCAACAATAATGATGACACTTCCTATTAAACCAAGAAGTTGAAGAAATTGTTTAGCAAGAAAAAGCAAAACTTCTAGAGGAAATCAATAATTCTTCTAAAAATCCCTTCATAGATCAAAAGAAGAAATTCAAAAGGTAAGAAAAAGGTGAACTTGAGAATAAAGGCAAATAGTATCATGAATGCAAAGGATTCGGCCACATCCTAGTGGAATGTGATAATATGCTTAAAAAGTAGGCAAGTTGATGATATCAACTTAGAGTAATGATAGATTTAAGGAGTTTGATGATTTAGCCAATCACATGGGTAATCAGGTAGCTTTCAATTTTGTAAGTTCAAAACAGAAAGACGTTGTGCCCCATATCACAACATTAGTTGAAGACAATAATGATGTTGATAATGAATTGTACTCCACTCACTAATTTGCTTGTGACAAACAAATAGCTTTGCAACTAGAAATCATGCTTTGAAGGAAGAGGTGAAGTCTCTCAAGTAACTAAATGCATGTTTGAATGATGAATTTTTAAAGTTAAGGTATGAGTATAAGAAGTTCAATGAACAACATCATGAGGTAAACTCAACCTTTAAGAAATTGAATTGGTAAAGCAAAATAGGAGGATGTGCTGTTGAATGGGAAATCAACGTCAGACCAAAGTGGAGTTGGCTACATAGGAGCTGGAATCTCAGGAAGGAAGGAGATCAAAATTTCCAAGGCAACTATACTAGTTGTTAGGCAACCAATTCCCAATAACATGAAGGTAGCAAGGAGCCAATCCTCAAGAGGAACAAGTAAAGTAATAATCTTTGTAATTTTCGTAAAAAGTTAGACATTAGATGAAATGGTGCTTTTTGTTGTTGAAACATATACTATATGGAGGAAGTATTAACAACCGTGTTGGCAACTTAAGGAGGAAAAACAAGCTAGTTAGAAGAGTTTGGATCCGAAAGTTGGAGATAAAAAGTCTTGTATCGCACACTTTATTAAGAGCATGTTCAACAGATACTTAATATCCTGATAGTAGATGTTCTAAGCACATGACAAATGACAAAAGAATATCTATCAAATTACAAGAACATTTTAAGTGGAGACATGACATTTGGAGATGGCTAGAAGTGTTGTGATGTTAGGAAAGGTGTTCTCAACATTGAAGAAATGCCAAGATTGAAGAGTGTTCCTCGCGTTGAGGGACTCAAGGCCAACTTGTAGAGCATCAATCACTTGTGTGATCTAGATCTTTTTGTAAAGTTTACAAAAGACCAATGCTAGGTGTATGAAAAGGACAATTGTTGCATACTTGGCGACAATAGGTAAGATGATAGCTGTTACATGATGAGCAACAACACAACTTGTCTTAAATCTACTATTAAGGAGAGTGAAAATGGCATAAACAGTTGGGTCACATTAACTATCATGATGCGCTGAAACTTTCCAAAATAGATATAGTTCAAGGATTGCCAACTCTATCTGAAACAAGAACATATGTTTGTGGACCTTGCTAGATGGGAAAGCAACAAAAATCATCACACTAAGCTTCAAAAAGTTTGAGTATTTCAAGAATTCTATAATTACTTCACCCAAACCTCGTGGGACTAATGAAAGTCACTAGTGTTATAGGAAAAGGCACATTTTCTTCTATGTTGATGATTATTCATGTTTTTTTGTGGGTTGATTTCTTTAAAGAGAAATCAGAGATTTTGTAGCATTTAAGAAGTAGAGCACTCAGTTGGAAAATGAGAAATGTAGTACTGTTGGTGGAATCATAAGGATTCGAACAAAAGTAAGGAGTTTGAAAACTAATACTTTGAAGAGTTTTGTTCTCAACATGGAGTTAAACACGAATATTCATCACTTAAGATTTTGCAGTAAAATGGAGTAGTAAAGTGCAAAAATCACACACTCTAGAAGATGGCAAGTGTTATGCTCAATGCAAAACAAATGTACACAAAGTGGTAGGCCGAGGCAATCAACACAACTTGTTACATAATAAATAGAGTCTATGTTCGCAATATATTGTTAAAAACTCTATATGAAATTTAGAAAGGTAGAAGGACTAATATTTCTTATTTTCACGCTTTTGGAATTAAATGTTACATTCTAAAAGATAAAGATAATCTATGAAAGTTTTCTAACAAAAGTGATCAAGGATTTTTCTTAGGATACACAAATTAAAGCAAGATGTACAAGGTATACAATTGCAGAATTATGAAGGTCATGGAAATCATGAACTTGGTGAATTAAAGTATGTTCTTGGTCTAAGGCCAAGCAAATGAAGGATGAAATAATTCTATATTAAACTAAGTACGCCAAAAACATGGTTAAGAGATTTGGGTTGAAAAGTTTGACGCATGTTCAACACCACTATCAACATCAGCAAAGTTGCATTAAGACAAGCATGGGAAAGCAGTAGATGAGAGCTTATACAGAAATATGATAGGGAGTTTGCTCTATTTGACAACTAAAAGACCAGACTTATGCTGTAGTATTGGTCTATATGCAAGATACCAAGCTAATTCTAAGGAAAGTCACTTGGTAACTGTAAAAAGGATCATTTATTATATAAATTCACTTGTAGAACTTGGTTTATGGTATTCAATGAACTTTAATGTTACTTTGATTAGATAGAGTAATGCAGATTAGGTTGCATGTACAAATGAGGAAAAAGTACAACCAGTGATTCCTTCTTTGTTAGAAAAATGCGGTATCCTAGGATAATAAAAATAAAACTCAATTTCTCTTTCTACTGTTGAGGTTGAATATATTGTAACAGGTAGCTATTGTGTACAATTGCTTGGGATGCATTAAATGTTAATGGACAATGGTGTGAAGGTAGAAGATTTGATTGTGTTTTGTGACGACAACAGTGCAATCAACATATCCAAAAATCCTGTTCGACACTCAAGGACAAAGAATATTAACATTAAGTGTTATTTTATTCGTGAGTTGGTTTAAAACAAAGAGTTGGTTATCAACTATGTTACAACAAAGAGGCAACTGGCAAACATATACATAAAAAACTTATGTGCTACAAGGTTTGAGTATTTGAGATGCCAACTAGGCCTCTTCTTAGTATGCTAACATGGTTTGACAGTTATGATGAGAGGGTGCTAAACGTGTTAGAAGAGTATTGTTATGAAGGTATAGTTCTCAACAATAGCCATTGATGTTCTTCTTAAATGCAATTTTAATTTTAAAAATCATGATATAACTGTCATTTTTGAAGCTTTTTAAATGAAAATCTCTACTATATTTGATCTATATCGTATCACCATCATTTGTGATTTCCCCCTCAAATTGTTGTGACATTTTCCAAAATCGTACAGAGAGCAAGCATGGCAAGGAAGAAGACCAAGGTACCAACAAGAAGAACGGCAGTAGTTTCGCACCACCACCTACTGCAATTGATATTCCATTATCGTAAGAACCCCCGTCACATGAAGAAGCCGTGGAGGCGGAGTTGTTGCAGATGGTGTTCCCAACTGTGCCCACCCAAGACGTGCGAGAAGGGTCTCACTAGAAGCACTAATGAGGGAACCTAGTCCAACATCCACAGCTAAGGGAAGAAAGACAACAAAAAAAAGGGAAGCTCGTAGAAAGACTTTGCCTAAAGAGAAAGAATGAATTAATTTATAGATGATTCTGAAGAAGAGGATAATCATGTTGGTAACCTAGATCTTCAAGTGGTGTACTCCAAGGAATTCTACATTTAAAAGTTTTTTGAAAGGTACATACACATGAATCACAGGCACTTTATAGTTGAAAAGACTATTTTGACTAAGACGTTTGAGCGCAATAAGTTTGTTGAAGTGTTAGAAGAGGTTGGGTTGATTCATGTGGTAATAAGGTTTGATGAATATTATCCTAACTTGGTGTGTGAATTTTATACAAATATGGTGAAAAATATTACTAATGAGACTTAAGACGGCACCACAAAGTGTATGTACGTGGACAGTTGGTAAAAGTTTCACCTAGAGTTATCAAAAAGGCAATGTGGTGGAAGAATATTGATTTTGATTCCATCTACCCCATGGCCAGGAGTTTGAATGTGATGAGATAGCCATGAGGTAGATTATGATGAGATGGCCTGCTCTTCGACTAAATACAAACTAGATAACTAGATAAGTGATCTGAAAGTGCAACATCCCTTTTATGTTCTACACTCTCTTTGAAATATTTCTTATTATATAAAATAGGTACAACAAACTTATTGTTGATCATGAACACAACATTTTCATAATTCTGCTCCGCTTTGACAAAAAAAAAAATGACAGCAGAAAATCTTCACCACTCTCAATTTGCTTGTACTGCATCAGTTTGGCACAATTATATGTTTATACCATATATGATAATACAATGAGTTCATTAATTTTTTTTTACTAAAGTTGCAATATTTAAATAATCCTTTTTGTTATTTTAAAAATTTATTGTTCATTGACATTTAATTTAGAATATTCAATTTGTATAATTAGTTCTAAAACTTTTACATGCCATTAGCCTATCATACGACATTTAATTAATATCCTCAATTAATTAATCTGCTTAACCTTTTCAAAAAGTACAACGGCATCCATTGTTTGAATGCACTGAATATTTTCTGTGGCAATAACAACTGAAAAGGTACGTGCCTGAATTAGCTCTTAAAAAAGTATAAAATTCCAAAAAATGGGAAGGTTCGAATTATTGTCATTATAACTAATATTTCTATTGGAATAAAAAATTTCGAGAGTCACAAATGGCGTCACTATATTAAAATGTGTAAGTGAATCATGAAAAGAATGCAGTTGCTTTTAATGTTCCTACGGGTTTAAGATATTGCTAGCGAGATTATTATGAATCCCATCCCTTTAATTTTCCATTTACATGGTATGTAAACTTCAAGTGTCATTGACTTTCGAAGTCAGTCGATTTTCCTTGCACAAAATGAAAACAATAGGACTACTAATTCCGGGCATGCTTTAATGCATCAATTCTGTGATAAAAGAGTGTTAAGAATGCTGAATATGGTGGGGAAAGGTACAGCATGGTTGGAGACACACTGCAAACAGTAGGGAAAAAAATATTTCAAACCTAATATTTTGAGGTTCTTTCTTTCTGCGTTCATATATTTCAATTTCTTCGTTTCTTTCTTCTAATGCTTTAATACAATTTGCAAGTAGCCAGTAGCCATTATGGAAGCTGCAAGTGAGAACAATTTTGTGGTGCTATAATTGGGAAATCATCTCCTTTTTCTCGAAAAAGAGTGTAATTTCATTAGAAACTGCCAAGATGTAAGCCTTGTATAAGAATCTGTACAAAGCAATCTTTTTGTCAGTTCCTTTGCCCCATACGATATTAAATCATAAGGATAAGCAAATCAGAAGCAGCATCCCTAAAAGCAACAAATGTTCGTGACCCAATGTCAACCAAGACATTGGTATCCCACTCAAAAGAACGTAAAGGATCATTACTTCATAAGAGAAACCAATGACGTTTTTCATTGTACATATTTTATTATTCATGGCAGGTGACGCGAGAATTATTCCCATTTTGCATAAATTAAAACGTGTTCTAAATATAAACGTGGAAATATAATGACAAGTACGTGTGGCCACAATGCTTTCATCTCCGTGAGTTATAAAATGAAGGTTTGCGAGGGCATTGTTCTACCTTCGGAGGATGAAATGAGAGGGCACACGACCTTTTGACACGTGGGTATAAAAAACAATTAGTACGATACTCAAACCTAAAAGCAGGTTGCTATTTTGTTTGGACCTCGATGTGTGCATGCGTTCAATCCTAACATGGTATATATTGGCAGCCACCATCCAAGCAACATAGATCCCATAAGCATGTTCTTTAACATATAAGTTTGTCAGTCGCTAACTCTTACTCTCCCTCAAACATATGACGATTTGAAGAGGGCTAGTAAGAGCTTTCACCTCGTTTTTCCTCTGCTCGCGAAGCTTGATTGCAGTCTCGTCGATCACATCATGGGAACTGTAGAATCCTTCTTGCCTTGTAGTTTAGGAGCTGTATTTCCTGATTCTTGCTTCTTTCCTCATTTACTTCTTGCCCTTGCGAAACTCCTGAATTTCGTTCCCAGTGTCCACTTCTTTCTTGTCCGATGAAGCCTCTTCTTCTACTACTGATTGAACAGAGTGGAGAAGGAACTAACCAGTGGAGGCGGAGACTAGTTTGTCGAAGTGGGTTGATATGGAAGTCGAGAGCCATCTTTCACGCGGGAACGGCTTTGGACGCATTCGAAAGCCTGTCCTTCAAATTACAATTATACCCATGATTTTTCAATTCATTTTGACAATTATGCCCGTGGTTTTAAAGTGTTTATACATGAGGTTTATGATTGGGCACGTGGCGGTTTCTATAAAGTGGGTTTTTTTGGTTTTTTTGCGCGGTTGTGATAGGCAAAGAAAATTACTAATTTAATCATTCCATAATTAATGTGCAACTTGATAATAAGGAAAATATAATCAATATACTTTGTGATAATCAAATTTAAAGTATAATCGTCGCAAGTTTTATTGAAGATATATACACATGCAATGAGTGTGTCGTATTTGCTAGTAAATAATAAATTATGTACATACTAAACATAATATTTATTTCTTCAAAAATGTTCTATACGTACAAAGCACCTCTTATTTTTAGTTCATATCAAAATCCTAATTGGCATTAATACTAATTTGGCTGTTAACACGTTTGTTAGATTGTTGATATATTGTTCATAATAATTAGATTGATGAAAAATTACTAACTTGTCAAATTCCTTGTATTAGTCAAAATACTGGATAAAGCTTTTGACGAAGTTCAACTTATTTGAAGAATTCAGTTGAGGATGATCCTTAAGTTAGAAAGAGGCATGGACAAAGACTAAACAAAGTTCAATTCTAATATGTTAGATTGTTATCAACAATTCATATCAATGATAAAAATTCACCTAAACTTAAGGATGCTAAATAATAATAAACTAGATATAGATTTTATTTGGTTTATGAATACTCAAGACTATACAAAAAGGTTGCTAAAGAATGTAGATAAGGATTGTGAAGAGTCTAATTTAATCAAATCCCGTGTTGTCGAATGGTTGGTAATAAATCTTGAATACTAGAGAGAAATTTACCTAAATTTTAGGCAAGTGAATATCGATCAATACAAAGCAAGTTTGACTTGGACTTTGCAATTTTTACATTATATAAAGAGTGTTGAAGGAGTGAAGAAGACCCAAGAGAAAAAAAGGAGAGGCAAGACAGGCTACAAAAAGTCGAAGTTTTAGCTTGAGTATTTGTGTCTTTTAGATTATGTACTAACTAGTTATTGAGATTAATTGTTGATTGAATTAGAGTAATGAATTAAGTAAAAGATTTTTTGATTAATTATTTATCAATTGTAATTAGTAGGAGCATTTTAACTAAACAAAGCCCGTTGCTTTGAACTATGTTAACAATTTTGGTACCTAATATTTTACTTTACTATTTTGTTGAAAGTTTGTGCTCTCGTGTTTCTAACCTCGTAACAACATTCATGGTTGTATTATTAACAATCAGCCCAATCTAACACTGGCCATCAACAATTAGTAATTGAGTTATTGTGATTTCACACAAATTAATCAATCTTTCACCCTCCATATTAGATTGACTAGCCCATTAAACCATATTCAATCTGTTTAATTGGACCCACATTCCCATTATAATGACCAATGATCATGATACAATCAAAACCTGGGCAAAAATAAATAAAGCACTTACAGTTGTAGACACACACATCACTTACAAAATTGAATATAAAACTAATACACACAATAAATGTAATGAAAGAAATAAGATTGTACATTTTAAGAAATTCATATAAGCATGTATGCGATGACATATAAATGAGAAGTAAAATACATTGCTTTTTGATCACGTACCTAAAGGTAATGTCAATCAGAATTTGAAGTGCACCAACAATATAAAAATATGTAAACCACATGTAAGTTATGAATTACAACAAATGGTAATGATATAATATTGAAATGAAGAATGAAATTACCTCGTAGCTAATTTGAATTCATTTTCACATTCTTTGATATTTTTCACACCACCTTTGGATGCGATATTTAAAAATACTATATAAAATTAAATAGGTTAAAATATTATATCATGATGAATATAACTTGACATAAAATGTGACATCTAAAAGTCTACTGCAATCATACGAGGATGATGTGTAAGATGTTTCCTATTAATTAGACCAATTAAGCTCATAACTTAAATGTGAATTTGCCAAGAAAACATTGCAATACAAAGAGAAATATAATGTGGAAGTAAACTATAGTGATGTATATGTTAGAGTAGATTCAATACATTTTTTTAACATGTTATATGGAAAATATTCTCATAAAATATTTCTAGTAGAGAAAAAGAATATGTATAAAGATTTCTCGAGAAAAAGATCTATACAAAAGATCTGTAATTTCTCTTAAAAGTAACTTGGATAAAAAAGCCGAAGTAACTACATTCAAAGAAAAGTTAAAATACAAAAGATGTAGGCTTACCTTGAAAACCCAGACTGCCTTGCATCCAAAAATCTAAATCCTTCTTGATCCTAGAGTGGATAATCCATATCTCGAATCAGTCAAACTTCAAATTAAAAAAGAAATAAATGATAACACAAAACATAACTAATTAAACACGGATAATAGGAGTGTTCGGCAACTTGATCGAACTAAATCAAAATGGAAATTTTTGTATGTATTAGATATCGAACAAAAATTTTAATTTAGTATTCGAAATGACAAATTTTAAAATTTTAATTTTCAATTCGATTTCAATATTTAAATTTGATATGCTATACTAAATTTTATTTTTATTTTTTAATATTGATCATATTTTTACTTATTTTTTCTTAATTTGTTTATATTTGTGATTTAATATTCTGATTTTTATCTTTAATTTTTTAAAATTTATACTATTATCTTATAATTATCAAATAAAAAATATTTTATTATAATAGATACATTTTTTATTCAAAAAATCTAAAATAAAAAATATTTAATATTTATTTATAAGATATATAATTAAAATTTATAATTTTAAATATAAAATTATTCATTTTTATTATTTTTAAAATTTTTTAAATTAAAATTCGACATATCAAATTATCAAATGAAATCAAAAATTTTAATTTGATATTTAACACGTAATTTTGATATATCAAAATCAAAATTTTGATATAACAAATTGAATGCACAGCCTAAAAGATAATCATGTTAAGGAACCGTAAAGAAAGTGGAAAGTGGAAAGACTGTGTTTCAATTTGTGGTAATAATGTCAATCAAATTCAATATCTTCTATGTAACTGTTTCAAAATACACTTATAAGGACACTAATGGAAATTAACTTTTTGACAACCAAACTCAACGTCTAGGGGTTGGAGCATTTATAATAAGAGTATAGATAAATGTGCAGTTAATGCACTACGTGTGTGCATTCACACACACAAATATATTAACCAACATGTATACTATGAGATCTACACCCCAATGTTGAGTCGTAACCCAGAAATCACTGACTTTTGTTGTTGGACCAAAGAGCAACTTCATAGTTCACTTGCTTAGAGCACAATGAGCTCATTGTAGTCCACACCAGATTAATTATATCCTAGGTAGAATAATTAACCTATTAGAAGTGGCTATTTGATTGGAAAATAAATACACATGACGCGTAACTTCAAGTAATTCCATGTTATCCTGTTATATGCTTTTGTTTAAATTGCCAACAACTACTTAAATACAGCAATTGCTAAGTCCTACAGAAAAAAGCTTAATAGGTGAATATAATATATTCATATATATTATAAAATCTCATTCATTATATATGTGTTTTATAAATAAACAAAAGGTTGCAAAATTCTCCCAAAATATTTTCAAATCTATAAACATGCAAGAACTTGGGGAGAATACAGGCCCATTTCAGCAAAAGTGATCTGACATAGACCATTTACTGAAGGATGTGTCTGTGGGCTTATTTGGACACTCATGAAAGAAAAACTGAACCAAAGTCCCCGGTAAACGACAAAGCTCTGTTTGAAAAGTACGATGCGAAGCCTAAAAAAATAAATATTACCATCCCCCGTCTTGCCGGTTAGGAGACCAACTCTCAATCCGCGTAGCCTGGACGAGTTCAAACATATGACACAGAGACGATTCGAAATCAAGAAATCTTCAAGGATTACTCTGTCTCCTCCAATTGGGCACTTGGTTTTCCGGCTCAATTATTCTTCTTTTCAAGATTCTTGATTTTGTCAACTGTTGCTTTAAGAAGTCATCTTTTGCTTCTGCAAGAGGGGGAGAGAGAGGAAGAAAGAAGAATGAATCCGAACTGGGAACTGAAGAATTGTTGCCAACATGAACAAGTGGTGTTTCTTGTCACAATTGGCGTCTTCACTCTTGTTATTCTTGCTGTAAGTTTTTGCTGCTTTCTTTTCTGCTTCTGTATATTCTTGTATGGCACGTTGGAACACACCTTCCCTTCATGTTTCCTTTTGGATGTAGATTTGGTTTATAGAACCTTCTTTTGCGACGAATATACACCATTTTTTTCAAATTCTTGAATTGTGGGAAGCGTGTGTTTCAAACATTATTATAGATGTTGCTTGCTTTTTTTGCGGTCTGTGTTATCTTTTTCTTCCCCTGTTTATAATGGGTCTCTTAGTTGACTTGTTGAATACGTGAATGGTTAAAAATTGATTTACTTGATCGAGGGGGGAAACAATTGATGCTGTTAGAGGGAACTGCGCCTGTTTCAGCATAAGCATTCTGATATTCTGGGACCAATTTGGTTTAGAAATTTCATAATGATGATGCTACTAATTTGCTTTTCCAGTATTATTTCCCGGTTTTTGTGGATTTATTTACTCGAGAATATAGACCCAAACTTGTCAGATATTGGGAATAGGCTAATCAAGTTAATCTTCCACTGGAAAGGGAGATGCATAGATGAAAAGAAATTAATTTTGTCCATTCAGATGCACCGTAATAACTTGATTCTCCTGCAATTCAATCCCATACCTGGAATATATGCACAAGTTAATTCTTTGATAACGCAAATCCTATGTTAATTTAATCCTTCTCATGAATCATGATGCATTAGTTTGAAACAAATGAGATTACAATGAAGAAGAAAGAGAGTCAGCATAAGAGCACTCTGTTGAAAAGCTTTTCAGGATTGGACATTTGGCTAATATAAGCTTGGTTTGGAGAAATTTATTAAGTTCCCATCAAGTTCAATCTTGATCAAATGGAAGCAAGGAAGCGCAATAGATTGCCATTAGTGTACTCAACTTGATTATAGGCTAATTTTTATTTTATTTTGATGTATATTTTTTAGGTTTGTAATATATTTTGGGCTATATGAGTTTTAGATGGGCCTAGAGCCCAGATTGTTACCTATAAATATCAATTGTATGTCATTATTAGAAGGAGTCGAACATTTATCCCATTAATGCAAGTTTCTCTGGGTTTTCCTAGAATTTGTGTCATCAATTTTTGGTGAATCAATCAAGTTATTTCTGATTAGTCTTGCGTGATTCATAAAGTATCAATCAGTTTTTTGTGTTCTAATTGTGGTTGTTGTATTGATTTTGATTTTCAATTGTATACGTTGGGTTAGGCAATTAGTGCACGGCTCGTGTCCCTGGAATATGAAATTAGGTTCAATTACACCACTTGCCACTCACTATCTTTCTTCTCTTCTGTTATTCCTCTGATAACATCAACTTGTTTCCTTAAGAAACTAAGCTTCTTTCTACTGATAGTCTAAGTTATTCTTGAGATGAAGATCTTCTTTGTTTCCTGAAGTTTCAAGCATATGATAGCCTGCATTCTTTCTTTATTTTGGTCGCATCATGATTTTATTCAACAATTTATTTGCAGAAACTAAGGGCTTTTTTTTATTTTCTTGATTCATGCGAGCATATTTTCACAATATTGCCCTTTTGTTTTCTTGCATCTTTTATCCCTTTGATGGTAATGGCAGCTATGGAGGACATTTCTACTGACGCCTTTCAAGCTCATCACTGTATTTCTTCATGAAGCAAGCCATGCAATTGCTTGTAAGCTTACATGCGGTGAGGTAAAAAGAATATTGCTGATATTTGTTACCTCAGTGGACATGAAGCTTCTTTTAATATGTTGAACTTCGATTAAACATTTTCTCTTAAACGTTTTTGGGTATCCATGAACTTAGATTTATGTTTATGCTTGATATTTCCTTACTGCCTTTATGAAAGCCTTTTCTTAATTGTAAAGCCTTAGTTTTTTTTTTTCGCCAATAGCTTTTTATGTAATTGAAGCTCTTTGGATAGCTATGAATTACTATAATTTGAAAATATTTTATTTATCAACTTTATATATTTTTCTATAGTACAAAATAACATCTTAGAATTTGTTCTCCCATTTGATGGGTTGCATTCACCAAATTACTTGTTTGTTTTTTAGACTCCAAAGTAACCACAAATTTTTTTAATACGTTGAAATCAAAATGAAGTTCCTAAATGATTCTTGACAACCTGCTCTTGTTTCAATTCTTTTCAAGCAAGAATACCTTCTTTAACCTTTTTCATTTTTTAATTCTGAGCATGATGTTGCTAGTAAAGAGGAACTTCTACTGTCTCTTAGTTGATACAGATGGTCACCATTATTTATGTCTGCCCTTAGGATTTCTTAACTCCTTTTACATGCAGGTGGAGGGCATCCAGGTTCATGCAAATGAAGGTGGAGTCACTCAAACACGTGGTGGTATATATTGGTTGATCTTGCCGGCGGGATGTAATACTCTTGTCCCCTTCGTGCTTCCTTTAATCTGCAAGAATTATTAGCCATCTATGAGCCTCTTATTCGGCCATGTTCATTTCTTCATCAAGAACTACATGTTACTTTATCAATTTTTGTGTATTGCTTCCCTATGCTAGATCTTGGTTCGTCATTTTGGGGTATGGTCCTCATACTTGCATCAACGAATCTAGTCACTGCAAGGATTGCTGCTGGTTGTCTCATCCTTGCCCTTCTTATTGTGCTCGTCATAGCCAAAAATGTAATTACTTCAAACTATAGTTCCAGATATTAGTATTTATTATCTAATCATACATTTTTTAAAATTGACTATTTCTGGAACCAACTGGTATCTCTATGTCATTGAGATTTCATATATTGTGCTGACCTCATTGATGTTGAAAAGTGGACTCTACGAGGTCTTTGTGTTGGTAAGTTCACAAATCAGTGTAACTTGATTGTAATAATTTCTGAGGAATCGAGGATACTAATGCTTGCCAAATGTGCTTGCCAGGATTTATCGTATTTATTGCTGTTGTTTGGCTGCTGCAAGAAACAACTAAAGTTCGCATCCTGCGCTACATTATTCTCTTCATTGGTATGGGCTTTATCTTTGTTATATTTTATTATTCGACTTCATTTCATTATGATTTTTTGTTGCTTATGCATTTTCCTTCCAATGGCAGGTGTCATGAATAGCTTGTTTTCAGTCTATGGTACAAGCTCCACTTTCCATACTGAGTGAATTAAGTCCCTGCGGCCTGCACAGCAAATACCTATTTGATTGTATGTTATGATGCAGATATATACGATGATTTGATATCTCGAAGGGTGCACTCAAGTGATGCCGAGAAGTTTGCAGAGATCTGCCCCTGCCCCTGTAATGGTGTTGCATGGGGAGTTATTTGGTACATAATTGTGGCAGCATTCAACCAGTTGAATTTCAGAGTCTTTTGTGCATGGCTAGATATTATGAAACTTTTAACTACCTTAAGATGATATTTGGTTGTGTCATTAGCTAGTTATCGTGATTTTCTATTTATTTATTTTCTAAAAAATGAAAATTTGCTTTGCCTGGGATGTAAGTAGTCTGGAATCATTATTTGAAAGGGAGTGACCGTACAAGATTTACTCAACTTAAAAGCTGAGATTGTGTTTGGGTTGGAGAATTTGGGCTAAGGATTTCAAAATTCTAATAGCAAATCTCATGCAATTGTTTAGAATTTGGATAGAGAATACTCAATTTCTATGGATATCAAACGTTTTAGTGAGAATTTTGAGTTATTGTTTCAATCACTATGATGGATTGAAATTGACTTGCTATTGGAGGCATCTGTACCCCCCCCAACGCCAAAATCCAAATCTTTCAATCAGTGGCAACCTAATTGAAATATGCCTGCTTGATGAGCTAATTTGTGACAGCCGCTCTTGGTTATCAATTAAACCTTTTTGCAGGGGAATGATATCCTTCATATTTCTTTGTGGAGCAATATATCTTGGACTCGTCATCTTGTCTTGAGGTACTTCATTATGACAGCAATCATTTGTTTTCCAAGGATACTTCTTGTTTATGAATATAGCAAGTTATTGTGGATCATTAATACTCTATCTGTTATGGTTTCAGTGAATCAAGTCTTGAATTTTTCCAGCTCGCTGATGTAATGTTTCTAATTGTTAGCATTGAGAAAACCGAATGAGTGTACAATCTGACATCAAACTGATGCGCAGCTTACTGAAACTCTGCCTAGTTGTAACTTATGAATTACCAGTTGCTGTCCACGTAATATATACTGATCCTTAAAATGATATAATCCTCCTTTAGCCCCTCGTTGTAGAGAGGTGCAACGGATTCTATCCATAATCACTTAAAAATTCAAGCACAAGTTTCCCTATAGTAGAGCCAATTGGAATAGGAATAGAATACTATGACATTAATTGAGCCAAATAGTCAAGAAACCAAAGCAACATTTTATGCATAAATTGCAGTGGCTCACAGCTTTGCTTGAATGATTCATGCAGGGCAATGCCCTTTCTAATTTTTCAGAAACTCGAGTCCTTTTCATCGTTGTTCTATTGACAGTGGATCAGTTCTTTTTTTGTTTGTATTTAATGATTTTTGTATTATTCTTGTTCAGGGTTCGTGGACTTGGATTCGTGTTTACACCTCTGCGACTTGAAAAAAGCAACATATATTCACTTCCTTTCATTTTTCTATGTACAGACACGTTACTCATATAGCATATTCATTTTTGCCTTTGCAGGCTTGCTATCAAGCAGCCCCTCAAGGCCACATTCTTTTTGTGCTCACAATGTATAAGTAATTCACCTCTCTTGATGATTGAAATCTTGAATTCGTTTCCTATTAGTGTGTTTGTAGGCTTGTGCAAGAGCTCAGCTCCACAAGTGATGTCTGTCTTCAATCCTTTTGATGTTGTAGATAGATTTTGTTGGTCAATATGTGAGTGATCATAATGGGTACAAAGTCTTGTGCAATTTTGTAAGTTATATGGCCAAATTAAATGAACTCCATAAAATCTTAAAAATAATTCTGAGTCTCTTTAATTCTTCTTCTTCTTCTTCTTCTTTTTTTCTGTTTATTGCACATTAGGCCTAACATCCCAGTTTTTAAATTTATAAGTTGTCTTAAAATTTTAACTGCATACATCAGGGCATTTGATAAATTTTCTAAAATTTTATATGTACTTACAATAGTCATCTATACCATATTATTTTTTTTAAATAAGGTTTTTTAGTTGTTCAATATAAAATTATGCAAACATCCTTTATTTTAAATTCTCTTACCTATATCTCTTTTGTCTTTTCTACTAGCTAATTATTTTTGTTTACATTTTACTATCAATTTTCTTTCTTTCCAAATTGTTCCATCTTCCTTGATTTTGTTATTTTTCATACTTTTGACCTATATATATATATATATATATATATATATATTGCTTAAAAAATAAGACTTCTAAGGAAATCGCTTCGGCGAATAAACACTTTAACGTGACCAACCATATTGCTCGGAAGCAACATCACTACTTACAACGATGCTTCTTAAAGGGGGAAAAATGCTTATCCAAAGTAACCAAACTCGAGTTCTGTCTTCTTACATAATCATTTAGAACAATAACAAAATTGAAGAATTTATGTCAAAATTTACAGGTTCAGGATCATACAAGAAAACCCGACTTTAGTTTCTGGAGCAGCCCCAAGTATTTAAATGTTAAAGTTGCCATTTTCCGGTGGCGTTTAATACCGAATGCTGCGGAGAACGCGCTTCTGTCATTAACCCTGATTCTTCGGCGGATAAAGCGTCGCCCCGTCATTCGTCAACTCACGTGCACGTACCTTCTCCCCCCTTTCTCATAATCATTTGACGCCAACTTCCCACCAATGCGCTTACTGCACAACTCATTTCTCCTCATAACACGTTTTTTTATCCTTGCCACTAATATCGGCTGTGTCAAAACTACGCTTTTCCCCTCGTGCAATAAACTTGGGTGGTGTAGGAGTTGTTTGGTACTTGTGATCGAAAAGAAGGTCCACGATTTTCTCTTCGCTGTATTTTTCTGTCTTAAATTGGACGTAATTAGTCTTCTTTATTAAATAAATATGCTTAATTTATGGTGCAACGTTATTAATTTCCAACTATTAGTTTGACTTTAATTTTGAGGGTGGTGATGCCTTACGAAAAAGTTGAGGAAAAGAAGGTCGAAGATTTCGCAGACACTATTCAATATATTTTCTGACATGTTTGTTGAAGGTTGGTGTCACATTATTTTTTTGATTTAGAAAATAGTTTTGGCATAGCATTTCCAACTTAAAAAATAAAAATACCAACTTTGTAAAGTTGAGGTGGAATTTTCTCTGACTTAGAATGGGTATTGAATTCAACTGGCGTTCTCATTAATATTTGTCTACTTTTCGTGGAATTTTAAATTTGTTTAAATTTAAATCGTGTATTTAATTTCAAGCTACCAATGGAGGAATTTAAATTGATAAATTTCTATATTTTATCATTTATTTGAAATTTAAAAAATAAAACGCCCACTATAAATATAGAATACAAACAATTAATTCATGACAGAGGTAATATGTTCTTTCTTATTGTTGCATAAAATCAATATGAAACATTAAATGTGGGTCTGCAAAAGTGAAGAATTTGGGAATTGGAAAATGTAATAATTTTGCTATGGTAAAATGTAGACGAGACTAGTTTATCTGCTGCACATGGCGATGAATATTGATGATGAGAGCTCACATGGCTGTGTCCATCAAAAATTATTTGCTTCCCAACTTTATTTCCAAGCAAAGTTGTATTATTGTACAACACTACATTTCTTTCGTATTTTTTGTTGGAAAAATAATTATTTATTTAGAAATTAAATATTATGATGCATAAATACAAACACAGTGACAATACATATGAGCACTCTTTATCTGTCTATCTATGTCTGTGTGTGTGTGTGATTATTATTATCATTATTATTTATACTAGTAATAAATAGTACTCAATGCATGTGTATAATTATATAAATTAATAAATGATATTCTACACCATTTATAAAGTAAGATATAAAAAAAGAAAGTTAAAAAATAAAAGATAGAATAATCTAAAATTGAGAGAAAAAATTGAATGAAAAATATCATAAATTAAAATTGGAGGATACTTATTAATAGTTGCACATGTGAATAAAATAATAGTATTTTAAATTTAAATTTTATATAATTAATTAACTTCATAAAATGTTTAAAGAAAAAATTCGAAGTAATATTAAGGAAAATGAATGAAATGAGTAAAATTCAAAATAATGAATTGAAAAGAGAATGTATGCAAAGAATTAAGGGAAATTTATTATCTATACATTGTGCTGTTAAATTCGTTTATGATTTTAATATGTATACTAGCATTAAAAATGATTTTATAAATAAAATTATATCAATAAAACATGTTTTATTTTGACTAATGAAATTCAATTATGTTGTTTGATTAAAGTTTACATAAATTTGAGAAAAACAAAACTGATAATTAATAGCCCATGTATAACATTATTAGAAATAATTAAAAGGAACGTAAGAAAAAGTCAATTGGAGATTAAAGGATAAAGAAAGTAAAAATAAAAATAAAATAAAAAGATAGAGGATAAATAAATAAAAGTTTAAAAATTATAAAATGAAAGTTGAAAATGATGGTAAGAAGAAGAAAATATATGTAATATAAAGGTAAAAGGATTGATGAAAATTTAGAAGGGGATGTGTAAATTTGGTATAACATGAGGTTATTTAAGTTTTTATACTTGGAATTTTAATGTAATTATAATACTATTAAAATTATATGGAATACTTAAATGGAAAGTTAACAAAAATTAATCGTGGTTAAAGAATAAATAAAAAGTAAAAAAACTAAAAAATGAAAGTTTCAAAAATGATAGTGACAAGGAAAACACATTAAATATAAATGATAGAAATATAATAAATAAAAATTTGGAAAGAAAAGTGTAAAATTTATTATAACATGACAACATTTAATTCCTTATACTTGAAAGATTAGTTACCACACCACCTTCATCCTTTCTGTTTATATTAAATTTGATTCTAATTATTATCATACAATTTCGGTAACCTGAATTGGAATTTTTTTTTATATTTCCCAATTATAAAAATTATTTTAAAAATCATAAAAAGACGTTTTTGCGCAAAAACTAATTATATGAAAATTAAGTTTGCCTAAAATCAACCACCAGATAGAATTTATAGGGCAATATATATATAATTTTCCCACCCAATTATACTTTCTTATGTTCATAGCATATCCCAAAATTTGCAACACACTCTAATATATGCCATAAAATATTACCACCAAATATTTTTTTCCAATCAATCAAACCCTCCCATTTCTTGTGGACTTTGGGAATTAATCCACATAAAAATTTTTTATTATATAATTATAGCTATAACAATATTTTCAACAAGTCCTTGTCCTAAATCCCAATTGTTACAGTTTACTTAATAAAAATGTTACTATTTCAGATCTCACTAATATGTAACATTAGTTCAACTTCATAATAATTTAAAATGTTTTCTCATTGACTTAATTTAAATTGGTATATTGAAGTACTTAATTAATATCCAATACCTTATTTTTCATCACTATTCAAACTTCTTTCGTTCTTTTATATTTTGTATAATTATTTAATAAACAAGCAAGTGCACGGCGGACAACAATAAATAATTTGACTTTGATCTAATTTTTTTTTTTAAAAAAAAACAAATATTGTAATAGATCAATTTTGAAAAGCATAAAATAAAATTGAAGATCTTGAATTGGGTCACGATTCACGAAATGTGGACCCAAAAGCTGTTAAAACCCCAGCTAAGCACTACCACCAACTGCCATTTCCCGTCGAAACGCACCGACACCGTTTAGCACGCCGTCCGTGGCTTCTCCTGCACACTGTTTGATCCGCCACTGTTCCGCAGCCGTTACCATGACGCCAAGAAAAGTAGCCCAGAGCAAAAGATGAAGGAGAGAAGAGGAGGATATTCTTTCCCTCCCTCGATCCTTGCCTTCAAATAGCCCAACCCCGTTTCCCATTTTCCCCAATGGGAGTTATCGCCTGCCTCTCTTTCTCGCCTCTGCTGTTGTTATTCCTACGGTTTCATCAGATTTCGGTTCCTTTTGGTGGCTGAAAAACCTCGGCATTGCATTCCAATGGGTGCCGACGTTCCAGGAATTGTTAGACTCAAATGCTCCGTGAAGAGGTATGAGTGGGGTAGGGTGGGGAGGGAAGAATCGGGTGTGGCGCGCCTGTATGCGAACAACAGTGGGGAGGAGATCAACGGTGATGTGCCGTACGCAGAATTCTGGATGGGGACACACGAGTCTGGCCCCTCGTATGCAGTTGTGCCGGTGGAAGCAAATGGTGGATTGTCGAATGGTGGGAAGCGTAATTACTGTGGTTTAGTGGGTTTGAAAGATTGGATTGAGCAAAACCCTGGTGTTCTGGGGGATAAGGTGTTGCAGAAATGGGGTCCTGATCTACCGTTTCTCTTCAAGGTAACTCTTGAAATTTTCTATTGAGGATACCTCATTCAAGACTTTTTTGACTCAGCTGCTGTTTGCGTTTTTGGATCAGCACGAAGTTATTTATAACTTCAGATCTTTATCCCTTAAAAATAAGGAGACAGACTTTATTTGTTAGTGAATTTTTCTGTCTTCTGTTTAGGAAAATATAGGATTGGTTAACCTTAGATTATCTCCCTACGGACAAGATGAAGAACTGAAAGTAGTTGTCCTTGTTTTTAGGTACTTTCAGTGGGAAAGGCACTATCTATACAGGCTCATCCAGATAAGAGTTTGGCAGGAATCCTACACAAGCGACAGCCAAATGTTTACAAGGACAGTAACCATAAGCCTGAGATGGCTTTGGCACTCACTGAATTTGAAGCTTTATGCGGGTTTGTTGGTCTTGAGGTAGCGTAATGACCTTGTGTCACTTTGCATTATTAGTTTGGGGATATTCGTTTAGCTGACTTTTCTACTGCATAAAAGTGATGTGGTTTGGGCAAATTGTTGACTCTTCTGGCGAAATTATCTCTGGCCAGATCCCCTTCTGGGAGAGATCTAACAATTTGCTTAGCACTGCAATCAAGTTAATTGAGTTAACCTCTTTTCACTCATTCTTGCCCTCCTCCCTCATGTTCTTTAAAAATGTTAACTGTAATTCGATTGTATGGCAAATAGAAAATGGAAGGTAATGAAACAAAGGAAGAAATTACTGATTTCTTTCTAAGTTTCGTTTAAAAGAGGTGGAAGAGTTTCCAGTTTTATAGCAGTATCTAACTTTAATTTGACTAGAAAAAATAATCAACACTTTAGAATTTTGATCTCTTCACGTGGGATGCGGACAGCATAGATACTATAAAAATTACCAACAGCGAGAGTTTCATATTGAGCTTAGAAGAATTCTGAGCTGATATCTAGTGGCCAAAAGTCTGAATCACCGATTTGCGTCATGGCTCCTATAGGAAGGAATCATCAATACATGAGATATAACATGGATAAATGTGCTGAATCTTTTAGAGCCTCACATAAGAAAGCATTTCCAATGGTGCCAAAAAAACGAAAAATTCACTCTGAATCAAGCCATTTTCATGGGTCCTGGATGCCTCATACTTCCTGAATTATCTAAAGTTCAATTCATTTGCTTATGACTTTTTCTTTTGTTTTTAGGAATTTAAGAGTGTTGTTCAAAATGTACCTGAGATCATCGAAGTGGTAGGTGCTGCAACTGCAGACCAAGTATCAGACATAAGCAAAGAGGATGGGGAGAAGAAACTGAAAGAGGTTTTACAATCCCTGTTTACTAAACTCATGTCTGCTCACAAAACTGTAATTTCTGAAACTGTCCTCAAGTTGACAAATCGACTGAACAAAAAACGTGAGGTATTTAAGATTAGATTCCTGTTCTTTCTCACTTGCGTATATATTCTTCTTCAATGTTATTCGTTTAAGATGGCATCAGTACTTTGGTCAGGCTTTTTTTCTCTGATCTTGTTACTACTTGCACAAAACCTGCCCGTTGCTATTGTTTCAGTTTGCATTTTTATGGGAAAATTTGTTTCTGATTCGCCATCGTTATTTTCGGTTGACCAATTTTTTGAGCGATTGGGATATATCATCACCTTTTTGGAAAGTTATACAACCTTGAGGACATTCAGTTACACAAAGAAGTACCCTCATTGATGGTGCCTAATTTTGTCTAGCACAACCTTAATGAACATTTGAGTTGATATCTTGCCATGCATGCTATTTCTTTGAAAAGTTTTAGCTGTTCATTTCAATGGAAGTCTCTGGTTTATTTAGTTTCCTTATAGAATTCTTCATTAGTACCCAATTATTGAGAATATGTAAGTTTCAATAGTCTAGCTTGGATGTGACTGCTGCTGTATATATTAACAGAGATTATTAGGTATAATAAGACAGAACTTGAATGAGATGCATTTCAATGGAAGACTCTGGTTTTTTTAGTTTCCTTATAGAATTCTCCATTAGTACCCAATTATTGAGAATATTTGAAGTTTCTATAGTCTAGCTTGGATGTGACTGTTGCTGTATATATTAACGGAGATTATTAGGTATAATAAGACAGAACATGAATAATCATGTTTTGATACAGTATGACCAGTTGTATGACATACAATATTTTTTCAGTTTCTCTGTTTTAATATTGGTTCAGGCGTTTCCTGTGCCATATGGCCATGCATGTATACCATGATGACATTATTTATGATTAAAATTGCATTTACCAACGTATTTCTATTTTTGATAGGTGAGGGAGCTGACAGACAAGGAGGAGCTGGTTTTGCAGCTTGAAAAGCAATATCCAGGCGATGTTGGTGTCATTGCAGCCTTTTTATTTAATTACGTGAAACTTAATTCAGGTGAAGCCCTCTATGTAGCGGCAAATGAACCTCATGCATATATACATGGTGATTGTGTAGAGTGCATGGCAACATCAGACAATGTTGTACGGGCTGGCCTCACTCCAAAGAGCCTAGATGTCCAAACTCTCTGTTCCATGCTCACATACAAGCAGGTGACGACATGATAAATGATGGCATGTTGGTTTGTTGCCTTATTGACTCTTCCTCTTTCCCTATAATTAATTCTAGATGATATTAAGGTAGCACTCAGTTGATGTCTGAGGAAACAAATTAGTGTGTATGCAATCTAGTGATGTCAGCAACTTGGTTGGTTATATTTGGGACCAATAACTATGTACATTAATCCACTAACTTGCAGCACTGGACTATACTATGTGTGTTGTTTAATATCCTCAGTGTTCCAAATGGGCAAGGGCCTCATAGATTTTACCACTGTTAATGGACCCGAGTAATGTGGTTGGGTGAGGCCGTGCCTGATTTATGGAAGCACCTGCAGTTTATATAACTAGTTGCAGACAGTGCCTTCCTTTGTTCATCAAGCTGAATTTTTGTTGCAGGGCTTTCCAGAAATCCTTCATGGAGTTCCTTCAAATCCTTACACTGTTAAATATCTCCCTCCTTTTGATGAATTTGAGGTCGATCGATGTATTCTTCCTCCAGAAGCATCAACTGTCTTTCCGGCGGTTCCTGGTCCTTCAGTTTTTGTGGTCTTGGCAGGAGAGGGGGCAATGCGTATGGCATTTTCTGAAGAGTTAGTTATTGAGGGTGACGTTCTGTTTACACCCTCAGACACTGAGATCACTGTAGAGACAACTTCTGGTTTAAATTTATACAGAGCAGGGATTAACAGCAGGTTTTTGGAGTAATCAAATACTTCCATGTCAACCAGCAGCAGATGTGAGTTTTTGTCCGTTTTCCTTCTCTGCCCATGTATTGCTTTCCTTTCATGTAACACTGGAGTTTATATGTATTTTCTCACTTATCTTACAAAATGTGCGCACAGAAATGATTTGATGACAAAAAATACAGGTTCAGGTGAGTTTTTTCCTCAGGTTGAGAATAGATATAGCTTCTATTGGATAGCAATTGCAGGATTAATTTCATTTTATTTTTTTCTTATCATCATCTGGTTTGTTCTCTGCCTGTTTGCTACGGTTCTGTATGTAATAAGACGAACTTCGTTTCGTTCCAGTCTATTGGATATATAAATTGTTAACCATTGAATAGGTTAATGAAGTGAAGAATTACCCAGTATACTACAATTGCTTCCAAGTCAATGGGGTTGAGCTTTAGCTGGTTACCATCTCTACTTGCGTTTATAAATGGTACTTGCACCCACCAATCCTCCTGCATGAATGCAAATGCTTGGGAGTTAATCGTGAGCCCGGTACTTCCTATCTTTCTTCAGTTCTCTACTTTCACATTTTGCTCGTTCTATTAAAATTACTCTAATGAACGCTTGGTTGATTCGCATTTTTTGTATGGCCGTCATTGCCCAATAGGAGAATAGACCAAAGTACAGATAAAAAGCTTCATTGGGATAGTTTAGAGACTGGAAAACTAAAATGCAACAACTCAACCTCAAAAAAAAATGAAAGAAAGTGTAAAAAAACAACAAAGATTCAACAATTCGGGCAAGGAGCTTGATCAGCTTCTAAGCATCTAATTTCTCTGGTCTAAAAACCCGCCGTATATTTTTAATGCAAAAAGTGATTACACTAAAGATCGAACAGCAGGCGTTCAAGCCTCTGTTTGTGGAAATTCAAGGATAATATCTTTCCCCGAAAGTTTCCTATAGACACCAGCAAACGTCTCAAGCTTATTCTCAGTGTCATTTTTTGCCTTTGGATCCAAGAAAACCTGCAACAGCAGCGCCAAATTACAAAATGACGGTGCTGAGAGACCAAGTGAAATGCATACAGAGCAAAAGCAATCACCTTCATGATCTTTGATCCATCGAGCCTGTATCTGACTCGTTTTCCTACAATCTCAGCAGGATATACAATATCCTCAAGCATTGCATCATGCACAGCAGTCAGTGTCCGGGATCGAGGCCTTTGGACAGCAGAACCCTTCTTTGGTGGGCGAAGAATTCTTCTGGTAGCAATGAGAACAACTTCCTACATGTCCAGAAAATCTCCATGTAAAAAGAAAACATTTCTAAAATGAATAGCTCCACACAACCATTCAAATTCTTCTGAAGCTGACAACCGGGAGGTAAAATCATGAAGTGACTTTACAGCGTAAAGACAAGGAGAAAGGGAAAATAATAAATAATAAATTGTAATTCTATTGCTCCTATTATAATTTAAACTTCTCTACAATTTGAAATTTTAAAAATAATCAAGGACAAGGAATTGATCTTACTGTAACATCAACAATACCAAATTAATATTACCTTTCCACTGAACTTCTTCTCAAGCTCTCTCACCAGTCTCGGATGAATCTTGCGGAAGGATTTCCTTAATCGATAGGGTACATGGATGACAATGGCCTTCTTGCTTCCAGATACATCAATTTGCCTGTAACACATGAACCAATTGATTATAACCATTAATAATACATCAAAGGTGGAAAAGCCCGTAGGCAACCAATGAGACATACAAGGCAGAATTAATATAGAGGTCTTTCAAGTCGCCCTTGATCTCTTGGTTTGTATTTTCCAAGTCAAATAAAGCCTGCAATGCATCAAAAATTCATTATTGATGCTGAAACAAAAATTAAAACTTTCACTAGAGCATTATATGCAAGAGGTTCAATGGCATTTGTCAGGGACATGCAATACTTGAGCAACATTCTCCTCAAACCCAGTGGGTTCAGCATCCTTGTCCTTGTGAATCTTCTGCAATGCAGTATACATCTTGCAACTGTACAAATGAATATATGCAATCACAAAATTAACCCCAAGGAATAACCCTACAGAAACCTACAAAAAAATGAAATCATATGATGATTTAATAACTTCACAAGAACATAAGATAATAAGACTTCCATAACTCCAAGAACAGCTGGTACATTCACTCGAGTATACACCTTCATCCAGCCCTAGACATTGCCTATTAATACAAGCAAGCTTTTCTTGCAATCCATGCGCAATTTACAGCTTTTCTTTAGTGAGGATGCACCTCTAAAGCATTATGCAGAATGTGCAAAATGGCAGTGCCACATACAGCCAAACAGTGAGTGAGTGTAGTACAAAGTGGATTGAGCAACAGCTACTAGCTGCAGTTTATCTTTTCTTCCTATAGGTAGTAATTAGCAAATATTCAAATCAGAACTTTGAGGGCAAAGAGGGGAATCCACTAAAGTAAATGTATTTGTAGTTGTTGAGAGTTACAACCTTGTGAATCTTTCGTGATTGAGTATACATCTTGCAATTATACATACAAATCCATTCAATAACAAAATTAAACCAATAAATAACCCTATAGAAAACTCCAACTAAATCAAATCATATGATTTAGAAACTTCACAAGAATAATAAGATTATTAGACCTACATCACGCTGACAACTATTTACATATCCACTCAAGTGGACACCCTTCCCCTACATTAGCCATAGTTCATTGTAATTTTCTTATTGATACAAATATAAGCAACCATTTTCTGACAATTTATGTGCAATTTACTACTTTTCTTATGCAGAACTGTACCTCTTTAAACATTCTACTAAATGAGTGCAATGTAAGACCAAAATGAACAAAGCTTTAAACTTGATGTTAAGGGTGCCAGCAGGGCGGGTTGACGAGTCCTGTTGAATTCGTGTATTACACCTAACCCATCACCCGATTATTTGCGTGGGTCAAATTTGACCTGCCAATTTCGCATGTTACTCAAGCCTAACACACCAACCAGTCATTTTATTTTATTTAATTAATTTTTTTATATTTATATAAATGTTTATTAAATTATTTAAAATATATTTGCAAGTTTGCAGTTGCGCCCAATTTATCTTTTCAGATTTGAAAGTCTAACCTGAACCTGCACTAATTTTGGATCGAATTCGGGCCAGATTAGAAATTACAGTCCCTATTTGATGTCTCTTAGATGAATGTATCAAAATATAATGCATCAACCTAAGCTTCTTGAAATTCAAACAATTCATAGAGTTTAGACATAGAAGAATTGAAGGGAACAACATAATCCTACCGGAGAGGAAAATCAATGATGATCCCTATCTCATTGCTATAAATGATCACGATTATAACAGCATATCTAATTCCACTACAAAAACTAACACGAGATTGCAAGCCACAAACATACACAAACAAATACTCGAAATTGAAGCGTCAAAAGGTTTAACTCAAAATCTTCTTAAACGAATGAAATTCAAACGAAAAGAACATGCTAATCCAGCCTCAGTACAAATTTCTCGAAAAAAGGAGGCATATCAACATCAAACACACAGATTTTTTCAAAGATTCACAGAGAAAATAAAGAACGCCCGGACGAGCAACAGATAACACGAGGCCGCCATTAGTTAGAATGGACCTCCGCTGAGAGGAACGACGGGTCTTCAGTAGCACGGACAGGGGGGCAATCCTAGCTTCCTCACTGAATTTGCACCGATATAAGTTTGTCGAACATGGGGTTTGGGGTTTTATTTTTTGCTGCCAGGAAAACCCTAGCTTAGTGACGGCTGGGATGAAGAGATAATGCCTCAAAACATCTCGACCGTCAAATAAGTGAGGAAAATGGCTGATCCACCGGTGTTTCAACCCGAAGCCTCTGACGTGCGTTAGATCGGGCTGTCTTGCATGATTTTGGGCCAGAAGAAATCTAATATATTGGGCTCAAAGCCTGCAACTCATTCAAAGCCCAACCCATCATTTTCATATCCATTAGCTCCTCAATGATAGAGCACAAAAAGAGGAATATTGCCCGATTGCTACGGCTTTGTTTGAAACGCATTTTTTGCATTTTTTTTATCTTTAAAAATACATACAAAAGAAAAAAACTCACATATATGCAACGCATCAAAAATGATTTTCGACTCTAATATAAATATATATAGATAAATATTTAAAATTTAATCATTATTTTGTACGTACTTACAATTATATACATTTATGCCTTAAAAATTAATTATTGCTTTTATATACTATTATATCATTCAAATATTATATATATAACACAAAAAATTAACAAACTAAACATTCATACTTATTTTTGCACTATTAATATGCATTAACACAAAATAGACATTATTTTTCACTCCCAAAAATAATTTCCAAACAATGCATATACATCAAAACCTCAAGCTAATGATGTGATGAAGTGATTTCATATATATTAAATGGTTCAATTTTTGTTTTGTAAAACCATCACTAGCGAATCCAATGCAATATATTTTATCCGCAATAATAATAATAATAATAACAATGATGATGTAACGAACCAAAGAGCGGAAGGGGATGAGAAAAGCAAATATTCGAAATAAAAGGGATAAAGAAAGCAATTTGAAGCAAGGAAAAGGAAAGGAAAAGAAGAGAAGATAATATGATAATAAAACCTTCCATTTTATTCCTTGACTCCGTTGATAATCACATAATACATATATAATATATGAGAATAGTTAATTTTGGAATGATCCTATCATTATATTGTGGAACGTAGATAGAGCTTCTAATGTGGATTAGTATAAATTGAAAAGACTGTGAAACCTACGGATAAAATATTTGTTTGCTAAATATAGGTTGAATTCAATCAGAAAACTCTGAAAACATCAAACATCTATTCTGAAATGGTACGTTCTTGTTTAAGTTTGTTTAAGTTTATTGAAGTTGCCAAAGAGGTGACTTAGGTCTGTCTTGTCAAACTTTGCTTGAATGACTCTCTGGAGTCCATTCCAACGAACGTTAACTTTGCTTATCAGAAATATTGAACACATTTCAATTTTTTCATTAAATTATAATGCTGCCACTTGAGGTTTCTCCTCTATGGCAGGAGATATCTGTGGCATTTTTGAATCCAAAATCCAGCATTAGCCCATCAAGCGTGTTATAGTTTATTTTTTGACTTTGAGTAGAAATAATGCCTCTTTCATGAGTAGTCCCGAGCTGGTAAGTTGGATTCCCCATTAAGCTTGTTGGGTGTGGGGATGGGAAAGATATCCCATGCCTTTGAACCAAAGAGCAAAAGGGATGAAAAATCAAAGATTTGGAACAAATGGAATAGGGAAAGCATTTTGAAGAAAGGGAAAACGATTTAGGGGAAGGGAAAGGAAATGAAAAGTAGGGAGGATAATATGACAATAAAACTTTTAACCCTTTATTCTTTGATTCAATTGATAATCACACAATACATAAATAACATATGAGGATAGCTGATTTTGGAATGATCCCACTACTACGACGGCTATAATTGAAAAGATAGTGAAATTTAATTTTAAACTTTCTTTTTATTTTGTTTGTAATCCAAATTAATCACTGAAATCCTCTATGTAATTAAATGATCCCAATAACATTCTTGACACTGTGTCATTACTGATTTTCTCTTATCCTTTTCCTAAATTCATGCTAGATCTTTTTAAAATGTGCAGGAATTTTCAATTTTCAAATCCTATAAATGTAGAATAGATATGGATACTAATTAATGTTGTGGCTTTGATATGGAACTTTCCATCACTGATGATGATGAATAGAGCAAATGAAAATGATTATTATTTTAAAGAGACCATGACTAGTGTTATACTGAATCGTTGTGTCGTTGTGGGTGTAAATGTTACTTGAAAACTGTAATTCTTAATGGCAGCATTTATGAATTATAATTTTTGGCTACGTTTGGGTGTATATGTTTGTTAGACGAAAAAAAAATGGTGCTAAAATATAAAAGTATAAAATAAAATAGATTGAAAAAAATATTTGGATGGATAGTATATTTGAAGAGTTTGTTATTTATACTTCTAAACATATTTCTGAAATTATAAAAATTCTCTCGTTGGTGGTAAATTCTTTACTCGATATTTCCTCCCAAACATATAAAAATAAACATATATATTTACTTAACTTTATCACTAGTATATTTGGGTTTATTTCTAATTTCCTTACCTATCTCCAAGTTTTGGCTTACTCTTTTTTCCTACACTTACTTTATAGGTTCTATCCACGACAAGAATGAGAATTTTTTCCCCATTTTTCCCAATTATCATTGGTCATCATACCTTTTCTCATAGTTTTCCTTTCACCCTACAATTAGCAAATTTTAGAAAAATTATTTTACCAATCAGCACTTCCTGCTCTTATAAATAAGTAATCCTGTTTTGTATCAACTAAAAATTGAAATTTAGAAGTCAGAGCCAATATGAATTCAAAAAAGTAAAGATATTACAACTAAGGGTAAATAGCATTTACTCTGTTAATGTCATTAATGTTGGTACATTATCTTTCGTAAATAAATTATTTGTACTTTACCCTGGTAATCAACATACTTTATGGTCTAAAGAATTTTTAGTCGAAGTTCATAATTAAAAAGCACCACTTAACATTTCGGAATTTGTTAGAATAGATTCTCCTCATTTTTATTATCTTATTGGAAAACGTTGATATTTTCGTCAATTTTTTTTTTTTTTTGTCTATATCCTCTTTATTATTATTTTTATACAATAACTAATACTAAAAAAGAGCTATCTCCTAGTGTTGTTTGTCCATTTTACTAATTTAAACTTATAGCAAAACGCCTTATTTACATTTGTCACTAATTCAACTAAAGTTCTCTCTGGGCTTCAATTTTTTTTATAAAATTTTAATTAAAACCAAGTCAAAAGATATGTAATATTGTTTTATTCCAATCAATAATTGAAGATATAATAAATGCTAATATTTTTAGTGTAAAATGGCATTAGTTACTATGTACAAAACTTAATTAAGTAGATATGAATAACAAAAAATTACAAAAATATCGATTTTTATTCGAATGAAAAAAAAATGAAAAATGATATAATATACTTTAACATATTACAAAGCAATCATGTGACGGTTTTAATTATACATTTTGATTGAAAATTCAATTTGGAGCAAAGTGTTTCAATGCCTATTTTAAGTGGTAAACTACACACACGCACATATATTTATAAAGGATAAACGCATTAGTTTAATGTAAATGATTCTTGGTTACTCTGTGAAAATCATTTTTATAAATTGGAATAACACTTAGGAGATAACATTGCAAGGTTTGATTGCAGAAAATTTATAAGTAGGTCAATTTTGGGCGCAAACTCAAGCATCACTCTTTATAATGACTTCACATTATTTTGTGCTGAAGTTAGATAAATGCATTTTTATTTTTCACAAGGGTTATATGACACACGAGATGGGTGAAAAAAACATAAATTGATTTTCCAAAAAATGGATTTTACAAGAAATATTACCCGACATTATTTTTCATTATAAATTTTGATTTATTACATAACCAAACAAACCAGATTTGAAATTATTTCTTCCTGCTGATAATATATGAAATAATAGGTATATTTTTACTCATATTGTACTTAATTTATGCATGCATGTTAGTAAAAATTAAGAAAATAAATTATCATATATGAATTACATTAAGTATTATCATGCATATGTCTTAGAATAAAAATTGTCATGCATGTGTTTCGGAACGAGAGTTACCATGATTGCAGGAAATATTAAGCAGTGACTTCGAAATGATGCCAGTTTTTGGTGGAACATTTAATTGAGCTGAAAATTTGAGAAATAAAATAAAAATGAATTAACTTTCCAAGAGACATGTTCTGGAATTTCCATGATTTCAAGCTGCAATCATGATCCTTGGTGGCGCGATCACGGCATTTCAGTGCCAGAAACATTCAGCTCTCACTTTTCAAAATTTCAAGGGTTTTTTTCAACTTTTCACACCTCTACATATTTCTTAGGGTTTCTTAGGTTATAAGTATAAGATCCATACATCTTAGAAGAGGGGATTTTATAGTTTTTTTAAATTTTAGTTTCTTTTCCAACTCCTAGAACTTAAGCACATAAAATAAAAGCTTGGAGAATAACGGATCCACACCAAGAGTTGAATAAAATTCATTTTTCCATGCAAAGCCAAGTCTTAGGAATAATTTTTCATAACTTTTTCAATTATTTTGATATTTGTTTGAATGATAAATGATTTAAAGCCTATTTTTATTGAATTTATTATGAATTTCTAAATCCTTCTCTGGTCGCTTGTGTTTGTGTTTGGTGTATGATGTGTGCATAATTTCAATTAATTATCTTTGCATAATTATTCACAATTATAGATTTGGATAGTAATTGGGGGGAGTTGGTTACTTCTCTAATTATTTGTGATAGTGTGAGAAATAATGTGAGTGAAACTTGCGCACTATACATACAATTTGTGAAAACTAACTTCATGAGAATAACAGGAGTGAAATATTAGAGTTAATAACAGGAGTGAAATATTAGAGTTAATAACAGGAGTGAAATATTAGAGTTAGTGCAGGAAACCATCATTAATCACCGACTTGAACACTTGACTCAATTGAGCTTGGAAATATTCGCTAAAATATGAAGTTAAAGCTACAAGAAAATTTGGAAGAATATCTTACAGATTTTAGGATTAATAATCTATAGCTAATGCAATTAAATTTATAATTAATATAATTTGGCATGCATAAGAAACCAACATAACACAAGTGGTTAGATTTTTTAGTCTTTGGCACTCTAATACTTTCATCCAATGTACTTTATTCTTGGTGTTCGCTTTTAATTTTATTTCTTTTCTTTCGCTCTGGTTTTGAGGCCTAATTAATAAGAATAGGCTAAATTAATAGGCATACTAACTCTCTTTGTGGACACGACGCTTGTATTTATCCAATACTAGTCATTATAAATTTAAATTTTGGTGAGTTAACAACGCGCATTAAATTTTGACACCATTGTCGAGGAGGACGACGAGTGTTATTGAATACTCTGAGGGATTGCTAGATTAGACAGTGTTTATTTTATTATTATTTTTGTATCCTGTTTTTCACTTTTGTTTCTTCCATTATCTTTCTTTTTCTTTCTGATTATCTTCGCATTCTATTAGTCATAGTATTATCTATCGAATTTAATTCGTGTTGGTGAGTCCAATTGTATGTGCAGGAATAAGAGTATTAATTTTGATCTTGAACCAAAAATTGAGCGAGCATTCTACAGACGTAGAACTCTTTTCCGGCAAGAATAAGAGATGATTGAAAATGACCCACCACAAGAACTCCCTCCTCCACCACATCAACGAGCAATAAAAGGCTACATGCAACTGGTGACAAATCCAAACATGACAGGAATTGTGAGACCACCTGTGCATGCGAATAATCTTGAATTGAAACTTGCATTAATCAACACAGTGCAGTCAAACAAATTTGGTGGAGCCCCACAAGAAGACCTGAATATTCACTTAGCATACTGTAAAGTTTAATGGAGTTTTAGACGATGCTATTAAATTAAAATTATTTCCATTTTCTCTCAAGGATAGGGCTCGACAATGGCTACAATCTTCACCAAATGGGAGTATAGTCGCTTGACAAAACATGGTGAATAAATTCTTGATTAAATACTTTCCACTAGCAAAAACAACACAACTTAAACTAGAATTGGAACATTTAAACATGTGGAGTTTGAGTCACTAACAAAAGTGTGGGAACAATTCAAGGAGCTATTTAGGAAATGCCCCCAGCATGGATATCCACTTTGGACGTAGGTACAAAAATTTTATAGTGAGATATCTTGTCAATTACATACTGTGTTTGATGTAGTTACATGGGGGCCTTTATGAATAAACTACCTGAGGATGCTTGGGAATTGATTGAGGAGATGGTGGCCAATGCATACCAATGGCCATAGACAGATTCACAACACGAAGGGTTGCCGGCGTGCATGACCTAGATTCAATAACGACCCTAGCAGTGATATTGGAACTCCTTTCCAAAAGGATTGATAGTATTTTGGTAAGTAGCCCTCAGCCATCAGCATTTTAATTGAATCCTATATGTGATGTGTGTGCAGGACCCCATCCTACATATGAGTTTAGAAGTGAAGGAACAAGTGTTAGGCAAAAAGAGCAAGTAAATTATGTTGACAATGCAGGAACTTAAGACAACAATCTATATGCAAATATGTACAATCCAAGTTGGATGAATCATCCAAATTTTTCTTGGAAAAATTCTCAAAACCCACAAGGCTTTTAAGGACCATACCAATAGTAAGAGAAAAAACCGTCTTTGGAGGACATAATAAGCAATCTTATGAAGTCCACCTACAAAATGATAGGCAATCTTGCAACGACTCAACAAGATTTTATACATTGGACCAACACACTCTTACAGAACCAACAGTTATCCATTAAAATTTTGGAGGTGCAACTCGAGCATTTAGCAAAAGAGATGACAAACAGGTCAATAGGTATATTACCTAGCGCTATTGAGACTAACCCAATGGAGCATATGAAAAGTGTGTAAGTGAGACAGAGTGAATAGGACAAAGAGAATCCACCTGTTGATGCCCAAGAAGAAAAGAAAAAGGAGGTCAAGGTACAAGTTGAGAAACCAAAAGAAGTGAGTATTCTACTTCCTTACAAACCAAGAATTTCATACCCATAAAGACTTATTCCCACCGAGGTAAAGAAGCAAGTAGGTAAATTTCTAAATAATTTTGAAATGTTAAATGTAAATGCTCCATTAATTGTAGATTTTAAAGAGAACCCAAGTGTAGTAAAGTGCTTGAAGGATGTAATGAGTAGAAAAAGAAAGTTTGGAGAATAGGAGGACAACCTAAAAAAAGGAGAATATTCTTCTATAGAAGCTAAAAGACTTAGGGAGTTTCTACATCTCTTGCACAATAGGAAGCACCTCGTTTGATAATATCTTATGTGATTTGGGTTCTACCATTAATAAAATGTCATTCTCCACTTTCTAGGCTCTCAGTTTGGAGTCGTAGAAGCTTATGTGCATGAAAGTCAGCTAGTATATCGATCAATGACCAGGCCACTCGAACTTGTGGAAGATATTTTAGTGAAGGTGAATGATTTTATTGTCCCCATAGACTTTGTCATGATAGATATGGAGGGTGAAAAGGGGCAAGGTATCATTTTTTGCCGTTCTTTCCTAACTACCACAAAGACAATAATAAACATAGAGCAGGGTAGCTTGACCTTACATGTTGGAGTTAAAAGGTAACATTTTTTGTATACCCCAACCCCTTGATCACTCAACCACAAATGAAAAATGTAGAGGATGTATTGTTACTCGAGTGTAATAATCCCCCTAACAAGTCTACAAAAAAAACTGTGGCTACTGAACAAGAAGCACAAGGGTCGGAAGAGGTACTAAATGAATGGCCTTAGGAAAATAAGGAAGTGAAATATGGAAAAAAAAAAAAAGGCAAGGAAGAGGAGAAAAAGGATGCGGAATAGAAAAGAGAGAGTTGTGGCTTATGGGGGGTTGTGAAAACTCAAGTCTTCATTTAACACCCTAGCCCATGAACACTTTGTCGGGTTACAAACATTAAATACAATGCTTCTTAGAAGGCAACCCAAGCTTTCTTTTCCTACTTTTAGTTCTTTTAGTTTATTTAGTTTGTTTTGTTTTAGATTGCATGGAGATCATGTATTCTTATGAGTTGGTGTAAGATTTTAAAAGATTGAAAGAATGAGAATGCATGAAGAAGCCTAAAACAAGAAGAAAGATGAATGAATGCCATCTTATTAGGTTGTCTCATTCCTTGTTGTCTTGCTTTATGTGTAATGAACGTGTTTAATTATGGTAAAAAGTTGAATGTGGAGGTGGCGAGGATAGAAAAAAAAAAGTAACCATGAAAGGTGTCAATGGATGCCCTAGAATTGCTGGATTTTTATGATGCAAACGTATGGTATTGTGGTTAAATTGATAGCATGAACATTGTATGAAATTATAGCCAATGTACTTAATTTATGATGAATACTTGCAAGAAATTTTGTTGCTTTATTCTATCAGTGTTTTCGACATTAGTATGCTGGATTTAGTGTTGAATGCATGGTTCCTATTTAATTGAACACAACTCTTTACTTTAGATTATTAAATTGTTTGAAAAGTTCTATAGTGAGGATGAGATGATTGAGTTAAGGGTGTAAGCTTTGATTTAGGTGTTGGCGCATTCTCTAATGAATGAGAAAGATTAACTGAAAAAAAAATAGAAAGCAAGGACTTAGAAAAATTCAAAAAAATATAAGTGGGCATGGAAAAAATTGGTCTACTCTGCTAATTGGAGCAGCTGAGTAATCGAGACTGCACTGAGTCCCTTGTTCATTCTTGCGTAAAAATATTGCCCAAATTATGAATAAGCAAAACATCTCAAGTTAGTTTCAAGTTGAGTAACCAAAGATGCACAATAACCCTTGTTCATTTTCATGTAAAAAGGCTTTCGACTGCTTAAGAAAAAAGTTAAAGCTCACAAAAGATAATGAAAAATAAGTATGGAAAAGAATGACGAAGGAATTACTAACTCACACAAGTCTTCTAGTGAGAAGTAATGTAATTGAACTTGTTCGAAAGAGAGTGGATTAATACATAGAGTGAGCAGTCCTAGATTTGGTTGTCTTAAAATTGCTATAGGATTATCAAGGGGTGGAAGTAGTTGAAAGTTGAAGACACACACACACTCAACTCCTGTTGTAAACATTTAAGAAGAGTGGTGAGGTTCAATATTTTTATGTATCAATGACTTCAATGAAAGAGAAGTGTTTGCTTAAGAACAAGCAAACGACTAAGTGTAGGGTGTGATAACATGTCAAATAATTAAGTATTTATACTCATATTGTGCTCAATTTATGCATGCATGTTAGTAAAAAAAAAATACGTTTATCGTATATGAATTACATTAAGTATTATCATGCATGTGTCTTAGAATGAGAATTGTCATGCAAGTGTCTTAGAATGAGAGTTATCATGGTTGTAGGAAAAATTAAGTAGTGATTTCAAAATGATTCCACGTTTTGGAGGAACATTCAATTGAACTAAAATTCTACGAAATGAAATAAAAATGAATTGGCTTTCCAACAGCATAAAAATTAGGTCAATTGGACATTACGTAGAAGTTACACACAAAAGCATGTACACTGCCAAAGCAGTCAAACACATTAGAATTTTCGCGATCAAGGCCGTGATCACAGAAGGCAGAGCCGCAATCGCGGGAAGGTGTGTCTCAATTGTGGAGTTGGATTACAACAAGTTCTGGAATTTCCATGATGTCAAGCTGCGATGATGGTCCTCGGCGGTGCAATCGACGCGTTCTAGTGCTAGAAACATTAGAAACATTCAGCTCTTGTTTTGCATATAATTTTCAAGGGTTTTTTTTACTTTTTAGACTACTACACATCTCCTATGGTTTCTTGGATTATAAATAAGATATCCATACATGTTAGAAGGGGGGATTTTTTAGTTTTTTTAGATTATAGTTTCTTTTCAAACTTCTAGAACATAGGCACATAAGATTAAAATTTGAAAAATGAGGGATTCATGCCAATAGTTGAAGAAACTTCATTTTTCCACGCAAAGTAAACTCTTTAGAATAAGTTTTCACAGCTTTTTCTATTATTTTAATGTTAGTTTGGATGATAAACGATCTAGAACCTATTTTTATTAAATTTACTATGAATTTTTAAATTCTTTTCTAGTCGCTTGTGTTTGTGTTTGATGTATGATGTGTGCATAAATTTCAATTATTATCTTTGTATGATTATTTAAAATTATGGATTTGGATAGTAATTGGAAGAGGATTGGCCACTTCTTTAATTATTTGTGGCAATTCGAGAAATACTGATGGTGAAACTTGTGCGTTAAATATACAATTTGTGAACACTAAGTTCGTAAGAATGACGAGAGTGTAATCTTAAAGTTAGTGCGAGAAACTATTATTAATCACCAACTTGAACACTTGACTCAATTTAACCTGGGAATACTTGCTAAAATCTAGAGTTAAAGATATAAGAAAATTCGGGAGAATATCCTATAGACTTTAGGATTAACAATATGTAATCAGCGCAATTAAATTGATAATTAATGTAATTTGACATGCGTAGGAAGCCAACACAACACAAGTGGCTAGATTTTTCAGTCTTTGGCACTCCAATACTTTTATCTAGTGTACTTTATTCTTGGTGTTCACTTTAGTTTTATTTCTTTTCTTTTGCTTTGGTCTTAAGGCTTAACTAATAAGAATTCAGTTAAATCAACAGATACACAAACCTTTCTTGTGAATATTAAACTTGTACTTACTTAATACTAGTCATTATAAATTTAAATTTTGGTGTGTTAACGACATGCATTACCTGCATTCTAAGATTAAATTCGAAAATTACTTCTTCTAGCTCCTTCATTGATTTTTCTAAAGACTTGATAGGACTTATTGATTCATTCAAAGGCCAATTACAAAATTCACAATTTACTGAACAAGTTGGTTTAGGTTAATCTCATAATGATGAAGACATGCATCTTGATGGCAAGCTAATGTAAGAAAATAATTAGTTACATTTAGGTACAAATGCATATTTAGTCCCACAGAAATACCTCGACATGGTTCTAGTCTCTTGCTTATTAAGATTCTATAATTAGTCCCAACTTTGTTTAGGGTTAACAGTTTGAGTCTAATTTTTGCCATCAATAGTCCCAAAAGAATTCTGTCGTTAGAAATGGACGCTTGAATTGGAGAAAAATGGCACATGCCCTCACACTATGTTACTTTCAAAATTGGAGGGAAACTTTGCACTCTTTCAACACGTGAAGGACTTCTAAAATCAATTATCCTTAATCATAGAATTGAATCCCTAAATCAAATATATCTTAAATTCCTAATCGAATTTTGACCAATTCCATGGAGAATCCCTAAACTTCGAAGGAGAGATGTGGTCCATCATGGCACTAAGATCAAAGTAGTACAATGATTTGTTGAATCTTGAGTATGGTGAGTTTTGTTGTTTTTCTTAAGCTTTAATTTTTCTAAGTTTGGACATGGATAACAAATAATAGTTTGTTGTTCATGATGATGCATCTGAACTTTGGAATGAGTTAAGTGAAAGAATGTTCCAATATAATGGCCATAGAGTATATCAATTGAAGAAGACACTAGCTGCACTAACACAGGGAGATGATCTTGTGGTAATATATTATGGTAGACTCAAGGCTATATGGGATGACTTATCTATGTATGATACTATGCCTGAGTGTACTTGTGGGCAGTCGAGGACTTTAGGTGAAAGATACTAAAGAGATTGTGTTATGCAAT
Organism: Avicennia marina; assembly: GCA_019155195.1. Classification (NCBI taxonomy): domain Eukaryota; kingdom Viridiplantae; phylum Streptophyta; class Magnoliopsida; order Lamiales; family Acanthaceae; genus Avicennia; species Avicennia marina. The sequence goes on along the minus strand of CM032777.1, from coordinate 7,257,475 downwards.
TCTTAATGAGGATAAATGATACTTACTCTCAAGTAAGAGATTAAGGCTCAAACCATTACCTCCTGTGAACTAAGTTTTTGTGATGATTTAGTGGCAAGAGAAATAGCATCTGATCATTGGAAACATACAGGGATCAGAAGGCTTTGCTATGGCAACGCAAAAGGGTAATGGTGTCTCTAAACTAAGAAGTAGAAAGGATAAGTTATATTGCACATATTATAAGATATCTCGACACAACCTAGAAAATTGATTCAAGGTTGATAATGTAGAGCCTCCTATTTGCTCCCACTGCAACATGAAAGGGCATATTGTGGAAAAGTACTATAAACTTAAGGGCTACTCCCCTGGACACAAATTTCATCAGAAAGGCAACAAAGGAACAAGTTGAGCTAATTTGGCATAGAATTCACTACAAGAGCAAGGTAATGCACATTTTGAAGATGATAAGAAAATGACATTAGCTAAGGGGTAATACCATGAGTTGATGGTTATTCTTGCCAGTGGAAAGATAGCAACCAACAACCTCGAGGAAAGGGATCAACCTCAATCACTTTTGCAGCCACCACTACCTCTCCCACCCTTGCTACCTACAATGTCAATTTGTCGTGGTAATTTGACAACCTTAAGAACCTTGACCGCCAAAAAATGCCAACTAGCAACCTAGTCTTAGGTGATAGATATTAGAGCAACAAATCACATGATCTATGATCCAACTATCTTCACAACAATGACAAAAACCATTTGCAACAAATTAGATTGCTCAATAGCTCACATGTTATTGCCACTCACTTAGGAATAGTTGAAGTAACTAAGGCCATTACTTTGCATGATATCTTGTGTTACATCTTTTACACTAAATCTATTATCAGTCATGTAACTAACACAATCTATCCTTTGTTGCTGCTTGTTCTTTCCTTCTTTTTGCCTCATACAGAACCTTGCTTCCTTGACCACAATTAGGAAGGGTGAAGTAAAAAACGATTTGTACAAATTTGTGAGGAATGAGGTGAGCCATCAAATCAACTCTGCAACCCTTCCAACTGACACCAAACCACCTTGTTTTGAAACATTTTCACCTATAAGCCTTGTGCCTCATAGTGATTTGTGGCATTATTGCTTTACACATTCTTCTAGCAAGACTTTAGCATTTATACATGACCCTCCTATAAATGTGGATACTTCTAATTCAGATAAAACACCTTGTTCTATTTGTCCACTTGCCAAGATGCACAAAAAGTCTTTTAAACATTGTGATCATAGATCATCACATCCCTTTGAAATATTATTAGTGATCTATGGGGCCCTTTAAATGAAACAACACATGATGAAAGTAAATGCTTCCTAGCATTGGTAGATGACCACACTAGTGCTATTTGGGTGTATTTGCTCAAAAACAAGTCAGACACAAAGGAGTACCTAAAGTCTTTCTATAATCTAATTTTGAACAAATTTGAGACAAAAATAAAAGTAATCAGAACTGACAATGGGACTAAGTTTTGGCTTAAGAATTTCTATTAAGACAACAATACAGTGCATCAAAAAAGTTGTGTTGAGAGAGCATAGCAAAATGAAAACACCAACATCTTTTAAATGTAGCTAGAACACTAAGATTTCAATCCAACATACCTTCAAAACATTGGAGTGAGTGTATTTTGGCAGCAACCTATTTGATAAATAGGGCACTACACACCTCCTTAAATAATAAAACTCCCTATGAAATGTTGTTTGAGGCTAAGCCATCCAACATACTGAATCGTTGTGGGTGTAAATGTTACTTGAAGCTGTAATTCTTATGGCAGCATTTATAAATTATAATTTTTGGCTATGTATATGTTTGTTAGACGAAAAAAAATGGTGCAAAAATATAAAAGTATAAAATAAACTAGATTGAAAAAAAATATTTGGATGGATAGTATATTTGAAGAGTTTGTTATTTATATTTCTAAACATATTTCTGAAATTGTAAAAATTCTCTCATTGGAGTTAAATTATTTCCTTGATATTTCCTCCCAAACATATAAAAATAAACATATATATTTACTTTACTTTATCTCTAGTATATTTGGGTTTATTTCTAATTTCCTTACCTTTCTCCAATTTTTGGCTTACTCTTTTTTCCTACACTTACTATATAGGTTCTATCCACGACATGAATGGGAATTTTTTCCCCATTTTTCCCAATTATCATTGGTCATCATAACTTTTCTCATAGTTTTCCTTTTACCCTACAATTAGCAATTTTAGAAAAAATATTTTACCTATCAGCACTTCCTGCTTTTATAAATAAGTAATCCTGTTTTGTATCAACTAAAAATTGAAATTTAGAAGTCGGAGCCAATATAAATTCAAAAAAGTATAGATATTACAACTAGGGGTAAATAGCATTTACTCTGTTAATATCATTAATGTTGGTACATTATCTTTCGTAAATAAATTATTTGTACTTTACCCTGGTAATCAACATACTTTATTGTCTAAAGAATTTTTAGTCGAAGTTCATAATTAAAAACCACTACTTATAATTTCGGAATTTGTTAGAATAGATTCTCCTCATTTTTATTATCTTATTGGAAAACGTTGATATTTTCGTCAATTTTTTTTTGTCTATATCCTCTTTATTATTATTTTTATACAATAACTAATACTATAAAAGAGCTATCTCCTACTGTTGTTTGTCCTTTTTACTAATTTAAACTTATAGCAAAACGCCTTATTTACGTTTTTTACTAATTCAACTAAAGTTCTCTCAAGTCTTCAATTTTTTTTTATAAAATTTTAATTAAAACCAAGTAAAAAGATAAGTAATATTGTTTTATTCCAATCAATAATTGAAGATATAATAAATGCTAATATTTTTAGTGTAAAATGGCATTAGTTACTATGTACAAAAATTAATTAAGTAGATATGAATAACAAAAAATTACAGAAATATCGATTTTTATTCAAATGAAAAAAATTGAAAAATGATATAATATACTTTAACATATTACAAAGCAATCATGTGATGGTTTTAATTATACATTTTGATTGAAAATTCAATTTGGAGGCAAAATGTTTCAATGCCTATTTTAAGTGGTAAACTACACACACACATATATTTATAAAGGATAAACGCATTAGTTTAATGTAAATGATTCTTGGTTACTTTGTGAAAATCATTTTTATAAATTGGAATAACACTTAGGAGATAACATTGCAAGGTTTGATTGCAGTAAATTAACAAGTAGGTCAATTTTGGGCGCCAACTCGAGCATCACTCTTTATAATGACTTCACATTATATTGCGCTGAAGTTAGATAAATGCATTTTTATTTTTCACAAGGGTTATATAACAGATGAGATGGGGGAAATAAAACATAAATTGATTTTCCAAAAACTGGATTTTATAGGAAATATTACCCGACATTATTTTCATTATAAATTTTGATTTATTACATTACCAAACTCACCAGATTTGAAATTATTTCTTCCTGCTGATAACATATGAAATAATAGGTATATTTGTACTCATATTGTACTTAATTTATGTATTCATGTTAGTAAAAATTAAGAAAATAAGTTATCATGTATGAATTACATTAAGTATTATCATGCATATGTCTTAGAATGAGAATTGGCATGCATGTGTTTTAGAACGAGAGTTACCATAGTTGCAGGAAATATTAAGCATGACTTCGAAATAATGTCGGTTTTTGGTGGAACATTTAATTGAGTTGAAACTTTGAAAAATAAAATAAAAATGAATTAACTTTCCAATAGATGTTCTGGAATTTCCACGATTTCAAGCTGCAATCATGGTCCTTGGTGGTGCGATCACGGCATTTCGGTGCCAGAAACATTCAGCTCTCACTTTTCAAAATTTTAGGGGTTTTCTTTCAACTTTTCACACTTTTACATATTTCTTAGGATTTCTTGGGTTATATGTAAAAAATCCATACATCTTAAAAGGGGGGATTTTATAGTTTTTTTATGTTTTAGTTTCTTTTTCAACTCCTACAACATAAGCACATAAGATAAAAGCTTGGAGAATAACGGATCCACGCCAAGAGTTGAAGAAAAATCATTTTTTCATGCAAAGCCAAGTCTTAGGAATAATTTTTCATAAATTTTTCAATTATTTTGATGTTTGTTTGGATGATAAATGATTTAGAACTTATTTTTATTGAATTTATTATGAATTTCTAAATCCTTCTCAGGTCGCTTGTGTTTGTGTTTGGCGTATGATGTGTGCATGATTCCAATTAATTATCTTTGTATGATTATTCGCAATTGTGGATTTGAATAGTAATTGGAGGGAATTGGTCACTTCTCTAATTATTTGTGGCAATGCAAGAAATAATGGGAGTGAAACATTCGCACTAGACATACAATTTGTGAAAATTAACTCCATGAAAATAACAGGAGTGAAATATTAGAGTTAGTGTGGGAAACCATCATTAATCACCAACTTGAATACTTGACTCAATTGAGCTTGGGAATACTCGTTAAAATCTGGAGTTAAAGCTATAAGAAAATTTGAGAGAATATTCTACAGATTTTAGGATTAATAATCTGTAATGCAATTAAATTTATAATTAATATAATTTGGCATGCATAAGAAACCAACATAACACAAGTGGTCAGATTTTTTAGTCTTTGGCATTTTAATACTTTCATCTGGTGTACTTTGTTCTTGGTGTTCGCTTTTAGTTTTATTTCTTTTCTTTAGCTCTGGTTTTGAGGCCTAACTAATAAGAATATGTTAAATCAATAGGCATACTAACTCTCCTTGTGGACACGACGCTTGTACTTACCTAATACTAGTTATTATAAATTTAAATTTTGGTGTGTTAACAACGCGCATCAAATTTTGACACCATTGTTGGGGAGGGCGACGAGTGTTATTGAATACTTTGAGGGATTGCTAGATTAGATAGTGTTTATTTTATTATTATTTTTGTTTCCTGTTTTTCACTTTTCTTTCTTCCATTATCTTTCTTGTTCTTTCTGATTATCTTCGCATCCTATTATTCATAGTATTATCTATCGAATTTAATTCATGTTGGTGAGTCCAATTGTATGCGCAGGAATAAGAGTATTAATTTTGATCTTGAACCAAAAAGTGAACGAGCATTGTATAGACGTAGAACTCTTTTCCGGCAAGAATAAGAGATGATTGAAAATGACCGACCACAAGAACTCCCTCCTCCACCACATCAATAAGCAATAAGAGACTACATGCAACTGGTGACAAATCCAAACATGACAGGAATTGTGAGACCACCTGTGAATGCGAATAATCTTGAACTGAAACTTGCACTAATCAACATGGTGCAGTCAAACAAATTTGGTGGAGCCCCATAAGAAGACCTGAATATTCACTTAGCATACTATAAAGTTTAATGGAGTTTCAGTTATTTCCATTTTCTCTCAAGGATAGGGCCCGACAATGGCTACAATCTTCACCAAATGGGAGCATAATCGCTTGACAAGACATGGTGGATAAATTCTTAGCTAAGTACTTTCCACTAGCAAAAACAGCACAACTTAAATTAGAAATTGGAACATTTAAGCATGTAGAGTTTGAGTCACTGACAAAAGTGTGAGAACAATTCAAAGAGCTACTTAGGAAATGCCCCCAACATAGATATCCACTTTGGATGTAGGTACAAAAATTTTATAGTGGGATATCTTGTCAATTACATACTGTGTTTGATGTAGTTATACGGGGGCCTTTATGAATAAACTAACTGAGGATGCTTGGGAATTGATTGAGGAGATGGTGGCCAATGCATACCAATGGCCAATAGAGATATTCACAACACGAAGGAATTGCCAGCATGCATGAACTAGATTCAATAACGACCCTAACAGCGATATTGGAACTCCTTTCCAAAAAAATTGATAGTGTTTTGGTAAGCAGCCCTCAGCATTTTCATCGAATCCTATATGTGATATGTGTGCAGGACCCCATCCTACATATGAGTTTAGAAGTGAAGGAACAAGTGTCAGGCAAAAAGAGCAAGTAAATTATGTTGGTAATGTAGGAACTTAAGGCAACAATCTATATGCAAATACCTACAATCCAGGCTGGAGGAATCATCTAAATTTTTCTTGGAAAAATTCTCAAAAGCCACAAGGCTTTTAAGGACCATACCAATAGTAAGAGAAAAAACCGTCCTCGGAGGACATGATAAGCAATCTTATGAAGTCCACCTACGAAATGATAGGCAATCTTGCAACGACTCAACAAGATTTTATGCATTGGACTAACACACTCTTACAGAACTAACAGTTATCCATTAAAAATTTGGAGGTGCAACTCGAGCATCTAGCAAAAGAGATGACAAATAGGTCAATAGGTATGTTACCTAGCGCTACTGAGACTAACCTAATGGAGCATATGAAAAGTGTACAAGTGAGAGAAAGTGAATGAATAGGACACAGAGAATCCACCTGCCGATGCCCAAGAAGAAGAGAAAAAGAAGGTTAAGGTATAAGTTGAGAAACCAAAAGAAGTGAGTATTCTACCTCCTTACAAACCAAGAATTTCATACCCACAAAGACTATTCCCACCGAGGTAAAGAAGCACGTAAGTAAATTTCTGAATAATTTTGAAAAGTTAAATGTAAATGCTCCATTAGTTGTAGATTTTAAAGAGAACCCAAGTGTAGTGAAGTGCTTGAAGGATGTAATGAGTAGAAAAAAAAAACTTTGGAGAATGGGAGGACAACCTAAAAAAGGAGAATATTCTACTATCGAAGCTAAAAGACCCAGGGAGTTTCTACATCTCTTGCATAATGGAAAGCATCTCGTTTGATAATATCTTATGTGATTTGGGTTCTACCATTAATAAAATGTCATTCTCCACTTTCCAGGCACTCAGTATGGAGTCGGAGAAGCTTATGCGCATGAAAATCAAGCTAGCATATCGATCAATGACAAGGCCACTCGAACTTTTGGAAGATATTTTAGTGAAGGTGAATGATTTTGTTGTCCCCATGGACTTCGTCATAATAGATATGGAGGGCAAAAAGGGGCAAGGTATCATTTTTTGCCGTTCTTTCATAGCTACCACAAAGCAAAATAAACATAGAGCAAGGTAGCTTGACCTTACATGTTGGAGCTAAAAAGGTAACATTTTTTGTATACCTCAACCCTTTGATCACTCAACCACAAATGAAAAATGTGGAGGATGTATTGTTACTTGAGTGTAATAATCCCCCTAACAAGTCTACAAAGAAAATTATGGCTAGTGAACAAGAAGCACAAGGGTCGAAAGAGGTCCTAAATAAATGGCCTTGGGAAAATAAGGAAGTGAATTATGGAAAAAAAAAGAAGGCAAGGAAGAGGAGAAAGAAGATGTGGAAGAAAAAATACAGAGTTGTAGCTTATGGAGGGTTGTAAAAACTCAAGTCTTCAATTAAACCACCATAGCCCATGAACACTTTGTCGGGTTACAAACATTAAATACAGTGCTTCTTGGGAGGCAACCCCTACTTTTAGTTCTTTTAGTTTATTTAGTTTGTTTTGTTTTACATTGCATGGAGATCACGAATTCTTGTGAGTTGGCGTAGGATTCTAAAAGATTGAAAGAATGAAGATGTATGAAGAAGCCTAAAACAAGAAGAAAGATGAATGAACGCCATCCTACTAGGTTGTCTCATTCCTTGTTGTCTTGCTTTATGTGTAATGAATGTGTTTAATTGTGGTAACAAGCTAAATGAGGAGGTGGCGAGGACAGAAAAAAAAAAAGTGACCATGAAAGGTGTCATTGCATGCCCTAGAATTGCTGGATTTTTATGATGCAAACATATGGTATTATGGTTAAATTGATAGCATGAACATTGTATGAAATTATGGCCACTGTATTTAATTTATGATGAATACTTGCAAGAAATTTTGTTGCTTTATTCTATCAGTGTTTTCAACATTAGTATGCTAAACTTAGTGTTGAATGCATGGTTCCTATTTAATTGAACACGACTCTTTACTTTCAATTATTAAATTGTTTAAAAAGTTCTATAGTGAGGATGAGATGATTGAGTTAAGGGTGTAAGCTTTGCTTTAGGTGTTGGCGCATTCTCTAATGAATGAGAAAGATTAACTAAAAAAAAAAAAAAGAAAGCAAGGACTTAGAAAAATTCAAAAAAATATAAGTGAGCATGGAAAAAATTGGTCTACTCTGCTAATTGAAGCAGCTGAGTAATTGACACTGCACTGAGTCCTTTGTTCATTCTCACGGAAAAAAAATTGCCCAAATTATGAATATGCAAAACATCTCAAGTTAGCTTCAAGTTGAGTAATTAGAGATGCACAATAACCCTTGTTCACTTTCACGTAAAAAGGCTTCCAACTGCTTAAGAAAAAAGTTAAAGCTCACAAAAGATAATGAAAAACAAGTGTGGAGAAGAATGACGAAAAAATTACTAACTCACACAAGTTTTCTATTGAGAAGTAATGTAATTGAACTTGTTTAAAAGAGAGTGGATTAATACATAGAATGAGCAGTCCTAGATTTGGTTGTCTTAAAATTGCTATAGAATTATCAAGGGGTTAAAGTAATTAAAAGTTGAAGAGACACACACACTCAACTCCTGCTGTAAACATTTAAATTGAAAGTGCTATGATCTTGGATGATGGTAGACTAAGTACTTAGTACTTGTATATCTAACTTTAAAATTAAAAAGAGTGGCGAAGTTCAATATTTTTATGTATCAACGACTTCAGTGAAAGAGAAGTGTTTGCTTAAGGACAAGCAAACGAGTAAGTATAGAGGTGTGATAACATGTCAAATAATAAGCATATTTTTACTTATATTGTACGTAATTTATGCATGCATGTTAGTAAAAATAAAGAAAATACGTTTATCATATATGAATTACATTAAGTATTATCATGCATGATTAGAATGAGAATTGTCATGCATATGTTTTGGAATAAGAGTTATCATGGTTGCAGGAAAAATTAAGCAGTGACTTCAAAACGATTCCATGTTTTGGAGGAACATTTGATTGAACTAAAATTCTAAGAAATGAAATAAAAATGAATTAGCTTTCTAATGGCATAAAAATTAGGTCAATTGGACTTTAGGTGAAGAAGTTACACATAAAAGCATGTACACTGCCAAAGCAGTCAAACACACTAGAATTTTCGCGATCAAGGCCACAATCATAGAAGGTAGAGCCACAATCGTGGGAAGGTGTTCCTCAATCGCGGAGTTAAATTACAACAAGTTCTGGAATTTCCGTGATGTCAAGCTGCGATGACGGTCCTCGGCGGTGCAATCAAAGCGTTCTAGTGCTAGAAACATTTAGCTCTCGTTTTTCATAATTTTCAAGGGTTTTTTTTGACTTTTTAGACTGCTACACATCTCCTAGGATTTCTTGGACTATAAATAAGAGATCAATACATGTTAGAAGGGGAGATTTTCTAGTTTTTTTAGGTTATAGTTTCTTTTCCAACTCCTAGAACATAGGCACATAAGATTAAAATTTGGAAATGAGGGATTCATTCCAATAGTTGAAGAAACTTCATTTTTCCACACAAAGTAAACTCTTTGGAATAAGTTTTCACAACTTTTTCTATTATTTTGATGTTAGCTTGGATGATAAACGATCTAGAACCTATTTTTATTAAATTTACTATGAATTTTTAAATTCTTTTCTGGTCGCTTGTGTTTGTATTTGATGTATGATGTGTGCATGAATTTCAATTATTATCTTTGTATGATTTTTTAAAATTGTAGATTTGGATAGTAATTGGGGGAGGATTGGCCACTTCTCTAATTATTTGTGGCAATTTGAGGAATAATGGGAGTGAAACTTGTGCGCTAAATATACAATTTGTGAACACTAACTCCGTGAGAATAACGGGAGTGAAATCTTAAAGTTAGTGCGGGAAACTATTGTTAATCACCAACTTGAACACTTGACTCAATTTAACCTGAGAATACTTGCTAAAATCTGGAGTTAAAGATATAAAAAAATTCGGGAGAATATCCTACAGACTTTAGGATTAACAATATGTAACAGTACAATTAAATTGATAATTAATATAATTTAACATGCATAGGAAACCAACACAACACAAGTGGGTAGATTCTTTAGTCTGTGGCACTCCAACACTTTTATCTAGTGTACTTTGTTCTTGGCGTTCACTTTAGTTTTATTTCTTTTCTTTTGCTCTGGTCTTGAGACTTAACTAATAAGAATTCTATTAAATCAATAGACACACAAACCCTTATTGTGAATATGACACTCGTATTTACCTAATACTAGTCATTATAAATTTATATTTTGGTGTGTTAACGACACGCATCACCTGCATTCTAAGATTAAATTCCAAAATTACTTCTTCTAGCTCCTTCATTGATTTTCTAAAGACTTGATAGGATTTATTGACTCATTCAAAGGCCAATTACAAAATTCACAATTTACTAAACAAGTTGGTTTAGGTTAATTGCATAATGATGAAGACATGCATCTTGATGGTAAGCTAATGTAAGAAAATAATTAGTTACATTTACGCACAAATGCATATTTAGTCCCACAGAAATACCTCGATATGGTTCTAGTCTCTTGCTTATTAAGATTCTGTAATTAGTCCCGACTTTGTTTAGAGTTATCAATTTGAGTCCAATTTTTGCCATCAATAGTCCCAAAAGAATTCTGTCGTTAGAAATAGACGCTTGAATTGGGGAAAATGGCACGTGCCCTCACACTATGTTACTTTCAAAATTGGAGGAAACTTTGCACTCTTTCAACACATAAAGGACTTCTAAAATCAATTATCATTTATCATAGAATTGAATCCCCAAATCAAATATCTCCTAAATTCCTAATCGAATTTTGACCAATTCCATGGAGAATCCTTGAACTTCGAAGGAGAGACGTGGTCCATCATGGCACTAAGATCGGAGTAGTACAATGATTTGTTGAATCTTGAGTATGGTGAGTTTTGTTGTTCTTCTTAAGCTTTAATTTTTCTAAGTTTGGACATGGATAACAAATAATAGTTTGTTGTTCATGGATGATGCATGTGAACTTTGGAATGAGTTGAGTGAAAGGATGTTCCTATATAATGGCCATAGAGTATATCAATTAAAGAAGACACTTGCTGCACTGACACAGGGAGATGATCTTGTGGTAACATATTATGGTAGACTCAAGGCTATATGTGATGAGTTGTCTGTGTATGATACTATGCCTGAGTGTACTTATGGGCAGTCGAGGATTTTAGATGAAAGATACTAAAGAGATTGTGTTATGCAATTCTTAATGAGGATAAATGATACTTACTCTCAAGGAAGAGATTAAATTTTGATGCTTGAACCATTACCTCTTGTGAACAAAGTTTTTGTGATGATTTAGTGGCAAGAGAAATAGCATCTAATAATTGGAAACATACAGGGATCAGAAGGCTTTGCTATGGTAGCACAAAAGGGTAATGGTGTCTCTAAACCAAGAAGCAAAAAGGATAAGCTATATTGCACATATTATAAGATATCTGGACACAACCTAGAGAACTGATTCAAGGCTAATAATGTAGAGCCTCTTATCTGCTCCCACTACATCATGAAAGGGCATCTTGTGGAAAAGTGCTATAAACTTAAGTACTATTCCTCTGGACACAAATTTCATTAGAAAGGCAACAAAGGAACAAGTTAGGCTAATTTGGCATAGAATTCACTACAGGAGCAAGGTAATGCACATTTTGAAGATGATAAGAAAATGACATTAACTAAGGGGCAATACCATGAGTTGATGGTTATTCTTGCTAGTGGAAAGACAGCAACCAACAAGCTTGGGGAAAGGGATCAACCCCAATCACTTCTGCAGCCACCACAACCTCTCCCACCCTTGCTACCTGCAATGCCAATTTCTAGCGGTAATTTGACAACCTCAAGAACCTTGACCTCCAAAAGATGCCAACTAGCAACCTAGTCTTAGGTGATAGATATTAGAGCAACAGATCACATGATCTATGATCCAAGTATCTTCACAACAATGACAAAAACCATTTGCAACAAATTAGATTGCCCAATAGCTCACAAGTTATTGCCCCTCATTTAGGAATAGTTGAAGTAACTAAGGCCATTACTTTTATTGTCAACTAGCTTCCTCCTCTCCACCACTCCCATGCAAGCCATGTTACTAAACTCCCAAAAGGCATACCAAGTATCCCCTTGAAAGTTTTCTATCTAACCAGAAATTTTCCCTCCATCACCAAAGCCATTTAGCTGCTATTTTTGCTTAGGAAGAACTAAAGATTTGTAAGGAGGCTTTAGGGGATCCAAGGTGGAAAGAAGACATGAAAGCTAAGCTTAAAGCAATGGAACACAATAACACTAGGACAATGATAGGCTTACCTGCTAGGAAGGAACCAATTGGCTGCAAGTTCGTTAATAAGATCAAATATAAATTGATGGGAGTATAGAAAGATACAAGGCTAGACTAGTAGCAAAGGGTTTTACATAGAAGGAAGGGATAGACTACCAACAAACCTTCCCCTCAGTGGCTAAATGATGATCATTGTCAAATGTTTGCTTGTAGTGGTTGCTGTGAAGGGTTAGGCATTGCATTAACTTGATGTCAACAATGTCTTCTTGCATGGGGATCTTGATGAAGAAATTTATAAGAAAGAGCCACCTCATTACAATAAAAAGTGGCCTAACTGAGTATGCAAGTTAAACAAAAGTCTATATGATTTAAAAAAAACATCAAGATAATGGAATGCAACATTGACTAGTGTACTGATTGGCTTTGGTTTTGAGAAGTGCAAGGTTGACTATAGCCTTTTCACCATGAAGAAAGATTACTCCTTTACAACCCTATTGGTGTACATTGATGACATTATAATTGGGAGTAATTCAGAGATAGTGATCATGGCCACAAAGGAATTCTTGGATAGAAAGTTTAGAATTAAGGACTTGGAAAGTTTGAAATACTTCTTCGACATCGAAGTAGCTTAAAGTGGTTGTGGAATATACATTAATCAAAAGAAATGCGCTCTAGACATCCTATCAATCAGTGGTGTGCTAGAAAGTAAGCCACATAAAAGCCTAATAGAGTAGAATACAAGGCTGAGTGAGGACTAAGGGAAGCTATTGGAAGGCCCTTCAATATATAGAAGGTTGATTGGGAGGCTACTATACTTGACAATTACTAAGCCTAACATCTCATTTTGTGTCCAAACATTAAACCATTTTATGTAAGCACCCACTGACTTGCATGTGAAAGCTACCCACTAAGTACTACACTACATAAAGGCTACACTAAGACAAGGATTGCTACTACTATTTGAGGGTGATCTTAGGCTCAAAGCATTTTACAACTCGGATTGGGGATCATGTATTGACACCTGTAGGTCTATTATTGGTTATTATATCTTCATTGGTAGGTCCCTTATGTCATAGAGGTCTAAGAAATAGAATGTACAGTCCAAATCTTCCGTAAAGGCCGAATATCATGCTGTGGCAAAAACATGTGGTAAGTTAACTTAGTTGAGATACATTTTCACAGCACTAAAAGTAGAGCACCTTGAACTAGCCTAAATGCATTGTGACAATCTAGTAGCACTTCACATAGCAATAAATCCGGTCCTCCACAAAAGAAGCAAACACATTGAAATAGATAGCCACACCATTAGAGATCAATTACAAGAAGGGATGATTGCTACTTGTCATGTGCCAGCTAGAAAGCAGATTGCTGATGTAATAACTAAACCTTTGGGAATTCATTAGTTCAAGACTCTTCCAGGCAAGATGAGAATGATGGAATACCATTCCACATTTCGAGAGGGGCCGTTGGAACTAGTCACCAGCACACCTCAATTGAACGTGTGCTACATGGTGTGAGATGCGTTATCCTAGTTGTAGTTGAGTTGATTAGTTTTAGTAATTAGGAAAGGTATTTATTTACTAGTTAGTAGTTAATGTAAGAAGAGTTGCTAGTTAACTTATCAAGGGAGATATAAATACTGCAGTTTTCTAGTTGTAGGGCAATAGAATAGTATCTTCTGAACTCACTCTTCCTAATAATGAAAACCGCAACTTTTCTCCCATTTTTGTTCTTCTTTGGTGCACCATGTGTCAACTACAAACTTTATGGTGCTCACATTTATTTACCCACTTCACAGCTTCATACCACAACCGTATGGAGTCTAGTCCATGTATTGGAAATTCTAAAAGGGAACAGCAGAATCGTTCAATCTAATCATTTTATTAATCTCAAATTTGGTGTCATTTTGGCATTACCCTCTTACTTGTTTCTGTTTATTATCCGTATCTACATTATATTATTAAGAATTTAGAAATAATTTGATTGTACTTTGTGAATTTACTATATTATTTTTAATTAATAAATTTACATTTTTATCCTTGATTTTAAAAGCCAAACATACTCAAATGGAGCTACTAAGATCTTCAACTAAATTTAAAAAAAGAGCAAAATAAAAATAAAAAATGGAGCTACTAAGATATCATTACTTTTTTCCTTCACTATATCTATCATACTTTTTTCCTACACATTGCAAAATTACATAATTAACCTTGTTTAAATTCTTTTATATTTTCTATCATTTTCTTTCCCTATTTCTTTTTAACTTTGTATATTTATGCTATTTCTCTCTTAAATTTTCTACTTTTAATCCCTTCTTATCATTATTTATTTTTTCATTTAAATATTAATATACCTTTAATTCTAAATCATCGTATTTCTAATATTTAAAATACAATAATTTTATAATTTATATATAAATTTTCACACACATAGAGCTTACAATTTTTAGTAGTATAAAATAAGAATTTGTGGACTCCTGTTTAAATAAATGAAATTTATATTTCATATGACATGAGTTTAAGTTCAGAATTATAAATTTTTTGAAAGTGAAAAGGACAAGATGTGAAAGTGAGTTGAAGTAAATTACACAAGTAACATTAAAAATCACCCAACGAATGTGAAGTGAATTACCGGTCAAGAGTATAAATTCTCTGTTTTGAGTATTGCTGCTCTTAATGCGTTCTCCACAATCAATGCTAATATTAATGTAAGGGCCATGGATCAGAGTCCATTTGATGTCACAGTCGGAATAATATTTCAAGTTTTTCCTGTTCTCTAATTTTAAACTTTTTATTAATTCCATCTACTAAATTTAAAAGTCTGCTTTTTATTTAATTTTTTATTTCTATGAATTGAGGTTTAGGTATATTTTATTTTTGTTTTTAATTTAGTATTTCTTAATTGGCATATTATATTTTTTGTCTGCTTTTTCTCATACATTAAAATGTATTTTCTCAATTAATATATAGGAACAAAAAAGATAGTGCTTCACTGATGAGATTAATGTACAAAAATTATTTATTCAATAAGAGTTATAGGATTGACTTCCAGCTACATGTACAAATATTGATTAACTACAATTAAATAAAAATTTAAAATAAAATAAAGCATGGTTTTAATATGTTTTGGTAGCATTTATATTTACACTGGTTAAGCTATAAAATAATTAAAATTTTTAAATCTGTCCTAAAACTTAAACAGCTATAATTAATACAAATAAAATATAAAATTTAAATTAAAGTCTATAATTAAGTTTTGCTTGTGTGAACACATACGAGAAAATGGTAAAAAACAATACATCAATCAATAAGTGTTGGAATGAAAATTAAAATAAATATAACTAAACCTCAATTGATAGAAATAAAAAATTAAAGTAGAAAATAGAATTTTAGATTCAAATAAGTAGAATTAATAAAAAAAATTTTGCACCCGTACGTGAAGATCCGGAATCGATCAGCATTTTGCCTGACAGCCTTATCCTTTATCCTCGTGCTGTTTATCCTCTGGCTGTCATGGGCCCATAAATCCTTTATCCTCTGGCTGTCATAGGCACATAAACCGCGTTAGACTAGCTGCATCTAATATCTGTTGCAGACTTCAATTATTGATCTACCAAAGACGACACCATGTTGAAGTCTACTGCTTTAAGGATTACTGTTCACATCTTCTGGTTCTTGACCTTTAATTTTCTTTCTGCGACGAAGGCCACTGATTATGCAGCTTTAATGGCTTTCAAATCCCATCTTGTGCTAAAGCCCGATAACATATTGTCTACCAATTGGACTTCCTCCTCTCATTTCTGCAGTTGGTATGGCGTCGCATGCTTCAACCAGAGAGTCACAAAACTGCACCTTTCTGGCTTGTCTCTTGGGGGAGAATTATCCTCAGATGTCGCCAATATGAGCCACCTTATTGAGCTCGATCTTAGTAGCAACAACTTGTCTGGTAGTTTGCCAAATGAACTGGGATTCCTTCAACAACTGAGAGTTCTCAATGCAACAAAGAATACTCTCCAGGGAATCATTCCTTTCAACTTGAGCCTGTGTCGAGAGCTTCAAGAATTGGATTTGTCATACAACTTTCTGGCAGGAAACATTCCTGGGGGGCTTGGTTTTTTGACCAATCTTAAACACTTGGCCGTTTCCCACAACAATCTTACAGGGAAAATTCCTGCTTCATTAGGGAACTTGACCAAATTGGAGTATTTATATCTGCATGCGAATGATTTATTTGAAGGGATCCCAGCAGAGATTGGGAAGCTAACAAGTCTCACAGTGGTTGGCCTCAGAGGTAATAACCATACTGGCTCAATACCTCCTTTGATCTTCAACATCTCAGCGCTCCAAATAGTGGACTTTTCAATAAACCAGCTGTCGGGCCGCCTACCGGAAAATCTCGGTGACCATCTGCCGCATCTTGAAATGCTTTTCTTGGACAGCAACAGAATAACTGGGAAAATCCCAGACTCTGTGTCTAATGCATCGAAGCTTAGTGAACTCGCGTTGGACAAAAATGATCTGCATGGAGAAATACCGTCTGAATTCTGTAGGTTGCACAATTTGCTGTGGTTTGGGTTTGAATACAATCAAATCTCTGGTGGCATCCCACAAGGCATCTTCAATATTACATCACTCGAAGTTCTGGCAACCAGACATAATTACCTCAGTGGGGATCTTCCTCGTGATCTTGGTAATTGGCTTCCTAATCTTCGAAAGCTTTTCCTTTCACACAACCAGTTCAGTGGAGAGATACCTCCCTCAATATGTAACGCCACAAATGTCACCTTTCTGGAGGGTTCAAACAATAGCTTCACAGGGACTGTTCCGATGATGCTGGGAAACCTGGTAAATCTTGAGGAGCTTAACCTGGCGTATAATTCATTAGTTAACAATCCCTTGTCCACTCATATTGACTTTTTGAATTCACTGGCCAACTGCAGAAATCTGCAATATCTTGTCCTGGATTCTAACCCCCTAAATGGCATCCTACCAGAGTCGGTAGGAAACTTATCCAGCAATCTCAAATGGTTTACCGCAATATCATGCGAGCTGAAGGGAGGCATTCCACACGGAATTGGAAACTTGAGTGCTTTGTATTTCTTGGATTTATCTGGAAACAATCTTCAGGGTGAAGTGCCATCATCATTCGGTGACTTGCAAAAATTAGAAAGGATAAATCTCACGGGAAACAAATTTGAAGGCAATATTCCAGCTGTATTCTGCAGCATAAATATCTTAGGGATTCTACATCTTGGGGAAAACCGTTTTTCAGGACCAATACCTGCTTGTATTCAGAATCTAACTGAATTGAGAGAGGTGTCTCTGGCTGCCAACAGATTGAACTCCACCGTGCCTTTGGCTTTCTGGGATTTAGGGAAGGTGGAACGTCTAAACTTGTCCGGAAATCATCTACATGGCTCTCTCCCAACTGACTTAAGAAACTGGAAGGCAGTCTATATCATGGACCTTTCTTCTAACAATTTCAATGGCGAAATTCCTTACTCTATAGGATCCCTTCAGAATCTGGTTATCCTTGACCTGTCACAAAATAAATTTCAGGGTCCCATTCCGAGTAGTCTGAGCAGTCTAATAGCCATTGAATTATTGGATCTGTCTTGGAATAGCCTCTCTGGTAGTATTCCTGCATCCCTTGGATCGCTTCGCTATCTCACGCATCTCAATCTTTCCTTCAACATGTTGCAGGGCGAAATCCCACACGATGGAGTGTTCACAAATATTGCTTTGGAATATTTGATGGGAAATCCTAACCTTTGTGGAGCACCTGACTTAAACTTTCCATCGTGCTCATCTCCAGCTTCAGGACAAGGAAAAAGAATGCCCCTAGTTCTTAAGATAACAATCCCGATTGCTGCAACACTTCTTGTAGGCATATGCATTCCTGCGTGGATCAGTTTTTCACGGAAGAAGCATTTGAACAATGCGAGTGGATCAGATTCTCTCCGTGTGGGAGATCAGGTCATCACCCACTATGAACTTGTACAAGCAACAGAAAATTTCAATGAAGAAAACCAAGTGGGAAAAGGAAGTTCTGCCACGGTGTACAAGGCGGAGCTTTCGGATGGTACCGTTGCAGCAGTCAAGGTTTTCAACATGCAATATGCAAGGGCTTTCAAAAATTTTGATGCTGAATGTGAAGTTTTAGGCAAGGCGCGGCACAGAAACTTAGTCAAAATAATCTCCGCTTGCTCAAATATGGACATTAA
This sequence comes from Avicennia marina, assembly GCA_019155195.1. Taxonomy (NCBI): domain Eukaryota; kingdom Viridiplantae; phylum Streptophyta; class Magnoliopsida; order Lamiales; family Acanthaceae; genus Avicennia; species Avicennia marina. The sequence goes on along the minus strand of CM032777.1, from coordinate 7,238,932 downwards.
GGCTATGGTACTTGAGTACATGCCAAATGGAAGCTTAGACAAAAGGCTGTATTCTAAGAGCCATTCTTTGAGCCCAGTTCAAAGGCTGGATATTTTGATCGATGTCGCGGCAGCCATGGAGTACCTCCACCATGAGTATGAGGTGCCGATTGTGCATTGTGATCTAAAGCCCTCTAACGTGCTCCTCGACGAGGACATGACAGCTCATGTAGCAGATTTTGGAATTGCAAAAATTTTGGCTCAAGATGAAGAACGAGTCCGAACCAGAACTTTGGGAACTGTTGGTTATGTTGCTCCAGGTACGGTCAAAGACCTCTTCTCCGACATTTCACAATCCTTCACTCTCATTTCATTGCATCGCCCTGTAACAACCACGAATATTGAATGAGCACAAATGAAAATTTTAGGAGACAAATGTTATCGGAGCTGTGTCCTAGTTTATCAGAAGACTGAATGACTAAGAATTTGTTTAGAATATTATAAGTTTTACACAGACAAGCTTTATCACTCAAATGAGGGCTTTATTACTCAGACAACATAGTTTGCATTCATGTTTCTCTAATCAAGAATGTCATCCAAACAGAATACGGTTCAGATGGGTATGTATCCACAAAGGGCGATGTCTACAGTTATGGGATTTTGGTACTCGAGACGTTCACGCGGAAGAGGCCGACAGATGAGATGTTCAGAGAAGGGTTGAGCTTGCATCAATGGGTAAATCAATCATTCCCCGCTGCCTTGACGTATATTCTGGACTCCAGTCTTGTGTATGATATTAATTCTGTCGAAGGAGGAAGCAGTGACCCATTAAACAAGAAACAGAACCAGATGGAGGAGTTGCTCGTGTCAATCATACACGTGGCCCTGCTTTGCTCGAAAGAGTTACCGGAAGAGAGGATCGATATCCGAGGAGCAGGGTTACAACTGAGGAAAATTAGAGCTGGACTGTAACTTGGCTTCGGTAAATTGTTAGTTCCACAAGATACCTAGGAAGTAAGAACGTGGTGGATGATGTGTACATATCTAAGTTGGCACGTTGTAAAACGTTGGAATGCTCCGACTGTCTTGCTGACTGAAACTGGTCAGGACATAAATCAACTCTTTGAAAGTGTAGAAGTCTTCCTTCTAAGTGACAACAGCCCATGAAGTTCATGTACAAGAATGTAATTATAATTGTTGGCTTATATTTGGGTGAATGAGCATATATTTGTCACAAATTCACAAGTAGAAAATCTGTATTTACAAATACTATATAAAAAAGTGTGAACGCTTTTACAAATTGTGAAAGGATATACATATATATCCTTAATTAAATGCTTATATTTATTATAATAAATAAGATTATTTAGATAGAAATAAAATTATATATCGTTTAGTGATAGAAGATTGATAGAGGATGAATAATTCTAAACGACTTATATACTACTTATATAATTCTTCAAATGATGTAGAATAGAAATCTTTTAGTAACAGGACACTAATAAAATTTTAAATTATTTATAAATAAAGTCAAATTAAAAAATATCAGAATCCTAAATTGTTTAAATCAGTTATAAACTTAAATTCATAATAAATAATTATAATTGCATAATTGTATTTTTCAAATAATAATGAATTCATTAGAGGACATTGACTTCATAACTATATTGCATAATAAATACAAAAAAATAAATAAGTTGAAAATTTTTCAAATAGAAATATCAAATGAGTTAATTAAATTATGAATGATAAAAATAAATAAATAACAGTAATAGTGCGCAAAATTTTAAATAAATAATAATTTTCATACACAAAAAACATAGTTATTCTTATAACAATTTAGTATAAGTATTTAAAACAAATGAAACTTTTATCATCAAATGAATTAAATGTGTGATAATTCATTTTGTGTTAGTATTTGTTTAAAAGTTAACTATATTTAATAAATATTATACATAACAGATAGCAAGAAAAATAGAGTTACAACAATGTAATAAAATTTTAAATAAATAAATTACACATATAAAAACTCAAAATTCTTATGACAAAATAATTTATTATAAAATATTTAAAATGAACGAATTTATCACTATCAAGTTTATTAAGCATGTTATTGTTGCATAATTGTATTTTTGAAAATATATCAATAAATTCATTGGAAGATACTGATACCAGACAGACTATATTGCATCTAAATATAAAATAAATCAATGAGTTAAAATTTGTAAACATAAATATTAATTAAATTAAAATATGAAAGAAGAACTATTAGAAACATAAATAAAGTTATAATAATGAAATAAAAATTTGAATAAATAATAAATTTTATTTATGTTACAAAATTTAAAATGATTGAATATTTAATGATTCATTTTATTAAATATGTGTTGAGCTAAAATTTTAAGTAAGAATAAATTTATTATATAAAGAAAACAATTTTTATAACAATATATTACAAAATATCTATAACAAAACATCTTTTGACCATTAGTTTTATTAACTATGTGATCATTCTTTGCGTTTTATTGTTTTTATTTCATATTAGTTATTTTTTTTATAAAGTACCATATAAAAACAAAAAATAAGAAAAGTAACACTAGAATAATTAACTAAAATTTAGAATAAATAAGTAATTATAGATAAAAGATAATATTCTTATGAACAACAATATGCTATAAAATAATCTAAACAAACGAGTTTATATGATACCATAAAAAATAGATAAAGAATAAAAAGTATGTTAACTTTTAAATTGTAAAGTTAAAATATACTCTTCGATTAAAAGATTATGAATGGATTTATCTGAATATAACATTATAAAAATATAAATTATAAATTTCCAGTGTGAGAAAAACTTACATGTTCAAAAAGGGCATTCCAATTAAAAAGGCAAGTCTACCAAAGGTGTGAATAATATCTCAATTAGCAATATAATGATAAGCATATAAGTGGAAAATTTGATAGTAAACTTTATTTTTATTTATTAATAAACTTAGTAAGTATAATGTATAAAAAATATAAAATAAACGAATGCATTAAAAATATAAATAAATACCTAAAAATGTGTATTTCTTAGAGAAATAAACTAAAAATTAAAAAAGAAATAACTGTTATTTAATAAACAAAAAGGCCTTCAAATAAAATGCTACAAAGTTTATCAAATCAAAATTATCTTCAACAAGTACATTCATATTAATAATTTTTAATAAAATAACATGAATTACGACAGAAAACATATACATCTAATCAAAGACAAAAGAATATGTGATAAATGAAACCTAATTCAGAAATGTATAGAGAAAAAGTTATATTAAAAATTTTAAATGTTTATACACAGAAAGATGGTGAAATGATAAGTTAAAATTCACTCTAATTAATATTGGTATAAATGACTTTTTTAAAAAAAATTCTATTCAAAACACTAGGGATTAAGTATAAATAATTTAATTACTGAACTTCATGGTGCATTCTAAATTATTTTATTATTAACATCAATTTAAGTTTGAACAAATCTATTCGAGCAATTAATAAATATTAGATTATAGTGTATCAGATTAAATATAAAATATATTGGTAAAAAATAAAAAAATGAGAAACTTAAAACTATAATAAGATAATTGAAAGATCATTTTCTATTAAGAGTTAAAAAATACAAACGGATCCTTATGCTAAATTGCTTGTTAAACTCAACTTTCATACTTTGTTAAATTTTTTTATTATGGTATAAATTATAATTTATTATGTTGTCCTAGAGTACAACAAGTAATAAGCACAATTACGTATTTTGATTAAAATGTCAATATATTAAAAAGATAAGAAATTAATTTGATTCATATTACTAGAATATTACACAAAATAAAATTATATTTATTCAACCATCTCATTGTCTACTAGAATCGGATCTTTTGAGCAGTAACTAATATCTTGAATATTAAATAATTACATAATATGTTCAGTTTTATCTAAAAAAATTGCAAGAAAAGAAATACACACACACACACACACACACTCACATATATATGGTGTGTATATCAATCCATATTGAAGAGAGGATATAAAAACGATAAAATCCAAGTGGTTGGATCAAATATGGGTTTTGTATACATAAGAAAAAATTTCTTTTTCAAAATAGTAATCAATATCTAATAAATTAAAGGGTTTCAATATAAATGAAAGAAAGAATGACGTTGTAAGAAGATGCTAATATTCTCATGTGTTTCTATACTTAGCAATAATTTGGAGAATTTATTTCAATCAATATGCTCTTAGGTATAGCTATATATAACATAAAAATCACACTTGAAAAGGGTGGAACAAAATTGTCCTAAATTTCATATGTGGTAATTATTGTAACACTTGAATTTATTAAGTAGTGCTTACTATCTCAAAAAAGAAGCTATATATTTTTATATAATGATTATAAAAAAAGAAATTTATTCTTAGAAAATATCACGAAGTTTGTTCATAATAGTACTATATTAAAGTTAAAATTAAAAGAAAAAATTAGACGGATATGAATTTATTTTAATCAAATATCATCTATTGGATCATAATATTTAGAAGGTAAAGTTTTTAAACATTAATGCACTTCAAAATGCACCAAATATTCAAATTTAAAAATATTTTAGATCTATAGATTTCCATTATAAACATAAATATATCTTTCACATTTATTTGAATAAGAAGAGGCAACATATGTGCTATAATGGTTGGGACAAAAGGTTACAATCTCTTGAGGGTGAGCTAACGCCACAAACTTTAAATTAAACTTATATATATATGATTAGATAATATATTAATTTAAAGATAAAAATATATGATCAGATAATATTCTTATCATTCAAAATTTAATTATAAAAATTATAATTTAAATGACATATTACTTAACTATTATCTTAACTTAATTAAAAGGCACTAAAATCAATTTATTATTAAAACTCAAGATGTTAAAATTTAAATTTTAAATTTTTATCAGCTTTTATTAAATTTATTAAACTATTCTATAAATACAATAATATCCTTTATCATCTAAAAAGCAAAAAAAAAAGTAAATATATAACTCAATTTTTTAAAAATAACCACACAACATAAATAAAAATTAAAATAAATTAATATTAAAATTTGTTTAATTTGATAAATTTATATATTATTTAATTTTAACACATATTTTTATATGTGCGAAGCACATGATATTTTCTAGTACCTATAAAAGATCTTAACAAAATTGGCAGATGTGGATTTCATGTATTTTCATATTTATAGAAGTAAATAACCTTAATAAGCTTGGAAGATTTAGACTTTATCATTATCATAATTGTTAAAATCCAAAAAGATCTATGAATCGGCTAAATTTTGACCAAATCGGATCAGATCTTCAAAACCACAAGTAAAGATTTGAAAACCTAAAAATAGGAATGAATCAACACTATATAGAAAGGTATCCCACAAGAATTGAAACTACAACCTAAAACGACTTGACTGGCACAAAATCCACACAGATCTTATCCTAATATTTGAAGATATTTTGAACTATTTCACCTAAACATTGTGGAGGTAAAATGTTGACAAATACAATAGAGTTGTGACAAAGTTTGGGTGTGCCTATCATGAGAGTTTAGTAAGTTTAAGAGAGAAAAACACCCACTTATACATACATGATATGTTTGTCTTGAGGTTTTGCAATACTTTTTTAGATGAATGCTTCATGTCAATGGTGATGGTGGTGTCAGAGGAGAGTTAGGCTTTTCAACTAATAAGGGTGGAGTATTAGTGTGACACAACCAATTGAAATCAAACATAGAGTTGACTTAGATAACGTGTTAGGGAGACAATGGTGGAGACAATGGTCTTATTCATTGAGGTAACTCCTCCTCAACTGGTGCATCCTCTTGTATTGGTGGCTAATCGCCCCGAGAGCAACCATGTCTATCTAAAATATGACCCTCATAGGAACCCAACCTACTAACACAATTTCATGATCAAATGAGTATGTGCTATCTGTTAGTGTTATGCCTCTAATACTAATTATTTATATATGATTTTGGTTGAAAATGTTATTTCTTTATTATGAATAAAATATTGATATTTTTTTTATCAATATTATGACAGTTTAATTAGTGCATATAATTCTTGACGTCGAGTAAAGTTTTGTATGTGCCTACATAATTATGTTAAGAAATCATATATATAAAAGTTATAAACATTGACATGAGGTTATTAGTATATAATACATAAATCATTCACGAGCCACTGATTCTCTAAATAGGCATTAGAGTATTGATACAACTTCCACACATTACATTTGTGTGATGATTCTCATGTCATTCGATATGAGATATTGAAAATACATATATGTAAATATGTTATTGGGGAATGAGTGCTCAAAATATTTTTCAAGAAACAAAGTAAACACATAAAGTTTACTCTTTTTTATCAATTTCTTGCTTTGTAATCATGTTAAGTGTACATGAGCCTTATACCTGAGACGACATAGATACTTTGTGTGTATCATGGTTAGTGTGTCATTAGAGCATTGAGAATTGTATCTCTCTTGAAATGAGATAGGTTTATAGGTTTAATGTATCTTCTCATAACTAAGTAAGACATTTGTCCTAGACAATCAATATTTTATAAGATGGAATTATAATTGTTGGCATTCTTGTGTGAATTGGAATTTATTTAGCACAAATTAAAAGGTGTAAAATATTGTTAAAACATCTCTAACAAAATTGGGAGATGTGGACTGCATCTATTTTCATATTTATAGAAGTCAAGAATCTTGATAAGTTCGGAATATTTAAACTTTATCATTACCATAATTATTAAAATACAAATACACACACACACACACATATTGGCAAAGTTTTGACCAAGTCAGATCACATCTTCAAAATCACAAGGAAAAAATTAGAAACCTAAAAAACAGGAATGAATCAAAGCTATACATAAAAATATCCAGCAAGAATAGGAAACAACAACCTAAAACCACCTAAGTGGAATGAAATCCATGCGCAGATCTTATCCTAATATTTGAAGATATTTTGCAACTATATCACACTAATTTTGTGGAGGTAAAATGTGGATAAATACAACATAATCATGAAAAAGTTTGAGTGTGGCTTCCATGAGAATTTAGTGAGCTTAAGAGGGAAAACACCACTTACACATACATGACACATTTGTTTTAAGGTTTTGCAATACCTTTTTTGATGAACATTTCATGTCAATGGTGATGTTGGTGTCAGAGGAGAGTTTAACTTTTCAACTAAAGAGAGTGGAGTGTTTGAGTGCCCCAACCAATTGAAATCAAGTATAAACTTGACTTAGATAAACTGTTAGGGAGACAATGGTCTAATTCATTGAGTTGACCCCTCCTCAACTGGTGCACTCTTTTTTGGTGGCTTAATCTCCCCAAGAGCAACCATGTCCATCTCAAATATGACCACCATAGTAACCCAAGCCCCCTGGCATAACTTCGTGATCAAATGAGTATGTGCCATCTGTTAATGATATACCCTCTAATGGTAATTATTTTTGCAAGATATTGGTTGAGGATGTTATTTCTTTATTATGAATAAAATATTGATATTTTCTTTTTATCAATATTATGACAATTTTATTCATATATATTATTTTTGATATGGTGTAAAATTTTGTATATGCCTACATGATTGTGTTAAGAAATTTTATATATAAAAGTTATGAACTTTATCACACAGCTTCTTAGTATATAATCCATAATTCACGTCCACAAGTAACAGATTTTTTAAATAGGTATTAGAGTATTAATACAACCTACACAAATTTCATTTCTGTGATGATTGTCATACTATTCGATATGAAATATTGAAAAAAACATGTGAATGAATACATCATTGGAGAATGAGTACACAAAATATTACTCAAAAAAAGAAGCAAACACATGGAGTTTATTGTTTCCTATCAATATCTTACTTTGTGATTGTGTTAAGTGTATATGAACCATAGATCTATGATGACATAGATACCTTGTGCGTATCGTAGTCGACACATCATTAGGGCATGAAGAACTGTATCTATCTCGAAATGAGATTGGGTTATATTTTCAACATTCTCATGCACATATAGAGATATGTGTGTAATTAATAAGGGATTTGTCTCATCATAAGTAAACGAGAAATTTGCCCCATGTGATAGATATTTTATGAATTGTAAAAATCCTTTAAAAAGGTAATGGACGATCATAAAAAAAAATTTGATAGGACATTAGTCTCATGAGGAAAACTAATTTGGTCATATGCTTAAGCCATTGACTTTGACTAAATTTATGGCTCTCACTCGATCAAGAAAAAGTAAGATAAAAGGCCTATACTGTAAGGTACTCACAATTGAAAGGGTTCGTGTAATCACATCACTTCATCATAATTAGCTATGATAAAGGGCATAAATTAGGTGTTACCCATATCCTTCAAATATGCTCATTACCATTTGAGAATAAACCTAAAGAGTCATACACATAAGAATAAGGCAAAGGCAATAAGGTAACTTTGAATGTGACAACTTGATCAAAACTTTCGAAGTCTTGGTGTGAAATTAATTTTTTCGCTATGAGATTGAACCAATTGAAATGATTTAGTTCTTATTATGTTTGTTAACATTGAGATTATTAATTAAAAATGTAATTGGTCTTTGATTAAATTAATGGAATTAATTAAATTAAGGGATAGGCACTAATGGACTTTAATTATTAATTATATTGGTAGTTAAAGATGGAATGGGCTTAGATTATTTTAAAGTTCCATGTAAAAACCTACAAAGCCTATTCCATAGGCTTTAATTGCACAAAAATGGTAACTCATGTTTTGTGAGTTTTGGACCGCATACTAAAATGTCCAAGAATTTGAGTCTAGGTACTAATCCATACAACCAACCATATTTAAATTTATACAAGTTGCATGAGCAAAAATGAAAGGTTGGAAATTTAAAATGTTTCAATACATTTTCTTCGATGTTTTAGAAATTTTAAATTAAAATTTGAATCCCAAACTCAATGAATTACTAATAGTTTAATGATCCGTCTTATTATTTATGATAGTTTTTTATTAAAATATTTAAATTTGTACTTGGATTCTCGTTTATAGTTGCAAAATATTTTTACAAGATTTTGAATTGTGGGAAAAAGCAAGAAAATCAAAAACCTTAAAGTCAAGAAAAATCTATTGCGCTCACCTGTCAAAAACTATGTTAGGGGATAGAGCGGCCCGAATACGAGTCACTTACACCATAATTTGGAACTCTATCACTATTAACTATTGTGATCATGGAGCATGAGCTCGCAATCCAAGAGGGGTTCATGCGATCATAAGGGAGTTGTGATAGAGTTTGCAACTTTGTCACTACTAGTTCTGCAACCACAAAAGGGCTACTTGCAATCACGAGGTGTCTCACACACAATTATAGCAAAGTTTGTAATGGATTTATGAATTTTTTTGTTGTGGCTTCACAATCATGGGAGCGGTGGTCGTAGCCATGATATTGATAGCAACATAATTATGAATTATACCATGGATGAGCTTCACGATCACAATCGGAGGTTTTGCAAAGGTGGGAAGAGATCTCGCAATAACAAAATGGTAGTTCACTATCATGAGAGGTTGTCTCGCAATCTCGATAAATATTGTGACAGAATTGTGAATTCTACTTCTATGACCTTTGCAAATGAGTAAAGAGGTTTCACAATCACAAGAAAAGCTTTTGTGATTGGGAGAAGGCCGTAAAAATGTTAAAAATGAGTTTCTCACAAATATAAAATTCAAGAAGAGTTTTACATAAACAAAAATTAAGACATGAGATGTATAAATTTTATAAAACTCATTAAACGAATTTTATAGCTTTACACATGAGATGTATGATTATTGTATGAACACATGGATTGGTTATGGACTTCAGACATATGTGGATGAATTTAACTTTGGTTTACGTTTCGGATTTATGGATGTATAAATCATTTTTCCATGAGTTTCAAGGGTGTAAGCACAAGTATTTCATTACATAGTGTTTGCATTTTCCATCATATGGGGCAATGCAATTGTAAATTGGAGACCAAAAGGTTGGTTAACGCTTGAAGACCAAGGAGATGGTGATCATTCAAAGACCAAGAGTTGGTGGCCATTTGACATTCTAAGTGGTGGTGAGCCCATGGAGTAAGGAGAATGAGACCAAGACTAATGAATAGTAATTATAAAGCCTTGCACTAGTATGGACCTTCACACACATGTGCACGGTTCAATTATCATCTCTAATTAGATCTAAAAAGTCCATAATAATTCATGTTTTATTTTTTGTCATGTATCCACAAAGTGTGATGTCTACAATTATGGGATTTTGCTACTTAAGATGTTCAAGCGGGAGAGGCCAATAGATTTAGATGTTTATAGAAGGGTTGAGTTTGCATCCATGGGTAAATAAGTCATTCTTTGTGGCCTTAACATATATTCTAGACACCAATTTGTTTATGAAATTAATTCTATCAAAGAGGGAAGCAATGCCCTAATAAATAAGAAACAAAACCAAATCGAGGAGTCGCTGATGGCAATCGTACAAGTGGCCTTTCTTTTCTCGAAAGAATTACTAGAAGAGAGGATTAATATGGGAGGTGCGGGGGTTCAACAAAGGAAAATTAGAGCTAGACTGTAACAATGTTTTGGTCAATAGTTGGTTCCATAAGACACCTAGGAAATACGAATGAGGCAGTTGATTCTGTGAATCGTAAGTTTCCACGTTATAAAGGTTGGAATGCACCAACTATCTTGCTGACTAAAACTGGTCAAGATATAAATCTACTCTTTGGAAATTCTGAAAGTCTTCCTTTAACATAATAACAGCCCATCAAGTTCATGTAAAAGAATGTAATTATAATTACTGGCATTCTTGTGCGAATGGACATATATTTGGCACAAATTTAAAAGTGGAAAATATTTATAGAAGATTTTTAAAAAATTAGGAGAAGTGAACATCTACTTTCATATTTACAGAAATCAAGAATCTTGATAAGTTTGGAAAATTTAGACTTTATCATTACCATAATTATTGAAGTTTGAAGACATGTGAATTGGCTAAGTTTTGATCAGGTTAGATCACATCTTCAAAATCACAAGGAAAGATTTGGAAACTAAAAATAGGAATGATTCAACACTATGTAGAAAGGTATCCCACAAGAATAGGAAACTACAACCCAAAACTGCAACATTAGGAGGCTGACTGGGACAAATTCTACACATAGATCTTATATATCTAAATATTTGAACTATTTTATATGGATTTTATGGACATAAAATGTGGATAAATACAAAGTCATGACAAAGCTTGGGTATGACTTTTATGAAAGTTTAGTGAGCTTAAGATGGAAAACATCCACTTACATGTACATGATACATTTTCATGAGGTTCCACGATACCTTGTTAGTTGAATACTTTATGTCAATGGTGATGTTTAGGTCAAAAGAGAGTTCAACTCATCACTTAACAAAGGTAGAGTTTTTAAAGTGCACCAACTAATTAAAATCAAATACGTACTTGATTTAGATGAAATGTTACAGACAAGGATCTAATTCATGGGGTTGGCCCCCCCTCAACTGGTGGATCCTCTTGTTTTGGTGGCTTAATCGCTCCAAGAGCCAGCATGTCCCTCTAAAATATGACCTTCATAAGAACCCCGACCCCCTTGCACAACGTTGTGATCTAATGAGTATATGTTTGTTAGTGATATACCTTCTAACGCCAATTATTTACGTGAGATATTAGTTGAGGATGTTATTTCTTTATTATTAATAAAATATTGATATTTTCTTTTATCAATATCATGTTAGTTCTATTCATGCATATAATTCTTAAAATGGCATAAAGTTTTGCATTAAGAAGTCTTGACATGCTTATATGAATATGTTAAGAAGTCATATACATAAAAGTTTTGAACATGAACATAAGGCTTCTTAGTATACAATCCTTAAATCACATTCGCAAATTACAAATTCTCTAAATGGGAATTAGAGTATTGATACAACTTACACACATTACATTTATGCAATAAGTAACATGACGTTCGATATAAGATATTGAGAACAACTGTATATGGATATATCATTAGGGAAGGAGTATTCAACAAATGACTTGAGAAACAAAGTAGACACATGAAGTTTACGTTTTCCTATTAATAACTTACTTTGTGATTGTATTACATATGCATGAACTTTAAATCTAAGACAACATGGATACTTTATACATATCGTGGTCAACATGTCATTAGCACATGAAGAATCATATCTACCTTGAAATGAGATGAGGTTATGAATTCAATGCACACTTGGTCGTGTATATATAGAAGTATGTGTGTAATCAATAAAAAGATTTGTATTCTTGAAAGTAAGTGAAGTGTTTGTCCCATATGATCAATTTTTTATGAGAAGGTAAAATCCATGGCTAAGGTAATGAATAATCGGAAAGGAATTTTCGATAAGACATTAGTCTCGTGGAGAAATATTAATTTGGTCCTGTGCTCGAACCCATGAGTTTGACTAAATCCATAACTTTCACTCGATTAGAACAAACCAAGATAAAAGGCGTATACTATATGGTACTCACAATCAAAAGGGTTCATGTGATCACATCACGTCATCTTGGTTGGGCTATGGTATGGGTCATATGTTAGAAATTACTCATATCCTTCAAACTTTACTCATTGCCAATTAATAATAAATTGGAAAAGTCATACGCATAAGAATGAGGCAAAGACAAGAACATAATTTTGATGTGGCAACTTAATCGAGACTTGAGAAAACTTGTGGTGAAAGTAACTTTTTCACAATGAGATTAGACCAAATGGAAGTATTTATTTTCTATTTTATTTATTAATAACAAGATTGTTAATTAAAAATGCAATGGGCCTTTGATTTAATTAATAAAATTAATTAAACTATGGGACAAGGCATTAACAGGCTTTAATTATTAATTAGATTGGTAGTTAAATATGGAATGAGCTTGAATTATCTAAAGGTCTATGTAAAAACCCACAAGCCTATACCATCTGCCTTAATTTCATAAAATTGGAAACAACAATCCAACCATGTTTAAAACACTGTGTCTTACAAATAAATAAAGGTGGAAGATTCCACCACATATCATCATGCGTTTTAGTAGCCCCCATCTTGCAAAAGGAGAGAAAATTTTACTAGCCTCTTCTTGTATTATTTCTCTTGTCCAAAATGCTCCAAACATACAGGATTTTGTGAAATTTCATGCTAGAATTCGTAGAAGTTTGCTAGAGAGTCTTACTTGCACATTGTTCAGGTGGATAATCCAGAAGTTGTAACTTAAGTTTCGTTGCTTTTAGACTGAATATTGAAACTGCCAGGAATTTGATTCCAGGCACTAATCCATACTACCTATCGTATTTAAATTTATATGAGTTACACTAAGAAAAACAAACCAGGTCGGAAATTAATAATGTTTTGCTACATTTTCTTTGATGTTTAATGAATTCAAATTGATTTTGAATCCCCAACCTAGTAAAACCCAACAATGCTATCACATCCTAAATTTTTCCTCGTATAATTGATAGTTTAATGGTTCATCTTATGATTTATGATAGTTATCATTTAAAAGTATTATAAAGTTTTATTTGGATACTTGTTTATAGTTGCAAAATAGTTTTGCATGGTATTAAATAGTGGGAAAAGTAAGAAATCAAAAACTTCAAAGTCAAGAAAATTCTGTTGCGCTCTGCTATCAACAACCAAGCTTTTGGGACGTAGAGGCACGAATGCGAGCCACTTACAAAAGACTTTGGAACTCTATTGTTATCAACTATAATGATCGCAGTGCCTGCCTCGCAATCATAGGAAAGTTTAGTGTGATTACAAGGGAATTTGAGACAAGGACTGTAACTCTGTCGCTACTTGTTATGTGACCACAAAAGTTCTGCTCGCATTTGTGAGGTGTCTCATGATTGAAGCAAAGTCCACAACAGAATTATGAATTCAATCATGCAGCTTTGCAATCGCGGATGTGGTGGTCATGGCCATGGCTTTAATGGCAACAAAATTATGAATCCTATCATGAATAATCTTCAAAATTACGACTAGAGGCTTAGCAAAGGTGGAAAGAGTTCTCACAATGACGAAATGGCAGTTCACAATCATGAAAGGTTATCTTGAAATCACAATAGACATTGCGATAGAATTGTGAATTCTATCATTGTGACCTTTGTGAACAAGGAAAGAGGTTTCACAATCACAAGAAGGGCTTTTGTGTTTGGGAGAAGGGTGAGAAAATGTTAAAAATGAGTTTTTCAAAAATTTTGATTTTAGGAAAAGAGTTTTTCATAAACAAAAATTAAAGCATGAGATGCATAAATCATACGAGTTATTAAATGGATTTTATCATTTTTTTACATGAGATGTATGAATATTGCAAGTATCATTTCACCAAACTAATATTCTTGCTTAATTTCTATAGTTATTTTATTCATAAATAATGTTGCACTTTCCCATTATATTGATCGAGACTATTATGTCAAGTGGGACCAAGATTGTCGATTGGTTTACTTGTTTAAGAATTGTTCTCATTCTTGAAAAAATCAAGGACATCGTGGAAGTCATCATCCCATCCCATTGGAAATTGGTTGTCTTTAAAGTGTCTAGCCCCTTGGTCAGTGAAACTAAGGAAGGCAAGTCCAAGAAAAGAAAATGTTCTATTCTCAAGTCTAGTTGGAAGGTTTTGAGATCCACGGCTTCTTATGGCAAAGAAAGTGTTTTCATTGCAAAAAAGAGCATTGCAACAGGAATTGCCAAGTACCTTAATAGCCAAAAAGACAGTGTTGGTGCAAGAAACTTTATATTTATAAAACATCATATTTTATTGGTGTATTTTCTACGTCTTAGATCAAGGATTTGAATGCAACCTCTCTCATGTGTACTTCAAATCAAGATCTGGTCAATTGTAAATTGCTTGAGAAGCAAGAAGTGGTGATTAAAGTCAATAGTGCAACAAGTGTTGTAACTAGTACAATAAGCACTAGTTCAATTAAGTAATTATATGGTTATGTTTTAATCTTGAGAGATTGACTCTTATTGCCAAGTAGGTTTTATAGTATAGTCTTTATACCTTTGTTGATAAAAGAAAATTATGTGCTACATTTATTGTTATTATCGTAATAAAAAGGCCGGCACTAGCTCTGTGGTGAATAACCTTTTAACGCAAGCATCAGGGTTAACATAGCTAATCAGAGGCCCATTGATGGGCTAAGGTAAAAATGCTTAAGGAAGTAATTAAAATGCTTGTGAAGAAGTTTTGAAAGCCTTTTAGATGTTTGGAGGAGCTCAAGAAGAAAGAAAAGTTTCCATGGGAGAACTTGATACAAATAGAACTCAAAATAAGCCTTGGAGTATCCTCTGGATTGAGCCTAGCAACTAGCCAATCGATTGCAAAGCCAACAGATCAAATTGGAGCACGAGCGATCAACAGTGAACCGAAAACAGACTCTCTACATTTGCGATTAAATGATTCATGCTCCTAAACACTGTAGCATTTTGTACTTACAATCACTGGAGTGTCACTCAATTGCACAAGGCATGATCGTAAACACAAGGATGGCTTAACACACTATTTTTCTGATCAAGAGGCACGAGATTATAGACGTCTCAGAGCCAAATTATAGTTGAAAACTTCCTTTTATGTTATCCTTTTACTTTAATTAATTTCCATGTAAGTTTTAGGGTTCCTAAGCTCCTTGAAATTATAAATAGAGCTTGGTTATATTATTGAAAAACTTTACCCTTTGGCTTAATGATATTGAATACAATTTTCTTTCTTCCTTGAACTTAAGTGCATTAAATTATATAGAAGTCCAAATCAAATTATTGCAAGCGTGTTCTTAGTTAATTCATGGTATATCAACTAACAAGTCATGTTAGTTGTGGTCATCCTCATTAGAATTCATCGACGATCGTTGCATTGGGTCTTCTTCAAAGTTCGTGCCAGCAAATTTCATTAGGTTCCAACATACGCCGCTATACTTTAATTTTTTATGCTTTCACACACGTCACCTTTATTACTTGAACATGGATTATAACCTTATGATGAATGTCATATCCAACAAATTTGTTAGGGATGAATTAAATTCCAAGCAATTGCCACACCTTAACGTGGGCCTTACTAGAGAAGTAAGGATATGCAAGTTGGAAAAATATAAGCTTATTGGCATATTGAGAGAGGAACTATATCGAACTTGTGAACCTTGTCTCTTAGGAAAGATGGTCAAAAGTTCATTATGGTCATTCTAAAAGAGCCATAATGACATTAGAATTAGTCCATATTAGCATTTTGGGTTATTCAATGAAATGGCTAAAGGAAGATTTCACTACTTCATAACATTTGTCAATAATTACTTTAGGTTTGATTATGTGTACTTGATAAAAACAAAAGCATGAATCCTTTGAAATATTTGAAGAACTCAAGGGACAGGAAGAAAAGCAAACTAGTTAACATGTAAAAATAGAATGACTAGATCACGATAGCGAATGAATAAGCACCAAGTTTTTGAAATTCCTCAAAGAGAATGACATAATATCACAGCCTATGCTACTAACAACTCCTCAATTGAATGGGATAGTTGAGTATAGAAATCAAACCTTTTCAAACATAGTTGAATCCATGATTAGCTTCATCTATCTTCCCATTTCATTATGTAGACACACCTTCCTATCTACTGCACATATCTTGAATAGGATTTCCTGTAAGTTTGTTCCTTTAAGTCTGCGTGTGATGTAGAGTGTGAGGAAGTCAAGCTTAAAGCACATTAGGATTTGGGGATGTTTGGTTCATATTAAGAAGAGTAATGGATTGCTTTATAAGATACCCCAAGAATTCTATAGGATATGAGTTCTCCCTACCAAATAACAAAAAGATTGCCCTTGGTAATCATGCATGCTTCTACAAAGAAAATTTCATTAGGAAACATAGTTTGGGCAGAATTGTTATGCTCAAGGAAATTAAGCATAAGCTACAAAGTCAAGAACCTATGTCGTTAACACCTATTCAAGAATTACTTTCTTCGACTTAACTATAATGGCAATTAAGGAGAATCTCTCATGCACTTAAGTTATTTGTTTATATCCTAGAGAATAGATAAAAGTTGTTTGTTATGGAAGATAATGATAATAGAGATCATCCTACTGCTTATGATCAAGCAATGTCAAATAAAAGTTCCAACAAGTGGTGGGAGGCTATACAGTTTGAGATGACTTTGATGTATTCAAATCAATTATGGACTGTGGATACACAGAAGGAATAGCTCTCATCAAATGCAAGTGGGTTTATAAGAAAAAGAATGGTTCAACTGGTGAGGTGAAGACCTTTAAAGTCAAGTCTACAATAAAGGGCTATAGTTAAAAAAGAAAAAAGAATTGAGTATGGTAAGACCTTTTCTCCACAGCCATGATAGAATTCATTTGGAAACTTGTTGCAATAGCTGCCTACTTAGATTATAAGACTTGGACCTTAATGGGTATCCTAAGGAGGACATTCATATAGTGCAGTCTCTTGGTTTTAAAGTTTAAGGTGAGTCTCATAAAGTAAGTAAGCTTAAGAGGATCATTTATAGCCTTAAGCATGCATTAAGGAGTTATGATCTTTATTTTGATCATACTGTCAAATCATTTGACTACCTCAAAAATAAGCATGAACCCTACAATGAAAACAAAGTTAATGAGAGTGTTGTTACATTCCTAGTACTATATGTGGATGAAATACTACTTGCTGGGAATGACATTTAGATACTAACTTTAGTCAAGACCTGGTTATCTAATATGTTCTCATCCAAAGAGATAGGAAAAGCGATCTATATCTTAGGCATTTGCATCAATAGAAATAGAGTGAAGAGATTGATAGTTCTCTCCTAAGCCTTGTACATGAAAAAAGTCCTATAAAGGTTTAGGACGGCAGCCTCTGAGAGAAAATTGGTACCATTTCGGCAAGGTATCCATTTTTTAAAGTTCATTTGCCCACAAATTAGTGATGATAGAAGAATCATAGAGCTCATTCCATAAGCTTCGACAATTGGAAGCCTTATATATATATATATATATATATATAATAATAATGCTATGTACAAGTCTAGATATAACTTATGTTGAAATTGTCACATGTAGGTTTTGGAAGAATCCTAACAAAAAGTTTTGGTATGCTGTCAAATGAATCCTTAAGTAATTGATAAGAAATAAGGATATGGTACTTGTCTATAAAAGAAGGAGAGCTGAAAATAGATAGCTACATCGATTTTAACCTCCAATAAGACACTGATGATAGGATATCTATTTTTGGATACATTTTCAAACTTAATGGAGGAATAGTGAGTTGGAAAAGTTACAAACAAAGAGTACTATTTCAAATTCCAACTCTAAGGCTAAGTATATCATAGTGTGTAATGTTGTGAAAGAGTCAGTTTAGATCAAGATGTTTAGCGAAGCTTCAAGTGGTCCCAAGGATTGATTAGCCTTTGCCACTTTATTGTGACAACAACAGCATGATCTCACAGGCAATGGAACCAAGGTCTCATCAAAAATCCAAATATATTAAGAGATATTATCACATTAGTCAAGAAATCATTGGATTGGGTGATATAGCCAAACAGAAAATAGCTTCAGTGAATAATATTATCAACCCACTCACTAAGCCAATAATGCAAGTTCAACCAAATTGACATTTGAGAGGATGGGTATGAGGTATCATAGCAATTGACATTAAAATTTTTGGCATTAGAGTGCAAGTAAGAGATTATTATGGATATGCCCTCCAATGACAATTATTTATGAGGGATATTAAGGTGTGGACGTTATTTCTTTATTATTGATAAAATGTTGATATTCCCAATTATCAATATTATAGTAGTTTTATTGAAGCTTATAATTCTTGATATGATATAAAATTTTGCATGTGCTCATATGATTACCTTAAAAAGTCTTATATAAAAAAGTTATGAATATAGACTTAAAGTTTCTTAGTATATAATCATTAAAATTCATCCGTGGATCACAAATTCTCTAATGAGGCATAATCTTATTAGTACAACTTGGACACGTTGTGTTTGTATTGTGAGTGTCATTCCATTCGGTATGAGATACTATGAATAGATGCATGTCAATACATCATTGGAAAATGAGTGTTCAAACAATGACTAGAGGAATGAAGTAGATACATAGAATTTATTCTTTGTTGTCCATATCTTATTTCGTAATCCTCTTAAGTGCATGTGGGCCCTAAACCTAAATTGACATGGATACCTTATACATATCGTAGTAGAGAGTCATTAGGACATGAAGGACTAGATCTATCTTGACAAAAGATAGAGTTATAAACTCGATGTGCTATTATCCATACACTTAAGGAGATACATGTGTGATTAGTAAAAGATTTGTCTCCTGATAAGACAAGTATTTGTTCTATGCAATCAATATTTTATGAGACAAAAAAATTCTGGGCTGGGATAATCTATGATTAGAAAGATGTTTCAATACAACATTATTAAAATAAGGAGGTATTGATTAGGGCATATGATTGGCTTTTGCTTGATTAGGACAAATCAAGACAATAATCAAGACAAAAGGCCTTTATTATGGTTGGCCCATATTATGGTACTCAATCAGAAAAGTTCATGTAATGACATCTCTATATCTTAGTTGGGATATGATAGGGACCACAAGTTAAGTATTACCCATATCTTTCAAGCTATACTTATTGTTAATTAAGAATGACCTATAGAGTTACATATATAAGAATGAAAAATCTTGTGGTGAAATTAATTTGGTCACATGAATATTGGACAAAGGGGAAATTATTTATTTCTCATTATATTTATTAACAATGGGATTATTAACTAGAAATATAATGGGTCTTTTGATTTAATTAATGGGATTACTTAAGTTAAAGGACAAGACATTAATGGTCTCTAATTATTAATTAGATTGATAATTAAAGACAAAATGGATTTGAATTATTTTAATTGTCCATGTGAAAACCCACGAAACCCATTCCGTGTGCCTTGTTTGCACAAACATGGAAATAAGATTATAACCATGTTTAGGACACTATGTTTTGGAAATAAATAAATTTGTACAAGTTATATGGAGAAAATGGACAAATAATGGAATTAATAAGGTTCCATTATGTTTTCTCTAATGTTTTATGAATTTTAAATTGAATTTTGAATCCCAAATCTGATGAAACACAACACCATCAACGTGCTGCACCTCTAAGCTATATGCGAGATGTTATAGAGGATGAAGCTACCAATGCCAATTAAAATGCTAATGCATATAGCATTGGGGATAAGGGCCTTCTCGATATTCAATGTGGTGTGGCACAATGTAGATCTAATCTTGGTATCTCTAAGGCACCATCACATCTTAGCTATTGGATGCATGGCAATGGACCTAAGAGTGAAGTGTTTCTTAGCTATCCAGTGCACACCTTCAACACACAAAGTTGTAGTAATAGGTACATAGGAATTTTCTTCATATAGTAGTGCATCAAAAATTTTCATGCTCTCGAACAAGTTAATGTTAAAGTAGGCTATGATGGTATCAAACCTAAGGAGAACAAAACCCCTTAATTATTATAGTATTGATAACTAATTGTCCACCTTGTCAGGCACATGGCATAAAATTATTTTTAGTTGATGCCTTCCCCCTCCGATATTGCCCTAACTTAATCCGTGCCCTTTACTCTATTTCTAAGTAGCTAGGGTGAGTGTCATCCTCCTTGGCAATACCCATCTCTAGAACCACCTTTCTATATTTGACAACCAATTTGTATCATTCTATAGCCTTTTCAGACATAAATCTCTCCCTATCAAAACTAGGGGGAGCTCAAGATGACATCTAATTTGTATCATTTTCGTTATCATTTCCCCTAGTCTTGCTCCTCTTCTAATTGTGTATGCCTAACAAACATCAACATTCATCAAAACTAAAGTCTAAGTTTAATGGAAATGGCCACCCCTCAACATTAGCTTGATAATATAGACAATTGGATTCAAGCAACAAATATGAGAAAAAATTCAAAATTTAAGCACTTCACCACAAAATCATCAAATGAAGCCTGTCGCATGACTCTAAGATTAAGGTTCAAGCAAATTTCCAAACAATATACATGTTTCAAGTTCTGTCTTAGATCAAAGAAATTATCATAACTAATTAAGCACAAATGTTCAAAATTAAATTTAACAAGTTTTGAAGGTAAAGGCCACTGAGACAATTCTTCAAATACCTATCATGCTAGCATAAAAGCCTTTCTCTGTGGTCAATGAAAATTTGGCATTTACCTTACAACCCACAAACAATCTAGTAATCTATACAATCCTACTCCCCTCAATAACTACTCCCTTTTATATCCACATCCATTGAAAAAAAAATCATCCAGAATATAGGCACCACAATATTCATGGGACTTTCTCAAGCAAATCCACTACAACATGAAAATTTGCAAGATTGAAGGAGAAAAGGCGAAAAATCATAACTTATACCCTAGAATCATGTGAGTTGGGAGAGATTCATGTGTGTAGAGGAGATGTGGTAGAAAAAATAAAGAGAGAGAAATAAACTCATTGTGCCTAAGTTTTTAGAAATGGTAAAAATGCTAGTTGCGGTCACTAGTGTGGCTACATGCCTTCCTACTATGGCTATAAACTCTAAATCTATGCCTGCAAGTCTTAAATTTAGCTAATTTGCACTTTCTAATGTGGATGGTCATCCAGCCACAACAAACATGGCCATTGTCACAGGTGCATGTTTTGCAGCTACAATTCATAAGGGCAAAGGAATGAATCTTTCTGATGTAGGTGTTTCAATAGGCTCAATATCATTTCTGTAGTTGCAAATACCTTGTGCACGGCTGCAGTTGTCAAAGAAAACTGACTTAAGCTTTCTATTGTGCTTAACATTATGGTTGTGAAAATCATGCCTAATGCTACACCCTATTTTTTGTGTTTGTGTGCCTAATGGTAACTATATCCCTGTGTCTATTTTTGATGTCTACTATGCCTACAAGAAGTTATATGTGGTCGAATTACTTATCCTTGCAGCCGCACACCTAACCATGGTGGCTTGTTGACCTAAAATTAAGACTAAAATTAGGCAAATCAAAAAATAGCAACCCATACTAAAATGAAGAAATTGATCTATAGAAAAACAACCAAAAACATTAAAAATGAAAGTAATAAAATGTTTGGGTTACTCCTAAGTAGCGCTAAATTTCTAGTTAGCAGCCAAACACCATGAACCTATATTATTTTGGGGTCTTTAAAGCCCATCTATTGATTACATGAACCTCATCTCCAAAGTAATGCTAGAGAGTGTGGCCATTCACCTTGAATGTCTTGTCTCCTACCTTTAGTTCAATTACATCGTGGTCAAAAACATTGGACACTTCAAAGGGGTCAAACCATCTATACGTCAACTTACCTAGGAACTAATTTAGTTGAGAGTTATATAAGAAAACATTATTCATGATTTTGAATGTCCAATAGAGGATTTATTGGGCATGCCACTTCTTGGTCTTTTCCTTATAAAGTATGCCACTTTCTAAGCATGAAAATAGAATTCATCAAGTTTATTTAATTGCATTAATCATTTCTGTCCCATATTGTGCATATTGAAATTATGCCACTCAATAGCTTAATATGTTTACGTTCTAGTTCTACTAGGGGATGGCATGCTCTACTAAAGACTAGTTGATAAGGAGACACGCCAATGGGAGTTCTGAATGCAATCTTATATGCTTAAAGATCATTATCTAGCTTCATAGAGCAATTCTTCCTATTATGATTTACAATGGTCTTAAAAATTTGCTTCAATTACCTATGAAATTCAAACTTGACCACTAGTTTGGAGATGATAGGGGTATAATGAGAGGCACTACAGTGTTTAAGAAACGATTTAACCCTCCTATTACAAAAGTGTAACTCTCCATCACTAATGATTGCCCTTTGGCACCCCAAATTTAGTATGGTATTCTTTTGAAAAAACTCACATTTGTGTGAATTGTAACTACTTCTACCCATTTAGACTCGTAAAAAATTACAACTAAAACAAATTTTTTACATTTGGAAGGTAAGAATGAGCCCATCATTATAAATAACCCAAACATTAAACAATTTTACTTCAACTATGTTGGCGAGTGATATCTCAATCCTTTTGAAATATTTCCCAACCTATGACACCTACCACACTTTTAGACAAGCATAAAGACATCTTCATTAATGTTGGGCAATAAAATCCACACTGCAATACCTTATTTTCCATTCAATTTGCTCCAAAATGTGCTCAACATGCAAGTGTGTAATGATGTTTTAGAATATCCTCCCTCTTACTTTTGAAACACACCAGCAAATAACTTGATTAGCACAGATTTCTTAAAAATAATGTTCATTCTAGAAATAATGTTTAACATTTGACAAAAAAAATTTTCTCTAGTAAAAATTAAGATCAAGAGGTATCAAACCACATCCAATGTAATTTACAAACTTAGCAAACTAAGAAGCAAAGGAAGAGAATAAAGCAAAGAAGAATTCATCTAAGAATTCTACAATGACCTCATGCTCCTCTTTTGAACCTAAATTCTCTAGTCATTAAAAGATGATCTACTACCACATTGTCAAAGCCTTATTTTAATCTTTGATTTCTAGTTCTGATTCCTATAACAATAACATCCAACAAATAAATCTGGGCTTAGCATAATTTTTGCTCAAACTAATATTTTCTTTTGGCATGATTAGTATACATTACAGTCATATCTCCTATAAGATAAAGTCTAAATTTTTTAAAAATTGAAAACTATGGCCAAGTGCTCTTTCTCAGTTGTTGCATATGTAAGTTGCACTTCATTCAATGTCTAGCTAAAACAATAAATGCCATGAAGCTTTCTGCCTTTCTCTAGCCTAAAACTACACTAAGCAAATGGTGACTAATATTACACATAAGCTCAAAAGGTCATGACCAATTTGGGGGTATAATAATAGGTGCACTTATTAATGCCTTTTCAACCTTAAATGCAATGGAAGTTGCCTAAGCTCTAAAATTTGGAGATTCTTGCAAAGTTGTCTATAAACTATTGATATACTTCATTAATGGTTTGATTTCTTCTTCTTGCTCATCTCCCTCGCTCACCTCTTCATCATTACTTGCTTCCATCATCTTCTTCAACTTAAGTCCAAATCGTGCCTTATCCTCAAAACATCAAAAATAAAATTATCAATATGCGCAACTTTAAGCAAATTTCCAAATCAAGAGGATATTTAGAAGCATCAAAGCAATAAATATTACCACTTTGCCTTAAGGCTCAAGGCTAACTTAACTTAATTCAAATTAATATGGGCTCTGTCGATGGCTATAAAAGGTTTTCAAAAAATAAAGGATACTTCCCTATCTTGTTCCATGTTGTTGTGAATTATAAAATCAACAGCAAATATAAATTTGTCTTCTTTACTTGGACTTCCTCAATAAGTGCCAATTGAACTTTAACTAATTTATCCATAAATTGAATGGACATTCTAGTGGGCTTAATCTCTCCCAATCGAAGCTTTCAAAACAAAGAAATAGGAATTAAATTAATGGTCATGCCAAGATCACATACAGTTTCACTAAACTTAATATTCCAAACAATGCAAGAAATAGTAAACATCCTTGGATCTTTCAATTTTTGTAGGTAACTTATTTTGAATGATTGTACCATACTTCTCTATTAGCAAGATAGTCTCATGATCCTTCAATTTCCTCCTCTTTGAAATGATATCCTCTAGGAATTCTACATAGCTTAGCATTTGAGCCAATGTATCTACAAAAAGAATATTAACGTAAAGATCCATCACCTTCCCCGATAGCTACAACAAAAATTTAAGATGATTGTGGGATGTGACTATGGTATAGAGTGGCAAATGGAATATCATATCTATAGAGAGGATGTATGTATGTGTGTGTGGTTACTAATGTGACACTAAGTGTATTATTTAGGCTTCAATTAACAAATGAAGGATTTAAACAAAGATGTAAATACCATTAAATTAAACGAGGACAATTGTGTTGATCAGGTGAAGTAACATGAAACCTATCAAGGATGAAAGAAGTCTAGGCCTTTTGAAAGTGGTGATTCTTGATGTACAATGGTTCCAAATAATTATCAATTTAATATCCCAAGTTATGGATTGTTAATCCTAATCTTCTCAAAATAACCTCCCAAACTTTATTAGAACTTCAATTTTAATTAGATATGATCTCACAACCCAAATAAATTAAGCATGCAACATAATGATCATCAATGTTTGCTGTTCAAGTTAATGTTGCCATCTATATCATAAGTTTTCATGATTGCATCATATATGTTTACAATTGATAGTCTAATTTATGGGTTTTATTCCCATTGATCCCTGACAAATCATGATTCAATCAAAAAATGGCCAAATCATTGAAAGTGTTAAGCAATACAATTATAAATAGGTATGCAAGGACAATTAATCAAAAAAATCAAAACATGATCAATTATCAACCACAATATAAGAGATCCTAGATAGAAAATTAGCAATCCATAATGTTTAATTCAATCAAAATAACCAAAGTAGCTATCATCTCAATATAATATAAAACCAAAGCAAAAGATAAACAGAAGTCTTAGTCTAGTGGTGGCTGCAAGATTTAATACAGCTCTTGTCCAATCCTTGGTGCATCCAAATTCCTTGATTAAAGTTGGTTGCTATTGGGTGTTCTCTTCTAGCCAAAATTTCCCTTCTCTAATGTAAGTTTGACCCATAATGGTCTTGTAGTTAGGGTAAATTGAATACAGAAATTCAACCAAAATACCCCTAACTTAATGGTCCATTTTGCAACGGCAACAAATATGCCCATAGTCGCACCTGCTTTTCTCTCTCCTATGGTTTTCAATTCTACCCTTCCATTTAATTGTTGACTCTTGTGATGTAAATTTGACCCATTCTCCTAAGGTCACACTCTTGCTTCCTACACTCACAACCTTCGCTCACAATAGAACTTGCTTTTTGTTACTCTCTTCCCCCTCACAACACTCTTTATTGCATCTACATCAATGCCTCTTGTGGTTCCACCAATGGACTGTAGGAAAAAACTACCTTTTTGTCACATTCCATCTCATTGTGGTTGCAAATTCGACTACAAAGTTATATTATGTCCTATTGATGTATGCAAGGCTCAAACCAAAATCAATTATCATCAAAAGATACAAAGATCAGTACAAATTAGTAACATAAGAGTACCTACCCAAAATGTTACAAGATATCTCCCAAAAACTCAATGAACTAGCTACAAACATAAATAATTAAGGCATATATAACTTTATAACATCAAGTTATCAAATTTAATGGGAATCTATAAGCACATGTAAAGTTTCAAAGAGTTAAGTTTGAAAAGTGACCTTATGTTAATTGTGACAAAATAAGATTTTTTAATACTCATGAACAGGACACACTTTGAGAGTTAGTTTTTTTCATATAGTTCAGTCTTGTAAGCTATCATGTTCCATGTTTCCTATGTAAATTTATGAACAACGTGTTGGTAAATAGATAAAATCTTGTAATACCAAGGCTTTACTATTCTTACAACAATTCTTTGGTTAGCTGCATATAAGAGGGTTGTTTAAGATGTTGCAAAGTTGTAATAAGCCAAGGTACTTCAAAGAGTTGTCTTTGATACTTGTACCAAGTTGGGATTTGCTAAAAGATTGGAACGTGCAAGGGAGCTTCCAAGCCATGACATCTTCAAAGTGGCAAATAAGTAAAAATGCAGCATTATCTTCAATGTTTCTTACTTGAATTTAATTTCTATAGGTCATAAGCAAGCACGAGCATTGAGAAAAACTCCTCATCAAGAGAAGTGTATGATGAGGACACCAAGACATTAAAAGAATTCTTTGGGCCATTTAGAGCCTTGTTTACAATCTATAAGGAAAATAGATCCCTAGGAAGGTTAAACATGAAGAATTAAAGGTTTGAAACCAAAAGGGAATTTAAAAGATACAAAATTGCAATTTGGAGACAAACAAAAACTTAGCATATCAAGAATTGCTAACCATAGCATGACATAAAAGCATCCCATGAATGCGATATAAAATTACGTCTCACCATGGCCAGCTAATTCATATACAGATGCTGAATTCTTTTGATATTTTTTTAGTTGTTATATTTCTTCACATGAGAATTCTAGGAGAAAAAATTTAAGGCTTTGGAAAGTATCCTAGTTTTATTATATATAGATAGAAAATTATCTTAGATATATGTACTTATAGTAGGCATCACTTGAGAGAAAATAAACTATCAAAATTGTAACCAATTCTAGAGCCTATAAATAGCCATACGTTGTACAAAAATTTTAACTATCAATTGAGTAAAAACTTTTTCACATATATTGCAATCAACCTAGATGGGCAACACGTCATGAAGCACTGTCAAGCATAGCCAATCAGTTAGCTATCAATTGCTAAAGGCGCCACCAAATGAGGAATTGATTTCTATCACGGCCAACCAGAAGCCAGTCATCTACACCAGGTCCTACAACTGCAGAGCTCATGCTAGTGTGCACAGGAGGTCTTGTTAGTCGCAACCTCTTCTATTGCCATCTTCACTTTTGTCGGAATCCAAATCACATGGGAAAGGGCAAACTGTCAATTACATGCACTATCACCTAACAAAGTTTTTGTGTCACACTCCTTCATCCACATGCAGCCAGCTGCTTTGTCAACCACCACTATAGCAAGCACACTGGCACAAGCTAAACCAGAAAATTTTGCTCAAATGGTTTGTTCAGAAGATTGAGATTTAGGCCTAGATTTATATAGAAGTAGTTAGGTTGAAGATAAACTCTTCCCTCTTAGACCATACTCAAGTGGGGAGGAGTGTTGATCAATACCAAGACCATAAAGAAAAAAGGATAGCAACTTATTATGTTGAAGATCAAGGACGTATGTGTAAAAACTTGATTAATGGATCCGAATTGTGCTTATAAAATATAAAGAAGAGATTGGTCAACAAAAAAAGGGAGAAAAAGCAGTACAAGTTCAGCATAAAATTTTATTCAATTGGTACATTGAGTTGCAAGCACAAGAGTTAATGTTAATGATACACCCTCTAACATCAAATGATCACATGCCATGTAGATATAGTGATTGTAAATGCTAATTTTTATTAATAAAATACTGATAGTTTGTTTTATCAATATTTGGCAATTTTCTTTATGCATATGAATCTTGAATAGGTGTAAGTATTGCATATATCCATATGATTATATTAAAAAGTTTTATTCATAAGAGTTATAAATATAAATATAAGACTTCTTAGTACATCATTAAAATCTATTTGCTAATCGTAAAATCTCTAAATGGATATTAGGGTTATTGGAAAGACTTGTACACTTTATGTTTGTACAGTAAATGTCATAGCATTTGATATGAGATACAGAAAACACATATGTAGTAATAAATCACTAGGAATGGTGTTTATGAGCATTGACTTGGAGAACAAAGCAAACATATAAAGTTTGCTAGTTGTCAAAGTCTTGCATCATAATCATGTTGAAGTACAAGTGGACATAAAACTTGAGACAACATAGTTATCTTGTGTACATCATGAACAATGCATCATTAGAGCATTAACAACCATGTCTACCTTGGTAGGATAATGAGCTCCAAGTCCATATATCTAATGCAATAATATCCTATAAAATGAAAATCTTTGCCCAGGTAACACAAGATTAGAAGTCTCTAATGGATTTAGTCTTGCGAGAAACATCTATTTCATTAGTTATATGATCAAATTGATGAATTTAACTAACATTTATGGTTTTCACTCGATCGGAATATATCAATATAAAAGGTCTATATTGCAAAATGTTTATGATTGGAAGGATTCTTTTGATTGAATCACTTTACTTTAGTTGAGATTTGATATGGAATACAAATTAGGTACTACCCTTATCCTTGAAGTTATTCTCATTCCCAATTAAGGTTGAACCTAAAGAATCATATACAAGAAAACAATACAGGGGCAAAATGAAAACTTGTCATGGGTTATTTGATTAGAACTTGAGAAATCTAAGAAATAAAATTGATAAGCCACAATGAGATGGAGCTAAGGAAATTTATTTAATTTTCAGTGTGTTCGTTAATAAAATAATTATTAATTGGAAACACATTTAACTTATTTAATTGGATTAATTATGAATCAAATTAATAATTAAAAATATCTTGGCTTGAGTTAGGATTAAGATTCATATAAAAATTTTGTTTTGGCACATTCTATAAACCCTGCATGATGATTATGGAAGAAGAAGTTATTACCATAACCATTCTAATCCTAGAGAAAATTCAAGAGCAGTTGTCCCCTTCTCCAAAAAGAGCGAAAATTTTTTGGCCTTCTCTTATTTTTCTCTTGCTTTATTCGCCCTATTCAAACAAAATGAAGTTTGTAAACAAAAGAAGATATCTTGCCGACGTGTGTTCATGTGCACTAGGGGTAACTTCTTACACGTTCAAATATGAGGTCAATAGTTCAAACCTCCTACCATCCGTTTGATGTGTAAGTTTGTGGAAAAAAAGAAAGGTTAAAGGTCACAACTCAAGTTTTGTGTATTTTCCAAAGTAAAATTCTTGTCAATCTCCTAATAAATTATCAGTGTTAGATAATTAAACTCAATTTATGTAATATATCAATTAAATATTTTAAAATTTTAATTAAACTCAATTTCTAAAAATAAATAATTTATATTTTGATATACATGCAATTAGTCAATCTAATCGTGTCAAATGTTAGATATTGTTTATTTGACCATTAAATTATATCTTCTCAAATGTAGAAGATCAATAATGGCGTCTTGGCAAGTTAAATCATATCAAATCAATTTTACAATTAAAAGAAATAAGTGTCAAATCAAATAATAGTAGTCAATTAAATTGTTCCACATCACCAAGTGAATATTTTTTTAAGTGCTATAAATTAGGGGTGAACACTTTACTTAGACACACAACACAAAGACAATCAAAAGTAGACAAACAAAAAAGTTCCAAAGAAACTCCAAATTATCTCTCCTAAAATCTCAGGAAGTTTCACAATATTCTTAGCAAAATTTCAGGAGGTGCTTCCTTAAATTCAGTATTTGATCCATAATTGTGACATCAAATATTCAAATTAATATTTCTTGGTGACTAAGCTAGTTTCAAAGAAAATCAAATCAGCAAATTCTTTTAGAAGTTGTCAAAAACTCCAATTTTTTCTAAATTGAAAAAAGAATTAGAGAATTGTAATTAGAGAATTATATCCAAAAATTGCATTTGATTCAATTTAGATCTACCTTGCACAATTTATTTTTTTTTTATGTTTTTATACAAGAAATTTATCCACAAACACGTAAAATGATAATAATAATATAGATTTTATTTAGTAGAGGATTATGTGATAACATTTATTGGTAAATTTTATGTTACCGTACATGAGTTAAAAATACATAGGATTATAGGATGCTTTCACATTAATTAAAATAGTATTTGGGTGAGTTTACAAGCACATTAATTAAAATAGTATTTGGGTGAGTTTACAAGTCTTTCAAAACATCTTATAAGATGTTTGAAAGTTTATAGGCTCCTTATGAGTGTTTCTATAAAGAAGCTTATAAGTACTTTAAAAATAAACTTGTTATTTCTAAGTTATTTTCTTATTTCTCCTAAGCTACTTCATATTAAATATTAAAAAAAACATAAATACCCTATATCACATTTTATAAATGGTATTTAATTCATTTTTATTCTTATTACATAAAAAAATTATAATCAACAACAATTATAAATTTCAAATCTTTAAGATAATTTTACCAAACACTTTATTAATTTATTTTTAAAATAAAATTTATAAATTTTAAAAACATCTTATAAGCTGCATAGCCTTATAAAATATATGTAAAAAAAGAAAAAGCTTAGCCAAACACCCTCTATGTCAAAAAAAAAAAAAAATGAAGGTTACATTTAGGGAACATAATGCTTAATAAATACTAGTAAAAATAACACACTCATATAGTTCGTGCTTAAATTTTTAAACTAAAAAATGATAAATTTTTATTAAATTTATTTTATTTATAGTGTATATAAATTTGTTACTATATTTCTACTTAACCAAAAAAAAATAATATAATTGGAAAAATATTGAAGAGAAAAAAGATAAAAATGACAAAAAAAAAAAAATGGAGAGAGAGAGAATTCAACATTTCTCCTCTACCCAGGACGATAATCAGTTTGTTGACGAGGCCGTTAACCTGAATTGATTGGTTTGTCCCCCTGATTCCCCGTAAGGTACGATTGCGTCTGTAATTTGTGCCAATGTCATGCTCGTTCAGGCTTCCCTTAATCTTTCCTAATACTTTGTTTTGTTTTAAGCAGCACGAGTGTTGCTGCCATTCCTTGCTGCCTTCGCATGGGACTTTTAAATAAGTTTTCGGGAATGGATCAAATTGGTGGGTTGAGTTGGAATTTGAATATTACACGTAATCAGTTCACCCAATATTAAATAATCAGTTCTCAAGTTCTTCAAGCTCAATTTGATTATTTTTGTGAGTTAGAAAAATGGGATTGAATCCAACTTTTAAATTTCACGAGTTGTTCAAATTCGACTCATTAATTCTTCAATCAAAAATATATATTTTTCTTTAATTAAAATTAAAATTAGATGCATCAAATATTTAAAAGTTTTCTATTTAATTTTATTTAATTAACTCTCTTTTTATATTTATATAAATATTGACCCTCCTCAAATCGTCAATCAACTTGCATAACATGAAATGGGGATAATTCTAAAGGAAGAATGATATTGTGCCTAAAATTAATTACAGATAACTGATTGAATGGTGAGGGAAAATTATGTTAGAATAACCATTGAATTTACAATCATGATGCATTTTAACGATTTTGCCATTTCCTGGGAAGCATCAAAGGCTGAATTCAGATTCCATTGTAAAAGGCGATGGTGGTAAGATAACTTCTAGCTATATGACACCAAATCAAGCTTGGTAAACGAAGGCACCACAAATATCATTTGCCACTTTAACTTCATTAAAAGCTCATTTCTTAGCATTCAATGTTTTTTTATTTATTTTAAAATATAACAAACGAATATTAAGTTAATTCTTGGGAACATTTGGATTAATGGATCCTTCAGAGTCAAAGAGTAAATTAAAAGGAGTGAAGTAATGTGGTATTCTTTTCCAACATATAATGATGTTGTCATGACCATGTCGCATCCATGGAACAAAATTAAATTGACGTAATCTTGGACCCATGGTTGCCATTGGATTATCATATGGTTTATCATGTATATAGAAAGATAGAAATTGGGAGGGTTTTATTAATGCCATTGTAATCACGTTGCCCTTTCTTCTGCACAACTCTATGAAGATTGTAAAGAACATATTGGAGACATGTGATACTTGGTTTTAGGAGCCAACCAACGACATTTGATCAATTTTGAGATCTCTGTTTTCATGACAATTTAGTTCTGGATTATTGATTTTCTTTTTCTGTTTTGATAATGTATTTCTGTTTCACATATCATGCTGTATCACAAATTTTGAAAGCGTGTGCAGAACAAGAAAAATGGAAAATGGATGGAAAGAGAAATAAACTGAATATATATATATATATGTATGTATGTATGTATGTATATGTATATAGTCCATATTGTATTTTAGAATTGGAGAAGCCTATTTGGTCATTTAATATAATTATTAAGATGCCCTTCATGTTTTCTTTTAATGTTATATATATCTATCCATACGCATATAATTGGACAAAGGTCACTTTGACAAATTTGTGCACATTTGAGTGGAATTCTAATTTTATAGAATTTTCGAATTTTTTATTAAATTAAAGAAAATTTGATTGGTGTCTAGTTTTAATTGTTTTAATAAATGTCAATGGTTTGAAATACGTGCATTTGGAAAATGATATTGCATTTATGCTTCTTAAAACAATACATTAAACTTACTGCACTTCTGCAACAATCATTTTTACCTCTATATATCATCACAAAATATATCAAAAGCAAATCACCAACATTGATATTTGACACGGCTTACCACCTCCCCTATATCTATTTCTCTCTGCGCGAGATGATTTTTCATTTGAAATAACTTGCTGCCAAATTGAGGGTTTTCTTTTTATACTTCATCATTTTTTTAACATTATTCTAATAAATACGTCCTAAGAACATGTTTTTATGAGATCTTTGCTAGTGCAAGGGAAGTTTTTGTCATCAGATCTCAGAATAGAGGGTAGCTTTAATAAAAACAAAACGGGGATGATATTCTGTTGTCAACCACTATTCTTTAATCTGCGTTTTCGTTGGTTAGCCATAAATTTGTCCGAACTTTCTTCATCTGATACAACAAACCATCCCCCAAATCTTCCCATGGGCACTGAAATATGGCAATGATCAGAAGAACAAAACAACAGGGTGACAAGGGATCTCGCCGTGTTCGCTATGTCTGCTCGCAGCAAGTTGGTGGCTCGAAGCATCATTTGTTGCTTACTCATCCCGAATTATGAGAATGTAATGAAGGCTCCCTTGCCCATAATAGAACCGAAACCAAGTGTCCAGTCATGAAAAGAGGGAAAGTGCATGCAAGTTTGACGTAGCTAATTAATCTGATGTGCTGGTCCAATATACAAAATTAAAATGAAGAAAATGATTTTTTGTGTATACTTTTACACTAAATCAAGATAACAAGTATGCATAAAAATTAAATTAATCTCATTATTTGAATTATGCAAATTAGGATCTTCTGTAATTTCACTATGGGACAAGAACAAAATATGTGCTGACGTTACAACATAGTATGTGTGTTTCTGTCTCTACTTTAAAACATGTCATGCATTTTCATTTACTTGAAATATGATGAGTGTAGAACTTAATACTTAACGTGACATGATTAATGTGATATTGATAGCAATAAATTGGGAGGAGACTAAATGCATACAGTGAGTTGGCGCACGGATTGTTTCAGAACCTCAAAGAAATATCATCGAATAATTGATGAAGTATTGAATTTTGGCATTAATATAATTCTTGCATATATAAAGGCTACATATGCAAGGGTCATTATTATGTATATCTATCGTTATCTATATCTATATGTTGATAAAATATGAAAAATATATATATAACTATAAGCAATTATTAATTTAAACATAAAACCATTTATTATAATATTTATATATAACTACAAAAAATATAATAAAATTTTTACATGCTAGTAAAGAATAGAATTAAAAATCTATATCACAAATCTTAACAATTTCTCGTCCAAATCTACATACACTTTGTTTTTGCAAATGCATAAATACTTATAGGTTAAAGCTAAAGGTCTAAATTTCATTAACATTACCAAATTACTACAATAATCTTCTTTTAATACTTTGTAGTTCTTTCTATTATATTTTAATATAATTTTGTACTTTTTCGTGTTTATTAGGTCTTCCAATTCACTACTTATATACATACATACATACATATATATATATATATTTATATATATATTATTTTTTAAAAAATTCTACACAACTCTGGTTTTTGTGCTGTATAAATGATGGAATTGCTCCTTAAATCTTATTTTTCATGAAGTTATTAAACAAAAGTTGTGTCGCGAGTTAGTTCGTCATATTTATCGATGCTATATATTAATTCTACAGCCTCAGTCAGATTATGAAATATATAATTCTTAAAATACACTTGCATCTTTATATTTTTTAGCTCTTTTTCTTTCTAAATTTTATCTATTTTATTTTCTTTCCTTAATTCTAAATTATTATATTTTTTAATTTAATGTCCTCTTTCAATTTCAATTTATTTTTTTTTCTCTTTTTTTCAATTTCTTTCATTCTCTATTATTTTATTGTACAAATGATATATGATTTACATTAAAAATATTATTGAATTATCTATATAATTATACACATGCATTTGAATGTGTGTGTGTGTTTTTTATCTCTAGTCTTAAATTTTATCATTATCAAATCAAGTATGGGATAAGTTGATTTATTTTCCAACCCTTCACATTCAATCAATTTTCTTCCTATATATTTATATGGATTTGATATGTCCATCACCCTTGGCAGCATGTTTGCAAGGAGAACCACAGCTATGGGTTCAACGTTGGATCACAACATCTGAATCCTGACCCAAAACTCTAAGGTTATGTTTGTTTTGATTTTTAAGTATGTGCTTTTAAGTGTATTTTTAAAAAAAATTGTGTAAAAATAAGAAAGAGAAAGAAATAAAATTTAAAAAGTATAATGATTGAAATGTGTCTATTTTTTGATAGTAAAGCAAAACAAACATAGTCTAAGCCTCAGGTTCTGATCCCGTTTATTTGTTTACTTTTATAGGAATTGTTGATTTTTTGTGACTCTCACTAATTACCATACTTTAAATGATAGTTATAGAATTATTGATGATTAATATTTATAGTACAATATATATAATTATATATGTTGGAAATGAAATTTTAGTTTTTCTCAAGCTTTGAGATTATTTCAGACATGTTTTATTTCAATTAACGTGCCTATTTAATGTGTTATTTATTTAAAATTAGTAGTTTTAATGTGATTTTTATAGTTTTATAATCTTTTTCCCATTACATTATTACATTTTTATATTGTTATGCCCTAATTATTTGTGTATTATAGGTTTATATTGGGCAATTGAATTATTCATTAAATTTAAATCCTATTTTACCATTTAAAGGGTTGTAGCCTTCCATTCCACGGTTAACTAAGTAGTTCGTTTTAATAAGAATTTTGTGTGATTATTTATGATTTACACAAGATTTTGAATATTCTAAAAACATATATATGGTGGTCAATTCCTAATATTCATGATATATAAGACGTTATTGTGAGTAAATATCGATTTATTTTAAAAGTCATAATTAGTAGTTATAACCAGCATAAATAGAAGTAATCATAAATTTAAAATGTCAATTAATTTTGTAATTATCGATATTGATACAACTACTATTTTCATAAATTTCATATAATTTATTTTATATTTTCATGCTTTGTAATAAATTTATATACTTATTTTTCTTAATGATATTTGAGATCAATTAATTATATGTTAACGGTGTATCCACCCCTAACACAATATCCAAGACAATAATATTCATTCAATCCCATCAATACATTAATTAAGTACAATCAGTTCAATCACATATACAATCAAGTGGTTATGATGTAAACACACCAATTGCTTAGAGCATTTATTTCTTAAAAATAAAAAAAATATATAAAAGCCAGGAGTGATAAAGTCATGAATATTTCATGATTATTTTCATTAACCTACTTGATACACCGTTATGGCAGCCCACGTGGAACATATTAGTTCATTTGAGGCAGCTAAGAATCCTTTGACTGTATAAACGTTGGACTCCATTAAAACATGAAAATAATGGGTACAACGCAAATAATTTGTCGGGGAATCAACCAGGTTTTATGTGCTGTTTTTAAACTCGCTCAAACTCAATACTATTAGATTTATTAATCATAAAATTAAACTCAAACTTATATATATATATATATATATTTTTTTTTTATTTTTTTTTTTGTTTGATCCAAACCCACTTATATATATATATATATATATATATATATATTGTTTTCGATCCAAACCCACCTCACTTATTTTTATGGGTCTGGAGCATATTTTGAGCGTGATTATACTTAGAGTATGAAATGAATGTTCCTAAATATATATTGATTTTAACTTGTAATGACATCATAAAATTAGTAAATAATAATTTTTAATCCAAAAGTGAGGTCATGAGTGCTACACAACTATTGCAAAAATTAAAAAGTGCTGAAAGGGAACTCCAAAATCACTTTAGGGTAGAATTTGCCTTAATGTTTGCACTTCATCCCTTATTGAATTCCAATGACAAAACCTACCAAAGCAAATTATTGTTTTAGTTTAATGTTCAAAATATGTATAGCCAATAAAATGTTTACATGGAGTTAGAATTTGCACTAATGCTTGTATTTCATCCCCTATTGAACTCCTACAAAAACACCTACAAAAAAAAAAAACTATCATTTTGGTTTATGTTCAAAAAATATATAGCTAATAAAATGTCTACACAATAGGCATAATTTTTAAAATTTATTAAGTCAATTGCTATACCCTAACTTTTATTTGATGACAGTTTTATGCTACAACAAATGTTCAATTTAAGTAAAAATAGTTTCATAGATTATCACAAAGTTGGCAAAAAAATTATAGAAATAAAATAAATATACGATTATTAATTTGGCAATTGTTTGGAGGGATTAGAGTAGTTGTTACGGCAAGAGAATATGAACACTTAATTCTATTTTTTCCCCAAGTAATACTGTAGAGATTCCTCTTCGGCAATTTTCATGCACAATATTGCAATCTTTATGCATTTCCTTAGTGAATTTATATGTATGATGGAAGCTTTTTCTTATACAACAGTTTTAATGAGCTAATTTTATTTTAAAAGTTGGAAAGTGAGAAATTTTACTAATTAAACCTTTAATTATTATTTTTATAAAAAAGAAATAAGCCTAATTCTGTAATCAGATTTAGTGTATAAATGACCATTTTTATGACGTGCCCATGTTACATATGTGTGTGTGTGTGTATTTATATGTGTAAGTATGTGTATGAAATCGCGTTGAAGTTTATTAGGTTCAAATTCAACTCAAAAATTTATTGGGCTCAATTTAAAAATGCAGTCTCAACCTTACTCATATTTAACTAGAGTCAATTCATAAATAATCGAGTCAAATGATCGGGCTTCGAGCTAGCCTGATTCAATTGACAAACTTGATAATATGTAAATAGATTGAGCAATAGCTACCATTTTTTTAACCTGTCATCTTTTGTTCTACTTTCCCTTCTATCTTAATGTATTCTTATTTGTACACTCTCTCGTATCTTTTCTTCCTTAAATCTCTTCTCACCTTTTTTCCTTTTAATTTTTAAATGCATTTACTTAAAGTAATATTACTTATATTATTAAAAATATAACATTTTATACTTACTGCAACTAAAAAATGTAATGTAATTATTAAATAATTGCTCGCATACATAGGGTGTGTGATCAACACTAGTAGTATATATTATAGATCAAGGGTCTCTTTTTTTGTTAACAAGTGCATAATTATTAAAAAATGCCCTTGCTTCTTCATTATTTTCATTCTCTCTATATTTTTATCTATTTCATTATCTCCCTTTAATTTTATTTTTTATATCTTCTCCTTTCATACTCTTCTCTTAGTTCAAAGTTATCCTAGTTTCACTCTTTATTAATTTTTCAACATTTTCATATTATAAATGATATTATATTTATAAAAAAAATATTAATATATAATTACAAACAATGAACGTGGACATCAATGTTTTCAAAATTAAACCATTGATCAAATTGTAGAACTAGCTGTTTCACTCGGTAATAATGGTCATTAGTTTTATTGGTTGGAGTAGTTAAACAATCAATTATTTTAAATTATATATTATTATATACACACATATCTATAATCCTATCAAACTAATTTTACAAAAATATATGTAATTCAATTTTAAAATAAGCCAAAGGTACGGAACCAAAAAAAATGGTTTTGTCAAATAAAAATACATCAATTAACATGAACAATTTTAATTTTATGATACAATATTTAAATTTTTTACAACTCAATTAGAAAAACTAATGGATAAAGTAATTGAATAATAAAAGTCAAAATAAAAAATAAATAGTAAACTTTATATAGCGTAATTTATATATAGAAGTTAAATAAAACAAAACTCAGAAGATATTTCATCATTATTCACCAAAAAAGAGGTGCTGAATTTTTTTAATCTTTATCAAAGAATCGCTTTTGACTGGTTTGTATTATGTTCGACCTGTTTTTTTCCGAGTTCACACCAGTTTTTAAGATCGATCGATTTTATGACTTAATCAAACTGAAAATTGATTCAATTGGAATTGGTCGGTCAGTTCGATTTACAAAACCATGGGAAAATGTATATTGTATGACTAAACGTAAAATCATACATAAGACAGAAGAACAAGTTACCTCTGTCTCTATGTGTTAAAGTCAATGGTTCTCTTTGCACGGGAACAAAACAAACGCCTATGATTGATGGGGTCACCGACAATTGTAATAGTTGGTAGAGCTAAAGAAAGAGAGTATTAGACTGACGTGGATTCCACGAAATGTGTAGTCATTTTCCGAATTTTTTATTTTTATTTTCTAATTAAAATACCTTATATCCAAAATACAAAATAAACCCTCCGTAAAATATTCATCTCGTCGTTTGACACGACGAAATGACGTCGTTATATATCATCTCATTGTTCTAAATGATCGGAGGGCCATTTTAAAAAATGAAAGCAAACCTCCTCCCATATTTGGCTTCAAACATGAGACGGGTTGGGCTGACGTCATCCTATCTTTCAGAATGATGAGATGATGTTATTAGAAAACAAAAATTGAATCCTTGCAAAAATGCATTAACTATATAAAAATGTACACAAAAAAAAAAAAAAAGAACATTCATTATACCAATTAATCCAACCAAAAAC
Organism: Avicennia marina; assembly: GCA_019155195.1. Taxonomy (NCBI): domain Eukaryota; kingdom Viridiplantae; phylum Streptophyta; class Magnoliopsida; order Lamiales; family Acanthaceae; genus Avicennia; species Avicennia marina. The sequence continues at coordinate 7,199,270 of CM032777.1, read as the reverse complement.
CTAACATTGACAATATTTAAAAAAAAACAGAAATTTACATAAACGTACATTCTCATTATTCCTGCACACTTCAACTTCAACAGCAGCATTCACTGCCATTCATCCTAATATTTACTGCAAAAATAATACCAACTAATCAAAGCATTATCAAGTGACACATTTCAGGCAAGAAGGAGAAAAAAGAGGTGAAAGGCAGTATAGAGAAGAAGTGCAAGCAACAAAACTCCAATATTTTTCAAGTAAAATTTTTTCAAACAATGTGTTATATTTTTTACAGAAATAGTAGAAATTATTTACATGTAAATGTCTTTAAAAAAAATTTTGGAATGCTAGAAAAATGTACAAATTTCAACTCTAAAAATAAATCTTAAAAAATCTAATAATGCGGCGTTAGCATACATATGTTGAGAATTATGCTTTGCATGCATACGAGGTAGGCACACGTTGGTGGCCTACTGGAGCTTTTACAAATGTAAACCTGAATTAGGATCCCAATGTTGATATTATAGACTCATGATCATGGCCTTTATAATAATCTACTAAGTATAGTTGATGATGTGTAGGTATCCACTGCATCTTTTATAACACAGTATATTCCACCAAATTATATATTTTGTTGCACTATTATCATGCAAGTGCTATATTTAGCCTGTTTGAACTTTTTTGTACATACAACTGAACCTAGGCTAAAAGGAGTAATATATCGAATACATCGCCCTCTATTTACATAATATGTGATATGTTGGAGAGGCAGAGTGTTAAATATGAGTAAATAACGTTAAATTAAATGCACAGAGGTTATTTTATTATGCATATCATCAATTTTATATACATTGCATATTTCATTTTAGTTTTAGTGGTAGCTTTACCCCAATAAAACATACGAGATGCTACTGACCATTTGTGGGCGTCAGTTGTGAGCGTTCGGTGGTCTACTCATTTTCTATGAAATCATCAAGATGTACTGCATTGATTGGATATTGTAGCAGTTTGGAATATTATAGGGCATTCCATTGTTTCACCATGGCAAGAGGATGCACTTTATTGCGAATAGTGGCCAAGGACTGACTAGGCTAAGCACCACAATACATACATTTAAGAGGGGGCTAGTGACAATCTTATCATCAAGGGCCCCATTTTTTAAATACATGGGTGTTACGAGACTACTTGAAGTAGTACCGTCCAAACACACACCAATTCATCACATCCAGATATGTATTTATGCACACTGGATATTAGTTTGGCCTCATCACTTATTTCCCTTACTTGATACATCTCATGTTACGGTCGTTAGTACTCCATTGTAGTTAGTTTATATGCTTACATATATGTGTGTGTGTGTGTCACTCCGTAACATGCAAAGGGTGGATTGTAGGCACAGCAGATATAACAACTACGCATCAGTAGATATAATCAACGAATTGTCAATGGTGTACAGCAACTATCACAACATAAATCTAGCTAGAATTTTTACTATACTTCTAAAAGGGAAACATAACCTCCCCATAGCTGAATCTAAGACCTGGCACATCATATCATCATGATGTAGTAGGTCCAAGCACATCATGTCATCGGAATGTAGTAGATCATAACACTGTATATGATGAGGGTGTGTACATGTTTCAACCACCTGATTGAAGCACCCACTCTCCATACACACCACAGGTCAATTCTCTGTATATTCCCTAAATTCCCTTACACACTCCTTTAAAAGTACAGTACACAGAAGTGACCACGGTATTTTTATGGATCCCTCGTGCCATTTTAATAAAACTCAGTGAGTACAGGAGTACAGGAGTACAGCAACACCATACCATGCAGGATCTCGAGGGAGATCCAACGCCATAAAAAGAATGTCAAGCTAAACAACCCACTCTATTGTGGTGTCGATAGTTGTCTAAGGGATAGAGATAATATATAGCATGTCCTAGTTCCTTTTATATGTACTAGATGTTATGTTCAATGTTATTAAATAATGCATTTTACTATAGTTATAATCTATTCAAGTATGATTAATTATAAATGATCAAGTTACACAGTAGTACTAAAAAAATGGATTACGTGAAACTTAAATAAATATAAATTTATAGTCACTAATATCACCTATATCCCACTAGTAGGTCAAAAACAAAATTCAACAAAAACATGGTATGTACATAGTACCTACATGTCTCACTGAAAGTTCATACCTAAAAGAAATACAACACAAGTTCATACATTAATACTCATCATCCAACATCTCAATATCAGATAGGTACATTAGTCGCATGCTCCTTGCCTAATTCACACATGCTCATTCTTCCTCCCTATTAACTACACATTCACGAGCCATGATTTGGTACCATTGCACTACAAATACATGAGCATTCTGTTATTTTCCATATTTGATTAAAAGCTATTATCTTCTCCTCAAGTGTTTCTCGTAACATTGTCACCACCTTCCTACAAGGATAATGCTTTTCAACATTTCAAATCTCTACAAAAATTTTATGTTATTCCCGCATTCGATATTGTCATTCTACCTCTATTGTAGCTAGGTAAGCAGGTGAATATCTCTTATTTAGATTTACATTGTATTAAAAATGATCATCAAGAAGCCACGATCACCTAATAGGTCAAATGATATCCTCGCCAACGTAGTACCGTTTTGATGCTCGAAAAGGCTCCATAGATGTTTTGTTGTCAACGGCGGCAAATGTATTTATAATTAAAAACTCAATACTTGTCTTCAATGCATGGTCATATCATCACCTTAGCCATTGCCGTGTTGTCCCATCAGACTAACCCACTCAATTGAAGGCTCAAATGAGATAGCTCACTACTTCAAGAACAAGGGCTTTAAGTGTATTGATTGGCCTTGAGGCCCATTAAATTAATTTATCACTAGGCTATACAACTTTTTTACCAAGGGGGCATGAGGGTTGTGACTCTATTAAATGCATAGCTTCTACTATTTAATTATTTCACCCCATCGACCAATGCATCATCAATACTCAATGTGTCTCATCATATCAGTCGGCAAGCCATGAACAGTAATTTAATACATTTGTCTTACCAAACCAACCTATATTCCGGTACATTGATTGGCCATGTGGCTCACTAAATTAATTTACCACATAGGCTCTCCAATTTTCATGTCTCTTTCTTACAGAATTTTTACCAATGGAACAATAGGCCTATAACTCTATTTAATGCACGGCTCCTACCTCTCAACTACTTCACCCCATCAATCGATGCATCATCAATACTTAGCATGTCTAATCATATCAGTCAGCAAGACATGGACAGTAATTTAATGCATTTCTTCCACCAAACCAACTTGCTCTATTGCAGGTTAGAATGACAGTTCATCACACCCAGACACAAAGGTTTTAGGTGCATTGGTTAGTCATGAGGCCCATAAAATTGATTTATTACATGAGCGTTCAAATTTTTATGTCTTTCTTATAACTTTTTTACTTATAAGTCATGAGGACTCTGATCCTACTTAATGCATACGTCCTTCCACTCAATTATTTCACCCTATCAATAGATATGTTATCAATGTTTACTACATCATCATATCAATTAGCAAACCATGTGACTCTATTCAATACATTTATCTTACCAAACCAACTGCCCAATTACAGGTTGATATGAGATAGTTCACTTCACTCAAAAACAAGGGCTTCAGGTGCATTTAACATGATTGCAACATCTCATAATTTTCACACTTCCACACCCATCTTTATTACACTGCTCTGTGTTGTCATATCAATGCTTCTGCCCTCCACAAATTTGGAACCATTTTAATATTTGCATTATACCCGCCATTTTATATCTAATTATAAATATCAACTTTATTTCAAATCTAATTTCTCACATAAAATCATAAAATCCTTATTTAGAACTCCTTTTATTTTATCCACAAGTATGAGAGATTATTCAAATCTGAAGCACCAAAGGGTGCAGTTTATTAAATGAAGAAATAATGATTAGGAATCTCTTATTGATAATAATCTAATTGAACACAATTGTGGTATAAGGAGATAATAGACACACAGAGTAAAGGAGTCTGAAACACTGGTCCATAATCTTCAAGCCATGGCCATTAAAGTTTCAAAGCGACTTTCATTGTCCATGCCCAAAAATTCAGTAGTACAAATTCACCATCCAACAAATAAGATAACAAAACAATCAGATACTAACGTACTACTCTAGGTATCAAATACTTCAATTAGCTGAAAACCTTGTATTAGTCCAAGGTCATAAACTATCACACCGTGAAATTTTAAATATTGTTAGTAATCTAGAATATAAGTCAAACAACTACATGTTTGACGAAGATAAATAAATAACTGTCATCTCATATTAATTATGTATGATTCCTCATATATTGTAATATTGTGCTTACTTTTACTTCCTTTCTTCTTATCAAACTACGTTTGTTTTGACATTTGTTATGACCAAATTACCCTCTAATTTTGCTCCCAATTAGTAATGTAATTACTATTATAATACACCACAAATCCTGTTAATTATAATAATCTTATAAGATTATTATTCTTCGAAGAGTAACAACAACAAAAATTAAATACTGTAAAGTTTTCAAATAATTTCAAATAAAGAAATAAGGAAATATCAATAGAATTTGAAAAAAAAAAGAAAATGTTTCACCAAATACACAAGCAAACATAACAAAGGACAAAATGTATAAATATCAAATAACACATAAATATATAAAATTAAAAAATAATGAAATATCAAAAGAATTTATCAAATACAATTTCTAAATTTCAAGCATAATTTCTAGGTTACTAAAAAATAGATAAAAGTGTTAAACTGTAATTGTAATTGACATAATGGTAATTCTCTTAATGTACTTTCTCCTACAAAGATTTATTATTAAAATAATATTATAGTATATTATTTTAGAAAAGATATTTTCTATGCGATAGAAAATTTTGTTAACAAGATTTCATATTCGCCATTTTCACATCATTAAAGTTTATGTTCAAATTTATTAATTTTACTGGCATTTATTAATTTCTTTCAAATTGCGTTTTACAACTTCACTAAAAAGTCATAACATAAAACCCTTAACTCATTATACAATAATATATATCTCAAGCAAAATTCTACAATAGGAAGAAAATTATAACTTACCTTTATAAAAAAGCACTGCTGTTCCATTTATGTTCAAATATATCAAGTTTGTAAAAATTTATCAACTACATTCAAATTACATTTTATTACAACATAAATATCAAAACATAAAAAGCTCCAAAACTATTATCCAACAAAATAATTTAAAACTCAATTTATTGACATATAAGATTTTTTATTTAAATTAAATTTCTCATTTTAATTCAAATCATAATAATTTTGTTTCATTCAAATTATAATACAATGTCCGCTTCCATTTAGGACTGACATCATCTAGCTGTGGCTCCCATCTTTCTAATGAAATATAAGGCCAATTTTCTTTTTCTTAAAAAAAAAAAGACTATCTCATTGTTTACGCTATCTCGTCATTTGCACGGTGCCATGGGCTATATTTTTAAAAATCCCCACACATAATGTACTTTGTCAAATAGTAATTGTAATTAGGATAAAAAATATATATATAAAACCCGTTATTTTCTTACATATTCTGATTTGGCGTTCTGCCCAAAATAAGATAGAATAGTATTTAACATAGTTGTGTCATATCTAAGCCTGACTTTCAGAGGCCTAGCAAGTTTTTCGATCGAATTGCATGTTTTATTTAAACCAGTGATTATAAAGTACATGTACATATAATTATATAATTAAATAGTATTTTTAATTATAAATTTCATATCATTTATTCATAAAATGAGAGAAAAACTGGAAAATATAAGAATAAAATAAATATAATTGGAAATGGGAGTTTGAAAAATATAGATAGTAAATTAAAAAATTAAGAAATACTCAATGCGAGTGTGTTTTCATAAAGCAATTACATTCTTTTAGATTTAACTGTATAATAAATTTTAAAAAATGCTATAGAAAGAAAGAAACTTCAAAAAAATAAATTAAAATAAAATTGATTTAAATGAATGGAAAAAAATGATAATTGAAACAGTGGACCAGTGGAGTGAAACAATATAAAGAGAATTAATGGTACCGTAGTAAGGACATATTGTTTAACCAAATCAATCTCCATAATAAATATGTGAAGCCCTACTTATGGACTTAGAAAGCTTTTGGTCAAGTTTGTATAAAAAATTTTAATGTATCATGTAATATATTCGGGAATTTATAAATTTTTTAGAAAGTGTTAAGTAACATTTTGGGAACATCATATGTATTTTCACTCTTTATATTGTAAAATTTTGTATATATTTCTAGTATATATATATATATATAATATTTGAAATAATCAATGATGATGTATTTTTTAGTCATTGCTATATTAAAAAATTATAACCAATTATCAAGTTCAATGTTATATAAATTTGATGAATATTATTTTATATAAACACTTTGACGATTTATTTTTAAAATAAAATTTAGTTAATGTTCTCAAAAAAACATCATAGAAACTTTCTCGATTTACAAACTATAAGAAAAATAAAAGTCAAACACACACTGTAAGGATAATTGAAGTGGCCGAGTTAATTCAAAGTGTAGTGTAGGTTTTAAATTGTTTGTAGGCTGTTGTTAGCTATTACTAATTATTAATAATTAATAGTTAATAACCATTTCATTATTATTTATTTATACTCCTAATGTAATGGGCATTTCATCTATTATGACCGGCCGGTTGACGGTTAATTGAAGTAGCCGAGTTAATTCAAAGTGCACTAAAATGTAGGTTTTACATTATTTGTAGGCGGTTGTAAGCTATTACTAATTATTAAAAATTAATGGTTGATAATCATTTTAATATTATTTATTTATATTCCTAATGTAATGGGCATTTCGCCTGTTATGATTGGTGGGTTCAATCGGTTTGGGAACCAGCTAGTTTTCTAATTTGATTAAAGTGTAAAAATGGGAAGAATCCAAAATCGCTACGAAACTAGCTAAAAACAAGTAAAAATTGATTAAAAAATTAGTCAAATCAATTTTGATAGAAAAATTAAAAATAGATTTTTTTTGAAAAAGTTACAAAAATAATTGTCACTCTTTTTCTTTTAAAATTTCTTACATTTATAACTCCTCATATTAATTAGAATATATAATTTTTTATTTTGACTTTTGTTTTTTTTGTAATTTTTATCGATTTACTTTTTCTAATAAAATTTTAAAAAATTTAATTATTGTATCTTAAAATTAAAATTGTTCATATTAATTAATGTGCTTTATTTTGTAAAGCTAGTTTTTCAATTTTATACTTTTAACAATTTGAATTTTATAAGTTTTTTTTTTATATAATAATTTTTATTTTTGTTAAATTATTTAATTTTTAACATTACATTTAAAACCCATGATTTAGAATATGATTAAATTGAATTACATTTATTTTATAAAATTTAATTTAAATAATAAAATCAAATTTCAAAAATTATTTAAGCTCCAATTGAAATTGAATTGGAGTCCAAAATATCATTGGGTCAAATCAAACTTTGTTCAATAGAGTGGTTTGCGTCCTTAACATTCCTGTAGAGTGTCCATCTTTAAAATGTCTCCTTGTTCCATTTTTTTACACGTGACGACAAATAAATGCTTACTAGACGCCATGTTAACCGCGCCATTACATGGGCCCACGTTTCTCAAATTGTGATTGAAGAAGAGGATTGGCCCACCATAAGTCTCAACAGCAGCCCACATGTGAAAAATGTCTCAATGAAATTCATATTTTTAGTAAGATGGATTGGAAAGGTACGAAACTTCATTTTAATTGATTTTATCACGAGCAAACCAAACACAGACCAATTTATCAATAATTTTGTTGTATATTGTAAAAATAATACATCTAAAAAGATCTATATATATATATATTTATTTATTTCAAATAACTACTAATATTGATGAATACGTTTTGCAGTGGAGATCTGGAGTTTTTCAAGAAAGGAAAAAAATTAAGATTTATAGGAAAAATGAAAAATAGTGGAGTATGAGGAAGTTTTATTCTAATGGAATACAAGAAAAGGTGGCATTTGGTAAGAGGATATTGAAATTTAAAATTTGAATGAAACTTAAGATTGTTGTGTGGTTTATTATTATCAGAAGTGAAATTTAAAAATTATATCCAAAATTTAAGATTCACCAAACTCTTAGTAGATGGAGGATTTTGAAAAAAAACTCTAATTTGATTCCCATATAATTAATTAAAATATATAAGTTGTATTAATTTAATAATATGTAATACATACACTATACATAATTAAAAACAATGATTATACCTTGCTTAATTAAATGTAAAATTATTAAATTAGCTTTATAAAAAAAACTTTTTGTTTTTCCTCTTTTATAATGTATTTTGTTCTTTTTTAATATTTTTCTCTATATTTCATTTGGCTCATTAAATTATCCTTATTTTTAATTTTTTTTAACTTTTTTTATTTCTCATATATTGCCTAATATATTTTATTCTATTTTTTTACTATTTTTATCACTCATTTTACTTTGTTTTATCTCTATTGTTAATTTTTTAAAAAGATTTTTCATCCAAACTACTTATATACTATTAAATAACATTTTAAAATTTTAAACTAACTAGTTTTTCTTATTTATCTATTAATGTATAACATTTATTTCTCTTTGATATTCTCTCTTCTTTAAAATTTTAGATTTATTTTTTACTTTACAAAATAATTTAATTTTGAAATTTTTAATTTTATTATTTAAAAATAATACTTTTATATTATCATTCCGAATGAATATGTTTTTTACTACACAGATTTATTTGAATGAATAAATTTATTCCGAATTGGATGTGAATGATTGAATCTGAATCTAATTACCATACGCAAACCGAACACCACCTAAAAGTTATAACCTTGTTTTCTAGGAGCGCCGGCTGTTTCCATAATTTGGTTTTTATTTTTTTATTTTTTTATTTCAGGTTGTAAATGGTAATCTTTTATGATCTCCAATTTATATATTTATTTCTTTATACATTTGTAGTTATCATATTTTTCATTTTCAGTATTAATAAAGAAGCCGTTTACTGTCAACTATGTCTCTCTTTAAATATAACAACTGAGTACTTTAATATTTTAAAATAATGTAATAAACTAATCACGAAATCAATAAATAACGTTGTTGGGGGTTATAATTTTAAAGGTGAATTAAACTCGAAATTTCGATTTGAAGATGGACTTTCGAAGTTCGGTTCTGCAACCCCTGTTCTTAATTACTTGCAGGAAAAATACCAAACTTGGGAATTTTTTTGGTATAATTTTTTAGTAAATGTTTATTTATTTTATTTGTATAATATCAGAACCAGGCTCTTGCGTTGAAGGAAAATTTTGATGAAATGAAATGAACATTCAAGTTTAATTCAGTCCGAAAACCTCAATTCTGCAGATAGAAGAGCTAAAGTCATGAGAAGGATTCTCATAGAGTTGGAGAAGGAAATTGTTGACTAACGTGGCAGAGCACTGGAAAGCAAAAACCCTCTTCGTAATTGTTTGGTGAGGGAATTATTGGCATGTTTGGTAACAATTGCTCTCATGGTGAGGTCACAATCGAAAACGATTGGACTTCCTTTTATAACTTTTAGCGTGTTAGCAGATGATCAATCAATCAATCAATCAATCTCTCTCTCTCTCTCTCTCTCTCTCTCTCTCTCTCTCTCACACACACACACACATATAATAAAACTAGCTGGATTAATTTAAAAAAAATAGTAGTTCTCATTGTGACGAATATACGGGTGCAAAATATAAGCATACATCATTATTATCGTTTGTATGTTTTTCCAAAAAATAATTTCAGGTTTCCATAATTAAAATTTTAGTGTAGAAAATTTTGTTAATGAAAAATAAAATAATAAATATAGAGAAATTATTTAAAAAAAGGACTTTCCAAGCCCGAGTTTATAACTTAATTAAGAAAAAAAAACACCAAAATACAAACTCTACGTGGGGAGAAGAAGGAGAAAAAAGGCACAAGGAAAATAAATGTAATATTCACTATAATTTACTAAAGCCCCAAAAAATCAACAATATATGTTCTTAACCAAATTACAATATTGAAATAAATTATCCCTAATTACTTTTGTACAAATTATGAGTTAACTCTACAATAAAGCATTTGGCGTTTTTGTCGTGATATTAATTTGAAAAATAAACACTCCATGTGTGTAGAATTATTTATAAATTTAAATATATTGTACTTTAAATAATAAAGAAATTATTTTTAATTAAAAGTACAAAAATATTTAAAGTAAGAAAATAAACAATTATCAAAAAAATTTTCAAAGAAAGTTAGAGTGAAATTACAAATAAAAATAATAAATTTAAAGGAAATTGAGAAAAAAATGTTTACAAAATAAAAATTTCAGAATAAGGATAGTTCGGTAACATCATATTGTGCAGTCAAAAACACTTATTTCTATAATAATATAGTATAAATAAGAAAATAAAGAATGATTAGACATGCTTTGAAAGAGAAAAATGAGAAAAAGTGCAAATAAAAATAATAAATGAAAAATAAAAAAAAAGAGTATCAAATAAGAACAATTGTATAATTTCACAAAAATCTTATTTTCATAATAATATATCATAGATAGCTACACTATTGTACTATAATATTATCAGTATACGGATTCATGATTTAATAAAGAATTTTCTTTTTTATAGCAACTATTGATTTTTATAAACGAGGAAAAAACAAATTTACTACATATAAAATCATTCACTCTTATTTGTGTTATATTTAAAATGCATTATATATAAAATCCTATTATATTATATATTTGTTTTATTATATGTGTGTTATATAGAAAAAACAAATTTATTACATATAAAATAATTCAAATTTCTTTTGCAACTATTTATTTTTATTGTGTGTGTGTGTGTTAATTTTTATATTTTCTAGACAATATAAAATCATATTCTTATGTGGAACAAATTAATGGATCATGAATTATTAGCTATTTGTGCAGATTTTATACGAGTGTATGTAAAATTCAAAATATAATTTATCATATATAAGCATAAAAAATTATTTTGTTTTATTTTATAGATATTTTAAATTTTATAGTATGTTTATTTAATTTTATAATTGAATAATACTATATATGTATTTTAATTCATAATTTATTATCTAACAAAAACCATCCATTTCCAATATAATAAAACTCTACATTATTAAAAAAATTAAAATGTATTAAACAATAATATTAGATGAGAAAGAAAAAACTCAAAAACATAAAACAAAAATAAATATATAAATTTTTAACGCATTTTAATTTTTTTGAAGTTTAATGCATTTTAAATATTTTTTCTCCTCTATAGCAAGCATATATAAATTTGTTAATCCGACCAATTCATTCAAATCACTTATAAATAATTTATAAATAATTAATTTTTATTTTTAATAAATTATAACAGTATGTGAATATTGATCCTTAACAAGTTCGACTCGGTTAGTTGATTTAACAAATGCAATTCACTTAATAACAACGTTATCGCTATATACACATAGCTATAAACTAGCAAATGGGTGCACTCCATGCGCAAGCATAGAAAAAGGAACAAATAAAAATATTATATATTTAAGATGAGATTTATCTAATTTTGATATCCCTGTTTTCATTAAATTAAAGATTTTCAATTAGAAATTTTTGAGAATTGAAAAACAATAGAAAAGGTAGAGAAGTTGATCATGAAAAAATGGAGAAGTTTGTAAGTTAAGAGGAAATTTGAGGGAAATGAGAGAGTAATTGTAAAGATGGAGAAATTGTGAGATGAATAAATGAAAAGAGTTTTGAGTGGAAATGGTGGAATTTGTGGAGAATTTGTTATTAAGAAATTATTATTTTACCCCTATTTTAATACTTTAATATAAGTTTAGGTTTTTTTCAATAAGGATATTTTTTAAATAGCGCATTGTGCAACCCTAAAAATGGCTTTTAGCCACAATAATACAGCATGGATCCATATCTAGTAATGAAGATTTCAAGAGCAGCCAACACTTTTTTATAGCGAGACTTGTTTCGTTTGATAATATGTATTTGTCATCTATATCTTTTTTTTTTTTTTGTTAATTTTACATTATAATTAAGATTGATTCTTTTACTTTTTTAGTTATAACTTACATATTCAAATATAAATTAATAACGTGTGACTGAAAATATTAATACATATGAATTCTTTTATAAGAAAAATATTAAATTGAATATAGAAGAGAAACACGAATATCAGTTTTATTTAATCAATGCTATTGTTTTTTTTTTCTGTAATATATAAATCACTAAAAAGTTTGAAATATTTCAACTCTCATTTCACTTTAAAATAATAATTATAAAACTTGTAACTCATCAAACTACCAATTCGACGGCTAGAAATAGAATGACCAATCCAAATTATTCATTTTACAAAGATTTATAATTCATCATGGTTTAAATTTTTGTTAACCCCCTTATATTTGGCCCAATAAAATTTTTATTATTAAATTAAATGAACCCAATTGTTTACACCTCTATTTCTTTGTCAAAAGCTAATAAACTTGAGCTAAATGCAATTTTTTGTGTCCTATTCTAATTAACTTTTTCTTAATACCTAACTAAGCTTAGCTTCCATTGGCCAAGAAAGCATAAAATGGTTGGGAGATTTGGCAATGAATAAGATTAATATTGAACTAATTACAACAAGTTCCCATCCCATGCTAAACGAGGGCCTCTTCAGAAATTGAATTTGAGTTTTCAAAGGCTTTAAATATAGAGGCATAGCAAAGTCTAAGCTAAGATCTCCCAACTCTACCTGGAGTGGCTATTCTTTCAACTTTTATTTTATGCAAATTATTCGTTCAAAGTTTCTTTTGTCTTTAAGTTGGAAAATGTCTCCCAATAATTGAGATTGTGACTGTTATCAGTTTCAATTTATTACATTAGAAAAAGGAAAAAAAAGTTTTAAATGCCTGTCTCTAATTGGCGATGACAGCAGCCACGATAATGATAATAATTATAATTGATTTTAGGCAACAAAAGTGTAGATAAAAGGCCAAGAATAATGATTATAACAAATTTGAGATGTCTTGTAAAAATAATAAAATAATTAGAGAGTGTTACAGAGGAAAAAAAAAAAAAAATGAGCTAGGCTTTGATTATTTGTGAATAATATTCATTTCATCTCATCTCATCTCATCAAGTCTCGAGAGTTTATTTTATAAATTTTTTCATGCATATCTAAAAATTGTTTTACTAAGAAAAAAAAATCCATATGCTCTCCTTTTACATGTCTCGTCCTCATTAATTATATTATTTTATTAAGTTATTTGGCCACTAAACAAACAGTTTAGTTAACACTATGTTTTCCATATAAAAAGTCAGAAAAGAGAATTAATTGGTTTATTTAATAAAAAGAAAAAAACTTAACAGATCGATGGTTTCGTTCCAGTGGAAAAAACATTTATCTCCTATTATGTTTATTAATATTTTTAAGTGTGTATTTTTTTAATGTATTATAAAAATGAGAGAAAAAAATAATAAAATTTAAAATATATAATAATTATAATATGTTTTTTTTGAGACGTGTAAAGTAAAACAAACATGGTATTCCATTTTAACGATAACTGCCATCTCTCAATTTCCCCTTTATTTACTCTCTTGACGTAAACTTCTTTTGTAGATTATTTATCTCCCAATTTCATAAAATCTCTTAACTTTAATATGGCAAATAATTTTTGTACACTTGAAGCACGCATCTAAAATTTAAATTATAAATTATTATCATATATCAAAATTTATTTTTATTGCATTAATATTTTGAAATATATTGTATAAGTATTTTACTTATACAATTTATAATCTTAAAAATCACACTTGTATTTGCATAAGTATCAAATATATATAATTTTATTGATGTGATGAAGAATAAAATTATGTTAAGAAAGAGGAAAAATGAATGGCACAAAATAAAAGAAAAAAGAGCACTATATTAAAACGTATGATTGTTAGATTTATTTGATAATTTTTATAATAATAATAATAATATTATTATTATTATTATTATTATAACAGAAAATTTCACAAATAAAAAAAACAAACTAAACAAAATAAACGATAAAAAGAAAGTAAATGAACCAAAAATTTCCTTTAAAAAAATGAGAAATAGAAGGATAAAAAAAATTGAAAATAATTTTAAAAAGAGTAATTATGTAATTTCTCAACTAAAATATCTTATTAACTTAATAATAAAAGTTGCTCACACCATACGTGACAATTTATATATAAAATATAAAATTTTATATTTTTAAATAATAGTAAAAATATAATTATTTAAATTAAAAATATGGGACAAACATGAAATAAGAAAATAATGAAAGATCGAAAAATTGAAAAGAAGAAAAAATTTGAAGACTATTTATATTTCAGTTTTCTACGTCAAGTGAAACAAAAATTAGAGGCAATCACTCAAAGTACGTTTACTCAAGGGCGGTGATCCGACATTTTCAATGGCAAGCCCGTTTATCTTAATCTAATTAATATAATAATTAGTCCTCGATCTATTATAATTAACTTTTTTTAAAAAAAATCCGAGCATATGGGATGAGCAGAGGTGACGTGGCGACCCGAGATATAGGACCGCTGGCCCAAAGTTCCTATGCAGGAAAGTAAATTCGCGCCCACAGTCCGAATTCCGAAACCAAAATCCTCCAAAACCACGAACTCGCCGCCGCCTGTTTTGGATTTCCCCAAACAGGCTGTCTTCCACAAAACCGGGAGGAAATGCGGGAGTGGGCCCCGCCCCTCCACGATACGTGGCGATTCGATCGCATTCCTGTGACATCCACGCTCCCGCCCTTTATATTTTCTATGTTTCTCCTGGCACCCCTTTCACGACGGGAATCCGGGGTGGGTGTGCTTGTATGGATGCGCAACACATCTTTTTATTTATTTATTTATTTTTTTTTTGAGAATATTTTTTGTTCTGGTAAATTAATTTCATTATTCAATAGGATGATATTTTGAATCATTTAGTCCCCAAATAATGAGCCGCTGCTTATGTTTTCAAGGTTTGCATGGTCAAAGCGAGTCGGGTGGCGCCTTTATTAATGATACAACCTTGAAATTTGAAAGGATTAACGTTACAGTAATAAAAGGACGAATACGAGCTAGTCAGTGGTTTCCGCGCGTCGGCCATGGGCGGGAGCTGGTGGGCGGTTGATTAAACATTTGAGTTTTCGTGGTTTGACACCTAACAAAGGAGAGAGGACCACAGATTTAATGAAATTCAGTGGCAGTTACATCCCTCAATTCCATGAATGTGGCAAACCTCGTGTTTTCCAAATACCACTCTGCCCTTTCCGGTAAACATGAAACAACTGCATGCGACCCTAGTTTTCCAAATTTGTGCTAATAATTGTACACCCAAAACCACATTATAAAAGCATCTCAGGACTCACTACATCTTCTTCTTGTTGCATTACTACTCTCTTTCTATCATCTTTCCAAAATAATTTTATAAATTCAGAGTGGTCAGAATGCGGGTCAGTTGCAGCGGATGCCGAGTGCTGCGGAAAGGGTGCAGCGATGACTGCAGCATAAGGCCGTGTTTGGAGTGGATTAAAAGCCCCGAATCGCAAGCCCACGCCACCGTCTTCCTCGCTAAGTTCTACGGCCGAGCCGGTCTCATGAACCTCATCAATGCTGGCCCCCATCACCTCCGCCCCGGTTCGCATCGTTTCCCCCTTTTCGATATTCTCGTGAACTGAAACGGCACTCGTTTCTGACATATGTTTTTCGAATGCAGCTATCTTTAGATCTTTATTGTACGAGGCCTGCGGGCGGATTGCGAACCCGATATACGGATCGGCCGGGCTGATGTGGTCTGGAAGCTGGCAGCTCTGCCAGGACGCCGTCGAGGCTGTTTTGAAGGGGGCTCCGATAACCCAGATGGCTACAGATGATGCTGAGCTGAAAAACGGGCCTCCTCTCAAAGCCTACGACATACGGCATGTCAACAAAGAAGATAACCTTTCCGGATCGAATGATCTGCACCGGGTCAGGACCCGATGCCGCTTCAAGCGGTCTGCAGCCAAGTCGAAGAAGAGTCGGGTCTGTGTCGGGTCAGTTAAGGAGGCCAGTCACGTGGAGATCAGGACCCGATCGCCCAGCGACGAATCATCTTTGAGCCACCAATCTGGAACTGCTGATCCGGCTGTGGATAGGGTAAGCCGGCACAGCGAGAGTCTGGGTTCCGCGGAGACGGCCGAACCGGAAACCGATCATGCAGTAGGAGTTGAGCGGAGCTTGGACGTGCACGAACGGC
The DNA here is from genome assembly GCA_019155195.1 of Avicennia marina. Classification (NCBI taxonomy): domain Eukaryota; kingdom Viridiplantae; phylum Streptophyta; class Magnoliopsida; order Lamiales; family Acanthaceae; genus Avicennia; species Avicennia marina. The sequence continues at coordinate 7,182,882 of CM032777.1, read as the reverse complement.
CGGCTGGAGACGATGAGATTGAGCTGGATCTGACTCTGGGCTTCGAGCCGGCCAGACGCTATGCGAAGGCGAAGGAATTGAAGCGGAGCGAAGCTGGCGACTCGGCGGACGACGACGGGTTATGTAAAATGGAACTGGGGCTTGATCTTGATTATCCAGGGAGAAGCAGAGAGATTGCTGATCAGTTTTGACGGTTCGGATTAACTGTTGATTTATTGGTCCTCTTTCTGATTTTCTCTTATTTTTTAAATATCATTTTTGTTCGCGGAAGAGAGGGCTAAGTCCTCTTTCCCCTTTGTTTTTTGGCCCTCTTTTTTAAATATACGTTTATGCCTTTGATGAGAATAGATGTACAAAACTGCAATTCAGAGTTAATACAATCTGAGGCTCTTCATCGTTTATTTTATAATTCAGTACATTGTTTAAGTTTGGTAATTAGTTGACAGGCATGTCACTTGCTTTGAAGTATATAATCATGGTCGCCCTAACTAATTATGGACGTGTTGGATTTCGGAAAAAAAGTGATAAAAACACAAGTTGAAAATTCGACAAAGGAAGAGAATTGAGGGCAAACTTAAATTATTTATTGCAATAAAACAAACTACCAAACGATGCCTTAATTATTACAATAATGAAAAGAAAAACAAAGCTTTAACTATTACAACAGAGAAAAGAAAATGGGCTGGACGGGTTCTCAAGTTTGCGGTCACAAGTCATCTGGAATTCCTGTTTATGCGATTAAAATTTTGGCTTAATTAAGGTAATAATTTCAAAATTATTCTCTAAGAATCAAGTATTATGATAAGTAATTATTTTTTATAATTTTCCGCCTTCTATGTCTTCACCACCAAGCTGCTTCTTCTTCTTCTCTTTTTATTGAAATAATTTTTTCCATAATCCTTAAATCAAATTTTTAGCATTACGTAGAATAAAACAAATTTTTAAATAATAAAAAAATTGTATTAATTTAGATCAAAATAATTTTTTTATAGGTTTTATAATCTAATTTTAATTTTTTAATTTTTTATTAATATTTGAATATTTAACTAATTTTCAAGAGAATACATTATGTTTGATCTAAGAGTTGTGCCTTCCATAATGTTAATTTTTAAATAATTTTAAATTAAACAGTGAACTTGAATACTTTTAATGAAAAATGCTTTTAAATTTAATAAAAAAAATTTTAAATATTCTTAAAAATTTTAAAAAAATTTAGAAAGAGCTTTCACAATTTTAAATTTTCAACTACTTCAACTATTTTTTATTATTAACTCTTATTTATAGTTGTAATAGAAATAACGTGTTTGCATCAACTCGTTTAAGTGGTGCATTTTCATTGGCTTGTATCTACTAGGGGCTAGTCGTTTAAGTGGTGCAGTTTCATTGGCTTGTATCTACTAGAGGCTATTTAAGAACTGAACTTATAGACTCAATCTTGTAAAATCTTTATTTCTTTTACTTTAAACAAGATTAATTAGTCGATTAATATATAAATTATTTATTTATTTATTTTTAAAATTATATTTATTAAATTCTTAAAATATAAATAAATTTATTTAATTGATATTTTAATATTATACTTTTCATTTAATATTATTTAATTAGATAAAATTTTTTTATGTGTTTACAACGTCTATCGAGACTTTGTTCATAAAATTTTATTTTGAATAAATAAGTCTAGAATTTTTTTGCATGGACCTTGTATTGGCGGCCCAATATTTGAATCTGTAGTGACCTTCTTTAGTTTTACTATCCAAACGTCTTGGGCCCCTTCGAGACGCAGCCCAAAGTTCTTTTATTTTGTTTTCCTGGGCCAATTAAATCCAGGGCCTAGACTAGCCCACTGGGAAAAAAGACAACTCTTCTCCACTTTTAAGTCTCCTCCTCTATGTGGTAGCCGTCCTTTCTTTGGATAAGAATCGAGCAAGATATTTTCAATTTGGACACACCATTTGAGGCTGCAGATTTTCCTAAATCCATCGTTGTGCAAGCTCTTTCACACTACTTTGATTATCCAAGAGTCTTTTGAGTGTAGGAAAGCATCAAATAGTAGGTGAATTTTAGAGCCAAAAAACTCGTCCAGCTTTCTTCCAGCTGCGCTTGATACCAGATTTTCATCCTTATCATTTTTCGGATATAGATCACTCCATGCACATTGTGTTTATCGTCCCACAACGCCTTGATTATCCAGCAAGTCTTTCGAGTAACAGCAACCACTGAATCCCATTTATATATATGTAGCACAAACTCCCCACATTATATAGAACTAACTCCTTTTGCTTTCAAGCTGACGTTTGCAGAACTTCTTAGGATAGCGGCGTCGTCACAAAAAGGCCCATTCTCTGGACTCGTCTACAAAGTCAGGCCTTCTTCTAAGATGTTTCTTTCTTTATTTTTCTCTTTTGTTTCTCCGGTTGTTCGATGGTGGCTGTACCTGACGAACTTGCAAGCGGTGTGGCTGCGCAGTAGCAAGCTGAATGGTACGGTGACGATGGTGGAAGCGGCTCGAAGGGCGACGCAGCAGTGGCGGTTCGAGAGGCTGACGATTGCTGCGGGTTGAGGAAGACGAAGGCGAAATAGACAATTTAAAGCTGTGCTTGGGTGAATTTTTTGAGCTAAGGCCGCATTTGTTAACTTTCTAAAACTAGGCTGTGTTTGGGAGAATCAGTGTCTGAAATAGGAGAGAGAAGATAAGGGGCCGCGTTCAGAGTAGTTGTGCCTAAGTGCATATGGGTATCACTTAAGTTAGAACATTTAAACTTTTAACTATTAAACTTAATTTTACCCGCTCATACCGTTTAGGCTTGAACTTTCAGCTATTTGATTACTAGATTTAATTTTACTTATGTATATCATTTATGTTTGAATTTTTAGACTTTTAAATACCGAACTTAATTTTGTTCATGTGTACCGTTTAAACTTGAACTTCTAAGCATTTGAGTATTAGGCTTAATTTTATCCGTGCATACCATTTAGACTTAAATTTTGAGGCTTTTGAGTACTAGGTTTAATTTTGCCTACGTGTACCGTTTAAGTTTGAAATTTTGGGCCTTGAGTACCTAACTTAATTTTGTCTGCGTGTGTCGTTTATACTTGAACTTTTGAACCTTTAAGTACTAAATTTAATTTTTGCCGCACTTGAATTTTTAAACTTTTGAGCACTAGGCTTAATTTCGTATACACATAATGTTTAGGTTTCAACTTTTGAATCTTTGAGTACTAGGCTTAGTTTTACCTGTGGTTTCACTTTGTTTTGAAGTTATGATCCTCTGAATGTGAAGTTTGCTAACTTAGTTGTGGCTTAAATTAAAGGGAGAGCCTAACAAGACATTTGTGGAAAGTGACTTCAAGGTGTCAAATACTAGAAACCAATTCCAAAAGCCATTACTAAATCTAAATCTAATTTAGAGCTAATGGAAATGACTTTAAGCTGGAGTTAGTGACAATCCTATAACGATAACTTTGAGATGGAATCATTGAGAAGCCTATATAGGTAGTTTCCACATAGAACCAATGAAGAGTTTTTTAAGTGGCTTGGGGTAGTTGACAAGAATTCAAGAGAGAACTAACTTCAAGATAAACCTAAGATGGAGGACTACCTCAAGTTGGAGTTGACATGGAACCTCAAGTTAAGTTCAAAAATGAGTCTATGGAAGTTAACTTTGAAATATGGTTGCAAAGAAAGCTCTAGGGTTAGTCCCTGGAGGTTACTTTGAGATGAAGAGTTGTTGTGGAATTTATGGAGACTTACTTTAACCACTTTGCTAACTGCTAAAGGTGTTGTTTGCCAAGGTCGTAGCTAAGAAGCTTGCTTAGGGGTTTTTAACCTACAACCAAGCGAAGTAAAGAGTCACCTTTAACAAGTTAGGTTGATTTAGCATTCTAAGTTAGAGTTGAAGGGTGTTGAGAAGCAGCTTGTGCTTTGAGAGAGAAGCTTAAGACCTTAACTCAGCAGTAGAGTGAGTTGTCCCTGTCTCTTGCATAGCAATATGGATTTCTTCAGCAGTTAATGTGGAGGTTGGTGAGATCGAAAAGAAGGTTATTGAACCTCTGGTTGTGGCTTCTGTTGAGACCCTGCGCACTTCTGAAGAGGTTTTAGTAATGGTTAGGGATGAACTATAGATCTTGAATCCTTTTGCTTAGCCTTGATACGATTGGATGGCATCTCAAATGTTGACATTATTCTTTTTTCAAACATTTGGTTTTATCAATAACACATGCCCATTTTCTCTTTGATCCCATCATTGCTTGCTTCCTTTATTTCGTTGTTGTCGAACATTTAGTTTGATCAACAAAACATGCCCATTTTCTCTTTTGTCCCGTCACTGCTTGCTTCTTGTATTTCATTGTTATATATGCCCCCAACAATGGCCATTTTATGCAATAAATTAGAACAAAACCTATCACAAATTTGTGACTGAATTTAGAGAATATCTAAACTGTCTACGTATCTAAGAATGGGATTAAGTCATAACGTAATTCAAACACTTTGAATTTATGAGAGGTAGGGACATTTAAAGTTTATACTCTTGTGGATTAAGGGCAGCTTATAGCTTAGACTCTTGTGTCGAGGAGCATCCTAATTTCAATTTTGTTAGGCAATTTATATTTGTGTCAAGAACCTTTGAATTTGAACAGTAGTAGACAGTTTAAATTTAAAGGTCTTAAACAATGGTAACTCCTGAGGAACCTTTTGTTATCTTATATTTTTGTGGATAGTTTAACTTATGTCAATGAGTCTTTGAATTAAAATTTTTGTAAATAGTTTCAACTTGTATTAAGGAGTCTTTGAATTTGAATTTTTGTAGACAGTTTCAACTAGTGTTAAAGAGCTGTTAAATTTAATTTTTTATAGACAGTTTCAATTCTTATCAAGGAGTTCTTGATGTAGCTTTAATTTGATAATTTTGGATAGCTTATGCTGATATTTAGGAGCATTTTGCTTTTGCTTTTTTTTTTTTTTTTTTTGCTTCAAAGATCCTCACTTCTTTTGCGTAAGATTTGATGCCTTGAAGATGCATTTCTTGACTTTTTAATGTCCCTAGTTTGCTTTCTAGTACTTCTGCTTCTTGAGTGAGCTTAATTCTTTTGAAGAGTACTAACTGTGTCAACTTCTTTTCAATTGTTGAGGGTGATAGGATTGGCATTTGCACTTTCTTCTTTAAGCACGATTTTTCTTTGGTGAGTTAGCTCTATGACTTGGTCTTTAAATATGAAGTAATCATGGATAGGGTACCCAACTAACCAATGATCCTTGCAGTACTTAGGATCGTTAGTCTTTCCAACTTCCTTAGGTTGCTTCATTTCAAGGAGTTCGATGATATTGGTTTCAAGTAGGTCATTAAATATCCTTAAGACATCTAAGTTAAGAAAAGGGTAAGTTTTAGCTTACATCTCCTTCAAAGATTGCTTTCTCGGCTTTTAAGGAGTTTCCCTTTTCTCTACCAACTTATCTTTTCCTCATGTTTGAACAGATTTAGCTTGTACTGCCATGGATTCCTTATTTGACATTTCAACAAAAGGTTTGCCTCCTTTGTACCTTTCAGCTTGAAACTTTGGACAAGTGGATTATTGACTCTAGTTGCAATCATGCTCAATTTAATGCCGTGAGCATGTATGGCCAACTCTTCAAATGTTTTGAGCTGAATCCCTTGAAAGATCTATCTTAGTGTATTCATTTGATGCACATTTTAATTACAAATGTCTCTAAAATTCTATCTTTGCAATTAAGACTTAGATTTTTTCAATAGTTTATATAATCAATGACAGGTTCATCCTTCCATTGCTGAGTGTTTGTAAGTTCAATCATATTGACAATCATTCGAGTACTGTAGAAGCGATTGAGGAATTCTTGCTCTAATTACTCCAACTATTAATAGACTCAGGCTCCAAATTCATGTGTCAGTCAAGGGCATTTCCTTTCAATGATCGAACAAACTGCCTAATAAGTTGAACACTATAAGTGCTAGCATCATTGCATGTTTCGATGAAGTGGGAAACATGCTATTTTAGGTTTCCTTTGCTATCAAATTGCTGGAATTTAGGCAATTGGTAGCCTGTCGGCATGTTTAGGCTTTCAATCTTTGTAGAGTAAGGCTTCGAGTATGTTAATGTTGACTTGACGCCTTTATCAAGCTTACTTTTGATGGTCCCTTCAATAAAGTCCTTCAATTGATCAATAGGGATCAAGATATTAGAGGAAATTTGAAACTCCTTAACTATAGGCTTCTTTTGGCCCCTAGGCAGTGGTCTCAACCTTGTCATGGACTTCGAATGCTTTCTCCACAACCTAGCTATCATTGGCATTGTCTACTTGCCCATTAACCTAAAAATTCTTGAGTCCTGCTTTTGGATGTGCTTGGCAAGCCCTTTGATGACTTTACTCCGTGCATCTATTGACTATCTAAGTTTGAGGCATTGGTTGTTATTGTAGCTTCTTTGGACTTTTTTGAAGGAAGAGATGAGAGGTAGAGAAGTCCTACTAGGAGTGCCAAAAATATGTAGAACAAAATTCTTAAAGAATAAGAAAAATTGTACAAGATTGAATAATTTGGATCAAAATAAGTTTTTATGAGTTCTATTCTCTAACTTCAATAATTTAATTCTTCCATTAAGAATGCGTTCTTGAATATTTAAACAATTTTTAAGGGAAGGGCTTGTGCTTGATCTTTTTTGATAGTTGTTGTGCCATTAATAACATTGATCTTTGGGCTTAGCACCGTAATTTTGGATCAAATGTTGAATTTGGAAACTTCTGATGAAGAATGCTTTGTATTTAGTGATGAACTTCTTGAATTTGATTAATAGCACTTTGAATGTTATTGAGAATTCTTGAGCGAATTTAGAGAGAGCTTTCACTTCTTTAAGTCTTTAGCTACTTTAACTCTGTCTTTCATTATCCGTTTTGACTCCTATTTATAACTGTAGAAGAGATGGTGTCTGTATCAACCAACTGACATAGCATGATTTCATTGACTGTATCCATCTAGAGGCCATCCAAGAACCTAACCAATAAATTCAATCTTGTAGAGTCATTGTCTTGTCTGCTTTTAACAAGATTACACCATTTGTTATCATTTGATTAGTTGATTAAAATATCAATTATCTACCATTTATTTTAGGAATTATATTTATTTAAATTTCTAAAATATAAATAGAATTTATTTAATTGATTTTTAATATTATATTTTCCATGTGTCATTATTCAATTGGATACAAAATTTTCATCTGTCTACACACTCTATCAACTCTTCCTTCATTGTATCTTCTCATTCTTTCTTACTTTTTATTTTTACAAAAATTAAGGGGTGAAAAATGTATATTTATGAGTCTTATAAATCTCATAGAGAGATTTGAATTGTCTTGGAAGAGTATTATAATAAAAATCATCATTTTCAACCTTCACTTTTAATGTTTTGTCACTATAGGTCTTATGCTCACAATGTTTCAAGTTGCGGCCATGGGTCCCATTACACTACATTCTGCTAACTTTAGATTTTGTCGTGGCTATTGGGAGCTGGCTCATGATCGCATGGCTGTGAGGGGGACTATGAGATTGGACTTAGGTCTTGTAGTTGTCCTTAAACTTGCAAATCCTAAGAGTGTGACTGTGAAGCATTTTCTCGTGATCATGAGTCTATTTACGATAGAACTTCATCTTCATTGTTCTAAGCTTCTTGTGATAGATTTTCTTCCCTTTTTGTTCAATTATAACCTTCATGTTCATTAAAAACATCATCCCTACTAATAATCATATTTTGTCACTAATAAGGTCACATACTTTATAGGCTAGTAACTCATGACAATAGCCAACAAAGATACATTTATTGGACTTCTCATCTAATTTGTGCCTCTTACCATCTTCTTGTCAAATATAAGCAATACTCCCGAAGATCTTAAGGTGTTTCATTGATGACTTCCTTATCCTCTATGCTTCATACGGGGTTTGGTCTTAGATGGTTTGGTTGATGAAATGTTTAACAAGTAGATGATAGTGGCTTTGGTAGGTCTTTTTTCTACATCATGCTTCTTACCATCTTCACAAACATTCTATTTTTCCTTTCAACTATTTCATTTTGCTATATAGTGTATGGTGCCAAAAGTTCCCCTTGAATATAATTAACATCAATAAATTAAGAAAATTCTTTAAATAAGAACTCACCTCCTCTATCTATGTGTAAGACCTTAATGCTTGTACCACTTTGCTTTTCAACCATAGCTTTGAACTTTTTGAAGTGCTCAAAGGTCCCCCCTTTGTCTTCAAGAAATATGTCTAACTCATCCTGAGAAGTCATCCGTGAAGAAAAGGAAATAGTAGCTTCCTCCTAGTGATATGGTCCTCATTGGTTTACTCAAGTCTATATGTATCAATTCTAAATTCTCCTTGGCTCTCCAAGTCTTTTCTTTTTGAGGAATGACTTCCTACTTTGCTTCCTATAGTTACAAACCATACAAGTATGTAAAGATTTTTAGGTAAGTCATAAATCATACTTTTCTTCTCCAATAGTTACAACCCTTTGATGTTGGGATATCTACATCTTAAGTGCCATGTCCTTGATTCGTTATTCTCTCCCACAAGAAGTTCAAAGTCCCTCACCTTTGACACTTCAAGTGGAAAAAACCTATTTTTTGTTATTTGAGTATTTGCTACTACTTGACCGAATTGCCTCTCCTTGATGATGCACTCTTCACCATCAACCATCAAAGAAAATTCGATTGCCATCAATTATGTACCATTAAGCAAATTGTATGCCAAGTTAGGAACAAATTGAATATCATGGAGAAGTTTAGTGCTATCTTGGCAAATTTGGATGGCCATGGTGCCTTTGCCCTCCACATGCATTTGTTGGTCATTCCCTAACTTTACTTTCTTCTTTTGATCTTCTTCTAGGTACTTGAAGAGGTCCTTTTTGCTAGTCATGTGGTTTAAACATCTACTATCTACAAACTACTCTTCTTTCCTTACATCATCAGGGTTTGAGTATGCCATAAACAACCTAACCTCTTCACTAGTCTCCTCTACATAGTTTGTTTGTTTGTCTTATACCAACAATTGGCCTTAACATATCCAAATTTCTTACAATTAAAATATTGAATATTTTTGTAAGATTTTTGGTCTGAGCCCCTACATTTTTCACTGAAGTTACTTCTACCACATTGACTTCTTTTTCCTTTGTCACGTCTGGCTCCCTTGCTTTGGTCCTTAGCTCCTTTGCTTTGGTCCTTGGCTCCTTTGCCTTTTGTTTGAAAGGCTTTCTCTACTTTTTCCTTCATTGTATTGATCCTTGCTTCATCGAATTGCAAGGATCTCTTCAACTCATTAAAGTGTTAGGTTGCCAAATCCTTTGATTCCTCTATTGCTGCTACAACATGATCAAATTTAAGAGAAATACTATGGAAAACCTCTGATACAATGGTGCATTCGAAGACTTCCTCGCCATATGATCAAATTTGGTTGACCACACACTTAACTTTGATCAAGAACTCTTATGCACTTTCACCAATTTTCATGTACAAGTTTTGAAATTTACGATTGAGGGTTTATAGTTTAATTCTTATCACAGTTAACGATTCGTCGTAGGCCATCCTCAAGGTTGTTTATGCTTCGTTTGCCGTGAAAGCACCCACTATCTTCAAAAACATAGACTCATGGATGGCTTATTGCATGCAAAACAACGTCTTGTTGTCTTTCTTCTTATTCTCTCTTAATCTTGTTTCACCATCTCTTTCATTATATCCATTTTCTACCAAGTTCCATAATTTTTTAAACTTGACTAAAGTGTTTATCTTGACATTCCAAAATTCGCAGTTATCACTTTTGAACATCGACAAGGAGGATTGCATAATGAAATTGCCACTCATGATCACAAGTCCAATAAAGTGACTTTAATGCTATAGTGTTGGTTTTTGGTTGCAAAAAAGACGAAAAATAAGCTGAAAATTTGACTAAGAGAATTGAGGGCAAAACTTAAACTCTTTATTACGGTAAAACAAACTACCTAACAATGCCTTAATTATTACAATGGTAACAAGAAAAAGGGTTGGACGTGTTTTCAAGGCTGCTGCTACAAAATACCTTAAACTCAAATTTATACTACTAAAACTCTAGCTTAATCAAGGTAACAATTCCACCTACCAACAACCATCCTTAAAGGAAACAGATGCCAGAAATAAACTAACACTATTAGAAAAATTGCCCTCCAAGAATAAAGTATTATGGTAAGTAAACATTTTTCAAAGTTTTTCATCTTGCATGAAATATTCTTAGCCACAAAGACTTCTTTTTTATAGAAATAATTCTTCTTACAATCTTTGAATTAAAATTGTGTAAACTGGGATTTAAAAAGAAGCATTAAGGTAAATGATTCACCAACGAATTGGATGCAGTACCATAATGGGCTTCCTGTTAATAATCAGGTGACGTTTGCTAATAAATTTTTTAGAATTGGGAATTGGAATAATTTTATAATTTTTGTTGAATTATTACTTTTGAAATTAGAATTTGAGAATCCTTTTTAAAAATTAGAATTTTTCAATCCTTAGTCCATGAAACGTACCCATCAAAATACTTTCTTTCAATATTTTCTTCCAAATATATTAAACATACATTCGTTAAAATAATATTTATTTTCTTTATCTCCTCTATATTTTTTTACTATTTTAAAAATTTTTATATCAACTTCCTTGCTAACAAAATCTACATCGAAAGTCTTGGTACAGCTTTTCTACCAATAAAATTTAATTGAGTTAACATATCTAAATATGTAATTCATATACACTTTACATATCTTATATAATTAAAGTTGAAGCTTATTTTTCACTTGGCAAACATCCTATAGTTAAATTTGAAGCTTATTTTTCACTTAGCAAATGTAAAATTACTAAATTACTTTTATTTGAAAAAAATTTAAATTTTTTTCTCTTCCACCTTTTAAAGTATTCTATTATTTTTTTAATTTTTTTCTATCTTTCATGTGGGTTACTAAACTATAATTATTTTATTTTTTAAAATTTTTATTTCATTTTTATCTTTTGATATATTTTGTTCTTTTTTTATTGTTTATCTTAATTTTCACTTCCTTTTATATCTAATAAGTTCACGATACATTATAAATATAAAATTAATACATAATTACCATGTAAGGTTTATTTTGAATTAGTAACAAAAAGCACACTTGATGTGTGTGTAATATAATATATGATATATATATATATATATGTATGTATGTATGTATTCGTATATTATATTACACAAACATCAAGTGTGCTTCTATATATAAATATATACATATATGAAAATAATTGATCAATGTACCCCTTCATAGAGATTGCAATTGGTTAAAATAAGTTTATTCACTCATTAAAGTAAGTTAAACGATTAAAAAATTTGTTTAATCGTTCACCCAACTAAGCTAAAAGTAAAGAATTTAATTCTGATGTAACATTGTGAGGCTAATTCGGCACATAAGACATAATTCAAGATGTTTTAAAATAGTAGTCAAGGAGATACAAAATTGAGCATTATTTTATGTCGACTATATATATGTAATTCCAAAGACTGTGACCGTCATAGTCACAAATCACTTTTTCAAATACATAGAATAGACTGCACAAATATTTTATTATAAATTTGATATAACAAAAAGGACGTATGACTTAAACTGCTACTGGGTTGCGCAAACTAGTTCCCATAACATGATACACAGGAACAACATTTCAATGGTATAATCTCATGAATGAGGCATTTTAACAGAAAAAGAACAACAATAGCATCAACTCACACCAAGATCAAGTTATATATATCCTCAAATAATTCTTCGTCTGCAACTCATAAATAAGCTCATCAATAAGAGTCAACATTCTTCCCAATACAATCCAACCAATCCAGCATAGAAATGGTCGAAGTCATTGGTTCTACTAAAAAGTAGGATCAAGGAATGGAAGAAAATTAAAAGTCCTTGTACAGAGCTATAAGATCATGGATAAAAAAATAAAACAATACAAAAGAGGAAAAAACAAAAGCCAACTACCCAAATAAAAGCAAAGGAAACTGAAATAGAACATAGTGATGAAACTTAAAGCCGCTGTAGTTGATGGAAGGAGCAAAAACATGACAGTAAGTGGGTAGAGTGAAGGCCTTACTTAAATTCAAGGTCACTCCCAACTATGCGTCGTTCAATGCCTCGCAGCCACACTTCGTGTCAGTTGTCAATCATCGAGACAACAAATGCTCGACTATCTCCAACACCAAACAGGAGCAGTCCCCTGCCGGTGTCGATGCCAATTATGCGGGTGAACACACTGCAGCAAAGAAGGCAAAAAAAAGCATGCAGCGGAGGCCACTAATCTTTTAGTTCGAATCCAATACGCCAGTCAATTGAGCAAGTTGCTATTAGATGTTTATCCTTTTTTGAATTCAGTTACCCGTGGTCTCTATTATTTAGTAAGTGTTGCTTGTAGCATTCAAATGATTATTGTTATGGGAAATGTTTTTAGAATTCGACCGGATATGGAATCAAAGAACTAATAGATTGTTTTAGATTATATATAAATTTATGTATACACATATAATAATATTAAATAAATTTTACAGCATAGATGTAAGTTCATTCATTAATATGTTAAATGTTAAGTTTTAGATGCTACATTAAAATTTAATAATTCTAAAGTATAAAAATATTTTTGCAAAAATATAAAAGAAATTAAATTAAATTTAAAGCAAAATATAATAATTGAAATATTAGTTTTTTTTTAAAAACAATTACTATGAAAAAATTAATTTCAAGATGCAATGTTTAATTTTTTAAAACTCATTTAGAATAATATATAAATAAAATAATTAAAAATAAAGTTAAAATAAAAAAGGTAGTAAAAATTATATATTAATAAATTATTTAGGAGGTAAAAATGTTAGAAATCATAAGAAAACCAACAATAGTTTTTCTAGTAACCTTAGAATTAATGTATAGTAATAGATTAATGTCAATTTTTAAAATTAAGACAATGTTAAAATTGAGAACGCCCATCAAATGTTAACTATAGTAATGATACACATTCACTACAAAAATATCTTTATTTGTGATCAAATTTTTGTGTGGAACTTTAATTTTGTGGCATAATATAAGATAATGTGATGAAATATCTTTTCTCCATACACTACAGGAAAACAATGGAATTGGAATGACTTTTTGGCATGATTTCTCTATAAATACCGTTCTAAATTTAATTTGAAACAATTTTGAAACGGTATTTTACCATTCCAAAACATAGTGTCCCAAGTAATTGGAACAGTTAATAAAAGGCATTTCAAATTTGGAACGGTTTTTAAATCTGATTCCAAATATTTGGAACGGTTACAATAAACCGTTTCGAATACATACTAGGGTTACAGTAGTTGGATTGACTTTGGAACGGCTTTGAAACGAAACTTTGGAATGACTTTTATAGGAACGGTTTGGATATGAAACTTTGACGTAGTTTTGGCACAGAAGATATTTGGAACGGCTTTGGCACGGTTTTATTTGGAGTGGCTTTGGCATGATTTCATTTGGAACGGCTTTGGCAAGATTTGATTTGCCACAGTTTTGGCATGGTTTTAGTTGGAACGACTTTGGCACAGTTTTAGTTGGAACGGCTTTGGCATGATTTTATTTGGAACGGCTTTGGCACGGTTTTATTTGAAACGGCTTTGGCACGACTACTTTGGAACAGCTTTGGCACGGTTTAATTTGAAACGGTTTTGGCACTGCTATTTTGGAACATCTTTGGAATGAATTTTTTTACAAATATATAGGAATAAATTAGGATCGTTTGGGCGTAGATTTAAATTAAATTTTGCATTTTTTGGTAAAAATTCCTAAACAATAATTGTCAAAAATATTTTTTCATCTCTATTTTTGTATCAACTAAAATATAAAAGCATATAGCCATTATATTAACCCATTATCACAAAAAAAATATTCTAACTATCCAATCCAAAAATATCACATGTATTGTGACAATAACATGACATAGGGAGGAAGATTCAAAACTCTAATGGCATGGCACACTACTCAAGCCTCTCATCATCATCATCTGCATCTTGATTTGGGAATCGTGATAGCCTATTGAGAGTGAAAGCTCGAGGATAGTTTGTCTTAACCCAATTCAATAATTGATTTAATTATGCCTTATTTCGCTCAAACATCTCCTCCACACTCTTCCATTTCTCCTCAACAATAAGCAATTTTTCTTCTATTTGAAGTAGTTTTTGCTCCATATTGCGCAACTCTGGAGCAGGTGAGAAGGTTTGCGAGGTGGATCCCTACAGAAATTGTGAAAGTTCTTAGCCTCTGATCCCATGCCCGGAAGTAGGCCTTTCTTAAAGCCACAAAGAGCCGTTGCCACAGCATTGCTACTCGATGAACTGTAAGATGATTCCCCTTGTGTGGTTGGATAATTGAGTTCATGGCACTTACTTCATCTAGTGCTTTCGAGATATTCTCCTATATAATAATTTATTTTTTTAAATGATGAGAATGAATTAGAAGATATATTAATGCATACTATGTGAAAGAGAAAAACAAAGTTACCGCTTAGGTTTGTGCACGAGGGCCTGTCCAACCTCTAGATGCAAGCTTCCAAACCTTGGAGTACAACTTTAATGGATTTAGCGACCTGTCTAAAGTTGCCTCCTACAAAAACATAATCTATAATTTTAAATAATGAAATCGTATGAAATGTCATGTTATGGGGAAATAACGGGTATTGACTTTTTAATGAACTTGACTAACCATTCAGTCGCTGTGGGCAGTAATGGTTATCAAACCACCTCGATAAATGGTGGATGCTGATTAAGTATTAGCTAGTCAGTTGTTTTTATTTTTTTTTCACAAGTTTCAGCAAATGACTCATGTGCCCACTCATTCTTCATTTCTTCTCAATTCTCTTGAGATACCCATTACGGCTTTATCTCTGAAATTCTTGCACGGTTTAAGTGCTTCCTTAAGAGCTCAGAAGCTTTCTTCTTAAAGTTTTTCTCAATTGCAGTCATGTCTGCAGAGTTCCATGCAAATTCTGCTTGTAATAAAAATAATATTTTATACACAATCACATGTCAAGGGCACTTCATGTATGCATAATAAGAATCTGATAATTGATAATATACAATCAGGGTTCATTTAACTACTTCATCACACCACAACAATATTTAACCATTGCTATGTAGACACCACATATTGATATATGGCAATCAATCAATCATACTATTGAATTTGTTTAAACAACACATATAACAACATTTATGATACATCCAAGCAAGTATGTCAAAAAGAATTCATTAATTAAACACACATCAACAACAGAACCCATATGGGACCAAACGTATAAGTTGATATATTTTAAAAAAGTACACCAATATGTAACAGGTTCTATACATAATTTTCAAATTTATATAATATACAAAAGCCCCCTAGTACTTGTCCACTAACCTTAAACAGGTGAAACCAAAACTTTTTGGTGTCGAACTCAACATCCTTAAATTGAACCTAAGATCCATTGTAGTGGCCAAATATAACCTCCCTTATACAATATGTTACTTTCTTATATGCACTGTGAAAACCATTTTATGTTATGATAAAACTCCAATAACATACGTTGATGAGTATAAATGAAATATATATACAAACTGGAAGGTTCGTTTGGTTATGTGTATAGGCCCCCCTGTCCTTCAATGAGATGCTTTCGATGGTTGCACATTTGAGGTTGCTTCCACAACAGTTTGTTCTTGTTGGACACTAGAGACTAATGGCTCGTCAGAAGAAAAAGGGCTAAGAAGACTATTATGTAGTGAAGATTGTATTGGTGAGGGTGGCTGTGTTTCAAAGTCTTCTGAAATAGGCTTAGGTAGAGCGAAGTTATCCCGACTTGTATTGAGCCTTCCATCAGTAGATTGTGAATTTTGTCCATGACCTCTTGAATAAGCATCATGTGTCATCTTTCAAAAATTAAACGAATAAGTGATAATTCCAAATTATATGTGACAACTATGACTTGAGAAAAAAAAATGCCGTACTTTGCTACCATATTACAACCTTTGTTCTGAATTTCTATAAAATATAAAATATAGTTATCTAAACTATGTTTGTTAAACATGATTTATGAGACCGGCAATAAAGGGGCTTGAAATGCTATTTGCAACAAAAAATCAATACAATATCAAACAAAATATCCATTACTATGAGAAAAAGCAATCAACGTACATGTTCATTAAATGCATTGTAAAGTGTCTCAATATAAACATAACATTTTACACTACTATTCTCATATGTTATTTGGCATAAAAATAAATTGTATTTCACTTAGACATTTCATCAAACACCTATCATGCATAATTTATGCTGCAAAGTTGTTTCTATTAAATTAAAGCACAATCAAGCATTATTTACATCATAATTAATAACAACACTTGTTCGACTATCAAAATTTAAATATTACTTATCTACATCTTTGAGAAAATGCTATTTAATACTCATACAATTTTTGGAACATAAGAAGAAATATTACCTTAAAATGTAGTGAATTTCTAGAATACTAGCTTATTATGAACCAAAAATTAGTAAGATATGGCTTAGATGAGTTGAAGATTTTCGCATGCTTGTGGTTTAGGGTTGGAGATAATTTTTTAAGGAGAAAATTTTCGAAATGAATGAAAATGAGTATTTGGAGGGAGATATATTAAACACTTTGGAACGGCTTTGGAGCATTTTTGTTAAAAAATACCATTTCAAATCCAAAAAAATGGCATTGCCTTCGTTGTCATGACGGTGGAGACAATAGCCTAATTTTTTTAGCCCATCGTCGCCTGATCGCCACAACGACGGAGGACGACGGCAACTCCAGCAAGTTCTGGGCTCGCTGTTGTCTACCACCATCGCAATGGCAGAGACGATGGCGACATTGGATGGTCTTCGTCTGACACCGTCACGACAACTAGGAATACGGCGACTCTAGAAAGTTCTGAAGTTGTCATCGTGACGGCGAGCATGATGGTGCGACGGCAGTTCCAGAACATGAATTTAAGGCTTCAATTTTTTTTCATTCATTTCCAAACTCTCTCATGCTTCTCCAAATACTTCAATCTTCGTTAATATAAGGTTATTATCTTTGACTAAGTTTTGCATTCACCTCGTACATAAGTAAGTTTTGTTATATTACTTTAATTTATTTGGACTATATGTTTGTCCTAGCTCCCGATTGAAGTCACATATGAAATTGAATAGTACATTACGTTTATACAATTTTTCGATGGATTTGTTGTGCAAAATGTTTAGATTGTTAGTTAATTTATATGTTTAGACTTGGAATGATTTGATTAAAATAATTTTATTAGAAATTGAATTGCATATAAAGTATTCAATGAATTGCCAACGTTGATAATTAGCAATGTTGTGACATTTATGCTAAGTAGTATTCATAAGTGGATAATTGAGAATCTTGTGCATTTCATTTGTTGTACGTAATGTTTGGATTTAGAATGATTTGATTGCAACAAAACCATTACTACTTGTATTGCATATAAGGCGTTCGATGAATTGCCTATGTTGATAATTTGTAATGTTTTCACATGTATGCTAAGTAGTATTCGAATGTGGATAATTGAGATTGTTGTGCATTTGATTTGGGAATATGCATGTTTGGAATTGGAATGATTTTTTTATAATAAAGCCATTACAATTTGATTTGCATATAAGGTGTTTGATAAATTACCTAAAAGGTGGAATATTAGTTTTTGTTATGTTAGGTTGACTGTTACGAAACATTATGTGTATGTTGGCATTTGTAATGTGGGTGAAATGTTGACTTGTAGTGGGATTTGGCAATACGTTGATAAGGTTGTAATACTACAATTAAAGATGTGATCATTTATTGTGTTGTTTTGCAAGGTAATGGTACCTAAAAGAATTCGAAATGCACTATCATCCAACTCGTATGATAGGAGAAACTTTGTATCAGAGGAGGAAAAGGAAAAATATGATTCTGTCATTAAAAATCGAAGCAGAGCCTTACATTGCGTGGCTCAGCAATAAATTCAGGATGCTTCTCATTAAAACTTTTCCACGTTGCCCCATCTGAGGGATGACACATAGTTTCCTCATTAGTTATATGTGTTGCATGTCAAATCATCTGGTCTGCTGTCACATCTGATGTATACAATCTCTGCAAATGGGGAGTCAAAGGTAAATAATGTAGGCGAACAAATGGTACCTTTTTTCTATAGTTTTAGGTGCCAGACTTGAACTTGTACCTAGGTGCACCACAAAATTTGAAATTATGAAGGTTACTATCAGATTTTCAATATAACATATAACCAGCGGGACAACAATCTATCTTCTGCACAGGAAGTCCCAAATCCTTTATAAGTCGTTTCGTACTGTAATAGTCTGCCGACATTCTATGGTCACGAGATAGGATCTCATCAAGCAAACTACATATATCATCAAAATAACTTTCTGGCATGCCATGATTTGCTTTTATACTCACCATTCTTGTCACAACCGACAATTGAGAAGAATTTTCATATCCCTCATACAATGGTTCATCTGCCACACGTAACACGTCCAAAAATTTATTTATTAGCCTATGAACATCACTTGCTTCAACATGCTCTGTGCCATGGACTTTGTCATTACCATCATGTATTTGATTTGAACTGCTACTACTTGCTTCTCACGCATATGAGGCACCATGTTGTATTTATGCATCATTCAACATCCTTTGCTCCCATGAAATCCTTTGATAATTGCCTTCTTCTAGGTTGTGTTCACTCACTATGACAGTCGGCTCAGTTGGACCGTTGTTATTTAAGCACTCGTTTTCATCATGACTAGTCCAATTGAAATAATTCTTCATGAAGCCCTTTTTTAGCAAATGTAATTTAACTTCTTTAGGCTCTAAAAACCTACTGTTCTTGTATCGATAACAAGGGCACCTATTTTTAGAACCATTCATATAATTTTGTTGTTGTCTTGCCCATTCAATAAAATCAGTCACACCATTGACGAACTTCTCAACCAAGCCTCGATGAATAAGGAGGTCTTTGTTGTACATCCATGCCCTAATATCTCTTAACATTGTGTACTATAAATTTAAATTTAAATAAAAGTTTAAATTAAGAGTTTAAACACAAATAAACACATTATGCCCTAATATCTCTTAATATTGTACATTCATGCCCTAATATCTCTTAACAACTTGAGCACACACAACATAACAAAGAGAAAAATCTTCTCTACAAGATCCTCATCATCCAATTAAAAGAATACAATACACAATTATAGTCCCAATTCACTACTTCATATCCAAACACAAATTAATAGGATATTCGCAATAAAATAAATCACTAAAGTATTAAAACCTACACAAATAATAACATTAACCATATATGTCAAAAATTGGTGGTTTATTAGCGAAGATACCTCTAAAATTATCAATATACTTTGGGCAGTATTTAAAAAAGCTTCGATTACCATTTGAGAATGGCTTCAAGGTGTTTTAGAATGGAAAAATACATAAATGGCATCTAATGAGCCCTAAGGGTAATTATATATATCTGTAATATTGGAATAGATTTGGAACGGCTATAAATGCCATTCCAAATTTGAAATTTGGAGTTTGGAACAACTTTGTATTGTCGTTCCAAACTACTGATCAAATTTGGAATGACAATAAAAAAGGTTGTTACAAATATGAAAGTTGGAACAGCTTTCTATCGCCGTTCTAAATTTGAAATTTGGAACGAATTTGGAACAACAATAAATGCCATTCCAAATTTGAAATTTGGAGTTTGGAACAACTTTTTGTCACCGTTCCAAACTCCTAATTCAAATTTGGAACTGCAATAAAAAAGGCCGTTCCAAATATCAAAGTTGAAACGACTTTTTATCGCTGTTCCAAATTTAAAATTTGGAATGACTTGAATATAGCCATTCCAAATTTGAATCAGAAGTTTGGAATGGTAAGTAAAAGCTGTTCCAAACTCTAGATTCATAATTTGGAATGGCTATATCAAACCGTTTCAAAATTGGAAAGGTATAAGAGAAATCGTTCTAATTTCAGGATTACTTTGGAACAGTTAATCAAAAGCAATTTCAAATTTTGGAACGACAACAAATACCGTTCCAAAATTGAAACGAGTTTACAAGGCCATTCCAAAATTGAAATGGGTTGTAATGCCGTTCCAGAATTGGAACAGACTTGGAATAGTTAAAAATGCTATTCCAATTTGAAATGAATTTAGAATGGAGTTATTATATAATATCATTTATGTCCCAAATTCATGCTAAAATTGTGCCAGACAGGCACGATCTGAAGCCGTTCCAATTTAACAGATTTTTAGTAGTGACGTTACATTTTATCTACTATGACAATTCTTTGTTTCCTCATACTAATATTAATCAATTGTGAGTCAAAGAGAACCTTATCACAAAAATTAATTGAATTCCTTATAATAAAAATTTATGTAATGTGACAAAAAATTCGTCACTAAAATAACTATAAAATAAAAGTGTTCTCACTTTGTAAATTAATTGACAACTTATATTTGCTTTACACCTTTTAATAATCTTAATACTCTTTCTTGCCACTCTAGATCTCTCTAGCGTTGAATCTATCTTGCATTTTGGTAATTTCTCCATCTTCTTTAAATGAATAGATGAAATGCCACAAAACAATACTCTAATCACCATCATTCCTAATTCTTAAATCCTATTTTTCAATTAAACCCTAATCTTTATTTGAAAACTACACATTTGGAGGAGTTCTTTCATTTTTTGTGTCCATTTTAACACCACTCTAACCATTATTATGTTAGAAAAAAAATCCAATTTTACATGAACAAACTCATGAATCTCCAAAACACAATTGATTCAACAAATGATTTTATATAACCAAGGATTAAGTTAAAAAACTTACCTTGATCCATAGCCTTTTTGATATATCTCTACAAAAAATTTAGAAGAGAACTTTTATTTTGATGTTTTCTTTCCCTTCTGCCCTTTTCTGTTCTTATTCTTTGATGGATAAGAACCCGATAGATATCAATACATATCTTATCATCCATTCTATAACTGTTACAGAATTCATAACTAAGAAGCTCTTCATTTCCTTTTAAAGTTATAATTACTACCTGATAGAGGGAGGAGGGATTTTTTACCCCATTTAATTTTAATTTTCTTATGCTCAATGAATGTCACATTAAGTCCATTTATATTAGAATTATATCTTGAAGTTACATGGGACACATTATACATGTTAGATAATCCAACAATCTCCCACATGGCCCATGTTATGACTTGATGATTGAATAACAATTATGTGCGCACCATATTCTAAATTCATCAAGTCGTTATCCTTAATTGAATTGGAATGATGGGATCATGGCAGTCATAAGTCATTCAACGACTTGATTCCTTCCATTTGTCACACAAACAACTCAACTCAACAAAACTTTAATTAAGGAGTACTGTAATCTTCAAATTTCATGTCATCTCATAGAAATTATTATTATGTACAATGTGATGTGGACAACAACAAAAGCAAAAACATAACTTTAATTGATTCACACGTGTCATGATAATTTGAGCTGAACATCCATATTTATATACATAATTTCTTTCTAATAACAACTTCTCCATAATGCCCGTCTGTTCAACATGTCCAATAAATGTTTTAGATTGCAATTCTTTCGTTAATGGATTCACAATGATGAAATTAGTAATAATATGCTCAATTGACACCTTTTGTTTTTGTACTTCCTTTTTGGCAAACAAGTATTTCAAATCCATATGTTTTGCATTCTTAGAATACTTCTCATTCTTAGAAATGAAAACAGGTGTGGAAATATCACAATAAATTTTCCATGGTCTAGCTATACTTTCAACAATTCTAAGGCCTTGAATAAAGTTTTGGAACCACGATGCATGAATAGTGGCCTTAAAACTAGCCACGTATTTAGCCTCCACGTTAGAAGTAGCAATAACGAAATGTTTTCCACTTTTCCATGAAATTGCTCTTTTAGCCAATAGAAATATGTAACTGAATATAGACTTCGTTGAGCCCATTCATTTGAGATAGCTTGAATCCGAGTAGCCTACCACTTCAAGGTGATTTGACTTTTTGTATGTAAGTAAGTAGTCCTTGGTGCCTTGTAAGTACCAAACTAATTTCTTTATAGCTTTCCATTAGTCTCTTCAAGGATTGCTTTGATATCGACCCAACATTTCAATAGCAAAGATGATATTTGGTAGAGTGCATGTTTAAGCATATGCTGTGCTCCTAATTACTAATGTAGAGGGAATAGATTCCATCACCTTTTGTTTCAAATCATTCTTAGTACATTGCATTTCATTAAACATGTCCCTTTTTTTGAATTGGAACTATTCTTGAAGAGCTTTTTTTTTTTCATTCTAAATCTCTCTAATATTTTATTGATATAGCTTTTTTGAGATAATCCTAACAATTCATGCAATCTATCATCGGATATTTCAATTTGTATCACATAGGATGCCTCATCCATATATTTTATTTCAAAATTTTTAGAGAGAAACCTTTTTACATCATATGACAATATAATATCATTAGTAAGAAGAAAGACATCACCAGCATATAAGACCAAAATAATGAACTTGCTCCTACAGACCTTCATGTAAATGCACCAATCAATAGTGTTCACAAAACCATATGACTTAATGGTATTATTGAACTTAAGGTACCATTTTTGTGAAGCTTGTTTAATCCATATATTGACTTCTTTAACATACACACCATGTTTTCTTTTCTTGTGACCCTAAAACCTTTTAGTTGGTTTATATAAATTTCTTCTTTCAAGTTACCATTTAGAAAGGCAATCTTTACATCCATTTGATGAAGTTATAGATTGCAATGAGCCAACAAAGCCATGACAGTTCTTAGAGTCCCTTGAAATTGGAGAGAATGTCTCTTTATAATCAATGTCATCCTTTTGACTATAATCTTTAGTAACAAGTCTGGTCTTATACCTTACAATGTTGCCTTTTAAGTTTTTTTTATTCTTGAAGGCCCATTTACAATCGACTTGTTTTAAACCTTCAAGCAACTCAATTAGTTCCTAGACTTCATTTTCAACTCATCTTTCATTGATTTCAACTCATCTTTCATTGCATTAAACCATTTTTCAAAATTGCTAAATTCCATTCCTTATCAATGTTTAAGTTACATTCATATTCAAGTGAGAAAACCACATACTCATCTGAAATAGTTGGTCTTTTTTGCCTTGTAGACCTTTGTAATGCTATTTCTAGTGGCACAACTTGCTCATTTGTGACTTGTACATTATTGGCTGATTTATTGTTGCCATGTTCATTTTGTGTATTTGGGACATTAGCTTGTTATTCTTGCATGTTATATAATCGTGATACAACAAGAGGGACAATAACTAGGGGAGAAACACTAGGTGTGAGAGTTTCCATTTGAATCTCTCAAATATCAACCTTTGCAATTCTACACTCCCATTGAATTGACCCATTTTAATGAAACGAGCATTACTAGATTCAATTATTCTTGTACTATGGTTAGGACAATAAAATTTGTACGCTTTTGCTTTTCAAAATAACCAATGAAGTAACCAGTAATGGTTCTTACATCAAGTTTCTTTTCATCCTTAACATCATTTTTTTGGATATGTGACCTAACCTTTAGTGCCACAAGAAAGCAGAGCGTTCATTTTGTGCACTATAGTTATTATCAATCTTATGTTCAACATGAAATTGAGATTCAGCGAAAGCATTATCGAGGTTGAAATGATATAACTCATCAATTAATGTACCAAAACCATAATATTCCTTTTGTTTATATAGTGAAAAAGTACTGCTTCCAATCTTAAAATGAAATCTTACATCATGCAACTTTCCAATGGAAATTAAATTTCTAGCACATTCAAGAACATAAAGACACTTTTAAAGATTTAGGCAATATCTAGTGTTTAAAATCAATCTATACATCCTAATTCCTTTTATTCATTCTTTCATTTTGTTCCCTATATACAAGAACTTTTCAATTTCATTTATGGGTTGAACTAAAAGGAATCCCTGCATCACATGTACCATATGAGTAGTAGTACTTGAATCTAATCATCAGGTATTATTAGGTACTTCAATAAGATTTGATTTGAAGCATAATGAAATGTAGTATGTAGTATGTACGTTTCTTTTCAAACCAATACTTTCATTTTGGGCAATCTTTCTTGAAATGACCAATCTTTTTGCAAAAGTAGCACCTTTGCTCCTTACAGATTTAGACCTCACTAACTTTCATTAGAGATTTGTCCTTCTTTTTGTTTTTCTTAGTTTAGATTTTCTATTGCTAGCTTCATTATGAAATGTGAGATAAATAGAGTTTCCTCTCATTTTCTTTAATCTCCCTTCTTCTTAAACTAACATGGACTTAATTTTTTGAAGGTTCCATTTTTCTTTAATGGTGTTATAATTCATATGGAATTGGCCAAATTCTAGAGGAAGTGACCTGATGATAAATTGAATTAGGAAGGATCCACTCACCTCTATATCCATTAACTTTAGTTTAGCCGCTAGATTTGCCATGTCTATTACATGATCACAAATGGGCTATGACCACTCAAATTTCTTGGTCATTAGCTCACTCATCTAGCTCCATATAATGGATTTGTCAGCTATGTCTGACTGAGATTATTCTTTTATTTTCATCATAAATTCCTTTACATTATCTGTTTTGGACATTGATGAATTAACATTTTCGACCATCGTCATTCTCATCAAGTTCAAACTCAACTTGTTAGATCACTCACAAGCCTCATCAAGAGACTTGTTAGCTTTTGTACTAGTCTTGGTAATGATTGTGGACTTTTCATTTAAAACTATTATTAGGTCCAAATTCATAATGCCCAACTGAAATTAAATTTGTTCATACCAATCTGCATAGTTTAGTCCATTGAACTTAACTAGTCCATTACTTAAAGTAAACAAATTAGTAGATGCTAGAAACATTATACAAGCTCACACATTAATGGTTTGAGTATATAGAGGGTGCATGACTTTTAGCTACTATTAGAGGAGGTTTTGGAAGGCTTTGATAGTGAAGTTATAAATAAATTAGTAGCTAATAGTAGCAAACAAATTAGTAGATGCATGACTTTTAGTTATAAATAGAGGAGGTTTTGGATGGCTTTGATATTAGTTCAAGCTCAGAAATTCAAAGAGTAAGCGTGTGCAAAGGTTTCTAAGTAGAGAGTGTTTTGTAAGGGTTGTTTTGGAGAGTTAAAGTTCTCATATTCTTGTAATCATTTGCTTTTTTTTTTATGTATTATACACACTCAAATACAATGTCTACATTTTTGTTAAATTCCTTTCTTCCTAGGAGTCCATTTTTCCCAACAAGTAGTATCAGAGTCAAAGTTCCGATACTTTGATTTGAGTAATAATAGAGGAATTGATTGGCACTATGATCAAGTTGAACCCCAGCAACTATGCCATTTGGAAGCCTCGAATGGAGGACCACTTGATCATACGAGACCTGTAGGATCTAGCACTTGGAAACTCTGCAAAACTCGAAGCCCTACTTAATAAAGAAATAAGGAAGAAAGAGTTGGGACAAGAAGCAAAAAGTCAAGTCTTGTTTTCTAAAAGATATGGAAGATGTGGACGAAGCAAAAGTCGAGGATCAAATCAAGGAAGAGAATGCTCAAAGGGTAAGTTAGTTAATAGAAAAGAATTTGAATGCTTTTATTATAGAAGAAAAGAACACATCAAAAGGAATTGTTAGATATGGAAACTTGACTTTACCAAGGGAAAAGAAGAACAAAAAAAGCAAGAATATATACTCTAAGAAACCACTGTCACAACTTCAAATGGATAAGTAATAATAGTAAGTGGTGAAAATTCTTTGAATTTTACTTTTCAAGATTCTTCTTAGGTAGTTGATTCGAGAGCATCCTACCATATTACTCCAAATTAGGAGTTCTTTTTTTTTTATTATTATTATTATCCTGTGGAAAATAGATTTGTAAAAATGGGCGAGAGTGGACTTGTAAAATACATGGAATTAGTGATATTTTGATAACTATTACCTTGGGGTGCAAATTAAAATTAAAAGATATAAGACATGTACTGAACCTGAGATTTAATTAATTTTTTTACGGGAAAGTTAGATGATTAAGGGTTCTCTAATTATTTTGCCTATGGAATATGGAATCCAACGAAGGACAATTTGATTATTGCCAAAGGGAGAAAGGTAAATATCCTTTATATTAATGATGCATTGTTCTAGGAATAAAGGATCTCTTTTTTTCTAGCTTCCGATCTTTTGTAAACTTACATGAGAACTTTTGCCAACTTCATCACCACTATTTCCATTGTCATTTATGATTTAGGTCCTAGTATTAAGGCTTTGCTACCATAAAACATTAACTACCAAACTATATAAATAATTACTACCATGCAAACTGAAAGACATGATATTAGTTGTCACTAACTACTATTGCTAACTAGCATTAACTAACTAGTGGTTCAGCTCCATCTTTTACAGCCTTCAAGACTCCCTAGATAGTCCTTGGTTTTGTAGTTCTCTAATCACTCCAATTTGAATATCCCTAGTAGCTAACCAAGCCTAGAGGAAAAAAGTAGGCCATTGCTTAGATAATCCCACTAGGCCTACCCATCTAAACTTAAAGACCCAACTGCAAATCGACCCCTTCTAAACCTTTGTACTCAAATAATGTTGTTGTCTTGTCCAAAAGTCTAAATGCACACCATTGCAATTTTTCCTATGCATGTTGTCTCCAAATTGGAAGCCCTAGTTGCTCTCTACCTGCTTCTCGTCTTCGACGTGAGAATTCCACCGCCACCTTTGTGTACAATCCTGCTTCCAAAAATCACCAAGTGTTGCTAGAAACTGAGCACTTGCCATCATCACTACTATATTAGAGGCACT
This sequence comes from Avicennia marina, assembly GCA_019155195.1. NCBI lineage: Eukaryota > Viridiplantae > Streptophyta > Magnoliopsida > Lamiales > Acanthaceae > Avicennia > Avicennia marina. Next base: position 7,155,906 of record CM032777.1, on the reverse strand, counting down.
AAATTTTTTTTGGGACGAGCCTTCCTTTTTCCTAGGCTACTAGTGAGTGGACCAATTTCTTCTTGGATTTTTTTTTTTTTAACTTTTAGACTTGTAGAAGAAAAAATTGTTGGGTTGAAGTTGATTTGTTTAGTTGAATTTATAATTTGATTTTTAATTGGAGTTGAGTTATTGGGATTAAGGTTGTGCTTAATTTATTTGAGGGCTTATAAGAAGTATTGGTTTGTTGTTTATTTATAAGGTTGTGTTTGGTAATGGCTACCAATGAACAAAAAAACAATTGTGGGAACTACTATCAAATTGAATAAGGAAATTATGTAATGTGGGTTCAGATCTTTAAGTTGTTTCTTGGGTCTCAAAATAAATTGTGCCATATAATAGTTGCTCCTCCTAAGTGAAAAAGTGTAGATTATTCAACATGGGTACAATTTTTCTATTATAACTTAGCTTCTAAATAGTATGAAAGAGTCCATTGCAGCTAATGTCATGTTTTTGAGTCCAACCACAGAAATTTGGGATGCCTTACAAGAGATGTATTCTTAAGAAAAGAATGTTTTTCAAGTGTTTGAATTGTACAAGAAACTATTCTCTATTAAACAAGCTCAGTCAATGATTGGTTATTTTTCTTCGCTTAAAAGATTTAAAGCTAAAATTTTGTTGTATCATCTATTAAACTGTGATGTTAAAACTGAAAGAAACAAGTTAGACGAATTTTTAGGGACTAATTTTTTTCCATACTTGATTCTTCTCTCAGTACAATTAATGATAATTTGTTAGCTAGTGACAATGTTCCTATCCTTTTCTAACACTCTATCAAGAGTTCTTCATGATGTTGTGGGCAATATTGTTTCTATTTTTGTCCCAATGACTTATGTTTCTGCCTTAGAGATTAAAACTTGTGTGTTTTTCCAACAATCACTAGTCAAGCAGAGGCTACAATTGCGCAACCAAAAGTCGACCATATATTTTTTTATTGTGGGAGAAACAATAATGCTTTAGAGAAGTGTTGGATTAAGTTTATTGGAGAAGTGTTGGATTAAGTTTAGTAGGCCCAAAACTAAAGACAACGGTAATTTGGACAAATGAGTCTCATACTAAAATTGAAGAAACAACTCCAGTATCTACCATAGTTTTCGAGATAGTTGTATTGAGTCGTGAAGAATATGACAAGCTGTTGCATCAATCTATTGTTAATACAACTAATTCAGTTGCCTCTTTATCTAATGTGAATGGTGTGAATCCTCATGCATGTGCAAATAATGAGCACATAATGAAGATGATGACAATCATAATTAACTATTGCTTTCTATTGGTATTGGTTGCATTACAACAAATTACTTAATTGTCACCATAGAGTAGCTTTCTTTTTGTTGCATTATGACATCACTAGAAGCATCTTTTTACGATGTCTATATGAGATGTTATCTTCCAATATCAATTTAAGCGTTGCTTTGCGACAGGTGTTTGCTTTCACCTTGTGAAAGTTGTTTGATTGTTTCCTTAACCCAGTTTACACTTTTTTAAGCATAGTCCTAGTTGAACATTTATGAAGATCCCTTGTTCAATTTGAGGTCGTGTGTTAAGAATAATAAATTTACCATATATAGTTTGTTTCCATATGTGTATTGTTATCTAGTTTCGATGATAAATTTTACATGTTTATGTGGAATATGTGCAAAGTAGTACTTATAAGGTTTAATCCCAGTAGTAAATTATATAAGAATGGAAGTATAGAGTACATGAGGGGTTAGATAGTTGGACATGGAATGTTGTTTGTTTTTTGTCAATATTTTGTGGGAATATTAAATTTTTTCACCTTAAACATGCAAATATGATGAAAACAATTTTCTTTACTATTATTTTGCTTAACAAGAGGAGATTTCATTCCTTATTTAAAAAGAGAAAAATTTGTGATGCTAAATCCTACAGTGCTGATGACTAGACAACTACAACCTATTTACTCCACAGAACATTTCCTTTTTAAGTTCTTAGTAGGGTCTTGTAATCATAGATTATTGATAAATCAATCTTAACTACTAAATCAATTTTTTGAAGAATAAGAGTTCAAATAATTTTCTTTCTATTTTTTCACCTTTTTATAAGGAAAATAAATTTTCCATCATTAAACTATAATTTCTTTCTAATTTATTTTTTTCATAGGATTTTCCTTCTTAACCAAACAACTAAATGCATTTTCATTAAAATTTTCATTTCTTTTCTTCTCTAAATTCCAAGAACCAAACATAGTGTTAAGAGAAAATATAAATAAAAATAAGAAGTTCAAAAGAAATAAGACGGAAAAAAAATGAAAGAATCTAAAATAAGGATAATATAGTAAATTTACTAATTAAGAGTAATATTGTAAATTAACAATGTGAGACCAAATTAACCCCAAACTCTTAATGATATAGTATAGATGATAAGGATATTCGGAGATAGTTGTAACCTTTGTTTTCACATTTGTTATTTAAATTGTCATGAATGAAGTTTTAATTTAATACTTTTGTATTATTTTATTACCTCTCCTAGATGTTAATAAAAATTTATGTGAATTAATTATGAACAATATTTCTAATCCATCTCATTCTGATCATGCATTTAAAATTAAGTCTTGAGATTGTTAAACTCTATTGGCTTGTTGGCTTCAATATTGTCTGACATGTGAATATAAGTTCAAATGTATAACCTCTCTTTGGTTTAAAATGAACATAGCACATCAACTAATTTACCAAACAATGATTAAACGTGCAAAACATATATTAAATAAGTAATTGAATTAGCGTTGTGGTTTTCTAAGTTGGTGTAACACGCTCCATAGTAATAGGTTTTTATTTGGGCAAATGTATGCCAAATTCTCAGCTCTTAACGATGAGTTAATGCTGTCCCTCCAAACAGTGTTGCCATTCTTGCTCCAATATATATAAGTATGCAATTGAGTATCGTTGATTAGGATTTAGACTATAGCAATAGGCATCATCAGGCATCTAGTTCTGCCTTGTTGTGCGTAAGATACTTACGCTTGTTTAATGCATTCTCTCAACTTGAAAAGGCTCTATCCTTGAAAGTTTCAACTACAGGCACACAAGTTTTTATAGAGAGACAAACTGTCTTCCTATACATTATTGTAGAGATAATATCATCTTACGTGATGTACGTGTTGTCTAAATGATGTGGGATAATTAGATATTCAATGACTCATCAAATCATGCTATTCAATTATTATTACAATTTTTTTAGTATTACATCAAATTTCAAAAACATAAAATTTATTGTGCAAAAATATAATTATATACAACCAATTGTAGACCACTATACAGAATAATATAAATGACTAAACCCTCAAAACCTTATGTTACTATATATAATTACCACAAAACCCTAAAATAACATGCACATAAAACACTAAAATGCATTCACACAAAACCCCAAATATAGTTCTTTCTATTTTCTTAGCCTCGAATTTGGAAGTTGGGATTTCAGGTTCTAAATTCTCAATTTAAGCCATGGCTTTTTTATAAGTTTCCAAAATTGAGCCAGACCCATTTTCGGAATATGGATTCTGAAAATAGGACAAATTTTTAAAAGTCACACTAGATGGAGTAATTTCTTAAGAAGATTTAAAAAATAGGATAACATTGAAAGACATCAACCCCTTATCTACATTGATCTTCATTTTATGTGTTGAGTATTAAGTATCTCACTTCAGCATGCAGAGACCATTGGTTAAAGGAGTGAAAATAGATCGGCAAGCTCCATCAATTTCTCATTTGTTATCTGCTGATAATAGTGTTATCTTTTGTGAGGCATATGAGTGGAATTTTAGTCAATACAATAGGTTTTGTAGGCATACCATAAGGCGTTGGGTCAACAAATCAATTTTTAGAAATATGTCCTAGTATTCAGTTGAAATGTGCCCTTGGCACAACAATCAAAATTTGGCAAACATTATTGCAATTAAGGTTACGAAAGGCTCCTCCAAATTATTACTGCTTGTGGTGGGATGCTTTAAGCAAGCTACTTTTAAGATCCATAACCTCGCTCCACTGGTAGCGCACAGGGCAGGAGATTATTGATAAATCCTTAGAGTTAGTTTAGCTATGTTTTGAAGGCAAAAATATTTTCCACAGTGTAGTTTCCTTGAAGCTAAATTGGGACTAGACCCCTTCGTCATTTGGCGAAGTATTATGGCTACAAGATTTTTGTTTAAAGTGGGGGTATACTAAACAATGGGTTTAGGAAGAAGCATTAAAATCTGGGAGGACTAGTGGCTCCCAAGGGTACACTCTTTCAAACCGTTAATGCCTTGTCCTACCTATTTACAAGGTTTGAAAGTCATTTATTTGATTGATAAGCAATCTAGGCTATGGCAACGAGATATAATCAATTAAAAATTCTGGAAGGAGGACGTTGACTTGATATTATGAATACCGATAAGCCATTTCCTTTCAAGTGATGTCTTAATTTGACATTGCACAAAAAATGGTAAATTTGACATCAAATCAATGTATTATCTAGGATTTTCTTTGGCAGAGATCAATGGGTCATTTAGAGTAGGGGAATGTAGCTCTTAGTTAAGAAAGAATTGGTTGTTCATCTGGAAATTGAGATTACGACATAATATCCTCATGTTCTTATGGAGACTAGCACAAGGCACCCTACCTACCCAAGAGAACTTAAAAGGAAAGTGTTGTGATATGGAGAGCGAATGTATCCATTAAGGGGCAAAAAAGATGAATGTAGAACACATTTTTTTTTTAAGGTGTTCATTCTCTCGACAAGTTTGGGTGTTGTCAGATCTACAGTGGGAATGCATTTCAAGATGGCACAGTATTCCAATCTTAGGGGTGAAAAGATTTAATAAAAATTTGGATGAAGATCAATTCCATTTAACTGAAGTAGTGATGTAGATGATGTGGTATAGCAGTTCAAAAAGCTCATGGAAAGAATAACATATACACCACTGGAGGTTAAGATGTCACGCCCTTGAATCAAGTTCGCGAGATATTCATATCTAGAATGCCCAAGTACACATGTATCAGAAATATTTAAACCAAGCACTTAAATAATCAGTTCATCACAAATTTCATATCTCACATCGAACATAATAAATGAAACTGACGCGATCCCAAGGATCCGTCGAATTTTATTTTAGTATTTATTAATTTTAGTTTATTGGTTAATGGGCTTAATTAATAAATTGGGCCATATGGGCTTTTTAGGTTAGAGTCTGATAGTTTTAGTATAAATAGTGGTTTGTTATTCAGTTGACAACAGAAGACAATACAGAGAGTGTTTTCAATTAATTCAGGTTTCCTTTCAATTCCCTGAAATTGATTCTTTCAATTTCTCGTGAGTTTCTATCCCAAATCGAGTCATTCCGAATTGGTTCGAGTGATTCGTAACGTATCAATCAGCAATCGGTGTGCTGATTGTGGCCGTTCTTATCGGGTTCAATCCAATCCTACCACGTTGGGTCGGCGTTCTTCGCCCGGTTCGCGTCCCTGGGGTTATCGGATTCGGGTCCGGTTACACCGTTCTATCCGACGCGATCGTTGATCACGTCAATTTGGTATCAGAGCCATCTTGTATCGAATTCTAATTCGATACACGATCCGGAGTAAAAAAAAAAAAAAATAAAAAAAATAAAAAAAAAAGGGAAATTCGCCGCCGCCGCGCCACCGCCGTTGCCGCCACAAATTCGCACCGTTCAACCGATTCACGCAGCAATCAACCCCGCCACCACCGCCGCCGCCGGAGAAAACAAAAAAAATTAAAAAAAAAAAGAGGAAATCGCTGCCGCCGCGCCGCCGCCGCCAACAACCGCGATTCCGCCGCCGTTTCAGCCGATTTCCGCCAGAAAATCACACCCACCGAACCGCCGTCGAGAGCCCATCCCTTCCCACACCGAATCGCCGCCGAAGGAGGAGCGAATCGGCCGGAATTTCACCGCGAGCCGCGCGACGCCACCTGGAGAAATTCGCCCGACTCCGCCTGATTCCGCCGTCTACCGCCGTCGTTGAGGGCCGCCCAGGGCTTGCCGACGCTCGGGGAGTCGACGCCAGCCCATTCCGCGGACGAACGCCGGCGAAATCAGCGGTTTCGTCGCCGCCGCCGCCGCCGCTCGCGAACCAGGAAAAAAAAAAAAAAGATAAAAAATCATGTGTGGAGACCGAGGTTGATTGGGCCAAAAAAACAAAATGGGCCGAAGGAATTGGGCTGGACCAGAAGCTGTTGCCGGGCTGGACCTTCTGACGTGGTAAGGCCGTGTTTGGTTACAGTTATTCGTTTCAGACTAAGGGACTGATTGGCTGCAAAATTTTATTTCTGCTTAAGGACTTGTTTGGCTGCAAAATTTTTATTTCTACTTAAGGGCCTGTTTGGTTACTGAATTTTTTTTAAAAAAAAAAGAAAAGAAAAGAAGAGGCAAAAAAAGAAAGGGAAAACAAAAAAAAGCGAAAGAAAAGAGAGAGGCCAAAAGCAAACAACAAAAAAAAAAAAAAAAAAAAAAAAAAAAAAAAAAACAAAAAAAAAAAAAAAAAAAAACAAAAAAAAAGAGGCCAAAAAAAAAAGAAAAAAAAAAGTGACTTCTGTCGTTCATTGATTTTTAATATTATTGAGATTGTATTTGGAATATCGAAGATTGAGGTAGTTGCTTATATCGTAATTTTAGGCCATATCCATCGTACTGAGCGCTTGTATTTTTACGTTTGAATCTTGAAACCATTTTGGAATCACACGAGGAGGGCACGAGAAGTTGAGACTGGTGAGGAATAAATTAAGAGTGTGATACACGAGTGGAGGTAAGAAACGAGTGCAAGAGAGCCTTACCTGAGAGCAGCGAGGTTGGTGAGGACTTTTATTACTAACAATTACCTGCTATTATTTTTTTTTATGTTGTATCACAGACTTCGCGATGGCCAGTCAGTATTCAGGACAGGGTAACAGTCCTGATGAAACTAAATTCCTATTTGACTCCCTCAGTGATCAGTTGAGAAAGCTCACTAGGAGCAGGGAGGGCATGCAGGACCGGATGGCAGATGTGCACGATCGCTTAGGGCGGGTAGAAGCGTCTCAAGCTGCAACCTTAGAAAGAGACAGTTTACTATCTAGACCGACTGAACGCAGAGGCAGTCCCGTGCCAGGCCGAGCTCAGGTTAGGGACGGACATGGGCATCATGTCAGGCCAGTAAGACAAGATCGACGAGGCTACGAGGAGACAAGAAATAAATATACACTATCCAGACATTATAATGTCAGAGATTATGGATCGAATGTGGATGAGTACAACAAGCCATCCAAGGTATCAGATTCTCATATTGGAAGTCAAACTCGGGTGTGTTTTAATTGCTTTCAGCGTGGGCATAGCATGAGTGAATGTCGAAACGACGAAGTTGATACCCATATCGGCATTAGCAAAGTTTTGGGAGAGAAGAAAAGCCCATCCATCGAGATGTCATCTTTGACTCAAGTGAAGATTGCAGAGAGGATGCCATCGGATGAAGTACAACATGAAGATAATGGCAGTGATAACACACATCTGGAAACTGAAGAGAAAAGTGAGCGGAAAGAAGTAACGGAATCAGTAGAAATTGAAAGGGATAAAGCTGAGATGGAAAAGGCCATAGAAATTAAAGTGGAAGTTGAGGACAACCACAAGCATGAAGAACAAGCCAAGGATTGGGAGATTAAACTTCTACAGAGCCACGTGTACATTGATCCATTCGACTATCTAACGGATCCTGTGTCCAATTGTACGGTACAAGAGTTGAAGATAGTTTTATTTGCAGAGGTTACACATGCATATCCGAATAAGTCGTTGGTGCCCTTTTATATTCCTTTATATGGTTTGTTGCTGAAATTTCTATGCTGGACTCATAGGAAGATAAAGTTGAAGTTTCAGCGAGGCGATGAAGAGTTAAAGAACTTCCAGAGATTCGTGTTTGATCCAGGAGGACACAAATTCGAATTGAGGACAATTCGCCTTCAAGAGGAGGGGTATGACGCGATCCCAAGGATCCGTCGAATTTTATTTTAGTATTTATTAATTTTAGTTTATTGGTTAATGGGCTTAATTAATAAATTGGGCCATATGGGCTTTTTAGGTTAGAGTCTGATAGTTTTAGTATAAATAGTGGTTTGTTATTCAGTTGACAACAGAAGACAAGACAGAGTGTTTTTCAATTAATTCAGGTTTCCTTTAAATTCCCTGAAATTGATTCTTTCAATTTCTCGTGAGTTTCTATCCCAAATCGAGTCATTCCGAATTGGTTCGAGTGATTCGTAACGTATCAATCAGCAATCGGTGTGCTGATTGTGGCCGTTCTTATCGGGTTCAATCCAATCCTACCACGTTGGGTCGGCGTTCTTCGCCCGGTTCGCGTCCCTGGGGTTATCGGATTCGGGTCCGGTTACACCGTTCTATCCGACGCGATCGTTGATCACGTCAGAAACCAAACACAATCATTAAAGCAGAAGTCTTAAAATTACATCATTTATTCCTTAACATAATAAAATAAAAATAAAACTGTAGTCTTCAACTTCCATGTATGGCATTTATCAACCCCAAATGTATTCTTCCTCACCATCATCATTTCCAAGAGAAATTATTTCGACTTGTGAGTGAAATTTGCCCTATGAGAGGTCTACCAATTCTTTTATGGGATGTGAACACAATGAAAATATTTTACAAAGCTTTTAAAACAAATTTTGGAATTAAGTTATGAATATCGAAACAAACATTAATCAATTCATAAACCCATTTTATCATATGCTCGTAATTCAGGCATTCATATCTCATTCCACTGGTTATCGAATTTGCCCACAATGAACCCTAATTTTCAACTTCAATTGGGTAATATCCCAATCTATTTTCCAATTTGTAGGGGCACGTGGTTTATCAGCTTCACCCATAGTAAGCCCTAGTCTTTAACTCCGATTAGGTGATGGCCTAATTTATGATCCTAATTGGTAGGGCCATATATATTGTTAGCTTCACCTATTGTGAGCCCTCTTGGTTTTCAACCCTGATGAAGTAATACCCCAATCTATCCTCTTGATTGATAGGGTTGGAACTACTGAACATTCTTAATGAGCATATACTTTTTGTAAATTTGAGTTCAAAAGGATTCTCATTCATCAACATTTGTAATATTTTTTAACACATACAATTTGAATGACAAATTCAACGTCTCATGTAAACACATTGTAGGACAAAATCTTGCGTTTGGATTTTCACTAATAAGAAATTTGTACAAATTGATTACAACTTGAATCAAATGAATTTTGTGTGAGCTTTGTTCTCTAATTTAGTCCTCTGATTCTTCCTTCAAAGATGTGACTTTAATTTGAAGTATCTTCAAAGAAAGGGCTTGAGCTTGATCTTCCTTGAACTTGTTGATTTCTTTAATTAACACTGATCTTCGAGCTTGGCACCCTGATTTCGGATTGAACGCTAACTTCGAAGATGTTTGATGAAGAACGTATTGAATTTGGGGATGAATTCTTTGAACTTGACGAAGAACGTCTTGAATGTTCTTGACTATCCTTGAGAGAATTTGTGTCTCCTTCTTCTTGCTCTTCCTTATTGTTTTTTCTCCCTTTGCTGGGGTTTTTGGCTCCTATTTATAGTTGTAGGAGAGATAGTATAGCCACCCTAGCCTGTTGACGCGGAGTGTTCTCATTGGTTGTCGGGGTTGTTGGCCCCTTGCTGGACTGCGCCACTTGTCGCCTTCTGATTGGCCCAGTTGATCATTTATTGTCTCCTCACTGGATTGTGTCATTTGTTGCCATCTGATTTGGTTAATTTTGAATATTTAATTGTTTATTAAAGACATTGTATGTGTTTAAAAATTCTGAAATAAAATTATGTAATGCATATTTTAATTTCTTTTCATGATATTTATTTAATTTTTTATGTATCTACACACATACATAAACATATTTACATCCAAAAGTCTCTCAGTGCGGTAAATTTCAAGATGACGTAAACAAAACTTAATTATGGAAATAATAGATTCCATAGAGGTTCAAAAATGATTTTGGAATTCGTAATAACATGGAATTCATCTCTTGCAAAATGAAATAGTTGAAAGTTCACGGCTAAACCGCTTAGTGAAAAAATTCTATTTAAACTATAAAACGATTTCAACAAAATAAGGCAGTTGCAAAATTCATAGGTAACCCACTTATGTGGATTTGTGCTGACGCAATTTAAATTTGTTATTTGGATTGCTTTCTTAAGTTCCCATTGACACCAAAATAATTCTTCCTAAAATTCAACTCTGAATCAAATCAAATGACTGAAAATATTAGCCTCACCACAAATCGTTAAAATTTGCGTGCTTATTGACCTAGGATAGCAAAAATATACGGGTGTCTATATATATCTATACATACGGGTGTAAGTCTGTATATGTATATATATGTATATGGTTCCAGGAATTTAAAATATTGATTGCTATAATGTGCGAGGACTTGTGTCTCCATATATATATACACGTACGGGCGTAAGTCTGTATTTGAATGTGGTCAGAAGAATTTTAGATTCACGGCTAACCCTCCTTTCCTATAACAACATATATACAGGTCTAAAATCCCAACAGCAAAAAACTAAATGTCCATAACCAGAAAGAATCACCAGCCAACCTAGATAATCTAGACAGGATTACAGTTATATCCAAAGGCTACATCTGTTCAAGACATAAAACTTAATACATTTAGAAAGGAAAAAGAAAAAAGAAACTAGGAATCAAGAATCACTAACTTTAATAATGGTATATAGCGCACAAAAAGAGGGAACTAATAAAATAAATTCAACCAGAAATAGATAATATATATGTATATACATCAACTATTTGTATACCCTATACGCACGCATTTGCTAATGCTTAGTGCATTCACAATCATAATACTGGACATCACTTCCTCCATCTCGTGGTCCAAGCCCCACATACACGCCCACATAAGGCGCATATTTATATACATATGATGATTCTTTGTTTGCAAAGTACCCAACGTTGGTTTTGTCCCCCCTTAAAACATATAGATATGCAGGTACATGCATGAACTTGAAACTGTCTGCATGCCTTCACATATGCTGACTTTACCGTTGATTTCTGGCTTAGCAGTCCGACACGCCTACCTCTTCGTTTGTACAGTTTACAAAAAGTCTAAAGCAATGCTAGATAATTGAACTTACCTCAATCACAATGACTACCCTAACTCCAAGCACTTATTTATGGGGCACGGTTACATGGAAGGTTTGTTCCCAGATATATCCCTAGATAATTATATAAAGTGTGTTCATTGTTCAGGCAGAATTTGACCTTCCAACATTGTCCCTCAATGGGCCCTTCGTTGTTCCCCATCACTTATGGTATTTTGTCACAAATGAATCTTCAGATTTTGGCATGGTTGACTAGTATATAATTTATTTCCTTTACTATACAATACATAAATATCATAACAAATAAATTACAAGGAAAAGAAAAGTAATTTATTCACTAATGTTTAAAAGAAAATCGGTTATTACATAAGGAATTTGCTAGAAATTTCGTTTGGGATGTCGATTATAGCTACTCAACCAAATTTCAATAAAGGGAAGTTAGGAATGGGAGCTGCTAGGGCTGTTGGCAACCTCCACCAGAAACTTTATCAAAATAATCTTTGATGGGGCCGTTTTCAATGAAGTTGGGGGATTGGGCATTGGTTTTATATGCAAGAATTCCGAAGGGGTGTGTGTCGGCAAAGTATTCTCTTTCATCCCTTCAATTTTGGAACCAATTATGGTGGAAGTACATGCATTAAGCAGGCTGCAATCTTTGCTGATAATAATGCATGGAAAAATATTATTTTCAAAGAAGACCAAGGGAAATTAGGAACTCTCATTGCTGACACTTTAATTAGCCGAGAAAGAATGAAGAGTATCAAGTTTTGCCATGTTGGTAGAGAGCTCAATTAAGAGGCACACGAGTTGGCAAGGATGGCTCATAATGGTCCAGTCGAATGGAGGGTACTTCCTGACATTATTTCGTAAACAACGATCTCGTTTTCCCTTGTGATTATCTACTGGTTTCTTGAATTTTAAAATATCCTTATTCATTCAAAACAAACATTTTTTTATATAAAAAAAACTTCACTTCTACCGAATTTACTACAATTTGTAGGAAATTAAACATGTCACGTCCCAAATTTGGGACCGTGATACAATAGTATTTGCGAATAACTTCAGTGGATATCAAAACTAACAGATATTGAATAAACTGATCCATTTAATATCAAATAATGTCCAAAAAGAAATAATGTCGTATCCAAAGCAATAATCTCAACACTATTTTGTAGCCAAAAGTTGCCTAAGTATTACATCAATTATGTCATATTTGCTAATGAAAGTCATAGAAATAAAATAATCCAGTATAAGATCTTTGTCTCTATCTCTCTATATCTACCATCCCTATGCGAATTCTTCTTTATTTGCATTCTCCCAAAAATTGACATTTAAAATATGCGAATAACGAGTCACCTAATAAATAGTTACATGCCTTTTTATTGGAATATAAACATAATAAAACAATTTCAAGATTGAAATATTTATTTTGAAAATTTGCAAGAAAGTAAATAGTAAAAAATTTTCACATGTAATATACTATAAATTCATTCAATGTACTATATTTTGATGTGCTCAAGGACTCAAGCAGTTCGTGTATCATTTCATTAATCAAGACTTTAACCTATAACTCCAGTTAAGGAGGGGCACGTATAACTCAAGTTGATTGGGTCATGTATCTCAACCTATAATTTTAATTGAGTGGATCATGTATCTCACTTATTACCTGTGTTGAACTAGTCCTTACACTATTTTGATTGCTCTCCGTTGGCCTTATATGACAATGCTCCAATATACATAATTAACATGTTTAAAGCAGTTTCAAAATACAAATCATTTGGAACTCGTTCATATCCTAAGTATTTCAAAAAAGCATTTTGAATACTTCAACAGAAAAGCGTTGTAAAAAATAACATAGAATAAGTCTCAACGAGGTATAGAATTTTTCGAAATAATTTGGAATGACTTCAGTAAAATATCAATTTCTAAGAAAATAATTTATTTAAAATGAACAGTTGTGGAAACTTGCAAATAACTACTTATGGGTCTTGAAGCTCACTGGTATTGGATTTCTTAATTTTCTATTCAGTCAGTATAATTCTCAAATTTAATACTCAATTTAATTGAGATCCCATTCTTTCAGATGCTCACGTACTGTTCTTTCAGATCCCCAATTACTTATTGAGTAGCTTTTTTATTCATAACTAATTCCATTATTATCTTCTATTATCGATTAAATTTTGAACCACTTACTTAAAACTATTTTAATCTCAAAATTGACAAAATTTGACCTTAGTTATGTAAAAACAACCTTTTGCTCGATGTGTTTAAGCTTATTCTAGTTTCAAAATACAAAAATTTGGCATTAATTACACAAGAATCATATTCTACCTAGTTTTGCACTCAGCTCCCATCGTTGACAAAAGTCGTGTAATCACAAGGCCTTCATCTGCATCTGTAGCAAAGACTGCAAGGTGTTTTATTAATTCTGGACCCCTTATTCTGATTGTGAGCTAAAGAGCCATGACCACTAGCTGATATGTCAAGCTGTGCAAGGCCAATCTGTAGAGCGACACCTAAGCCCCACGGTCCACTTTGTGAGTGTGAAACACTACCTCACACTTGCACCATTGCGTCCCGTGGTCACAATGGCACCGCAATGCGGCATTGTGACTAGATGAAGGTTTGTTTGGTTGGGTTTTTCATGCCCTACATCATTTTAATTATCAAAACTTATCTGCACAACTATTCTAAGGGTCTTTAGGCATTATTTTCTTGAATCCCAATCATGAAAAATTTAATTTAATCATATCACCTAAGTTTTGAATAGTTTAGGATAAGTTTTAGAAGTTTACTTGATATGCCAATACACGCTTTATAATTTCCAAGACACAACCACACACATTCAACAACATATTCACGAACCAATACATGTGTAGGCCACCAAAATTAATATTTCTTGTGCCTAGACATGTGTGTTAGTGTTTCTTAAGTGTGTGTATGATAAACGAAAAATTTGGCGAAGAAACTACATTAGATTATCATGTATGAAAGTTGGGAAATTTGTCCTGTTGCTAGACAACTGCTGCTTCATAAGGGCGGAGAATTATAGTTTTCTCTACTTTTTAACCCTATTCATAAAGGGTTTTATGTAGGAATTTGAAAAGAGTGAAATTTTAATATCTTGGGGATACTAAAATTCCTTCACATAACCTTATTCAATATCCCAGGTTTTGACACGAATTTTCTGCTTAATTCTCTATTTTGTAAACCCTTAAGGCATGGTAATTGTCCTCATTAATAGTCTAACTATTGGTAAAGTTTGACTAGCTTAATGGTATATATATTAGTTTCTTTACATACTTAAATTTTCTTCCATAATTTGACATGACTTATTCTGTAATTTTTCAGCCTATAAATCAGCCTCAATTGACAAATTTGGTTCTATCAGGACATGGTAATAACTATTCACTAATCTTCATATTTTTGGTTGGCATATTGTTTTCCATATACATTTTGATATTATTGCCGCTAGTTCACACGAAAATTAATGAATAAAACTAAGAATTTTTAGATTAAATCCTTTGTTAATAATTTGTAAATATTATTATCGTGGTCCAAAATTTCAAGGTATTACAAAACATATAAAAAGCAAAACAAAACAAAACATAAATTTAGTATACTTTAGTAGTATTTTATATTTTATGATTAATATTATTGTTATTATTATTTATTTTTATGTTTTTGTGAAGCTGTTAAGTTGCAAAATAATCAATGAACATTGAAACTTGTTTAAATCATGAATTATAGGTATAATTATTTAAATTAAAAATAGATAAAATACCAGAATTTCAAATTTAAACATTTAATTATCTACAGTTGATAATAAATTTGAAAACAGAAAGTGCAAACCAAAAATATATTTAAACCTATTATTGAATATAATTAATGATAAATTAAAAATAAAAAAGAGAAAAAGAATAAAACGTGACCAATGTCATTCGTCACGTTTTATAGCATTCCGAACGAAGGGTGCAGTATGGACCAAACTTACTCCTATAATTTTGAATTTGCATTTAATGCCACAATTTGCATTCTAAATCGAAACATATGAATAAGAAATTTATATAGATTTAAAATAGCGTGGAAACTAAATATTTATGGAGAAAAAAATGATATTTTGCATTGATATTTGTTTATTTAATGTGTTAGTATAAGAGGACAAATTATTTTTAAAGTACTATGTAGTTGATTGCTGTGTATTGATGTCTTCATTCTTGAAATGAATATAGAAATCAAACATAGTATGGATGCATTTCAATCTTTCTACCTCAAGATTTTGATAATGTCTTTGAAGGAATTATCCACAGCTAGAAAATACGTTGATTTAAATATTTGACTCTCCTTTATTGTTATCCATCAAAATTTGAAATACCATATAGTGAATAAAAAAGTAATTGTACTAGAATTATTTTACGAATCATCATTTCTATTTCTTGAAAACTCCGACCATGCTTTTAACGAGGTAACTTTAGTTTAAACCATAGGACTATATTTGTTTTTATTTTTTTACCTCAAAAACATATACAATAGACTGTCATTACATTTTTTAAATTTTATCTCTATCTCTTTCTTATTTTTATATTTTTTTAAAAATATACATTTAAAATCATAATAAGAAATCACAACAAACAATTTTCCCGTCCGTCATTCCCACTTCAATTGCATTAAATATTCTTTTGATTTTAGACATATTCAAAGCAAGATGACCCAACCAATGCTCCTTATGCCACGACAATCTAAACTTGCACGGCAAATACAAGAGAATGCATCAGGAAACAAAACACAAGAAAAATGATATAGGGTATGCTTGTTTTCTTTTTAATTAAAACTATTAAAAATTGCACTCTTTAGGGCTATGTAAATTTATATATAAATTATAATATTGTTTTATCTTAAAAACAAAGACAACAATAATAACAGCAATAATAAATTTAAAATTAAAATTTTTAAAAACATTTAAGAAAAGAAAATAAGTTTTAAAGAATTTGAAAAAAAATTGAGAAGAAACGCAAAGAAAAATAATAAATTTAAAGCAAAGCAAAAAAATTTAAAATAAAGATGATTATGTAAATTGACTTGCAATGAAAATTCTTTATTAACTCAATATAGATAAATAATATATCACTTTAATAATTACATTTTTAAATTTGATTAATTTTTCTCATATTTTTATATAAGTTTTGTACAAAATATACTTAAAAATCGAACCAAATATACCCGCGAAGAAATTAGGAACAAATAGATTTTAATCTGCGCAAACTATGAGCCGAGCCGAGTCGAGTCCAGAGAGGGTCCAAGTGAAAATTTCGACAAATGTTGTGGTATAATTGTAATTTGAATTCGAGGGGTTAATCGCAAAATTAGACAAATATTGGAGGCACGTTTGCCATTCTGCAAGAATGAAAACGAGGAAATGACGCCATTTAGACACGCAACAAAAACTAGAAGTGACATAAAGCTGCAGCCAACACCACTACAGTCGTCTCTCCGACAGCGCCATCATGGTTGAGATGGGGAAAAACGCGAGCTCTCCTCGAAACCCCACTCTCGTATTCTTAGACGGGTACGTTCTTTTCTTCAAATTATATGCTTATCCCCCGCTTTTTTTATTCCTTTTAATACCTAATTTTCTAAAAAATATGATGGAAATACTGCACGGATTTTTGTGGGGATCATGCTGGGGAAGGGATGTGGGAACTAGTATGGAAGGTGTTTGCGGGGTTTACACGCTTCCATGTTTTAATCTGAAGAAAATTCGGTATTTTTGTATGCGGTTTGATTGCTTAGAGCTAGGGCACGAGTTTATTTATGATGTATATCACTGTGTCTATGGCGGAGGTATGGTTTCTCTTTTGTATGCGGTTTGATTACTTTGAGCAAGGGCACGAGTTTATTTATGATGTATATCACTGTGTTTATGGCGGAGGTATGGTTTCTCTTTAGTCCTGGATGATGATGCAAATGGAGGATGGAGACTTTTGCTAATCTAGGTTTTCATGATAACAGGGTGCTGAAGAAGATGGTGTTGAGTTTTTAGAGTTTGTGTGAGGAGGAATTGTTGAAGGTTTTCGAGAGAAAGAGTGTGACTAGCTATTCCGAACTCCTGATCCCATGAAATGTCTCTGTGCTTGTGAGTTTTAATGAAGTTTGTGAAGATAACACTTAAAATTATCAAATTGCTTGCAAGTGCGGTTGGAGTAAGGTTAAATAGTTTTTCAGCTGAAATTTGGACTGCAAACAAAATTTAATTATTTCTTCGTTACTAGGAGCTTTTAGATTTGAATTTTTGTTTGTTAAGATGAGAAGTCTTAAATCTATTTTGGCATATGGTCTATTGGTACAATGATGTGCAGCATGAGAAATTTTTTGAATCATCTTTTTCTTTCTTTTAGAATACAATGTCATTGGAGTTATGGTGTCACATGTCTTTTTCATGCTATTGGTGGAGAAAATAATGATTCAAATCGAAAAAAATGTGAAGATGAACGGGGCATATTTTTACCCTTAGGGTGAGATACTAGTTTAACAAAACACAATCTACAGTTTAATCATCAGTTATCACGTTCTGGGATTATTATTCTTGCGAGCAAATTAGTCACTAATGCTCAAATGCAGATTACATAACCATGCACACGCACACCACTTGACAATATTTACAATATCGGTTTAGCTATTTGAAAAAATTAGTTCTTAAATATTATGCCTAAAAATTTTTATTCAGCATTACTAACCCAAAGTAACTTAAAAATTTTGAAAATCAATCGACTTTAAACAACATTCATGTCAACTTGAAGCATTTAAATTAAATAATTGGGGCAACAATTTAGATAATGACCATTTGCATTCTGTAATTCCATCAATTGCCTGTTATCCTATGTTATTCCATTTGTGGAGGACATGGGAAGGATTATTACTATGTACTTGCATTGTGTGTCAGTAACTGACCACTAATATTTGGAATTTGAAAAGAGTTGGTTGAAATGGTGTTAATTATAAAATATACCAAATCTCACAATATATGCACACGGGCATGCATAGACAGAAATGCATGCATACACACACATGTGATATTAAATGCTTTCATTCGAACGTATGATCCAATGCTCAGTAAAGCCTTTTTCCTGACATCACTTAATTGTATTCAAGTAATGCTAATTTGAAGCTAAAAATGAAGGATGGAGGCTTAATTCTTATGGAAATGTTAACTTGAAAAGCATTGATGTGTGGGGATATTTGGTAAGAAGAAAGAAGACATAATTGTAAATTGCTTTTGAATGAGTGAAGAAGCTGAATAATCAAGGAGGCAAAACCAATATTTGACTTGCTTTGGGAGGGGCATCCTGGTAATTCATGGAGGATATTGTAGCTTATGAGATTTTTATAAATTCATATAAATTGTAAAAAATCCTATTGATATAGGCACAAAAAGTGTAAATATCTAACCAAATATTCCCAATTATCTTGTAATATTTTCCAATACTCGCCCTAATAGTTGTCAAAGGCACTGCTAGGTGCGCGCCATGGTGAAAGGCGCAGTTGAATCGTCATTCTTAATCTGTGGCAGCCTTCAAAGCTGCATGCACTTGGCACCCACTGAAAAAACGTGACAGCAGCCCCTTTTTTATGTTGAATGTTTTTTCAATAGTGCAATAAGTGAAAACGCTGAAAAGAAGAGTAAACCCTACCGTCACAGATAGAACCCAAATGGTGAGACCTAATCTCACCTTAATCTCGTGCAAATCACACAGCCGATGCTTCTCAGTTACATTACGCCTCTGCCAGACTCCCTCTCTTAATTTTCTTGCTACCTGCAATCCACCTATCCTTCTCGATAGCTGTGCAGCTCGGTCAGGACTCAGTTATGTTAATCTTTTCTTTTTTATTCTTCTATTTCTTTCCTCTTTTTGGTACGGGCTACAATTTGATTTTCATTTTGCTGCCCACAATTTGTTTTAACTTAAAGATAAGGCTGTTTTGTTGCTTTTGTATGAATTTTATTTTGTTTTGTTCCATCGTTTTTTGGTTCCACCCAACACCCCCACCAACCTGTACGGGTGGCAATTTAATTTTTATTTTGCTGCCCACGGTTTATTTTATGACTGTTTTACATACTATGAGTACAAGGCTATTTTACATATTATGAATACAAGGCTATTTTACATATTATGTATATTACTGCCCCACATCACCTTCAGATTTATGATTAGAGGGCTGGTTCTGTATATAAGGTGACTATTTTAGTATTTTGTTGTGAACCACACAAAGTTTCAAATTAGGCTCTTCACTTGGTTTTCATATTATATAATTTATTTATATTTATTTTCTAGAAAATTACTATTGATATAATAATATTTTGTTTATTGCATAAATTGAGTGCCATGCTTTCAAAAAGCGTGCGCCGTGCCATGTGCCATGGCTGTAGACAATTTTTGCACTTTAATGCACTATACGCAATTGACAACTATGTTTGCCCTCAAGTTAAACATGAGGTAGTGTTAAAATGTTCAATTTAAAACTAGCCAGTAGTAACTAGTAGATAGTAGTAGAATGCAACAGTACATAGCTAGAATTAGTCAGTAGTAGAGAGCTAAAAAGATTAGTCACTTGGTAAACAATACTAGAGAGAGCATGCTGGTAAGGTCGACTACACTAGGGATCATGGAAGTTTGTGACTAATAGAAGTCATACTTAGAGCAATAGACAGTAGTAGTAGAAGCCACAGTAGAATAGTAAACACACAAACAGCAATAGCAAATAGCTAGTATAGTAGCCAAATAGTTTTAAATGGCCAAATCATTAGTATACAGCAATAAGTTAAAAATCACGGATGCAGAAGCTAGTAGAATATAGACAGAAGGACACTAGCAAACGGTTGCATAAGTGTATACAACCCAAAGTCCAGATAATGATAGTGATCAGCTAGACAATAGAGAGTAGCCAGTAGCCAGAAAGTTGTTGACAGAAAGTTGATAGAAAATTATATTTTAATATGTGATGGGCAAAAATAGGTGTCTAAAGGTAGTACATGGGAAAATTTTTTCTACCATTCTCCATGAAATGCAAAGGAATGCATTAGTGTTTCGATACCATGTTGAAAAGAAAATTGGAGGAATTGCTGTATATTTTATTAATCAAGAATGATCCCAATTTATAGTATGGGACAAATGCAAAGATACTAAAAATATATAACATCCTAACATAAATCTAATTCTAAAAATTAGGAAACAAAATATCGTAATCTTATTAATATAGAAACAAAATATGTAAAGATCAAACCAAATATTCCAAAATGTTTTATAACATCTCCAACAAAAGGAGATGACAACTTGATGACATGGCACAAATTTGTGATATGAAGTTAATAGTAAAGTGAAGGACTGCTGGAAGATTCTCTTGCTTGTAGTTTGAACTAAAAGAAGAATGGGTTTGTCTTTAACATAGGAGAGATATTAAATAGTGATTGTTTCATGAGTTTTTGAAAAGAGTCCATCTTGATGTTGAATTCAAAGAGTCCATGACTATTTCTTTAAAATTTACTTGCAATCGTGTTTTTGGGACATAGGGTGTTTTTTAACTCCTGCCTTGCCTTTTCTACTTGCTATAATATTAATTATCTAATTAAGTTCGCATTGTTATGCATGTTGATGAATTTGTTGAGTAAGTTGGCTTTTGTTCAATGCCTTCTAATTTTTATGTTGTCTGTTTCTTTTCCATTTTCAGGTGTTAGTGTTCATTCTTTAGTTATGAATGACGCAGAATAGCAGTAATCAGCTGCAGTAATCATTCCTTATCAAGTTATGGAAAGAAATAGAAGAAATTTTCTTAATAAACATTCAAATCCTCAGTTCAAGAAAATTGGAGGCCCTAGGAAAGGAAAACTACATCATTCTGTCCGTGAACCATCTTCTGACAATTTTCCTTCATCAGACACTGTTTACCGTATTCTTTGCCAATCTAAAAAGATTGGTAGTGTAATTGGAAAGGGTGGTAGTATAGTGAAAGTCCTTAGAGAAGAGACTCAAGCGAAGATTACAGTTTCTGACTCTGTTCCTGGCTCAGATGAGAGGGTGATAATAATTTTTAGTCCTTCTGATAAACAAGCACAAAGACAGAGAGGCAATAATGGTAATGGATCTGAGAAAGGCTATGATGCCATGGAGCCATGTTGTGCAGCTCAAGGTGCTCTCCTAAAAGTACATGACAGAATTATTGAGGAAGATCTTGGTGGAAGAGAAAAAGGCAATGGGGATGAAACTGTGGTCTGTGCTCGCCTCTTGGTTTCAAACAATATGGTTGGATGTATTTTAGGAAGGAAAGGAGATGTAATCCAAAGATTACGCAGTGAGACCAGTGCAAACATACGTATTCTTCCTCCAGACCATCTTCCTGCTTGTGCAATGAGCAATGACGAATTAGTGCAAGTAAGGTGTCTATCCTTCTTTCGCTGGCAATACATGATTACTTGTGTGTTTTGGGCTCATAAAATATATCGTATGGAAAACAATGTCCTTGACCTTATTTAGGATTCTGATGTGTAATTATGCATACGTTTGGAGTAACATTGTTCTAGATTGCCTGATCTTCTCTTATGCATGGTTTACACTGTTTTGTTTTAGTGTAACAACGATGGAATTTCCAAATCTTATGCTCTTGCCCACCAGTGGATTTTATGCATATTTTATTCCTAGATTTTTCTCTGCCTTTCAAAATTGAAGTTCGTGTCCAAACTATGACAGAAACATGACAAGTATTGCTTTTCCTTGGATACCTTTAATTGTGTTTTATAACTTGGAGCTATATGTTATATTATCTGAGCTTACATGAGTCAAGTTCATTATTATTCTAATTTCTAAATAGGAGCTCTTGACGTCCAACTATTATTTTTAAGCACTTCATATTTGTGGTTGAAAAGTGTAATCTATTCTCTGATTTTTTCTCTATTTTCAGCAGCTTAGAATATTTTTGAACTGTATGCATGCTATCTGGAATTTGTTAGCATGATCTTAATATTGATTTTATAAAAATATTTCTGCCTGAAATGGCTATTGCTTATAGAAGTGATCTGGCATCTGTTATTGAGATTCACACGTATAAATTTTCATTTTGCACATCTTCAGGGTGCATTTCATTTTGTTGCAATTGTGGGTAGTTGGGGGTGCAAATAAGTTGAAATCAAGTCAAGCACTCCTATTTGTTTCTGAGCCAAGCTTGAGCTTCAATTTACTTATTTTTTTTAATTGTAAATATCATTTAATTTAATTATTTTATAACTGTAATATATAATAAAAATAACATTTACAATAATTTGATTGATAAGAAATAGTGAAATATTTAAAAATATATCTATTTAATTAAATTTAACTAAGAAGGTAATTTTAAAATAAATATTGAGAATGAAACATTATTTTATAACAATATGAAAAGTAAACATCAATAATAAAATTTGAAACATAACATAAAATTTATAAAATAGGGCAAGAGCTTTGAAAAGAATATGTTTGATTAACGATCTCGATTGCATATTTGAAATATTTCAAGAACTAGAGAACAAGTACTTTTGTTAGGATCATTCATAATCTATTCAACAATGACATCATTTTAATTTATTTAAAAAATTTATACAACTTAAATGATGTTTTATAAATAATATATAACTATTATTTGATAAGATTTTTATAAGGTTTAGCTGTTATTTTCTGAGGTTTATTTATTATTATTATATTAACTAAAAATTTTGAAATATAGTTTAATTGTATCATTTGAAAGGGTGTGTGCTACATTTATATCCTACAGTGTTCTAAAAAGTTTTACCTAAAAATTCATAAAATATAAAATAAAAACTATAGATCAGACTTAAAATTTAATATATTGTATATACAATAAAATAATGCTAAAGAGGCATAATTGTATTATCTTTTCATACTTAAATTTTCGTTTAAATTATTTATCAGTTTATGTATAAACATAATTATGGATATTCCAAAAGTTTAAATGAAATTTTTATAAATTTATACTTCTAAAATATATGTTAAAATTAAATTTCAACATCTTATCTATTTATATATGAAATTATTAGACACTAATATGTTCATAAAAGTTACATAATTGTATTAATCTACAATATCCTAATTTTGTTTGGAAATTATATGTATTTTAAGTACTTTCTTACATTTTTTTAAAACTAAACTATTGTAAAGAATTTTATAATTTAAGATTTCGAAATATATTTATTCAAACTTTTATACATTGTATATACATTCAGATAAAATATATATAAAATAATTACTGTAAATT
The DNA here is from genome assembly GCA_019155195.1 of Avicennia marina. Taxonomy (NCBI): domain Eukaryota; kingdom Viridiplantae; phylum Streptophyta; class Magnoliopsida; order Lamiales; family Acanthaceae; genus Avicennia; species Avicennia marina. The sequence continues at coordinate 7,132,445 of CM032777.1, read as the reverse complement.
AACATATTTTTGCTAATTAAATGTATTATTTCAATATAAAAATATACTATTGTTGACATGAAAAATAAAAACTTAAATAATTAAATAGAAAAAGCTTGCAAGCTGCTCTCAAGCTTTTGAACAAAGAGAAGTGAGCTCAATCTATACTCACATGAGAGCTCGAGCTCGAATAATGTCAAGTCAAGTCAAGTTTTAATTGAGCTGACTAGGCTTATTGTGCACCCTAAGGTAATTTGTTTTTGTTTGGTTTAATTTAAATTGAGATGCTCATTGTTTTAAAGAAAATTAAGGAATATTTTATCCCATTCCTGTTCTCTGCTTTGGTTAGAATAATGGTATGTACTCATGCCAGTGGTTCAAGTATCTTCCTTCGATTATCTGCTACCATAAAACATCTGTTGTTGATGTTTTTTATTATAGATATCAGGTAAACCGGCTATAGCTAAGAAAGCTCTGTATGAAATATCAACTCTTCTGCACCAGAATGCATGGAAGGATACAACTCCTTTACATACCCCAATTCCCTACGCTAGTCAAGGATTTCACCCTCCTGGCCGTCCAATAAGAAATATGCTTCCTCCAGAAAATTCAGCTTGGTTGGAACGTACTGCTGACACCCACAAGATGCAAAGCTTATCTTTCAAGGGAGGATATGGGATCCATCCATCCGCAGTTGGTGCTGAAGATTTAGATGGCGTTGCTCCACATGATCAGGAAGCTCGAAGCGAGTTCACTATGAAAATACTCTGCTCTGCTGACAGGATTGGGGGAGTGATTGGTAAGGGAGGCACAAATGTCAGGCAGTTAGAGCAGGAAACAGGGGCTAGTATACATGTTGAGAATGTCTCTAGGGAGTCAGATGAAAAAGTAATCCGTGTCTCTTCATTTGAGGTTGTCTTTTCATCTATTAGCTAGGATTAATTTCTATTAGCATAATATTGGTTATTTCTGAGCTGAATATTCTTTCAGGCTCTTTTGGATCAAAGATCGCAGACCATCGATGCAATTCTTCATCTTCAAAACAGAACTAGTGAATTTTCTGATGAGGGCACCATCACGACAAGACTTCTTGTTTTGTCAAGTAAGGTTGGCTGTATTCTTGGACAAGGAGGCCAAGTCATCAATGATATGAGGAGGAGAACACATGCAGACATACGTGTTTTTTCCAAGGAGGATAAGCCCACATGTGCATCAGAAGATGAAGAGCTTGTGCAGGTGATAACTCTACTTGTGACTTTTGATTGTTGGAGGAGGTGGCTGGTGGTGCTAGTTGACTTGTTCTACTCAAGATATATGAATGTGTGCCCATGCTTTTGGTCAGCAGATATCTGGAAGTTGTGGGATCGCAAAAGATGCCTTAGTAGAGGTTGCATCCAGAATTCGAACAAGATATCTTCGCAATGCAAGTGCTACAGAGGAAACTGCTTCAATTAGGCCACTCCCTGGATTTGGCCCCACAGGAAATTTACGTGGTGGCAGCTTTCCTCGATCAAGTACTGTTGGAGCTGGAAGCCTGGGAAGATATGACCATTTACAGGTTTGAGTTTATTAACTTTCTGAATCATGAAAGTTCCTTGCCAAGATAATTGGCCTGCAAATTTTGGTTGCAGCATGTAGTTTCCAATTTTGCACAATCAAACTTCTATGCTGTATGCTCTGAGGCAAGGACGGCATTCATTTTACCCTAAAACATGTCTTGAGTTTTCATTACTCTGGCGTTTTGAAGTGGGAGCTGGGAGGGTATGAGTGTAAAAGAATGGTATTTTGTGTCATCTTATTGGCATGTGGGGAAGTAATGCTTGGTGAATCATACAGAAGACACTTGTCTTACTCAGTCTATCTATTTCCTCACCATTTCCCTTCACCCTAACCTTTTCTTTTTCAATGCACTTCTGAAGGAAATCTAAATAAGCTGGTTTACTTGGTTACCTCTTCATTATTGCTTCTTGTATTTTGTTTGACTATTTCATCACCATTCCCTACAATCTAACTTTTTCTTTCTCAGTTCACTTCTGAAGGAAACCTAAATGAGCTGGTTTACATGGTTGCTTTTCATTATTGCTCTTTATCTGTCATTTGATGCATCTATATATTGTGTGTTTATATTATATGCACGTACGGAAAATAAGATCAATTTAAGGCAAGTTGAAAAATAGAAGTTTGCAAAAGTTTTTTGGTTGAGCATAATATTATTTTTTGGTAGATTTGGCCTCTTGATATATGTATAATTGTAGAAAATAAGTAAATCAAGGATTTAGGCAGCAATGACTTCAGTTTCCAAGGATTTAGGTAAAAGTGTAGTTCTTCTGGATTTGGTTTATTGACCTTGTTAGGGTGTGAAATTGATCTTTTGGTTGGGCAATTGTCTAACATTTTCCATGTTTTGATCGATGTACCTGTGTGCTTGAAATGCGTGCATACTTTCGCTGCTTTGAATGGTACACAATCACGTGTTTTCGTTGGTGAAGTTTCAATCTTTTTTGAAATGCAAAACTTCACATGCGTAATAATAATGGGTATAGCGTATCCCCTATGTTTTAAAATACTGATTTATAAATAAATAAAAAAAGGAGACTGGATATATATTTCTCTGTTCTGAAAATGTGACCCATTTAATAGACTAGCTCCCATTTAAAAGAAAAGCTGATGGATGGAATGCTAAGGTCCTCTATGTCTATGCATCTAATTTAACTTCTGTAGTTGCCCTTACTCAAATTTTAATGTGTGAAGTTCACTTTTAAATGACAAAAATGTCCGTTAAACTGTTGGCTTCTTATTTAATTAATCAGAAAGGTCCTCATTAGGATCTTGCAATCATTAGAAAGTTTTAAGAATTCTATTGAACAGTTATCATGCTGATCTTCAGGGCAGTGTTCGTGAGTTTGAGTCTCCAAGTTTTCCTGTTCCACCACATGCTTCTGGGTAAATGATCTCTGCTAAATAATAACTCGCGATCTTTGCATATACACTTATAACTGAAACTTCATTATCCTAAGTTGCCTATGGGTTTACATTGCAAGTGGTTTTTACTCTTATTTACATATGATTAATTACAAAAGTATGCTTGATTATTTCAGTCATTCAATTTTTTGATTTAATGATGTAATGCGGTAGTAAGTATTTCAAAATGTAAACTAGTACCTAAAATTGTACCTCTTAGCTTTTCCAGACTTTTGATTAGGTGTTTATGGAAAGGAAATTATAAATGAAAGTATTTATTTTTTAGGTATATCAATTTTTTTCCATCTTATAATAATAAAAATTTCTGCTCTAAATGACATTGTCATCCAGCATATGCTTGCGTCCTCTGACTATTTGTGTAATCTGAGGGCATATAACAGTTGTATTATTTTATTTTATCTCATCTATTCTTTATTTCTGTGTTTCAGTTACTTGGATGCCAATGAGGCTAATGTTTCTTTATTAGCAACAGGAGGGGGTCACATGGCTGAGGTGAGATTTAGAATTACAATGAATGCTTACTTATCCTTCAGTAGTTATTGTATTTTAATAATTTGCTTGAGATATTGGCCTGCTTTTCTCTTCCACCTGCTTCTAATATGATCTTTGGGTGCTGTGCTTTCTACTTGTTCTTTTTGGTTCATGCAGTGAACATTTCTGAACTTATATTTTTTATCTTTTAGTCTTATGGGAAGTACTTCTCATTTATATAACAGCATTAATCATCCCAAAATCTATTTTATTTCCTCATTTAGTTATTGCAAGGGATTGGGTAGTGGTTAAAGAAATAACATTCAAATTCTTTCAGCTGGATTCATGATATGCATTAGTGATTGGAGGTAATGTCATAAGTGATCTAAAGACAGGCAGCTATAGCATACATGCATAACTAAGTGATATAATCTTACCATTTATAATAAAATAAAAATAAAATTATTTAAAAATTATTTTTTTTTAAGAAATAAAAAATTAAAATAGAGATGAAAATTACAAAATTATCTAGAGATAAAATGAAAATTAGGGGAGAAAACATTTGAGAAAAATTTATGTAAGAGGAGAAAGGGAGAAAAGCAAGAGGATAAATGTTGTTAAAATAATGGTTATTTTTGTCGTTTTAACATTGTGCCCACTATAGCTCAAGTTTAGAGTAGAATGATTTTCTGTGTAACTCTGGTTTTTGATTGATTACTGATTGCTGTTAGTACATGCTCATGATGTACGAACCAATTCTGTCCAAACTCGTCATATTAGTGGTTAAAATAATATATTGCATTATTTAGAATTGATCATTTGTCCTATTCATGATAAAAAATATTTTTTTCACTTTCATCGCTGAATCTATCTGGGGTTCACTTTTATTACCTGGATATGGAATAAGCGCTTTTTTATTGAATCTTCTGCCATCCTTTTAGTAGCAGTACAAGATAGATCTAATATTCTTAATGTTCTTCATATATTTCCTTTTTGGGTTGTTAAATAATTATAAAAAAAATTTGTAATGTCTTTGACCAAAACTAGGTCACTTACTCCGAGTAGGGATGACAATAGGGGTAAGTAACTTTGGACACTTGACAATAGGGGTAAGTAACTTTGGACACTTGCCTTGCAGGAGAAGAAATGTGTTGGGGGTTGGGGCAAGGGAAATGTTTTTACCCTAGCTTTAAAATAGGGCATGGCTGGGAATGTACCCCTGCTTCAGCTTCCACATGAATTAATTTATATATGTACATGTGTGTATAGTTTTAATTATAATAAAATGTAAGCTTGTAATTATTTATTTGTAATATTTTGTAATTAATTTGTATATAATTTTTTATATGATTAATTTGGAAATTACTTTATTAGATTATTAGGTTGCACATTTTATAAAAATTAAAAGAAAAAACTTTAAAAAATTAATTGTGACAAAATATACATCTTGTCACAAAGCTAATATTTTTCTTCACAAAAAAAATTGTAAAATATGATGAAATCAAATTCATCACTATATTCTCTTTAATTCTTCTTATTTTTACTGTTTCATTTTCTTAATTTTTGTTATATACTCACTTGATAAACACAACTCTAAAACAATTGATAATTTGGCATTTAGTTTCTTTTACTTTCTTGATAAATAGATTCAATATTCTCCTTTTTTTAAATGTTTATCCTTTTATTTTGAATTGAATATATAGATTAACTAACAAGTTATCCTTTCACTTTAAATGGTATATATATACGTGCTTTCACTTTATCTTGTGAAATCTGTTTACAATTATTGTAGGGCTAACTTTATAGTTGAGAAACCTATTATATTTTGTTGATTTTTGTCTTAATATAAAATTCACTACAAATTAAAAAATATCTTTTTATGATTTGTTATTTGAGAAATTAAATTTTATCACTATCTGTAATAATATGACCAACAAGGTTTTGAAAATTGGACCCCATTGGTCGGTTTGAGTGGGAACTAGCTAGTTTCCTGTCCTGGTACACCATACAGTCCGTCTATCAAGTAAATTGGTGAGAACTGGTCAAAGCCTAGTCAAAATTGGTTTTTGGTTTTCTTATTAAAAAATTCCATTTTGAAAAAATAAATAAATAAGATATTTTTAAAGCTTTCTTATGAACAATTTTACGTCCTAAATAATTTAGTAATATATATAATTTTTCCCTAATTTTTTCTTTGACTTTTATTTATTCAATTATTTTATTGAGTTTTTAAAAAATAAATCTTGCATCTTGAAATTAAAATTTTTCATATTAATTTTGTATTTTTTAACAAAAAAGTAATTTTCAGTAATTATATTTTGCTTTGAATTTAGTTTAGAATTTTTTGTGTTTGTAATATGTTTTTTTATTCTTGTTGAATTATTAAATTTTTGATGTTATATTTAAAGCTTATCATTTGACATATTAATAAGTGACTTGAATTTATTTTATAAAATTGATTGAATATTATTATGTGTATTTATAATATTATATATAATTTAAAATTATTGATTTTTTGAAAACGGTTAAATTGGTTGGACTAATGACTTAGTGCCTTAGTTAATTTTCTGATTTGATAATGGTCTGGTTTTAAAAATATTGATGAAAAATGTATTGTTCTATGTATTATTTTGATAATATTTGATCCATCAAATTTTTATTAGTTTATATGGAAGTAAATACTATAATTTTTTTGTCTTTTAAAATATAAATTTTTAAATAAAATTATTAAGTTCTTTCCCCTAACGGGGTAAGTGGCGGGCCTCCTCGTCCCTGTCCCTGTCCTCACGCCATTGCAATCAAATCATGTGAAACAAATGTATTTGTAATATTATTTGAATGACATGCTTAACTTATATTTCAAGAAAAATAAAGTGGAAAAAAATTATTAATGTAACGTTCTTGAAGATGACTAGAACTTAAGATTTTGCAAAATTGCAGCCACCGAATCCAATTGTTTTACTTAGTTTATACTTTCGCGTTGATTTAATGTAATAACTTAGATTAATTGATTGATATTCATATGTTTTGTTAGGTTATGAAATATGGGTTATCTGGAAAATACAAATTCAAGTAAGAAAGTCATCCAATAATTTTAAGGAGGCCTATTACACAATATACATAAGAAACATTCAAACTATAGAAAACCTAACTTTTAAGGGAATTGAGAATGTGCTATAGGCATAAATGAAAAAAATATATACGTGGTGACGGTCAGAGTTTCTTTCTTGCTTGTAATTTCCTAAAAATCCAATTTCATTATATTTCAGTTGCCAATGCTTCACACATAATTGGCTTTTGAGTTCTAAATCCCAATATTTTGAACTGTAGTTTGCTGGAACAAGGATGAAGCTTCTGGATCCACATTCATCCGGTTCTGATTTTGGCACTACGGATCATTTTAGTTCATCACGAAATGTGTACCACATTGCTACTGCCTCGTCTGCTGGACCAAATAACCACCCTCATCCAGGTGCCTACCACGGCTACAATTCTCAACAAGGTGTGTATAGAAGTAATATTGATTCTCCAGTTCCCTATCAGAACCATGATCCTCGGCCAGTCCCCTACCAAAAATTATATACCCAGCTAGATTTATACCAAAACATAGGAGCACATGGTTCTTATCAGTATTGATTTATGAATGCTCAATTAGAAAAGACGTGTACAATAATGTTGTTGCATTTTATACGGTTGTATTCGTCGACTTACGAGCTTGTTGCTGATGGTTTGAGGTAAATTTACGTCAGTAGCTGAGTTTATTTGTGTTGTGTGTCAGCAGGCCTGGCTAATATTAACCACTGTAGGTTTTTTGTTTTTTTTTTTTAAATTGATTCTATTTAGATTGATTAGTAAGAGAAGGAAACAAGTATCATCGTCATGCCTTTCGAGCAACTGACTGGTATTATGAGACGATAAAGCTCGGGACAAATGTTTTGACCTGATACATTGTCTTTGCAATATATTTTTTGGATCCACACAAAAACCTGCTGGATTCAAACCCAAGACTTATCTCAAGAAGCATCGAGGCTGAGGCAGTGGTCCAATGCCATTGTTACACTATGACGAGGGCTTCACTAAACGAGACTTGTGGCGTGCCGTGGGCTGCATGCCGTGGGTGCTGTGCCACTCTCTCTCTTTTTCCTAGTGGTGAGGGTTTTTTTGGCTTTTCTAAAATGGAATGAAAGGCAAAGGTCTTTGCTAATTTCTCTCTTTTTTCAATTCTTATAAAGATCTTTCTTTCCTTTGTTCTCTCTCTCACTCTCTCTGTTTGTTTTTCCTTTTGTTTTTTTTTTAATTCTTTTGCTAAGTTTTCGTTTTCTTATTTTCTGGATACTCTTTCTTTCTACCCTCTGTTCTGTCGCTTTCTGTTTTTTCTTGTAACTGTATATATATTTTTTTCTCTTATAATATTTTCTTATGTCTTTATTTACTTCACTTGCGAGTTTTTCGAAAAGTAATATTGTTGGCATAGGCTTTCAGTTTTCTTAAAGACTTTTGTTAAAAATTTATTTATTTATTCATTTGGAACTTTTTATAAACTAACAAGATATTTATATTTTGTAATAAAAATTAGATGTTCAAATTAATTTGTGCTTGTTACCTATTATGTAGAGTTTTGACTTTAATTCTATTTTATAAAAATTATATATTGTACAAAATTTATTTTATTCATTTTGTGTGTGGAAGTAAGTCGAAATGATGCTCGAATCATTTCGTTGTAGTGATAATTCTGGCCGAGTTTGCAATTGACTAAGATGAAATGATGTTTTACACGTCTTGTGGTTATTGTAGTTGGCATTCCATGCCAACTGTATATTGTCCATAAACATTGGTTGAAGCAATGAAAGGGTGAGAAATTAAAATTTTGAAATAAAAGCATGTTTGGAAAATCACAGTTGATCATATATTATTCTTAAAAATTTAAGAATAATAAAAAAGTAATAGAAAGAAGTAAGAATTATTTTATCAAACAGCATGTTTGGAAAATTACAGTTGATCATTAATTGATTGACTCTGGTGGAGTTGGGTTTTGTTATGCCAGCCCTTCAAATAAATTGTAGTAGAGAGATATTAATATAAAAATTTAAAAATAGTGTGAAAATAACAAAAAAGATTTATTTTGTTGGATGGTGTGTTTGGAAATGCAAATCTTGATTGGAAGAATGATGCAAATTTGCTGGTATCATTTCCCACAAAATTAGGTGAAGTTTCTAGAAATTCTAAGGATTCGTCAAGTCTCATGTTTACATTTTTGGCAAAGGGATGGTTATAGCTTCCTTCTCTGAAGTTAAGGTAAGTTACTCAGAAATTATATGTACCTTTTCTCAAGTATATCCAATCAATAATTAAGTCAATTCAATTAGATGACGTGGCAAAAAAATCTAAATGAAAATTTAATTTTACCCTTATCCGACTTCAAAACATTTGACTAAGATGACTTCAAAACAATTGACTAAGAGGGCATGAAATGTGCTACAAAAATTATAAAATATATAAAAATTTTTAAAATAACAAGATATTTAATAAAATAGAAATATTTATTTTTTAATTTATTCTTAAAAGGGCATAGAAAATTTATTTTTTAACATATAAATTTTAAATTAAACATATAAATATAAGATTTTAAATTTTATAAAAAAATTAAAGATAAAGCCTTCTATTTTATAAAAATAAAAAAATCAACATTTATAATAGTTTCCACATATGTTATCAGAAAAGCATAAAATATATTTTATGAATTGTAATTTGTAAAATAAAAATAAAATAAAAAAATATTAATTCAAGAAAGATATTATAATATAATTTTGAAAAAAATGAAATATTATTAAAATAAATATTTGCATTTGCTAACATATAAACTAAAAATTGAAAACATATGTAAATATTCCAAAAAAATATATATAAAAATAAAAATTCAAATAATATTTTTCTAACAAGTAGAAAATAGAAAAAATGATAAAATATTTGTTTAAAAGTGCACAGAAAATTTATTTTCTAACCCATAAAAATAAATTTCAAATTTTAGGTTTCAAGTTTCAAATTTCCCAAAAACAATCACGTAAAAGTTTCTTATTTCTAAAAATTATAAAACATTCCTAACTATTTTATCAAAAATAAGAAAATTTGATAAATTTTCGAAAATTATAAAATTTATCTAAATATTTCAAAAAATATTTATAAAAAATAAAAAATTCGAATAATATTTTTCTAATAAGTAGAAAATAGAAAAATTATAAAAAATATAAATAAATTATTTTTAAAAGAGCATAGAAATTTTATTTTCTAACCCATAAAAATAAATTTCAAATATCAGACCTCAAGTTTCAAGTTTCCAAAAACGATAAAACAAAGATTTCTAATTTCTAAAAATTATAAAATGTTTCCTAAATATTTTTTCAACAATACAAAAAATTTGATATTAAGAAATACAAATTAGAAATTTAATGTTCAATAAAATTTAATTATAGAATATGAAACTTTATTATTTTATAAAATTTAAAATTTTAAGCTATCTACTTTTAAAAAATATAAAATATTTTATATTTTTAGTAATAATTTATTTGTAAACTCTGTTTGATATTTTTAATAATTTAACAATTTTTTTATTATTTTAGAAAGTGCATTTGAAAGATGTTATATAATTTCTCAAACCAAGGGGTTTCTGTGTAATCAAGCTAAACTTTAGAACGCTGTGGTTATTCATTTTCTTCCAATTTCTTTTGGTCATAGGCAAACTTGTCTTTTCATGCAAAATTGCCCGAATTTGGTCAACCACGTCAGCATATGGAAGGTTTCTGAAATTTTTCGAACCTGTAACTATCACTATAGAAAATGTTGTCCGGTAAAACTTCTGGTTGATCCTTTGCTTTCATCTCCGACCATCTAAAAATTGATTCTAACATGTTATAAGTACTTAGGATACCCACCAACAATTGAAGTGTACAACCATTTTATGTTAGGAAAAATTGACTTTAAAAATAGAAAGAAACTTTTAAAATATGACACTTTATATTTGAGTGTGTATAATATACAAAGAAAAAAAACAAATAATAAAGGTAATGAAAGAACTTGAACTATCCAAAAATAACTTCACAAGGAACACTCTTTTTGTACACACAGGTACTCACATACTCAATTATTAAATTTGAATTAATGCAGAAGCTTACCAAAACCTCCTCTATTTATAGTTGAAAGCCCTGCACCCGATTGGTCACGTTTGGAGGCATCTACCTCTGCTCACGATTGGCCATATTTGGAGGCACCTACCCCTGTACCCGATTGGCCAAGATTGGATGTACTTACCCTTGCATCTGATTCGCCAAAAAAGGAGGTACTTACCCCTGCACCTTATTGGTTACAATCTTTGGCTTATTCTTGTTGGTTGAAATGGATAGCTTTTGGTATATAAATAGCCACAAACCTTAACATTCCTTTCCCTTTGTTGTTATTTATAGACTTTCTTGTAACTCAACAACTTCTTTGCATGTATCAGTCCTCTCTAGACAACGCCTTAGTTATATTTGCTCTATTATCGTCTGTACGGATCTTTTGCAAACTTACTTTTCTTCCAAGGCTTATCGAATCCAGTGATAACGAACATTAATATGCTTGGACCGAGAATGGAATGTTGAATTCTTACTTAGGTGGATTGCATTCTGACTGCCACAATTGATGGCATACTTTTCTTGGCTTCATTTTAACTTGTGAAAGAACTTCTTCAACTAAATTAATTCTTTGCATGCCTCGGTTAGTGCAATGTATTCTGCCTCTGTACTTGAAAATGCAACACATTTCTGGAGTTTACTTTGCAAAACACAGTAGCACCTGCAAAGGTTATTAAATAACCAGAATTTGATTTTCTTGAATCAACATCAACTACTATGTCTGTATCAGAATATCCTTCAAGAATAGGCTTATTCCTTCTTTGTGTATAGCAAAGTCCAAGTTTGATTGTTCCTTTTAGGTATCTCAAAATTCACTTGACAACATTCCAATGTTCCTTCTAGGATTTGATATGTAACGACTTACTTATCAAATTGCATAAACTAGGTTTGGTCGGGTGCAAACCATTGCATATATTAAGCTTCTAATAGCTAAGACATATGGTATCTTACTTATATATTTCTTTTCATCTTCACTGCCTGGACATTATTTCGAACTCAACTTGAATTGTCTACCCAGTGGAGTTGTCATTGGCTTTCATTTTCCATCATAAACTTTCCAATCATCTTTTTTATGTAGCTTTATTGAGATAGCTAAATTTTACCATTTGATCTATCTCGTAGAATTTGTATGCCTAAGAATTTATTTGTTGGTTCCAAGTCCTTCATTTCAAAGGACTTATTCAAATCCCTTTTCAACTTGTTAATCTTGTTTAGATCATAGCCAATAATTAGTAAATCATCAACATACAATAAAAGAATGATAAAATCATTATCAAAATTCTTTATGGATACACAATGATCACCACTTGTTTTCCTAAAATAGTGATTAGCCATGAAGGAATCAAATTTTTTGTATCACAGCCTAGGGGCTTGCTTTAGTCCATAAAATCTTTTCTTAAGCCAATAGTCTAAATTTTCTTTACCTTTCACTTGAAAGCTTGTGGTTGCTCCAAAAAAATTTCTTATTCAAGTTCTTCATTTAAGAATGTTGCTTTCACATCAAACTGTTTTATTTCCAAGTCCAGACTTTCAGCTAATCTAAAGACAATTCGAATAGAATTCATTTTCACAACAAGAGAGAAGATTTCATCAAAATCAATTTTAGATTTTTGTTCAAAGCCTTTAACTACTAATCATGCCTTATACCTTGGTTAAGAACTCCCTTTGACTATCTTTAGCTTGAATACCTATTTGTTTTTGAGTGCATTTCTTCCCAAAGGTAGACTTATCAAATTATAAGTTTGATTTTCATAGATGGACTTCATTTCTTCTTCCATCGCCTTCCACCATTTTTTGTTATCTTTATCATCTACTATATTTTCAAAGGACTCTGGTTCACCATTTTCTATTAGCATTAGGTATTTAGTTGGATTGTACCTTGTTGGTGGCCTCCTTTCTTGTTTAAATCTTCTTACAAGCTGAGGTGGAGTTGGAGCGGTTTCAGCTTCATGCCTTTCTTCTGTGTTTTCCTTTAGGACTTCAACTCCTTGTTGAACTTACTGGGAGGAAGGATCCTTTACTAGAATTTTTTCAGTAGTCCTGTTCTTATTTTCTTTCTTTACATCTTCAATAGTTTAATTTTCAATGAAAATAACATCCAGGCTTTTTATTATTTTCTTTTCATTGGGGTCCCACAATCTATATCCAAATTCTTCATGCCCATGTCTTAGAAAGATGCAATCTCTTGATTTAGAATCAAGTTTATTCCTTTCATCCTTTAGGATATGAATAAATACCTGACACCCAAAGGATGATCAAATTTTTCTAGAATATCTTCATTCAAAGGAACTAAAGGCGAAAGATTGATTAAATCAATAGCTATCCTCAAAGCCTCCCCCAAAATAGATTTGAAAGCTTTGCATGTGATAGCATAGCTTAAATCCTTTCAGTAATGGTTTGATTCATTCTTTTAATAATGCCATTTTGCTGCGGGGCCTTGGAACGGTCTTCTCCAATCGGATCTCATGGCTATTACAATATTCTTCAAACGGTCCTAGGCATTCTCGACCATTATCAGCCCAAACACATTTTAATTTAAGGCTAATTTCTCATTCAATCCTTTTATGAAAATTTTTGAAAGACTAAAAAACTTAATCCTTTGATTTTAATGTATGGGACCAAACTTTTCTAGAAAAATTATCAATAAAAGTCACCAAATACAAAGTACCACCAAGTGTTCTTTCGTTCATTTGACAAATATCAGTGTGTACAAGCTCAAGAGGTTTTTCTTTTCTTGTAAGGGGATATTTTTTGAAAGTAATTCTTTATTGTTTCCCTTTTATACAGTCGATACAAAGTATGAAATTCAATTTTTCAAATTTTGGCAAATAATTATTTTTACCCAAAATTGACATACCTTTTTTACTCATATGCCCCAGCCTTTTGTGCCACAACTCTATTGATAATTCCACCACTGCACATGCATTTCTATCAATTTTTTCCATCAGTAATATAAAGGATATTTACCTTTCTCCCTTTGACGATAATCAAATTGCCATTTGTTAACTTCAAAATTCCACCAATGAAATGATTGGAGAACTCTTCATCGTCCAACTTTCCTATAGAAATTAAATTCAGCCTCAAGTCCAGTACATGTCTCACGTCTTTTAGCTTTAATTTGCATCTCAAGGCAGTAGTTATTAAAACATCACTAACACCATGAATTTTACAGGTGCCATTATTACCCATTTTTACAAAGCCATTTTCTACAAGATGGTAATAAGAGAAGAACTCCTTATGTGGAAAAACATGGTAGGAAGCCTCCGAATCAATCACCCAAGAGGAATTTTGAAAGGTAAAATTTAAGGAATTTTATCACTTACAATTACCACACCTCCATCTAAAGCTATAGTTGTTGTTTTTTCGAGCATGTTCTCTTGCTTCTTTTGCTCTTCTTTTCCTTTGTTAAAATCCCGTTTCCAATTCCAACAATTCCTTTTTGATGTGGCCTTTCCTTTTACAACAAAAGCATTCAACTTCTTTTCTACTATAGACTGACCCCTTGAGTGTCATCTTCCTCGATTTGGTCCTTGATTTTGGCTTCGTTCACGTCTTCCATATTTTTCAAAAATCAAGGTCTGACCTTCAACTTCTTGTCTAAGCTTTTTGCTCATTGTTTTTTCTTTGAGTAGGGCTTCCTTCACCATATCTAAGGTTAGAACTCTGTTTGGAGTAGAGTTAGAAATAGTAACAAACAAGGTTTCCCAACTATCGGACAATGAACTAAACAACAAAAGAGATTGAACCTAACATACAAATTTAATTTCAAGGTTGTACAATGATTAATTAACCCTTGAAAATCATTTAGATGCTCTGACATACTAGAGCCCTCCTTATAACGAAGACGATTAATTTTCTTTAACAATAAAGCTTTGTTTAAACTATATTTCCTTTCATACATTGCTCCAAGTTTCTTTCACAAAATATTAGTTCTTGTTTCTTTAGAAACATGATTAAAAACACTTTGATCAATCCAAGCATGAATTTGGGCTACCGTTTTTCTGTGCATCCTTTTTGACTTGGCATCGGACTTACTTTCGGGTTTTGCAGCGTCTCCAAGCACTGGATCCCATAGGTCTCCTATGATCAAGTGGTCCTCCATTTGAGGCTTACAAATAGCATAATTGTTGGGATTCAACTTGATCATGGTGCTGGTCGATTCCTTCATTGCTCATTGAATTATAAAAATAACAAAATCTTGGCTTTGATATCGCTTTGTTGGGAGTGTGGCGGGATTAACTATAAACTTTGATTGGATCTTGTTGGGCCAGAGGAGAAGCTCAATCAAATTGGGAGCATTAGCCATGGACAATGTTTGTTGGGCTTGGGGCGAAGCCCAACAAAATTAGGTAGAACGTCATAGGCCTGTACGTGAGCACATATATAAGTGGGCTTGACGCCATGTATTAATCCAAACCTTTAAGGTTATGAGTTATGAGTCAAGTATCCACTTACATACAAGATACTTTTCTCTTTTATTACCAATGTGGGATGACACTTTCTTTAACTCATATTTGTTTCCTAACATTTTACATCCCTTAGGCTGGAGCTCTTGCTTACATATAATTTTCTTTCATAGTGCAAATATGATCCTTGGTATGAGAAATAGGAGAAATTGTAAGGTTGCAAGATGTATAGTGATTGCCTCCTCAGCCTAAAGGTCTTCTCTATATGATGTTCATGATACTTGCACCATCATTATTGAATGGACATTGGTCATTTTGAATTTTTAACCAAGGTAGAGCATAAATAACTGAATCATCTGGACCCTCCCCATATTCAATTTTATAAATGTATCATTACATTACAACTTCTCTTTTTCTTATTTTTTGGCTGTGGAGGTGTAGAGATTTTAGTTCTGAAGGATATTTCAAGCTTTTTTGATCAATTGTGATAATGAACTCCTCATTCAACAAGTAATGCTTCCAATTTTCAAGAGTCAGGAGAATGACCAAAAGCTCCCTTCCATAAATAGGCGACTCGAAGCTTCTAGGCCCTAATGCCTTCTTCACATACATGAGAGGATGTTAATCTTGAACCAAAATTGCACTTGGGTTGAACCAACACACATTAGTCTCAATAACAGAAAACCTCATTGAAATCTAGCAACAAGATTGAGGAGTTCGTTATGGCTAGTTTAAGTTGCTGCAATGCCTCTGTAGCTGCTACTTCTTCTCATTGAATTGGACTTCTATGACTTAACAACAAATGCTTGATATTAAGTTCTAATACTTAATTAGTACTGTTAGTTAGTTTGTTAAATTGTTGATATATTGTTCATAATAAGAAGGTTGTCAAAGAATATCTAACTTGTTAAATTCTTTATATTGTTTGAGATATTGGATGAAGCATTTGAAAAAGTTCAAATTAACTGAAAATAATTAGCTAAAGATAATACTCAAATTAACTTTCTTTAGGGGAGTCACGGCTGGAGACTACCAATAACACGTTGAGGAATGTGAAAGGCATCGAGAGAAACCAAGAGGTACTATAGGTAAAAAGAGTTTGAGTTTTTCACTTGTGTATTTGAATCCTTTAGCCTATGTGCTAAATGATTATTGAGACAGATTATTGAGTGTGTGAATAGTGTGTTAAACAAAATCCTGTAAGAATTCACTATGATGAAATGTTGACCTTATAGT
Source organism: Avicennia marina (assembly GCA_019155195.1). NCBI lineage: Eukaryota > Viridiplantae > Streptophyta > Magnoliopsida > Lamiales > Acanthaceae > Avicennia > Avicennia marina. The sequence goes on along the minus strand of CM032777.1, from coordinate 7,116,205 downwards.
AGGTGAGATTAGCACAATTTTGTCAAAAAGTTGGGAACTCTAGAAACATTTTATCTCGGTAAGGCTCTATAAACATAGGAGATATTGCTTCGAATTGCGTTTCAAATTTTGTGTCTCACTTTACTTATATTACCATTTTGTTCTGATCATATAGTGTGTTCCCAACACTCATTACAACATTCGTAGATGTGTTGTCAACTTCAACCCAATTTACAAGCATGAGTATCATTCTATAGGAATCTTTGAGCACAAAATTGCAAACTAGTGTTACTAAATTTTAAACATGAGTCAAGCAACCAAAATAGGGCCAAGGCAAACAAATAACAAAGTAGTAATAAATGAAAATAACTTTTGAACAAACAAAAAGTTGAAAAGATGACAATCAATATGTAAATATGATATATGAAATCAATTGCTTTCATCTGAAGTATGTATGACTATCCAACCAATTTTAATGCTCATTCAATTAAATATTCATTAAGAATTTCTAATTTATTTAGATCACCTCTCTCAAGTGTCAAATGAAAACCTATATGAATTAATTAGGAATCTTCTCTCATTCTCCTTATACTTTAAACTCACACATAAAACTAGATGTTTATTGATTCATCAAGTTTTATTGATCTCTAAATCCAAAACTTCCCATAACATGCATACATCAGCTCTAATGTATGAAATTGGGGGTTAGAAATGTAGTGTTTGGATCAACTTCCTATAATGTCCATTTGAATTTTACTGTTTGGACTAACTTCTCAACAAATGTTGAAGAAATTCATCTTAAGTATGCAGAGTGAATTCGAGATGAATATGGTAAGGGAATTAAGGTATTTTCTAGGTCTTCAAGCTAAGCAGATGTATGAAAATTTTTTTTCTTGCACAAAGCAAGTATGCAAAGAACTTGATTCAAAAATTTGAACTTAAAAGTTCCAAACTTATTGCAACACTGTCACTAACATCAACAAAACTTTAAAAAAATGAACATGGAAAACATATAGATGGAAGTTTGTATAGGAGCATGATTAGAAGCTTGTTTTATTTGATAATTAGTAGATCAGACATTTGCTTTAGCATGGGATCATGTGCAAAATACAAGCTAATCTAAGGGAAAGTCACCTAAAAATTGTAAAAAGGATCATTTGCTATGTGAATGGCACATCTAAACTACGATTATGGTATTCAAAGAACTCTAACATTTGCTTGGTTGGTTATAGTGATGTAGATTGTCTAGTAACACAGATGATATAAGAAGTGCAACTAGTGATTGTTTCCTTGTTGGCAACAATTTGGTACTATGATATATTTAAAGGCAAAATTCAATTAACTATCAACTGCAAAAGTTGAATATATTGCAACAGGAAGGTGTTGTGCCTCATTACTTTGGATGCGTCAATTTTAATGGATTATGGAGCGAAAATTGAAAAACTAGTTATATTGTGTGATAACAATAGTTCAATTAACTATCCAAAAATCATATTCAACACTCAACCGAATACATTAACATCAGACATCGTTTTATTTGTTATCTTGAATATTTTTTACGCTTCTTTTGAAAACTTCATATGGTTTAAAAAGAGGTTATTTAAGAGGTATTTCTTTAGATTTATTCGGTTCAAATATAATTAAAGGTTGTTTTCAGATATGGTTTTCAATTTTGTCTAATTGTTTTCCTATGGTATTTATGTAGGTTATTAAATTTTTTATATTTTTCTTATCATCTTCTCTTGGGTTTTTTAGAGGTGTAGCTTCTACTAGTTGTTTTTAGATGGTAATTCTAATTCTTTGAAGAGGAGAATGATTTGATTGAAACTTTTTAGAATCAGTGATTGTCTCCTACTTAGGTTTTCTATTCTTAAAGGTAATTGGGTTTAAGTTTTTCGAAAAGGAATAATTTATTGAATTTTGCTAAGCATAGATTTCAAACCAATCAAAAAATAAAATTTGAGTTTTGCGATTATTAATAAATTCATAATATTTTTTGTTGATTTGTTTTCTGATTTCTAAGAAATTTTTGAAAAGCCATTCTCTCTGTTTGAAATTTCTTGAGAATAAAAGTCATTGTGAAGAAGGGTTTTATTAACATAAAACTCCTTTGTTAAAACACTTAATTCGTTTATGTTTTCAATAACACCAGAGAAGGTTGGACTAGAGGGATCTTGTTCAGTTTTTTGATCGACGAGATTTGTATAAAATGATTTTGGAATATTTGAATTAATCAACAATTCTAAAATTGAATTTGGAATATCAAATGTTGAATGTCTGAGATTTGTAAAGATATCAATAATAGAAGGGATTAGAAAAAATTCTTCCTAAATCTATTATATTTGGATTGCAGTCTTCTAATCTGAAAGATCTAGAACTACTAATTAAATTTCTATGGAAAGAAAGTTTAACTTTTCCATCTATTGATTAAGTAATGGATTTGAGATATGAATTTGGCCTTTTTGGTTGAATAGGTTCTAGTTGGGTAGCCTGTTCAAGAATTCATTCTTCTAGAAGAGATATATCCTTTCACTAAAGAGATCTGGAAACTATAGCATTTGATCTTCTAAGATCTGTTTGTAATAGGAGGGTTTCTCTTTTTTGCTATGAAATCTAACCTTGGTTGCAAAGGATGAAAGGATTGCTTTGTAATAGATTCGGAAAATTATTGCTACTAGAATTGATCCTTCAAACATTATGTAGTTATGAGTCTTGATTTATAAAACAAGAGATTTCAAAATATTTTTTCCCTTAAAGAAATTATAAAATTTAGATAACAATCAAAAGATATTGCTCCTATGCAAAGATTGGATTCAACAAAACTAAGTAGCAAATATTCAAAATTTATAAATCTGGTATCTCTAAATATAGCAAGGACTGAGGTGTCTAATCCTTCTTTGGTTAAAGGTTTAAAACCTACTTGTATTAATCATATGTGGATGTATTTGGTTTTTTTGTTTCTATATTTTTGTAAGGATGTTTCAGAAAGAAGAGGAATTATTTTAAATGGTTTTGTGAGTTGAATGTCACTTTCTTCCATTTTAACAGCTAGATCTATATTGAAATAAAGGATTTTGAAAGTTTTCCAGATTTGATCTTTGGAAATTTTTGGAATCTTCCAATCATCTATGGATTTGTTGAAATTTTCTATTATCATTTCTTCAGTATTAATAATCTTCCCAGAGGAATCTGAGAAACTAGATACAAAGTTTGAAAATGTAGATCTATAGAGAATAGAAACTATTTCCCTAGCACTCATGTTTCTAATCTTAGAATAATTTACAATCCTAAACCTTTCAACATAGGATTCATTGCCACTAATTGGACTTACTACCCCTAACAATCTTAATCAAAAATACTTAGCTATTCCTAGATCTAGACACAAATACTAGAAATTTTGAAAGCAATAAACAAATGTAGAATTTGAATGTAAATAAATGTAGCGGAATTTAAATATAAAGAATTTATAGGCGGCTATGCCAACCATATAATAACTACTGAAAATTTGTAGGCAGTTGAATTAATCATATATTTGAAACATGGATGAAATGAAAGTTTGTAAACAAAAACTTTTTGTATATATAGCCCTAAGTATTTGAATCAAACTAGAGCCTTACTATTTTTGGAATGTGGACTCGATACCTATGGATGTAGCCTTGCCATGACCCATCAGTTAAGGTTTTTATAGTCCGATTGCACTTCCAGACGGCGTTGTTGCACTATAATCCACTCCCAAAAGCAATCTACCAGACGTTATCCCCCATCTTCATGCTCCCTTTAGCCTTAATGTACCTCATTTCATACCAAAGTGAAGAGGACGAGGTGTTGCCGAAGTGGTGGAGAGTCATCTAAGATGCCTTCACGTGCTTCGCTGAGAGCTAAAGGTTCTTCTCAAGCTCGTCAATCATCGCTCGTCCGCCAGCTTGGATGCAGAAGTGTTTGAAGGCTTGCTTGAAGTCAGAATTGTAAGGCTTCCACATAGGGTTGAAGATTTTCTGACTTATTAGAATGAAAAGGAAGAGAATGCTCTGATGCAAGGACTAACAACCCCATTGTTGAGATGTTAGATTTTGGGGCTTCTCCGACGGTCACTATTAGGTTATTCGACAAGTTTATGCCCACTTTTCCCTTTAGATCTTCTTACTCGTAGGCATATCTATACGCTTTGTTGTTGGCCCCTTTATGGGTTCTAACAATGTGGACGAGTTTGTACATGGCACAGTTGCAGTCCCGCCACTTGTTGGAGAGGAGGATGGTTGCTTCGCCCATACAGAAGAGGCAATTTGGGAGGAGCATGGCTCACTCTAGCCCCTGGTAGTAATTGGGTGTGATGATTTTAGTGCTAATGATACGTGCATAAGAATTGGGGTGAACCTAGCTCAGAGAGATTATAGCTCTTGATGTTACTCCTAAGCTTGTACTTGTTGACAACCATGGTAGAAAGGGACGGAGTAGGTGAAACAGGATGCAATTTACTATCAAAATGTTAATATCTTTGGGTCTAATTCCAGTTTTTTGGAATAGGGCATTGATGGAGGAAAAGATCATGACCTTTGCTTCCCTCCTGGTGGCCTTCATCATCGGTGTTAGAGGGATGTAATGAATAGTCGGAGGGAGATAGGTCTCCTCACCAAGACCCAATCTTTCAAGAATATGCATTTGGAAGTATATGCTCTTGGGATTGTCTTTGAGAATCGGCTTTGGAATGCTCCATGAAAGTGGAGAGAGGGACATGGCAGGTGATGGAGGGCTTATAACAAGCATAGTCGACATGGTAGATGGATCAAGGTTTGAACATGAAGTAGAGGGTGGCTATCAAAAAAATATACTGAAGCATTAGTTGAAAATCATGTGAAAAGCGAAAGAAGATAGGAAGAAAACAGAGTTAAAGTATAGAAGAGGGTTTCTTCTTCTCTCACTTCAAAGTCATTGACCATTAATAATGAATGAGGGTCCTTTTTTATACTAGGCTTAATTAGTCATTAACTTAACTACCTTAACCAACATTTGACTAATTTGAGCCTCTCTAATTACGATTACAGCTGGCATCCTTCATCCCTAACTACTTTAAAATCTTAGCAGCCTACTTCACTCATAACGTCTCACTCATCATCCATCATTAGCTCTAGTCAATCCTCTAAGCTATGCCTCTTATTTTTAGGCTTCATGCTGTTGCTTTCAACCAATAAATGAAATACCTTCTATACCTCCCCTCTCCCACCCTCAAGGCATCTTGCCGAGGCGTTTCTTCAACAAGTCAGAGGGCACACCTTTGTAAAAAGATTAGCAATTTGTTCTAGACTTCCAATAAATTTGGTAGCTAGTATCCCACTTTTTAGCATATCAAGTAGCTAGTCACATCCTAATTCTATGTGTTTACTACACTCATGAAAAGTGGGTTGGAAGCTATGTAAAATGCTACTTGATTGTCACAATGCACTTTCATAGGATCTTTATGATCAGCCTACAAATCTTCCAAAATGTATTTCACCCAAATGATCTCGACGCGGAGACTTGCCATAGCCTTGTACTCTATTTCTGTAAAGGATTTGGACACCACGGTTTGTTTATTAGATTTCCAAGAAATCAAGGAGTCTTTTAGCATGATGCAAAAGCCTATGGCTGACCTCCTTGTGTCTGGACATGCTTCCCAATTTGCATCACAATAACCTTTTAGCAAGAAGCCATTTATAGCAGACGAGAACACCCTTTGATCTATGGTTCCTTTGAGATATTGTAACACTTTGTGTGCAGCCTTCATATGTTGTTTACTCGGCCTTTCCATGAATTGACTTGGCAAATGCACATTGAAGCTTATTTCTATCCTTGTTATTATCAAGTATCAATCTTTTGTAGCAACTTGCTTCCATGACTATTCTCCATGGTCCTTGCTCAACTTCAAGTTTTACTCCATTGGAATTCTTGTTGATTTGTAATTTGTCATTGCTGCATCCTTTAGTATGTCTTGGCCTTACTTTTTTTAGCTCAAGTGAATTCCCTTTTCTGACCTGTTCACTTCAATTCCAAGGAAATATATTAGTTTCTTAATATCTTTGATCGTGAACTTCTTATGTAAATAAGCCTTAAGGTCCTTCTATGGTGGCTACATCATTACCTGCCAAAATCACATCATTATAAGACCATTGAAAAAACATGACAGGAAAGAGAAGAAGAGATCTCAATCCTCAAGCTTCGCCAATAAGGTCGTTGATCTTTGTAGTTGAGCTAGTAACCGTGGAACCATAGATAATCTAGATATCAAAATAGTTAAACACCCTAATGAACGACACACTAAACACAATTATGGAGGTAACTTTTCAAAGAAAGGAGGTCATAGTATAGCAACTTGCCAAAAGGAACTTTTGTACCCTTGAAATCAATCACAAAATAGGGATAGTCATAGAAAGAGCCAAGGGAAAAGTTAAAGAAAAGGTAATGAATCCATTCCTAAAGGCTACATCATTTAGACAATTTGGAGTAAAGAATACCATAAACGTATCCAACTTTTAAAAAAAATCGAGAAACTAATGAAGTTCAAAAATCTCGTGAAACCTTGAATTTTGAATAAACATATTGAATATGATGGAGTGTCAGATCTCTCAAGATATTCAATAAAGTTTAGCATTCTAGAATTTTTACACCAATATTTTAATTGTGTCAAATGTCATTAATCACTTAGGAGCATTTGGGTAGAGATGGCTTAATCAATTACCTACAGAGGTATAAACAATTTTGACTTCTTTATTTTGGATTTATTGTGACTTCTCAAAAGTATGAACACACATTTATATCTTTATATCATTGTTCACCATAAAGTAAAGAATTGATGAGCACCTAATATCATGTAGTACAATTTGCAACAAGTATATTGAAGGCTGTTAGGTTTCATTGAATATAAGATGCAAAATTAAACTTTAAATTTTAAAGATTTAAGTAAGGCATCCATGAAAGTTTGTTATCCATTACCAAGGATAGATCAACTAGGTAATTCAAAAATAAGTTTTTAATTACTGTATATAATGCATAGTGACGTGATTTTGGGGAGCTCATAGAATAGAATTGAGCTTGGGAATAAAGATTTCAACTCCATGAGGTAAAATGTGAAACAATGGTGTCTTCATGGCAATTTTTAGGCCTTCTGTAGTCGCAACTTGGATGCAAATTAACAGATTCATGTTCTATGGCTACAATAAAATGAAGTGCAATGTTAATGAAATTAGGACCAACAATCCATAGTCAGACAATTAAATTGATGATTGACTTATTTCATCATACGTTGAGAGTCATCACAAGGGACTAGAGCACTTTATCACTTGTATCTTGTTTGATTTCTTATCGACTACTTCATTTTTGAGTAATTAGTTATTTTATTTCCTTTTTATTTTTCTTGCCACTCATATTGGGAGATCTAACTAATACACATATGGTTACTTCAATAGAGACATAGACACCCTCTTTATGGATATAGCACTTTGCTAACATCTACACTCCATTCTTTTATTTTCAAATCATTTATGACTACATTAGGAGAAACAGGAGAAAGAGAGAGAGAAAAAAATTATGTAGAGAGATGAGAGTATGGAGATCTATCTATTGTGAACCCTTTTGACCACTACTTATCTCCTACATCTATTTGTATGTCATAGGAGCTGAAGATGCTAGCTACAGAAGTTCTATGTTTACATCTTAGTAATGGATTGATGAACCCACATGCTTCTTCGTGTATTTTATGGTTGGGCTATTGTTGATGGATTCATATAATGAAGAAGTTGGAAGATTAACAAGTTTGTGTCTTTTCATGAAAATTTTGCAACAGGGGTTTGACCTTGAAGTATTTGAAAAAGACAAACGTAGAGTGTCAAGAAAGTTTTAGAGATTCGTATTTGATTTAGGTTGACATAAATTCAAATTGAGGATAATTTACCTTCAAGAGAATAGGGATGGTGTAGTTTGGGGAGCCCATTGATGAGAATTGAGCTCAGGAATGAAAAGTTTTGGATAAAGGAGTCAAAACAAGATATAAAAAAAAGGTCTTGGGGCAATTTCTAGGCCTTCCACAGTTGCAACGTGATTTCAAGCAAACTTGATGTTTAATAATAAAGCACAATAGTAGTATGGTACAGAGTTGACCGCAGTTGTGTGGTTACTTGTGATGCTATTTCTACTACTTTGTATAGTTTTTGATTTTTATTTTATTTTTGGGCTTTCTAAAGTAGTTAGGGTCTATATGAGTCTTAATTTTACATTTTTGCTATGAATCATTATAAGACTTATGTATTTTACTTGTGAGTCAACTAAATAATTTTAAGTGAGTTTTTCTCAACATATCTAAATTGAGTCATTTGAGTTAGCCTTTAAATTGAGTTATGCCGTATCAGTTGATTGGTGTGTCAATTGTGGTTGCCTAGGAATGCTGTTATCTTTTCCATTACTTCCACATTTGCATTAAACACTTTCTAATGGTATCATTAATTTCCCCTGGCTAAGGAAGTCTAGGAAAAAATTCAATTCCATACACCATTTGGCATGTATTATTTGAAGGTAATGCCACTTAGGTTGAAATTGCAATAGAAACATATCAAAAGATGGCCAATTGAGTATTTAAAAGGAAATAGTGCATAATATGAAAGTGTAAATAAAATTCTAGGTGGGTTAGAAATAAAGAAGAGCTATGCAGTCAAATTTGAAGAAAGGTTCATAGCCTTAAAGTTGCACGAGTTATAGCTCAACCTAGCAAAATGCATGTTTGGATTAAAAAGAGGAAAATTCCTAGGGTATATAAGTATAGAGCAAAGAATAAAGGCCAATCTACAAAAAAATATGTGCAATGTAGAAGATGCCTATCCCAATTAAAATATAATCAATTGCAAATTCTAACAAGAAAAATTGTTGCTTTAATGTGATTAATCTCTAGGTTAGCAAATAGAAGTTTTACTTTTATTCCAATTTTTTAAAAAATGGGAAGATTTTCAAATGGATAGGTTAATGTTGGGAAGCATTCAAGCAATTGAAGCAATAACTAACTCATCCTACTTTATAGATGAAGTTCAAATAAAGGGTGATGTTGTATTTATATTTAGTAATCTTGAAGATTGCTATGAGTTTAGTACTTGCGTATTAGAAAAGGTATGCTTAATTGCCAATATATTATCTTAGTATGACTTTGTGAGGACTAAGTGATAGAAAAGCTAGTGTTTGCATTGGTGACAATTGAAAGATAGTTAAGGCCTTCCCTTGAAATGCATCAAAATGCCAATTAAAATGTCAAAAAGAAAATTTACATGAAAAGTAGCATGTTGCATATTCAAGGTCAAGTAGAGAAATTGTGGGCATGTTGTTGCATATTCCAGGCTTGTCTCACAAAATAATTGCTTAATTAGTCTACTCACCATGACTAATTTTACCTTTTGTACCTTAGAATACTGATGGCAATCAAAAACTAGCTTGATTCATTGCTCACACTCTATATAATGTACCATGATGAGAATAACCCTAAATGAAGGAATTATACACTTCACTCCTCTCAACACCACACATCATCACAATGTCTCCTATGCTACCTTATAAGTGCCTTGTTAAATTCATAATCAACATTAGAATTTCAATACTTAATCTCACAATCATACCCAATTTGCCTGGCCTAATGCACAAGTTTATCTTATATAGGCCCTAATTCATTTATTTTTCCTTATGAGATGGAAATATCTCATGCAATCACCTTAGAAGCCTCTATATTATCAAATCTCTTTCTAATATAGACTAGTGTTCAATCAACTGTGTTGTCGCTAGCTCCCAATGCCCTAGCATAATACATATATGATAGGAGATATATGTATGCCTGTAAGCCTTACACACTCAACCTCCCAATATTCCACGTTTGTGTATAAAACACCCAAAATATGCACAAAACTCAATTTCGTGCACTTGATAAGGTGATTCATGGGTGGTCCAAGCAACTAAAAGGCCACACAAATTGAAGTGTGTAAGATGTAATAGAAAAGAGTTCAAGAACCTATCAAAGCAAAGAAAATCAAAAAGGGATTGTCAAAACACGAGAAAAGGGGTTAAAAATAATGAAATTGCATGACAAAAATGGTTCCAGTGTAGTCAGATAGAAACTGTAGAGGCCATGGTCATGTAGTGAATAGTGTTATGGTCATAGAAGGAAAACTAAGGATGAAGTGTGATCACAATCTGAAATTGAGTACTACACAAAAAAAGGTATCACGATCAAATATAACTAGAACTATTGTGGCCTTGGGTAGATAGTTGCAGTCACATTGCAAGATAATATTCGAACAAAAAGCTCACACTACAAGAAACAAAGAATAAAAGATGAGAATCAACTCAATTTAAACAATTCCCAGATCTCACAAACGAAAGGAATTAAGTAGCAAACCCAAGAATTCAATTAAATACATACAAATTTTAAACACATCCTAAGAATAATGATGACCTACAATTTTTTGAATAGAAGGTGATGGAAGAAAAGATGGGAATCGAAAATATAAATTAAACATAAAAGTATTGGAACTTAGAATTGGTATTGATTTAGAATTTGATATAGCTAACTTAGATGCCATTTGATACAAGATAGGAAACTAATGAATATGTTAGCAATATAGATTGAACGACAAGAATCAGCATGCTAATCTTTTGATACACCACAACTTGATTAAACGAATAGCTTGAATGACTCGACTTAGTTTTATTTGTAGTAATTTGAAATCTCTCAATGAGTTTTATAAAACAAAGGAAATACTCAATTACCTAGAAACATCAATATGTTTCTTGTGTGAAAAATAAAGATTTTTTTATAGTAAAACATAAGTACTATTCCTGAGAAGTCTTATGGATCCAAAACACATTAAGAAACCCAACAAAATATCAAAAATATAAACATATGCATGAAAACTAACTCACCATGCAGTTGTGGTTGTGTTGCAATTGCGACAAGCCTTTTGCCCAATCTTAGTAACGGTGTGAGACCATGGAAATGTCTAAAATTTGACCAGATACTCTATTTCATCTTGTGTTACTCTTGGAGCCCAAAATTCTTTAATTTCAAGCTTTATCCTCACCCATGGGCATCCCAAGATCAAATCACTTTTCATTTTTTAGTAATAGCATTAAATGCCATATAATTGTTGGTGTGCACTTCCTCTTCTCAACTCTCTTTTAATCTATCATCACTCCAGATGGAGTTGAGTAATTTTACTTGAATCTTTAGAGTGTTAGAACATTCAAATTAAATGTAACCATACCTTTCACATACATTGTATTTAATTCCTTTACCTTTTCTTGAATCATTGGTTTTAAAGCTTCTTCATATTATTTGTTGTAGACTTCTTTTTGAAGTTTTTATTGTTGATAGTTCATCCTCATTGCTACAATTCTTTTTTCTCTTTTTTCAATACCTTGGAAAAAAATTTTGTCAGGCAAGTGATTTCTTCATTTACTTTTCATCCTCATCATTATCTTTCTTTTCATCTAGTTGCAATATTCTAACATCTCTTACCTTGTCTGTTGCTAAGAATTTGGGAACAAATTGTAGAAGTGAGGATATCAATGTTTGCCTTACCAAGTTTGTCTCTAAATACTTTTTGCCCCATTAGTAAGCTTAGTACCCTCTATGTTGCTATTAAAGTTTGCCACAGTTCCTTCTTCATCCATCCTCAAATTTTCAAAATGGAAAGCACGCACCTTTAGTATAGGCATTGGTTCCTTAGTGCTTTGGTATATCCCAGGCATTGATTGTTGTTTAACATGTTGAAATAGGTTTCATGTATTCTTCATTAGCATTTGCAAATATAACATTTATGCACAATAATTGCTAATATCTTCTTTCTCCTCATATGTTCATGATTTAACATTGTTTACAACAATCTGTCCATTGGTAACTTGATTAAGTGGCTTCCTTCTGTCAACTATTGAATTGTAAGCTTTCTTATTAATGAATTTATGAAGGCTCCCACTCTTGCCTTTTAGTAAGGAAAATTTGTTCCATCCAACAACGAGGGCATGAAGCCAAAGCTATTTCTTTGATGCTCATCTCTTCAACTAACACAAAACTAGGGATTCACCAACTTGAAAACCAAGCATCTATAGGTGATAAGGCTTAGATACCACTTGTTCGTTCTATTGCTATGATTTGTTGTATGTTATGTTGTAATATGCACCCATGCAAATATTAATAAAATAAACAAGACATAAATTGGTAATCTTTTCAGAATAAAATACTATGAGGTCACACCTTAAACCCTAAACCACTCATAGGTTAGCGAGGTAACACCCATAAAAATAATCCACTTAATTTCAAGTGATAACAAAGTTGGACCCCTTAACAACCAGCTCCCATTAACAAAAATCCCTTTGACCTCAAGTCATCTAGGTGTTTCTAGCCTAAACCCTTATATAGAAAGATCGCTTTGCCTCTGCAAAACCAAGATCCTTTCTCAGTTAAGACTCCGACATTGATGTGTGCTCCTCTCAAAGATTGAAAATTTTAATGCACCAAGTTTTCAACCTTATTTCACTCATACATCACATCTAAATATGGAGGACAAACCATCATCAAATCATGATTGCGAACTAGCCTCAAATCTTAGTTGATCTAGTTTGCACATCAAAACACGTTCATATTTCCATAAATTCTGCCACTAGTCTTGTTCATTTAAATATGCGTAACTTTGATAATTCTTATCAATAAGAAGAAATTGGAACCAATCAATAACTTCCATAATCACTAGGTTAGCATCATTCTTCAAAAACTATTAACACCAAATTAGCAAATAATTGGTTAACTATTAACACCAAATTAGCAAATAATTGGTTAACTCCAATATTAAGGAGACAAGAATCTTTCTTAACATGGACTCTTAAGTATGGCATTATTTGTTCGATTAGATCATTATAACATGACATATAACAATGCTTACCAACTTCGGTGTGCAAGTAATTATAATAGGTTGTGCCAAATATGACAACACTAAATACACTGACACTAAAAGTGCAATTAATTATTTACATATATAATTTATGTATGCACATTCATTATTTATATATTATGCAAATTAATATCTAACATAATAAATTAGTTGTCGTAAATTTAAATATTTTATAGCAAAAATATTTTTATTAATTTTTAAATTAATTTATAATAGTAAAATTAATTATCATGCTTCACTGATGCATTTCATGTGCATGCGTAATAAGATGAGAAAGAATAGTATAACATGAGTACGAATGTCATATCTAAATGGAAGAGATTTATGTCTATTGATGTAACAAAGTATATATTAGTTAGGCTCATCTAAATAGTGTTAAAGGTGTGGTAAAATGAGTGAACAATGAGTGAAATCAAGAAGACAACAATCCACAAGTAGCAAACACCAATGACAAAGGACTCTATCCCTTTGTGATGTGACAGCATAAAATGATGAATGGATCGTGTTAATTATTGGTTTAATTCCCTTGTTATAAAGTGTTAATCTAGAAGTTTTTAAGATATCTTCGCGAACTCTCTTAAAGTTTCAATTCAATATCTCAGTGGGTTCTCCTGGCCTAATCAAGTCAAGGCATAAATTTTGTAATTAACAATGTCTTTCCCACACTATTCTTATGATTTCACTCTCATTGTTCTCATATAATTATTGCTTACAGCTGATGGTCTAGCATATAGGTTTCACTCTCATCATTTCTTATATAGTTACAACTCAATTAAAGGGTTGATCAAATCTTCTAATAGCAATTTAATTCATTAATTGTAAATAACAAGAACAAAGACAAATAATCAAAACCACATTAATTTATTCATAATCTACTACAATCACTAGGTACTAGAAAGAAAATTACCAATAGAGCTACGCTGAATTATCCTACATATGACAAGGAGTTGTATTCCTTAGTGCGGGCCTTAGAGACATGGCAGCAATACCTAAGGTTGAAGGAGTTTGTGATCCACATTGATCATGAATCTTTGAAGCATCTGAAGGGTCAGAGCAAGCTCAGCAAATGGCATACTAAGTGGGTGTCTTTCATTGACACATTTCCCTACGTCATCAAATACAAGAAAGGTATAAAAAATATAGTTGCTGATGCGTTATCTCGTAGGTATACTTTGCTGAGCACGCTATGCACAAGATTACTAAGGTTTGAGCATATTAAAGAATTTTATCAAAACGACCTCGACTTCGGTCAAGCCTATACGCTCACAGAAAAATTCGCTAATGTAAATATTTTAAACATGAGGGCTATTTGTTCTATATTAATAGATTATGCATTCTATGGTGTTCTTTACAAGAATTGCTTATCCGAAAATCTCACTGTGGAGGGCTAACGGGACACTTTGGTGTCACCAAGACTGTGCTAATTTGTAGGAACACTTCTATTGGCCGAGGCTAAAAGGGAATGTGGAGCGAGTCGTAAAAAGGTACATACTGTGTAAAGAAGTAAAGTCCCACAACCAACCCCATGGTATGTATCACCCTTTATCTGTTCCAAGTACCTATTGGACTGATATATCTATAGACTTTGTTTTGGGGTTACCTAGGTCTAAAAATGGTAGAGATGTCGTCTTTGTGCAGATAGATTTTCTAAGATGACTCACTTTATTGCATGCTATAAGACTAATGACGCGTCGCATATAGTCGACTTGTTCTTCAAAGAGGTGATCCGTCTGCATGGCGTGCCTAAAACTATAGTATCAGATCGTGATATTAAATTTTTGAGCTATTTTTGGAAAACACTATGGGCTAAATTGGGAACTAAACTATTATTTTCTGCAACCTGTCACCCTCAAACCGATGGACAAACTGAAATTGTTAATAGGATACTCACTATTTTATTGCGTGCTGTTATTAAGAAAAATATTAAAAGTTGAGAAGAAAGTTTACCGCATGTAGAATTTGCTTATAATCGAGCTATTCATTCTACTACCAACATGTCCCCATTTGAAGTTTTATATGGTTTTAATTCACTAACACCCTTGGATCTATTGGCACTGTTTGACAATGAGCATTGTTGGGCAAAACATCGAAAAAAAGAACCAACAATATGCTCAACAGGCAAATAGTGGCAGAAAGTAGGTAGTGTTTGAACTTGAGGATTGGGTGTGGGTTTATATGCGAAAGGAGAGATTTCCCAAGCAGCGAAAGTCTAAACTCATGCATCAAGGGAATGAACCATTCAGAGTTTTGGAGAGAATTAACGATAACGCCTACAGATTAGAGTCACCAGGTGAGTTCGGAGTCAGTGTAACTTTTAATATTTCTGACCTAAGCTTATTTAATGCAGGTGATGAGCCGGCTACCGAATTGAGATCAATTCTTTCTCAAGAGGAGGGAAATGATGTGGACGTCCAGCATGATAAAGGGGGCCCCTTGGCCATCCCAGTCAGACCAATAACCAGGGCATGAGCAAAAAGATTGAAGGAAGCAATCAACGCCTTAGTGCATAAAATTTGAGAAGATGTCACACGTGGACATAAATTCTAGGAACCTAAACAGGAGTGCAGGGTGAACATTCTAAGCTGCGCAGAAAACTCAAAGGCAAAGGAGCAAAAGGATTAGTTTAATTTTTATTATTTATTTCTTCTTGAATTATTTTAATTCTGGGCCTATTCAGAATAAGCTTAATAGGGGAAGTAAGCCCAACTGTGGGTGGGCTAGGGTTGTTGAAACATTTATAAATTCATTTTCACCAGTCATTTGGAGCAGACGAAGTTTTAATTAGTTCAAAATTCCTTTCAAATTCCTTGGAATTGTTCATTCAATTTCTTGTGGATTTCAATCCCAAAGCGAGTCATTCCGGAGTAGTCCGTGTGATTTGTGACGTATCAATCAATGTTCGGTGTGCTGATTGCGGCCATTTACATCGAGTTCAATCCAATCCTACCATATTGGGTTGGCATTCTTTGCTCGGTTTGCGTCCTTGAGATTCTTGGATTCAGGTTCGATTTCACTATTGCTATCATGTTGTTTTGACATGATTAATGATGTGGACGTCCAGCATGATAAAGGGGGCCCTTTGGCAATCCCAATCAGACCAATAACCAGGGCATGAGATAAAAGATTGAAGGAAGCAATCAACGCCTTGGTGCATAAAATTTGGGAGGATGTCACACGTAGACATAAATTCGAGGAACCTAAACAGGAGTGCAGGGTGAATAGTTTGAGCTGCACAGAAGACTCGAAGGCAAATGAGCAAAAGGATTAGTTTAATTTTTATTATTTATTTCTTCTTGAATTATTTTAATTCTGGGCTTATTCAGAATAAGCCTAATAGGGGAAGTAAGCCCAACTGTGGGTGGGCTAGGGTTGTTGAAATACTTATAAATTTGTTTTCACCAGTCATTTGGAGCAAATAGAGTTTTAATCAGTTCATAATTTCTTTCAAATTCTCTGGAATTGTTCATTCAATTTCTTGTGGATTTCAACCCCAAACCAAGTCATTTTGAAGTGGTTCGTGTGATTCGTGACGTATCAATCAGTGTTCGGTGTACTGATTGTGGCCGTTTACATCGAGTTCAATCCAATCCTACCACGTTGGGTCGGCGTTCTTTGCTTAGTTTGTGCCCTTGGGATTTTCATATTCGGGTTCGATTACTCTATTACTATCCTGTTGTTTCGACATCTTTGATCGCGTCAATTAGTTTTCTTTTGCTTATGCATTTATCTATCAAAAGCCAATTCACCATTTAAATTTAAAGTAATATTTTTAATATAATATCTATTCAAAATTTACAGAGGTCAAAAACAAGAAAATTTAATGAAAGAAACATTAAATCTATAAAAATTGCTTTCTCCTTTTTGTCAAAAAATACAATTGATTAATATTTAAAATATTAAATTTGGTTTGACTTATTAACATTTTATATGTTTGTTAATCATCTTAAACTCTTTAAAAAATTAAAAGTGTTAATATGTTATAATAGATTTTTTCTTGTGTAATCAAAATGAATTTGTGGTGCAATATATGAATACTAAGTACAATGACTATTTATTTATGAATAGATAATATTTTTTTAGGTTGCACTCAACATGATTTAATTGCCATATTTAAATACTATAATGTCTTTTTTAAATTAATCTATAATTTTTAAAATAATATATTTGTTATACTAAATTTTATGGTTTATTTAATTTATAATTTGCTTTTATTTTTATTTAGTTAAATCATGTTAAAAAATTATGTATGAATGTATATATGCTTTCTATATGTTAATATACATGTGTGTGTGTGTGTGCATAGTGTGTGTGTGTACATATAAAGGTCAATAGATTTTTTGAGAATGATTGGACCGGTCAGATTAGGGTTCAAGTAAACTAGTAAGATCACTCATTTGATGATCAATCCGGTTTTATAAACCTTGATGCAATATAGATCAACCAAGAATTTTTTGATGAAAATTAATTAAATATTATTATTAGGAAAAAATATTATAATAATTTATATAATTTAAAATAATAATATACTACTTGTGGCATACTCAATGCCTATGCCTCAAAAATAGAGCATACAATGTATATACACATACACGAATGCAACGATACAATAAATATATATAAATAATTATGAATGGATTCAATTAAAAGAAAATTGAAATAGCACTAAAATAAAATAACCATACGTGGATTTTTATTGCTGTTTTTTGTTAGAAGAGAAGTTTTGAATAACTAGAAAATTTTAAAGGGTAGTTTTTAAACAAATTTACAAATTAACCCTCATAGTTTTTATTTTGTAATAAAAATAATATTAATTTTAACATTATTATTTTTATAATAAAACGCTTTAGCCATGTAATATGCTATGGATTATACCATTATTCTTGCGGTAATATATTAATGCAAAGAAATCTAATTAATTCACTGAGATTGTGGACACATTTGGTCAAACACTCCAGCCATCGCCCATACATCCTGCACCGGACAATTAGGATTCCTTCTTGTGAAATGACAAGAATGGGCTTTGACGAGTCAATGCCAGCGTGTCGCATCCCACGTCCTGGATTTAGCAAACTCCGCTGCAGCCGATCAGGTGTGGCTTTATTATTGGCCGGCCGCTCAATTTCTCTAAAGCGCGTATTATTTATACATCCCACTTTCCAATTTTTCCGCAGTCTAGTGACATTTTTCCGAAGGCGAATTTGTTTCGGAATCAAACACCAGAGGTACGCTCTTTTCCTTTTTCTGCTTTTGGTTTTGATAATTTTACTGGATTTTAATACAAATATATTGTTACGGTTTTGTGTTTAGGGCTGGGTTTCGGTTAGATCTCTATATTTTGAAAAATAGTTTTATTCGGACTTTTTTGAGTAGTATTTGTGGTGTGATTCTTGGAATTGAGCTGATAGATCTGGGGATTTTAAATTGATTTGTGCTTGCCTATTAATGGGATCTGGTTTCTGCTGATGTGTTTTCGGATTGCGTTTTTTGAGTTAGTAAAATTTCCAGGAAAAAGGATGTATAAAAGACAGTCAAATTTGGCATATATTTGTATATTTTGGATATGCTGTTGTAATTTGGTTCAACCAATATTTTTTTATTTTTTGCATTTATTGGGTCACAATATGTTGCTGGAGAAGTAGTGATGGTGTTGGGAGAGAATATTAAACTGAATGGTTTTAGTTTTATATTTTGTGGTGAATAGTTAGTTGGGATCGAATTTTCGACCGCTCGTTTTCTACTTCGTCTTGTTCATGCCATTGTTACAGTGTGTAACCGCATGGTTTAATTCTCGTTACTTTGAAATAAACTGAAGCATAGATTCACTTTTTGATTGAATTATTGATATGGTTTGATTCTCGTTACTTTGATTTTCAAGCTTAGCCTGTTACTGTCCTACGAGTAGTAAGCACTTAAGTTGTGGTCCAATTTATGTTGTCTGAGTCAGATTAATGTTGTTTTGTTGATTGCTTAAAAGAAATTAATGTACTTTCCAAACTTGAGGTTTCTGGATTTGGTGCAGGGTGTGATAGTATTAGTGTAGTTAAAAATGTCACCAGTTGACTCATCACGTGAGGAAAATGTATACATGGCCAAGTTGGCGGAACAGGCTGAACGGTATGAGGAAATGGTTGAGTTTATGGAGAAGGTTGCTAAGGCTCTTGACAGTGATGAACTGACTGTGGAAGAAAGGAACCTCCTCTCAGTTGCATATAAGAATGTGATTGGTGCTAGGAGGGCCTCATGGAGGATCATCTCTTCCATTGAACAGAAGGAGGAGAGTCGTGGAAATGAGAGTCATGTGAATACTATAAAGGAATACCGCGGTAAGATTGAGGCAGAGCTCAGCAAGATCTGTGATGGAATTTTGGGACTTCTTGAGACTCATCTTGTTCCTTCTGCCTCATCTGCGGAGTCCAAGGTATTTTACTTGAAGATGAAGGGTGATTACCACAGGTATTTGGCTGAATTTAAGACTGCGTCCGGAAGGAAGGAAGCTGCCGAGAGCACTTTGGTAGCTTACAAGTCTGCTCAGGTAAATAGCACTTGCTAGCCAATGAGTTTTGTCTTTGTTGACTAATCTCTGTTGACATCCTTCTGAGGCCTTTCAACCTTGTATTTTGCAGGATATTGCATTGGCTGACTTGGCCCCTACTCACCCAATCAGGCTTGGACTTGCACTTAATTTCTCTGTCTTCTATTATGAAATCCTCAACTCCCCAGATCGTGCTTGCAACCTTGCAAAACAGGTATATTATGATTGCTACTAAGTTCAATCAGGAGTTTGATTGCTTAAAAGAATATGATTCTGTTTACTGCAAGCAGCGTGCAGGAAAACTTTTACGTATAAAAGTACAGTTTTCATGGGGAAATACAAATTTTGACAACTGTTCTGCCCCTTTTTTTACTAACTGAAAGTTAATTCTTTGTTTTATCTTTCTGCACCATTTTTGTGATGTCTACTACATTTGAAATTTTTTTTCTCCTTACTTTTCATCGAATTTTGACCTTGTAGATCTGTTTTTTTTTTAAAAAAATTATTATTAATTTTTATTTTTTTATTGTATGCTTGTCTGGTTATGAATGTGGGTGCTTTTTTTCAGGCTTTTGATGAAGCAATTTCTGAGCTAGATACATTAGGTGAGGAATCATACAAGGACAGCACGCTGATCATGCAACTTCTCCGAGACAATTTAACTCTTTGGACTTCTGATGTAGCGGTATTTCCAAACTCAACCTAGAAAGATAATTAAAGATGCTTTACATTTTGAATGCTATTCATATTATTGCCCATAATTTACTTGAGGGTTTTATGCCCTAGATGCAAAAAGTGTTTGGTGAATCTGTTGATTTAAATTGAATTGAAACCTGGGCTTTCCTCATAGATCTATGGTTAGGATTCTCCTTTCAATTGATGTATGTTATGGGTGGTGTTGCGGTTTCAGGATGATGCTGGTGATGAGATCAAGGAAACTTCAAAACGTGAATCTGGGGATGGACAGGAGGGATGAGTTTGTACTGTACTTTATCCAGCATTATGTTGTTTTAGTATAGAAAATCCTTCCGCGGTAGGGAAGACTTGATGTTGTGCTTGACTACTTGTGGTTCTCCATGTGAACTGTGGTGTTTGCCGTGAGAAAATCTGGCTATTTTTAATTGTTTCCATTCAAGAAAGTTGATGGATGAAGTTTGATATCGACAATATGTTTCCCAGTTCTGGCTTTACCTCTGTTTTATTTCAATTGATGAACTTTACTGTTCGACAATTTGGATAATTTACTAGAGTGCAGGTACTTTTAGGTTTCGTGGAATTAGTTTGGTGCAGTCTGATGGAAAATAATCTTTCTGGAGGTGTAATGCAAATGGATTATTTTCTACAGTGACCAATAGAAGCTTCGAAGTACAAAGGTCCAGGGCACTGGACGAATGATTTCTTAATGGGCTGAGGCATTACTTGCCATTTCGTTCCAATATTATATCTTTTTAAAGAATATAATTATTAAATAATAAAATAAGATAACTATTTCTCGTTTGTGCTCAGTTGGACTCTAGAATAAGACTTAATTTAAATTAATTTCAAGTTCTAGTTGGATCTAATAAAATTCGAATCAATTCAGTCAATGTTAACTCTCGATAGAGATAACAAGCCGACGTAGAATTTAAGAATTAATGGGGTCATTAGTTTGAAGGATTAATTTGGTCATTGGTTTAATTGGAAATAATTTTAAAAAAATATAATATTATTTATACGCATATAATAATATTAAAATAATATTGTAAAATTAATTCATGTTCATTAATTAATATATCAAATTATAAGTTTTATATATAAAAAAATTAATAATTCAATAAAAATAAAAAATATTATAAAAATATAAAAGAAATTAAGTTAAATTCAAAGCAAAACATAAATAATGAAAAATGAGTTTTGAAAAAAAAAATAAAACACAATTAACATAAATTTTTAATTTCAAGATATAATATTTAAATTTTCAATGACTTAATTAAAAAAATATATAAATAAAAATTATAGAATAAGTAAAAAAAGTAGTTAGTGAAAATTTTATATAATAATAAATTATTTTGGGAAGCACAAATGATATTATAAGGAGATATAAAAATATTTTATTTATTATTTATTTAAAAGGTTAATTTCTATTTTTTAAAATTTTTATCAAGAAAATAGTAAAAATTGATATTTTTTTTTGATTAGTTCATTTCAATTTTGATTAGTTTTTGATTAGGTTTGATCGGTTTACGTTACTGCAAATGATGACTCTTTTTTTGAGTATGACTAAATCGAGAACTAGTTGGATCTCGATCAATTTGGGATCACTAATAGTTTTTTGAGGGTTTTGATTTCCCTTAGCCCAAGAAATATGTACTTGTATTGTATATTGCGTAGCTTGATTTCAAGTCAATTGAACTCTAACATTAGCATACTCAACCTCAAATTACATTAATAATAAAGAGTTTAATTGAATTTAAGTTTGACTTCAGTTATTTTCTTGCGAAGTTCAGATCAATCTCAATAAAAATTTATAAATTTCTAAATCCTTCATTTCTTGAACCTACCACCAACAACTCTGTTTTTAGGAAAAAAAAAAAAAAAAGGGCAGGTCACCTTGAAGTTCCAAGACTAGATATGGTGTCACGAAAACCGATCTGTTTCTAGAACACCAGTATTTTAAGAAAGTGGTTAACCCATACATAGTTTATACAGGACTATTTTTAAAGTTGGTGTTGATAGGGGTCCACATTCTCCCTCACTCAAAAACCATACACATTCTCGTGCGTGTCTAGTAATCCCCTAGGCGTTTGTACCTCTCAAGTATGAACATATGTGCCAACCCTCTTCTTTGAATTACTATGCATGGGAGTACACTTGTATCCAACTTATCCTCTAAGTTGATCATAAGGGATCTCCATTTGAACACTAATACTTTGGATACGTTTTGATACTAAAAATGTTACGGGATCTAATTCATTATCGAAATACCAGTATCCCAAAAAAGTGGTTATTTCGTACATAGTTCATATAAGATTATCTTTAAGACTGGTATTGGTCACACATCGCCGTGGTTTGATTTGGAATTGAAAATCAAACTAAATTGAATTGTTTTGGAACTAGAATGAGATCAAGATTGAAAATTGTGGTACCAGAGCAATATAAGAATTGTGCATAATGGTTTTGTGTCCCAAAAATGAAGCCAAGACTACCGAAAGTAAAAAATCATATAATATATAATTATATGAATAGTATAACATATATAATATTAATTTATATTAGTTAAATGATGTTATATATATACATATATTTTCCTACTCAAAAAGTTTGTTAATTGATAATGTAATGTATTTTATAAAATTTGTATCACGTGTTGTTTGCTTTATGTAATCATAATAAAATTGAAACATGATTTTCTTCATTTTTATACATTTTACATTTGTTGAATGTTTTAAATGTTTTTTTATGGTACTTTTATATTAAAATTTATAAAAACAAATAATTAAAGATAATCATATAAAACTAGAACCTTAAACAACAAAAGTAGAATCACTGAAGAACTGGAATTAAAAACATTGGTTTTAAAACCAAAATGAAATTGTTGAAGAGCCATAATTGGAATTGAAATTGTGGGTTCTAGAACCATAATTGAATTGTTGGCTTTAGAATCAAAATTGAAACAAAAATATTTTGTAGGATCTAATTCTAGTTCTTCATTTTCTGGAATCGAAACTACTAGTTCCAAAATTGGAACTAATAGTCCTGAAATTATACCCATGCCTATCCAAGACCATAACCTAGACCAATAAGCACAGGTGTACAAGTAATCATTTGCAATATTAAATCACAATTCACATATTATCAAATAATAAAAATAACTAGAGAATAACTTTATCAACAAAATATCACACATAGAACATAAATAACAAAAGCAAAATACAACTCTACTATACACAAGACAATAATAACAAAGTTGATCATAGCCTCGTCATGTTAGTATATCACTAATTTAATGATGAGGCTATGATCAACTTTGTTATTATTGTCTTGTGTATAGTAGAGTTGTATTTTGCTTTTGTTATTTATGTTCTATGTGTGATATTTTGTTGATAAAGTTGTTCTATAGTTATTTTTATTATTTGGTAATATGTGAATTGTGATTTAATATTGCAAATGATTACTTGTACACCAGTGCTTATTGGTCTAGGTTATGGTCTTGGATAGGCATGGGTATAATTTCAAGACTATTAGTTCCAATTCTGGACCTAGTAGTTTCGATTAAATTAGTGATATATTGACATGAGTAAGAATTCATCAAACAGAAAAGAAAAATTCAATAACATTCCTTTAACTTCTTTTGTCTGTTATGACCTTCAAACACTCAATTAGATCTGCATGAATAAGTTAATGGCCTTTTAGCAAGAAAGACAATGGAATAGTAACAATGAGAGTACATGTTAGTTTTTAAATTGAAACTTCTGTTAGATTATGTGACACCTTAGAGTATGGTTAATTAATTAATATTGTAATATTGTAGTACAATTTGTGACTTAATGTTGTGACACATGAATGCAACAAATAATGTTAAATTGAACAGACTATGTTGATGTAGTTAGTAGTGTCTATGAGGTCCTCACTTAGGAAATGAATTACACTAACTCAATTAAATAAGATTTTAAATAATCATGTACACAAGACACAATGTTGCCTCTCAAACATTCTATCTTAGTCAAGCTCCCCTTTTGAATACGACTCTAACTTATCACCCCCTTACAATCTCTAGTTTATGTGGTGTATTCTCTTCCACAGGGTCTTGCTCACAACAAATATGACTCAAGACATTGGGAGCTGGTGTGGGTGGGTGTTTGACACACTTTTCAGCACTCCTAATTTATGTTGTAAGGCTCACCTAAGCCTTGGGTAGCAATTTTGTATTTATACAAGTTGTCTTTTAATAGCTTCCTTAAAAATAGGTTGCAAATTTTCGTCAACTTTTATCACCAAATATTCTGTAAATTTTATTCACATATTCCTCCTCGGTGTTATAACATCAAGCTATTATTTCTTTTACCTACGAGATTCTCGACCAAATTTAAACTTATATAGTCCTTATATTTTTGGAACGGATATCTTTATTTTAATTCAGCTTGATATTCGAATAACTCCAGTTGGTGCATAATTCTTTATGATAATTTTGGACTTCAATATTTTATGAAACAAATTCTAAAAATATTCTTACAAAATATGAAGTAATTCCCAATTTATGGAAATTAAATAAGGATGACATGGGCATTGTTAAGACTAGACAACTTATTTGCACCATATATCATCAACTCATTACACGAAAAGCCTACCTAAATAGTTTAAGAAAACATGCAAACTTGATTTTGGGGAAGGTGGAATTTCAGAATGTTGGAATTGTTTTTCTTTGATAGTTTTTATTTACTAAATTAAGGAAAACATAGTATATATAGACAGATAATTAAAAATTTGGTACTAACTAGTAAGTATTAAAAATTTGGTACTAAATGGTAAGTATTAATCTGGGAAAAATAATTAAACTAAAAAAATATCACTTACTTTCACTTTTCCACTTGACTTGTTTAAATTTATACACCAATTATTTGCATACAATAGAACTTGAATGGTATGAGGAGCAAGTGAAGCTTGGCTCTAATAGCCTCAAATGCTGTAGTAGTTGCTAAAAATGACAAACATATGATAGGCCAATTGAGATAATATTGGATATGAGCTTTACCTGATCTTCCACCAAGATAAACGATCAAATTGCTTTGGATTTGATCCAATTAGTTGGCGAGGCTTGTCTAAATAATCTAATAATTCATTCTTTTCGAATCGAGTTGTCTTGACTTTGACATAATGCTCATCAAATTACTAGAATTAGAAGATGAAGATTGAAGTACATCTAGGCCATAAATACACTACTTGTTAAATTAGTAACACTCATGCTTGCATTGACTGACATATCAGCATGTGTTTTGACAAGGTCAAATAAGGCTTTCAAAATTTAATAATATTCATCTGTACTTCAAAAAAAGGTAGAATTTATGATTGATGAAATTGCCATTGATATTTGTTTTTGTTTTAGATCTGAAATGGCAACAATTTGCACTAACCTTTGTATTTATCAAACATTTGTTTCAGTTTTGACCATTCATTAAATGATATCATCTTTGTCACAAGCACCAACAATTCTTTTACCTTTAAAATGTTTGAGAGAAACAACCATGAAACATTGTGCATGGCTATTCATACCTATAAATTTTTTTCCATTTTTCCCTATCTTTCAAGGATAAATAAAAATTAGAAAGGGTTATGGTTTTTGTAGTGTGATAAAATCCACGTAAATTTCAAAGCATGAGATGTCATATGAGGAATTCTATCATATTCTACAATTGTGAACCAATTTATTTTTCAAGAATTTGAAGTTGTCGAGCAATTCAATCAAAGGTCAATGTACTACTTGTTCAAGTGTTAGTCACTAAACTCGCTAGGTCCATCTTGAACCATAATATTAAAGACAGACAAAATTTCAAACATTAAATAATTTGCCTCCACCCAATGACTTTTTAATCTCCTAAAAAATCACCATTCAGAAGTCTAATGACCATAGTATTAGTTGAGACATCTTGGATTAAAAGTATTTGAATTTTCTATTCAAGACACCATTGCTTCACACTTGAAAACTCAACCCAAGATTTCAACTCATTTGGTTAGGAAATATGATACAATTGAATATCATTTGAGGTTTCCAGTTTGCATAAGTCTAATCTCAAAAACGAAGTGAATATTTGATCTTTTGATTATTTAAGTTTCATATATTATTGTCATGCTCACTTTGTAGGCATGTCTCAACAAATTCTAATTTTTTTTTGATATCGTACACACATGCATAGCATCGTATTTGGCTATCAACCTTAATATCTTATGTCACTATTACATTCGCACCTCATCATGTTGAAGTCCACTGTCTCCGAAATGGTAAATGCTTGCTCATGCCTTAAGATCCCATGTTCAATTACCTCCTCTATTTTTTTATATCAAAATGATCTAAATGCAATGGTAGTGTAGCTGGAAAAATGCAATCTTTGAGTCAGAAGTTGATTTTTGTTTATTGCTCATCCTTTTTAGGCTTGACTTTTCTATTTAGATAATTTTCTCAATACCTTAACATGCTAATAGTTTGTATAGTTTTGTTGTGAGTTGAATTATTACCACATTATGGCATAATATACTTTGTCTTTTCAGTAGTTTCTTGGATGTTTTACCAGTCCCTAAACTCTTTAGTTGTTTTAGCCATCTAGAATTTATTATCACCAACATTTTTTTCTCCTCATTTAACTTTTTGTTCCATAGCTTTAGTTCTCTGTTAGTTTTATTGCATCTATTACTAATTTTAGAAGACTAATAACATTTAGTTTTAGATTCTCATTGATAAAAATTGATGGATCTAGTTCTAAGTTATCCAATATTAGTAGAGACTTAGTGAGTAATAGACATACATGAGTTGACATGAAACTCACATGGGCTAATAATTATGCTCTTAATATAAAATATAGTTTGTTTGAGATTTTCAAACATAAACTTTTAATGATACTCAGAAAGCAAACATTATATTTTAGAATATTAAACAAATGCATCAAAAGAGAACTACAAAGAAAAATAGAGGTAGAGCCTCAAATGTTTCATAAGTTTAATCAACAAGTTAATTGAAAGCCGCTATTGTTTTCTCACTTTGAAATCAAACTTAAAGTTCTTCCAATTCAAGTTGTCATGAATTTCAGCATGCAAAAATCTAATCAAAGTAACAAGTTTCCTAATTTACAATTTCTAGTAAAAGCATTTAATGTACCCAACATTTAGTAGTTGACAATCCTATCTTTATATAGACTTAAATACCAATGGTTCGATTTCCCTTGGGAATCCTCAATTATGTTTTGAAGTCAAAGGTTCTTTTAGCATAAAGCAAACTAACCAAATATGGTATCATCATACTAAAGTCGTGTGATCAATTTGTCGGCATGCACTACCATTAGAGACAAGTAGACTCCCAAAAAATATGTGAATTTTAAAGACCTAAGAGCCACCCTCACAATAATTGAACAAATCAAGGACCATGATTATCTCAATTAGTTACCAAATCATCATCACCAAACTAACAGATGAGAATAGAGACCATGTTTCCTAACTAAGATCTATTCTTGCATTTGAAAGAATAACCTTACTAGATGCTAAACAACCTAATTTTCAAGTAATAGCAAGCCTCACCAATATCACTTAGAAACATATAAGGAGATCAATTTAGATACTATCATGTTTAGTAGTATAAGTTGAAAAAGCAAAACCATATGAATAGAAAAGGCAAAAGTGTTCAAGTTTTATAATTCCTTAATTTCATCGAATTCTTTAGAGAAGCTAAGCCACCTACATTGAATAAGGGTTGGAGAGTGTAAACTGATGACTGGCTTGATTACTTCTTTGGGTAGCCTAGATGGATGCTACTTACACCTTATTGTTTGTGAATATGGTTAACTACATGAGTAGTAAGTCTATTTGATGTTTAAATATGCATTCTTGAGGTGGTCAATGATGATTCATATAATGTAAGAATGCATGGTTGTGGATCAGGGTTCCACCATTTCATAATAATTAATATAGTCTTCCAATCTAGCAGCCTCAATTGTTATTTGAAATTTTTTTAAAAAATAAAACTTTTGAAACAATTCGAAACAAAAAAATTGAGGCCTAAGGTTAGGTTAAATGATGGATTGAAGTGAAAGACTAAAGAGTGAATCGAAAAAACTTAGTTGTGCTTAAGGAATACACTTAGATTGGTTGTTCAATAGATTACGAATAAGGTTAACATGTGAAATTGCTCAATTATCTTTATTTGATTACGCTTGACGAGCTCTCATGCAAGTTATTTTATAACTTGAGTTCTCTCAACTCTTTCATGAGAAGCTTGAGCTCAACTCAATATCGTTTAACATTAAGCTTGAGTTGAGTTTGGCTGTTGACCTCACTTCTCTTACCTTGAGTTGAGCCACTAAGTCCATCGTCAAACCCCTGCATACATGTACTAGAAAGCGTGATATTAGATGTTCATGAATCAAATGTAAATAGTACTATACTCTTATAAATTGAAATAAAATTAATTTGTCTCCAGTCTCTGTATAAGAAATAATATATACTTAAATTTATAATTTTAAAAAATTAAATATATTAATAAATTTCTAAATTTTAAATTATTTTCTACATTTAGATGACATTTAAATTATTGTGTTCTTCATTCGTCTCACATTGTTAAGTGTGAAATCATAATCCATTCAAAGTGCAAGCCTCATATTAAGTTACATGTTTGTCTTGACACATGCCAAGTCATCATTAACTAGTGCAGTTTCACTGATTGAAGACTTATACAAATTTTATTAGTAAATGAGAATTGAAAATTAACAATATGAAAATGCATAGGAGAATCAGTACATACTTGTTGCTCAAACCACATGGTAAAAGATTTCATGTTCTTTTTTCACATTTAACCATCTGTTTTGTTTTGTTCCTTTTTTTCCCCTTTTCACATTCAAGCATCCGTTTTGTTTTAGTTAGTCGAACAGAAATATGAAAACTAATTTTATTTTAATAATGAAATGTATGAATTATCCCAAAATTCAGGCATGCAATATATAAATTATTCAAAAAAAGTCATAATTTGTAAATCTTTATATTGAATTGAAGTTATACCATGGAGTGCAATATAACAAAGCAATAGTCTATATATCTCCTAGTTTGCTTTTCATATATGTTTTATTTCACAATTTACATTTGAAAAAAACTTCATTAAAACTCTCAACAAACATAAAATACAACACAAAAATATCTAACAATTGGAATTACTTCATGACCATTATTTAAGATATATGCATTTACCTGCCTCCATGCCCTTTGGTTAAGTTAGTCATGCGCAACTTCCCTATTAGTCAATAGTTCTCAAACAACACAGATAAGCTTTGTGCCAAACTATGTCTGAAGGCTTCTTATTAAGCTTTACTTTAAAACATTATTTCAATATTATTGACATACATGAAGCAAAATATTTAGCACACTTTAGCCATGTAACCCTCAACCATCCATCTACCCTTCCAGAAATGCCATATTTTTAGCATATTGCTTCAATTTGTACAAGTACCTATAAAGCACCAGTAATAAAACTAAATATAATAGTAAAATAATTAGAAATGCATAGCAATCATGAGTCTTTAATCCAACAATTCTACAATCCTTTATGTCAATATGCCTAGAAAAACTTGTAGAAAACACATTTGAATATTCATTGAGGCTAAGAATTTACATATCTTCCTTTTTTAGCCACAGATAATGTATTGCATGTAGGAGACAATAAATAAGAACAGCCTATAAGTGTTTTGTGCAGTTGATGCCTTGTACCCATTGCCAGCTGCTCTAATGGAGGCTTGATGTTTATCCTTAGTTTTTACATCATTGTCTAATAATATACATGTGATATCATCACAACTATCCCTTTATATAAGTACACCTAATTTTATCCAATGCTTCAATTGAATAATATGCAAAACCAATGAATTGTTGAACTCTTCTTTCATATACAAGGTACGTGTCCATATTAATTTTTTATAAATGTTTAATAGAAATATTATTAAAAAAACCTAGCAAATTTCATCCTAGTTTTGCAAACCAAAAAGGCCGCTCAAATGTGTTATAGGATCATAAAATTCCCACCCAAAAAAGGACCTTGGCCGGCTGCAAGCACAAAGGAGGAGAAGTGACATCATTGTTGAGGAGTTAATTATGGCTGATGGGAGAGGATTGGGGCCAGTCAAAGCTCATCATAAAAGATGAGGGAATATGGGGGCTGATTATTGGGGAATTAAAGTTGATGGAAAGAGGTTTTGATAAGTCAAAACCAAGGAAATTTCGTCATAGTTTTATAAACCAAAAAGGTCACTCAAATGTGCTATAGGATCATAAAATTCTCACCCTAAAAAAGGAACTTAGCCAACTACAAGCACAAAGGAGGAGAAGTGACATCATTATTGATGTAAACCACCAGATCGAAACCCTTATTTAAATTTGGATTATGTAGAAAAAGTTAAGAAGTGGAATCGTAGGTATTTATATAGATTTTTCCATGCTCATATGATAGCTTTCATGTAGAAACTTAGAGTATATGCATATACATATACAAGTAGCCTGGATTTTGTGTATCGAGCTGTACATACCCATGTTCATTAATTTTTTATCAGGCCTCAATAATTGTAGGTGTAAACCATGAATAACCATGTATGCGTGCATAATATAACCTTAAACATAGATTTGGACCAAAAACTTACGAAGAAAGTGGACAAAATTAGAAATTTTAGACATTTAAGATGATCCAAATAAATTTCGGATTGATCCATATTGTAATAGGCTATGTAATTGATAACGATCAATTGTAGAAGGCCATGATTGTAAACATAGTGGCCTCTAGATTAACATTCCAACTGATGGGATTGATCCTAGTTGATCAAAAAAAATTGAGTGATTGACCAAGATTGATAGCAAGTGGGTGATCATAACTATAGAAGGCCCTGAATCGACCGCTCTCACATAGTATGATTGTTCTGGTTGATCCATGTAGTGCAATCAATAGTGATCGATTGCAAGGTTACTGGATTGTAATTTTAAAACCTCCATAGGTCAATCACAATGCTGGGCAATTGATCAAACCTACCTTCAATGATCCAAAACTTGCCCAGATCGAACCTACAGTGTCAAAATTGATCCTAAACCTATTTTTCACGACCTTTTCACCTATTGGTGTTTTCACCCAACTAGCACCCATAAATATCCACCTTAGATATATGAACACTGTTGTTTACATAAATCAGGAGTAGAAAAGCCAACAATTAAGTGGAAATTACTAAGATTATATGAGAATCAATAAAATCCATATAGGAATAACCATCCTGATAAATTAAGGAATTAGGTTGCACTTAGAGATAAGGTAGAATGGGAAATTCATTAAATTGGGGATTTAAGGAGAATTATTTTAATTAAATAAGAACTCAAGGACCTGTAACTAGTGAACATTTGACTCCAGAAAACTTACACTAGGTAAGTGGGTCTACTTGATAACTTTTACAACTGCCTTATGAAAAATAAATTTCTTTTATGCAAATAAGTTTTATGCTATAAGTGGGTTACCTTGTGAAATTTATTCAACTACATTCCAAAATGTCTTCTTTTTATTGTGCCCTAAATGTTTATGCTGAAATTTAAAGATGATATGCCCTCATTATTTACAAAATTCCATTATGTTATCATATGAAACCTGACATGCCAAATTGTAAAAATTCAAATTTATTTTACTATGGAAAATTGTGGATGTGAGTAAGCTTGTGAATCCATTTACAACAAAATTTCATTAAGAATGTTTTAACGTATGGTGAATTTTGATTAAATTGCTCATGACTTGGTAATGAACACTAGTGTGGAGGAATAGGTTCCAACCCTCAAGTGGGAGTAAAAGTTGTCAAATGACCATCTCAATCGGGGTTATAGATTTGAGCATATAACTCTCTCAATCGAAATTAAAGATTGAGTACATAACTTTCTTGATTAGAGTTAAAAATTGAGACTTGACCATTTGGGGCAGAAGTATTGGGGCTTATAGCTGGTAAATCTACCACGTGACCCTCTCAATCGAAGTTTTAGTAAGCACGTGACCTTCCTTAGTTGGAGTTATAAATTAAGGTCCTAATTAATAGAATGAAATATAAAATGTCCTCAACCCATGGGTAATGTAAATATAAGCGACACCAAATGCTTTAGTTGTTTCACTGAAAGGATTATTGTACCAATTGTAATAGAAGTATTGGAGCTTATAGTTGGCAAAACTACCACATGACCCTATCAATCGGAGTTGTAGATTGAGCATGTGACCTTTCTTAGTTGATGTTATAAATTAAGGTCCTAATTAATAGAATGGCATATAAAATGTCCACAACCCATGAGTAATGTAAATATATGTGAAACCAAATGTTTTAGTTGTTTCACTATGAAAGGATTACTGTGAATTTTAAAATTTCTTGCAAGATGCATACATGAAAGAAAAGTTTTAATGCTTACATCTTAAAAGATAGACAAACCCTTTCCTAAGCGATTAGTCACTCACAAAGATTTCAAAAACCTTTGCGTAGATGATGCTAAAGAGGTCAAGGACATTTGTGAATGGTAAAGTGAAGGAGAAAAGAAGAAAAGAGTTTTCTGGATATTGTTTGCATTGATGTATAATAAATGTATTTGGAAATGTTAATTTTGTATTTCTATTGCAACATTGTAATAGGATTTCTTTGTTGGAATGATCATCAGTTATTGTGGTTTAGTTACTAAGATGATTGTGCTTTGGTATCCTTTAAGGTATGCATTTTGAGCAATATTTTCAAAACCAAACCAATCCTCAAACCAGAGAACTAATTGGGTTGCTAGTCCAACCGATTCAATTGGTTTAAAAAACTAGTCGTTTGAAATTATATATACACATATAATAATATTAAATAAATTTTAGTTCATTCATTAATATGTTAAATGTTAAGTTTTAGATGCAATATTAAAAATTTAATAATTCAAAAGGATAAAATTATTTTGCAAAAAATAAAAAAAACTAAATTGAATTTAAAGCAAAATATAATTATTGAGAAATTAATTTTGTAAAAGAAAAATAAACAATTAATATGAAAAAAATAATTTCAAGACGCAATATTTAATGTTTTTAAAACTCATTTAGAATAATATATAGATAAAAATAATTAATTAAATAAAAGTTATAATAGAAAGGTAGTAAAAATTATATATTAATAAATTATTTATGAGGTAAAAATGTTAGAAATGATAAGAAAACCTAAAAAAACATTTTTATTTATTCATTTTTTTAAAATTTTTTATTATTAAAAGTATTAAAATTTGGTTTTGACCAGTTTAATTTGATTTTAACCAGTTTTAATTGGTTCTTAAGAGGTCAAATTATGGCTGGGTTATATGGAGTGACCAAACCAGGAAATTGACTGATTCCTAGATGAATCAGTCGGTCTAGTTTGGTTTTAAAAACTATGATATCAAGAATACTGTCTTATTGTGCTTGAATTGAGAACGTGACAGAGTATTATCAGAACATAAGTTTTCAACTTTAAGTGAGGATCTAGATGGAGCTTACGGTGTTAACCTTAAGCGTGAACAATGCCCAAGATTTAGAATTAGCCTAGACCTTGATCTCAAATGCATAAGATGTCAAAACTTAAATCTTAACCTTAGGATCATAGATTGTTAAGGCATGAATTATAAGAAATTGAGTGAGCACATGCTCATGTGCACACAAGCTATTAATAATAGTGAAATTTGATCGAATACTAAGTAAAATTTAACTTTGTATTGTAGATAATAGAGCAGATAAGCCAGTCTAGAGGATATACTCATGCAAGCCCTACATCATGCCTTAAGGATAAGAGTGAGGTCAAAGTTGGGATGCTGAGAGATGAGTTGGAGAGCATGCAACAGCTGTACCAAAACCTTAAGGAAGTATGTAGAAACAAAAGTTAACTTTGCGAACCTTAAGAAGAGGAACGCTAACGCGAGGGTAGACTATAAGTTTAGGAGAGTTGAACTAAGGGAGACGAAAGATGCCCTAATAGAGCAAGTGTTAGACCTCCTCGAGAATGATGAGCTACGAGATAGATCCATGTTCAAGTAGGGGCGGCCATGGTTGTGAAACCACTAGTTCTGGTTTCAAGAAAATGAAGAACTAGAACTGCACCTTATGGTTGTGGTTTTGATTCCAGTTTTGGAAGCAAGGGTTCTGATTCCAGTTCCAGTTCATGATGGTTACGGTTCCAATAGTTTCAATTTCAGTTCTTAAGCAGTTCCAATTATAGTTCTTTACAATTTTTGTTCTATGTAATTATATTTAATTACTTATTCTTATAAATTTTAATATAGAAATAATATGGCAATACATTTAAATTTTTAACTAAATGTAAAATGCAAAAATTGAAAAAAATATTTTTATTTATTATTATTTCGTGAAGAAAACAACAAGTGATATAAATTTTATAATAAATACATTACATTATTAATTGAAAAAAAATTGAGCAAAAAAATTATACATAACATTATGCTTAAATGGAAAAAAATAAAATATCAAAATGAAAATTTTCACTACCTAACTATCATCATTACTTGCAACATTATCTGAATTGTTAGTAACATCATCATCTTTTTGTGTCTCTTGTTGTCCATATTCAGTTCTTGTACTATCAACAACACAAGCTTGAATTTCTAGTGACTTGGGACTTAATCTTAACCTTTTCTCATGTCAAATATTTCCACTAATGCTAAAGGCTTGTTCCACCACTACTGTTGAAGTTGGGGTTGTTAAAATTTGCTCAGCAATTAAGGAGAGAGTAGGATAATTCTCAAATTTTTGCTTCCACCAATCGAGAATGTTACTAAAGAGCTCATCTAAAGAACTATTAGGAAATCAACCACCACAAGTAACTAGAAATTCATTACATAAAGAATAAATAGTTTCTTTGACATCATATACTATTTTTTGAATATCATAAGCATAATTATTACTTCCAAAAACTTGCTCATAATATATTGATAAATATTTTTTTCAAACCATTTAACCTAACACGAGGATAAAAAATTGAAGCAACTAAATATATTTGAGGTATTTGTTCAAAATAGTGAGCCCACTTTTAAACTTGTCGTCAAAAAAGCATCATCTTTAGCTTCATTTAAACAACCAACAATATTACATGTTTTCGTAAGAAACAAATGAATAGTAGGATAATATGCACCCGACAAAGTATATGTACCGTCATTAAAAATTGATAGAACTTCTAAAATTTTTTTGCAAACAATCCAATCATTTTCTTGCAACATTATGTTAGCCATGTTAGATGCAAAAAATGCATACAATAGTTCACTATATTTATAAGATGGTGGAGTAATTCAGATGATGAATTCCAACAAGTTGGAACATCTCTTGAAAATCCTTTTGGATTTTTTACATAAGCTCTACAAAAATTATTCCACTCTTTCATTAATTTAGGGTGTGCCCACAAATAAGAAGTTGCTTTTTTAATAGGTTTAATACTGTTTTCAAGTGCTTTTAGACAATTTTGTACAGCTAAATTTAAAATGTGACATGCACATCTAATATGAAAAAAAAATTACCACTTAATCCAGGTTGACGAAGATCTTGTAAATCTCCAATAGATGCAGTAATAGCAGATGCATTATCAAAACCTATTGAATTTTTTTTTTTAAAACAAACCACAATCTCCTAAAATGATACTAATCATTTTCAAAATATTTAAAGCAATGTGTGGGTCATCAAAAATATGAAAAGTTATCACTCTTTTTGTATATTCCATTCATTATCAATCCAATGACAAGCGATGGCCATATAGGAATGTGTTTAAGAGTGATCACTCCGAATATTATGACATATTGATATACGACTATCCAATTTGAAATAATTGAATTAAATCTTTTTTCCTTGATTATTCATAGATTTAGGTGTTCGTCTAAGAGTGTTTCTAGGAACACTTTTAAGTTAAGGATTTAAAGCATTTTGAGAATAGTTTCTTAAACCTACTGTTCCACTAAAATTAAATGAAAAATGTTCAATAGCTATCATTTTTTCCATCTCATTTTTATTTCTTTTATCACTATATCGAAATAAAGAAGGGTTAGAAGTAGCATAATTTGTGATTGTTTGTTGTCGATGCCATATTCTTGAGCATGATGCTTCTTCATGTTCTTGCGATATTTTCTACAGCCATCTCCCACTTTGTACTAATAACATGCTTGACAATAGTTGCATTTTGTGAGTATTTCACCATTCATTTCAACTTTGGTGAAATGCTTTTTAAATATATCAGACTTGGAAGCTCTATTGGTTCCTGCCTCAGCTTCAATTGTTTGACTTTGCTCCTGAAAGGTAGCTTCCATATGTTGACTTTCGTGAGTTGGAATATCACTAATGTTGAAAGTTTCATCAGGATTATTGTAGTGAGAAATGTTTTAGCCCTTACTTGTAGATTTCGAGGATGAGTTGGCACCTCCAAAGCTTTCCATTTGATTAAAAATAAAAATATGATAAAATTTCTAGACAAATAAAAATTATTGCAAAATGTAAATAGAACTATAGAAGAAGTTAGAATCTAAATTATACTTGCTCAAAACAAATAGAGAATCTTGAATGAATAGAAGAGATATGAAAGCGATATAGTTGAGAGAGTAGAGTTTTTGGTGGAAAAAAATAGTTGAATGCAATATTATTTATAAGCACACAAAAAATTTTTTAAAAAAAGAAACTGAGCAATTATCCAAATGACCATATTAATGGCTATTGCTGTCAAACGGCCATATAGCCGTTGCAGGCTTGCATCGGCTATATATCAATGGCTGGCTGTTTCAATTATTCAATATTTTCCATTACCATTTTTCAAATTATTTAGTTTAAAATTAAAAATAATATTATGTTATATATACTTTATATATGTAAAATACTTATAAGTAATATGTGTAATATATTAGTTAATTGGTATTATAAAATATTAGTATACATAAATATAATACTATATAGCATATCATATATATATATATAGTTTCTAAATTTTATTTTATTTTAATATATATTAATATTAACACATCTATTGATCTTTATTAATATATATATATTTATATATTTTATCATTAGGAAGGTTTAGCTTTTTGAAAACCAAAACCAAAACCATTATTCACAGTTCCTAGATGGTTCCGACTCCAATTGCACTACGGTTCAGTTTGGTCCAGGTCCTAATTCTTTTTGGAACCATGGCCATTCCTATGTGCCAGTGTTAGAGCTAGAGGAGAACTCAGAGGATAATTTGTGGGAAGACTCCCTAGTGTTGAACATAGTGTAAGGGTTTTAGAAATTGAGTAAGAAGGAAAAGGTCAGTGAGGATAAAAATAAAGACTTGTTGGATGCAATAGGGTGCCAAAGGATGTTAGTTTATGATACTTGACAAAGTTGCAACCAAAAAAGCTAATTTTGCTTCATTGATGTTAATAACTACCTATTTAAATTATTTTCCTTATACATCACACAACCACAAGATACCTATTAATTATTTATCATCAAACCTTAGACAACCTCTATTACATAGGAAAATGGCTGGAAGAGCACAACAGACCATGCAAAACCCTCGCTTGCTACCCTTTGAAACAATGATGATGAACAACCATTCAACTATCCTCCACCTCTGTTCCTATACAATTCTAATCGTAGCCTGCCCTTAGTGCCTGACAAGATTAAGACAAGAAGACCTAGTTGTGGCCTAATGCAAAACCCTTTCCCACCTCCAAGTAGACCCACTGAGGGAACTAAGGCCCACTATAAGGCCTTGAGGAGGGCTTATGCACCCACGCTTGAAGGTTCACATGACCCTAAGGTAAAGAAGTCGATAAAAGAAATAGACTCACTGAAGTATGACTAAGGCTAGTGGGTCTTTTCTTGTGGGCAAAGCTGCATGCTAGTGGGAGAAGGTTTCCCCTGCATTACTAAAAGAGGGAGCAATAAAATGGGAAGATTTCAAGAAGTATTCTTCAACCATTTTTTCCCAAATGCCATCAAGATATAGAAAATGGTGGAATTGGATAATCTAATATGGGGCCCAAACATGACAGTAGTGAGTATTCTTCTGAGTTCTATGCCATAGGGAAATACTCTCCTACAATGATGGCCAATCTCATGCTACAAATGCACAAGTTTACCAAGGGCTTGAAGAGTTACCTCTAATATGCTCTAGCCATATATGAGGTTAGAATGTTTGATGAGTTCTTGGGGGCTGCTATTCAAGTGGAGGTGAATGTAAACCAAAAGGAGGCTGAGAACAATCTAGAGAGACTAAGGCCAAATTTTAAGTCTAGAGATAGATAATCTAAATACCAGTTCATACCACCAGCCAACAAGAGACCAACTCGGGTTAGTAATGGCGGGACCTAATCCCAGCCACTAGAATGTGCCATATGCTACTTCAGGCATGGGTACGCATGTCGCATGCTGACAAGAGCCTAATTTTGTTGTGGTCAGCAAGGCCACAAAATGTCGAAATGCTTGAACAAAGGTTTAAAGCCCCATGTGGACACCAATAATAGGCCCAACCAAGCAAACATGACATTGAAGGGCAATGCTACCATGTACGCAATGACTCAAGAAGAGGCAGGCAATGCCAAAAATGGGGTGGAAGGTAACACCACTGCTAATAACTCAATTGCATACATTCACAATTTGTTCGACTAAGGTGCTACACATTTGTTGTACCTTGTAGGAGTTGGCAAA
Organism: Avicennia marina; assembly: GCA_019155195.1. Taxonomy (NCBI): domain Eukaryota; kingdom Viridiplantae; phylum Streptophyta; class Magnoliopsida; order Lamiales; family Acanthaceae; genus Avicennia; species Avicennia marina. The sequence continues at coordinate 7,077,345 of CM032777.1, read as the reverse complement.
GTACTTAGAAGTAAGCTACAAGGCCTAGACAAACAATATAGAGTGACCATCCCTAAAGGTGTAGGGTTGTTAGGCAGTGTAGTGAATAAGATAACTTGAAGGACTTTTATGAGAATCAGGAACTAGAGATTGAGGGCAAACCCCAAGGAGCATTTTGAACTAGGCATTATGAAATCATGGTGCCACCACTTGGGTAACTAATGCCCTGCAATTTTCATGGACCTCATGAATTGAATGATTAGGCCTCACCTAGATAACTGAGGAATTTACATGCGACACCTTGTCTGATGATCTGAACAGCCCTTAAGGAGAAATAACAATATACTAAGTTCAATGAAAGTAAAATTGGGCTGAAAAGCATAACATAAAGACATATCCATTGCTCCGTGAATGAGGTATGTTAAGTTTCAAGGATGAGACTTATCCTATGAGGGGAGAGGATGTAATAGTCCAAACTCCACATGAATTTTGTCATGGATAACAACATGCAACAATTTGGTCTTGCATGACAAATATATGTACAAGTGGATTGAGGACTAGTCAAACCACACCTTAAATCATGGAGGAATTGGAGGGCTAAAGGTGGCTAGTTAGAGAAGCAAATTGTGGCTGATGGGAGGGGATTGGGGCTAGTTAAAGCTCATAATAAAAGATGAAGAAATATGGGGACTGATTGTTGGGGAATTAAAGTTCATGGAATTAGGTTTTGGTAAGTTAATACTTAGCCAATTTCATACTAGCTTTATAAACTAAAAAGGCCAATCAAAATAGCTGTAGAATAATAAAATTTCCACCTAAAAATGGATCTTAGCTAGCTGCAAGCACAAAGGAGAAGAAGTGACATCACCCTTAAGGTAAACCACTAGACCAAAACCTTTATTTCAATTCAGATTACGTAGAAAAGTTAAGAATTGGAAGCATAGGTGTATTTGTATAGATTTTTCCATGCTCATATAAAGTCAACAGTATATGCATACACGTGGAGAAGTAGCCATGATTTTGTGGATTAAGCCATACATACCTGTGTTTGTTAACTTTTTTATCAAGCCTTGTTAATCATAGGTGTAAAACATGAATAACTATGTATGTGTGCATAATATGACCTTAAATGAGGATTTTGATGGAACAATTAACAAGAAAATGGACCAAATTGGGTTTTTCAAACATCCATGATGATCCAAATGGACTCTAGACCAATTCTGGCTGATTTAGGCTATGCAATTGACATGACTTGATCGTAGAAGGCCACAATTGTAAAGATAGTGGCCTGAGGACCAACATTCCAAGCCATGGGATCGATCCAAGTTGATTCAAAAACAAAAAAGGCAACAACTAAAGTCGATTATAAGTGGACAATCGTAACTATAGAAGACCTTGAATTGACTACTACACATGACACGATTGATCCCAATCGATCCATGTAGTCGGACAACAGTGATCGATCTCAAGGTTGTTGGATTGTAATTTTAGAAACTCCATAAGTTGATCTCAACTCAAGTTGATAGATCTAACCTACCCTGATTGATCTGAAGCTACCCCAGATCAATCCAACAGTGTTTAAATCAGTCCTAAACCTATTTTTCATGACCCTTTCACCCGTTTGGTGTTTTCATCCCACTTACACCCACAAGTATCCGCCTTGGAAATTTGAGTACCGTTTTCACATAAATTAGGGATAGAAAACCCAACAATTATGTGGAAATCACTAAGATCATACGAGAATCAACACAATCCACATAGGAATTGTTGTGTTTCAGTGGGTGTGGGATGACAAATTTTACAAATTTTAATTACAAAATGACCTAACAAGGTAGCGGAATAAACTGCCCTAACCTAGAATGCTTTTTGTCACATGAAATGCATAAGTATAAATTTTATAATAGTTGCATAGATAATTACTTGGAATTAAATCCTACAATTTCTGTTTATGATTCACAAGTTACAATAAAGTTCTGGCCTGTAGTTTGTTCACACAAACAAGTCCTTAGTTATGACTCTCTAACAAAACTCGACAAACTCTTTTGTGAAATCCCGTAACTCTTACACTTAGAGAATTTCTGAAAGAAAATAGATTGAAGCTAGTAACTAATTCTTTCTTGCATGCAAGTGATGAATAGTGCCCAAGTGAGCAATACCCACTGCTACTATTTATGTGAATAGTGTTTTCTTTTGGAGTTCTTCGAAGTGATTTATTTTTAAGACACAATCCTATTTATATACTAGGATACCAAGGCTTGTGTAATGGGCTCCATAGACTTTTTCATGGACCTTAAAATTAATCCAGGCCCAACGACATTTAATTATTAATTTAATTAATAATCATTTGAATTATTTTCTTTAATTTAATTAAACTCATTAATTAAACTAAAGGCCTATTATGTTTTCAATTAATAATCTCCATTATTATCAAACATACAAGCTACAAAATAATTCTTTTGTGCCTTATCTTTTTAATTTAATTAATCTCATTAATTAAATTAAAGGCTTATTATATTTTTAATTAATAATCTCATCACTAACAAACACATTGAGGAATAAATCATTCCAATTTAATCAAATCTAATTGTAACCAAATTAAATCCATCATGAGATTTCTCAAGCTTCATCCACAAGTCTTTCCAACCCTTGTGATCATCACTTTGCAGATACCTCAAGCCATAATCTCATTCTTATGCATATGATTTTATAGGTTCATCCTTGACTGGCAATAAGCACAACTTAAAGATATAGATAACACTTAACCTGTGGTCGATATCATAGCCCATCCATGAATAAAGTAAATGGATTACAATGAACCTTCTCGATCGTGAATACCATGTGGTATAGACCTTTTTTCTTACTTTATCCCATCTAAGTGAGAGACATGGATTTAGTCAAACACACAAACTCAGTCTTATGAGTAATTGACATTTCCTCAAGAGACTATTATTTCTATCAGAAATAATTTTTGACCATGCACCATTTTAGCCAAGGATTTCCGTCTCATAGAACATCAATTGCATAGGACAAATGTTTTACTTACAAAAAGACAAATATCCTATTGAGACATACTAGGATACATATGCACTCCATAAATAGCACTTTGGGTTTATAATCCTATCTCATACTAGAATAAACATTAGTCCTTAATGCCCTAATGATACATTGACTATCATGTGTACAATACAACTATGTTGTTTTAGGTCTATGCTCCACATTAAATTAACACAATTACAAAGCAAGGCATTGACAACAAAGAGTGAACACCATGTGTCTAATTCATTCTACGAGTCATGTGTGAATGCATATTTTCTAATGATGCATCCACATGCATGTATTCTCAGTATCTCATATTAAACAGCATGACACTTACTGTGCAAATACCAAGTTTACAAGTCGTACTAACTCTCTAATGCTCTTTAGAGTGTTTGTGACTCATGAACTGGTTTTCATAATTATGTACTAAGACAACCTTGTGTCCATATTTATAACCTCTTATAAATACGACCTTTAACACAATCACATGGGCATATGCAATGCTTTACGTCATTCAAGATTTACATGCGTGAAAACACTGCCAAAATATTGATAAATAATCATCAATATTTTATTAATTAATAATGATAGCATTTATAACTAATATCCCTCAACGTATCCCTCACTGATAATTTGATGTCAAAGGATATATCACTGACAATCTGCTGTTTGCATTCTGGCTCCAATGACCCTAATGTCAATTGCTATGGTATCTATTACCCATCTTCTCAAGATGGCAATCTAAATATTTTTGTGTCGTTGGCTTAGTGAGTTGGTCAACACATTATTTGCTAAAGCTATTTTCTACATGGCAATATCGACCCTTCTAATGATTTCTCAAATGATATGATATGATAAACACCACTCAATATATTTGGACTTTTGATGAGACCTTAGTTCTTTTGTTTGCACAATTGCACCATTATTGTCACAATGAAGTGGCAATATCTGATTCATCTTCAGAACCACTTGAACTTAGTAATGAATTTCTCAATCTAAACATCCTCTTTTGAAACATCACATGTGATAATCTACTCAATGTCAGTGGTGGAATTTGTAGTGATGCTCTGTTTGGAACTCTTTTAATTCACTGTTTCTCCATTGAGGTTGAAAATGTATCCAAAAGTAGATTTTCTATTGCCAATGTCCTACTAAAAATTATATTTAGTATAGCCATCTAATTTCAATTCTCCATCTCTATACACAAGTACCGTATCCTTAGTCCTTCTCAAGTACTTAAGGATACACTTGACAGCATGCCAATACTATTTGCCATGATTCTCCTGGAACTTGTTCGCAACACTTACAATGTAAGTGATATTTGGCCTTGTATATAACATTGCATACATTAGACTTCTAATTGCCGAAGCAAATGGAATGGAAGCCATTGATCTCCTCTCATCATCTGTCTGTGGGCATATGGACTTTGAGAGAGCTATGTTATGCCTAACTAGTAGCAATCCTCTTTTACCAGCTTCCATCCTAAACTTTTTTGGGATTTTGTCTATGTACAAAATTTAGGAGAGATCTAAAAAACTTTTCACTCTATCTTTATAGACAAAAATTCTAAAGATATAGGTCAATTCTCCCTAATCTTTCATGGAGAATGTACTAAATAGCCAAGTTTTGACCAATGTCATCATCACAAAATCATTCCCAGTGAGAAGTATGTCATCTACATACAGTACCAAGATTGTGATTATGCTTCCACTTACTTTCTTATAGACACATAGCGCATCCACGTTTCTAGTGAAGCTAAACAATTTGACTGTACCATTAAAGCTCCAACTCCTTGATGCTTGCTTAAGGCCAATGATGGACTTCTTAAAGTTGTATACTTTATGAGACTCGCCTTAAACCTCATAACCACATGGCTGCACTATATAAATATCCTCCTTAAGGAACCCATTGAGGAAATTGGCTTTAACGTCCATTTTATAGTCCCAATGGCAGCTATTGCAAGAACTATAAGGATAGATTTGATTATAGCTATAGGCAAATAGGTCTCCTCATAATCAATGCCTTATAGCCTTTCATGACAAGCTTGGTTTTGAGGTCTCTACCTCACCAGTGGAACCAATCTTTCTTTTGTAGGCTCATTTGCATCAAATGGGAACTATTCCCTCAGGTGTATCTAATATTTTGAATCCATCTTGGACTACATAGTTGCCTACAACTTTACGAAGTCTCTATCCACCATTGCTTAATCATATATATAAGGATCATCTTTATGATCATTATCGCTTATAATAAACAATTCTTGTCTATTCTCCAGAACATAATTATATCTCTCTAATGCATGAGAGACTCTAGTTGATCATCACAATGGTTGCATCATAGAAGTTGTCTCTCAAATAGGGAACAACCGTAGGCTCCCTTACTTCAAACTTTATGCTTCACTTCCTTGAGCACAATAGTCTTACCAACACCCTTTTCTTAGATGAACTCTTCCTTTAGGAAGCATGCTTGATAACCAATAATGATCTTTGATCATCACGAAGATAGAAATTGTATCCCATAAAATCCTTAGGATACCCTACAAAGTAACCCAAAATGGCCTTCGCCTCTAATTTATCCACCTTACTCTTTTTAAGGTAAGTCGGATATCCCCAAGCCTTGATATGCTTCAGGCTCAACTTCCTCCCATTCCATATCTCATGTAAGGTGGAAGGAATGGACTTAGAGGGAATCTTATTCAAGACGTGGACAGTTGTCAAAAGGGTATATCCCTATAGAAAAATTAATAAGTTAGTGAAGCTCATCATAGATTGAACATTATCTAACAAAGTTCGATTCCTAAACTCAGCTACACCATTCAATTGAGGAGTTTCCAGTGGTGTGAGTTATAATACAATGATATTTTCCTTAAGGAATTTTGCAAACTCGACGCTCATGTATTCATTGCCACGATCCAATTGTAGTACCTTTACATGCTTGCTAATTTATTTCTCAGCCTTAAATTATTGAACTTCTTGAAGGATTCATATTAGTAATTCATTAAGCACACATACCCATACCTAGATAAATCATCAATAAAGGTAATGAAGTAGTGAAATCATCCCCTTGCCATTTCATTAAATGGCCCACAAACATCAGTGTGGACTAACTCAAACACCGAAATGGCTCTCTCCATGTGCTAATCAAATGGGCTCTTGGCCATGTTGCCTAAAATTCAAGGTTCACAAGTTGGATAGGACTTCTTTCCCAATGGGCCTATAAGCCCAGTCTAAGATGCCACAATTGCTTCGGAGTCAAACCATCGCTTGCACATTTGTTTGTTTTGCCATTCATTATAGGCTCATCATCTAAATTCAAGTAGCACAAGCCACTTACTAACAACACAGTGCCAACGAATTTAGTACAATAATAAATTTGGCACTTATTGTCTCTAAAAGAAAATTCATGACCTTATTTTACCAGTATTGCTATAGAGATAATATTCTTGAGCTTATTTGGTAACAAGAAACAATTTCTTAAGACCAAAACAGATGATAATTTGATCGAAGTAGTGGCAATCATAATAGCTACAACACTTGCCCCACTACTAACTCTGATCATTGCTTCTCACTTCTAAAGTGTCCTACTCTTAGTTAAATCTTGATTTGAAGTGTAGATATAAGATTGAAGACGTAGAAAACACACTAATAGAACAAGATGATTCATAAACATAAAATTGCACACCCTTTTGCCACATTCTAAGCTGCTGAGGATCTCAACAAAGTTCTTCGCATCACGAGTCCATTTAAGTCTCATCTATCGACTGAAAACTCAATGGATTTATAACCTTACAGGTGGCTAACAAGCTCTTAAAGTGAAGTATCCTTTAAATGCACTTAAGCTCTAAATGCACTGTGGTAATGTACCCCCATGAACGTGATGATATCACATGCTAAGACCACACTAAGAACTCCAAGCTTGGTGAAAGGTCACAACAAAACAATTTTGCTATTACAATTTAATATTGATGGGGAAGTTTTCACTTCATATTTCACTTTGCACACTAGCCATTTTACATACACATATCTGATCCATGTAATAAAACATAAGATAGAAAAACCATGGATAAGTGTGGACTTTCTAAATCCAATTGGAGCCGACAATTAGATCATGCACATGTGTGTGAAGCCTTATATTGTTACAAGGCTCTTTGGACTCCTTCGCCCCATGGGCCCACCATGCTTGGACCATCGAACGGACTCCCAACTCTTAGCCCTGAATGGCCACCAACTTCTTAGCTTCCAAGCAATCACCAACTATTGGTCTCAGAATTACAATTAGATCATAGCATACCACAAAAAATAATTCCTATTCAACTTTAGAAAAACTTAGGTTTATGCCCTTATAAATCATGGAAAAATTATTTACACATTTAGAAAAACCAAAACCGAAACAGTGAAATTCCATCCACATATGTCATAAGTCCATAACTCACCTTTACATCCATACAACATCCAGACATCACATGTATGATACAACAAAATACTTGGAATAATCATTCTATGACTTATGTATCTCATACCTTAGTTCTTGTTTGTGGTAAACCCCTTTTCCAATGCTTTGGATTTTAAAAATCAAGTAAATAGAACCTGAAGCCCTTTGTCTAGTCATAGGAAAAGTTCTTATGGCCGTAGTTTGTCTTGGCTCGATTGCATGGCTTGATGTAGTAGACAACACTTCTCTGCCATCGTAGCCATGGTGGCCACAAAAAGCTTTGGTGCGGCTTTAGAGGTCACAACAATTCCAAACTGTATCGTAACCTTGCTTTGTAGTCATAAAATAACATGTTGTAGCCGTGCCCTCTTGTCTCATAGCCATGAAGCCAAGCAAGAGGATTAGATAACACCCTCTCTCGGGTTCGTAGCCACGAGGCTTGATAGCACTTTGGCGCTGTTTGTTTCTTGTTCACAAAGACAAGATTTTTCTCACCTTTTCTCAATCTAAAACACCCATAAAACACTTTTGCAAATATATACAAGTTTCAAAAACATGTTTATATAATTTGCAAATGAAGAACTAACATAATTCATAAAACGAGTGTATTCGGAAACATTTATACAAAGAAAAGTGAGAGTCTGATACCACTATTTGGTTTTATTAGGTGTAGGATGCCAAATTTTACAAATATTAATGACAAGATGATGTAAGAACATAACAGAATAAATAGCCCAAACCCAGAATGCTTTTCATCGCATAAAACACGTAAGTGTAAATTCAAGAATAGTTGCATGGGTGATTACTTGGAATTGAATCCTGCAAGTTTTGTCTATAATTTACAAGTCTCGATAAAGTCCCAGTCTATAGTTCATCCACAAGAACTAGACGTTGGCTATGGTTTTCCAACAAAACTCCAAGAATTCCTTTATGAAATCTCACAACTCTTGTGCTTGAAGAATTTTCTGAGAGAAAACTAAGAGAAGCTAGTAACTAAGTTTCTCTAAGTACAAGTGAAGAATAGTACTCTAAGTGAACAGTACTTGTGGATGAAAAGTACCCGTCGTAACTATTCACTTAAATAGTGATTTCTTTTGGAACTCTTTCAAGTGATTTATTCTTAAGCCAAAATCTTATTTATATATTAGTACACCTAGGGCTTGTGTAATGGGCTTCACAGGCTTTCACATTGTCTTTAAAATTGGCCCAAGCCCAACACTTTTAATTATTAATCTAATTAATAATTTAAACCTATTTGAACTATTTCTTTTCATTTAATTAATGGAAGTAATTAAATTAAAGGCCTATTATATTTCTAATTAATAATCTTCATTATTAACAAATATAATAGGCATGAAATAATTCTTTTATGCATTGTCTCATTAATTTTATTAATCACATTAATTAAATTAAAGGCTCATCATGTTTCTAATTATGGCATTCCAACAAAACAACACTTTGCAAATGCTTCAAGCCATTGTCTTGTTCTTACATTGGTCTCTAATGCTCTAATGACACATTGACCATCATGTGCATAAGGCAATTATGTCGTCTCAAGTCTAAACACAAGCACAAAACAAAACATTGACAATAAAGAGTGAACTCCATGTGTTTATTTCATTTTGTGAGTCATATCCAAATGCTCATTTTCTAATGATGTCTCTATACACATGTATTCTCAGTATCTCATGCTAAACAACATAGAACTCAGCATATAAATACAAGGTGTGTAAGTCGTGCCGACTCTCTAATGCCCTTTTGAGTGTTTGTAACTTGTGGACTAATTTTAGTGATTATGTACTAAGACAACTTTATGTCCATATTCATAATCCTTTATGAATAAGTCATCTTAACACAATCACTTAGGCATGTGCAATATTTTATACCATTCAAGATTTGCATGGATGAAAATACTACTAAACTATTGATAAAATAATCATCAATATTTTATTAAATAATAATGATAACATTTACAACCAATTTCCTTGAATATATTCCTCATTGATAATTTAACATCAGAGGACATATCACTAATGGGAATAACGACCCTCACAATTGAGGAATTAGGTTGCACTTAGGGAAAAGGTAGAATGGCAAATTCATTAAATTAGGGATTAAAGGAGAATTATTTTGATTAAATAGACACTCATGGATCCGTAACCGATGAGTAGCTAGATTAGGAAAATTGACACTGGTAAGTGGGTCTATGTAACAGACTTTTACAACTTCCTTATGAAAAATAAATTTCTTTCGTACAAATGAGTTTTATGCTATAAGTGGGTTACCTTGCTAAATTATCTATCCACCTAGCAAAAAGTATTCATTTTATTGAGCCTGAAATGTTAATGCTAGAATTTAAAGATGATTTTCCCTTATTATTTATGAAATTCCACTATGTTATCAAATAAATGTGGGATGTAGAATTGTAAAATTTCAAATTTATTTTACTATGAAAATTGTGAATGTGAGTAACCTTGTGAATCTATTTACAATGAAATTTCATTAAGAATGTTTGAACATATGGTGAATTTTGATTAAATTGCTCATGACTTAGCAGTGAATACTAAAGTAGAAGAATGAGTTCTTGCCCTTAAGCAGTACAAAAGTTGTCAAGTAGACCTCTTATTTGGGATTATAGATTGAGTAAATGACCCTCCCAATTAGTGTTAAAGATTGAGACCAGTCCAAGTATGGTAGAAGTATTGGGGTCTACAATTGGCAAAGTTGCCATGTAACCTTCTTAATTGGAATTATAGATTGAGCATATAACCCTCTTTAACCAGAGTTATAGACTAAGGTCCTGATCTTTAGTGGAAAGGAACAAAACATGTCTGGAACCCATGAGCAATGTAAACAAACATGAAAGCAAATGTTTTAATAGTTTCACTATGAAAGGATTACTATGAATTTTAAAATTTCTTGCATGATGCTTATATAAAAGAACTATTTTTATGCTCACATTCTACAAAGCTAGTAAACCTCTTACTAGGCCATTAGTCGCTCACAGACTTCGAAACCCGTTTTTACAGACAATGCCAAAGAGATCGAGGACACTTGGGGATAGTAAAGTGAAGGAAAATACAAAGAGAAGTTTTCTAATATTGTTTATGCTGATGATGAATAAATGTATTTGGGAATGTTAAATAGTATTCTGCTATAACTTTGTAATGATATTGCTGTATTTGGAATGAAAAACTACTTCAACATAGATGCTCTGATGATGGGCTTTAGTATCGTTTGGGACAATTGTCTTCAAGTTACTACTATGTCACACGCAAACTGGGGGCATGACAGTTACAGTAAATTTTCTAAAGATGATCTTACTGTAATTGCGTGCTTGATCGATTAATTAATTAAAATAGTAGCACACGAAAGCATTCATTTCAAACTAAGAGATAGGAAAAAACAAAAATCAATTGTGCATAATTAAAATACACACAAGAAGTATATAAAATAAAAGAAATAAAAATTCTTAATAATTGTTTTAAACATTTTATCAGTCATTTAACTAATAAAAATTTAAACAAAGAAACATTAGGGTTAATTCTAATTTAAAGCTTGGATATGTGAATTAGATCAAAGTTAAATATGTTTGAATAGTTAGGGTAACAGTTTTTTCTTCTTTCCATGTCAATTTACAAGTACATCACATCATCCAAAAAAAGAAAAAAAAACTAATTATATGCTTACCGATTCCTCCTCTATGCTTGGATAAATTCTTCTACCTACCTTAAATTGGTAAAATATACTCCTTTTCCTATTGGAATTATGGTCATATGTTTCATTTTTATTTGGACTTCTATGTTGGAAAGAAAGGTTTTCTTGGAGGAGACAAATTAAGATAGGAGAGACATGTTGAAAATTAGGAACAAATCAACTAAGAGAAGAAACAAAACATTGGAGTCTATTTCTTTTCTTGACTCTTCCAAGTCTTAATTGTGTGTTAGGTTAAAGTTGACCACACACTCATAAATATTGTAATGAGGTCACAACCATGTAAACAAACATTAAAGTAAAGTGTAAGATATCAAAGTTGTTTACATGATTCAGAGCAATGTCTCTTATGTCTATGGAGCCAAAAGCTTCCACTATACTCAAATTAGTAAAGAGTTAACTAAACAAATCTCACATCTAATTCACTATCCCAATCTTAGTATTCTTGACTTCTTGAAAACACAATCACAATATAGACTTGATTGTCTCTAACCGAAACCCACTTTAAACTTAACATTCTATCATAGCAAATTTCTCTCAAGAGATTTTGACTCTCATACTTTTTACACTCACTTAAATTATGCCAATAAAAATCTAGCCCGAAGGTTAAAGGACACAAACTCTCAAGCTAAAACTCAGATTCTCTCTGGTCTCTTTCTTCACTGTCTTAGTCTTCAAGTCTTTAGCATTCTTTATATAATGTGAAGTGTCAAAGTCTCGAACTCATTTCTAGTTGATCAATATCTAAAACTTAGGCAAATTTTTCTTCATTATTATCTGTTTAGAGGTAATTGTATGAGAACATTAGATTGGATTTGTCTTAAACTCTTTACAATCCTTATCCATATAAACATCTAGTTTTGAGAATGTTTCCAATGGATTTCTTCAAGTAATTTGCATCTTCCTTAAATACTTTATCCAGATTTGTCAAGTGTTACAATCAAACACGACAACTTAAAGACTTCAACAAGTTTAGAAAACCTAGTCAAGTTACTACTAGTGCATTATGGCATTGGACACATTTCCTATCTTGTTTCCAAACAATTGATTAACAAAACATTAAAATGAACAACATTATTCATTCATTTGGCCATTTACACCATCCAGTCAACAATTACAAAGTTTTGAGCATAGTTTTTGTTACAAGTTAGAAGACTTCAAAAGTAAATATAGAAGTTGTTCTCAATAGGCAACAGAACATCTTAGAAGTTCACAGTAAGCAATAGCAAACGACATACATCCAGTAAACTTCAACAAATTTTATTAAGTTTTCACCACCAAGCATGTAGACTCAACATCGATTTCACCAATTTTAACTTATCTCTCTCTTTCCCTTTTGTTTTATTTTTTCTTGCTTTTTGTGCCACTAATTTGCCAAAGGGTAATCAATGGTGATGGGGATATTTGTCAGCAAATTAACATGTTAAAGGGCAAAGCCACTAAGGAAGGTGCATCCTCTTCAAGTGGAAGAACATTAAACGTTAGTGTTGTCTTCAAATTTGCGACATGCAACTCAACATTATAGTACTATGTTTGCAATGCAACAATCTATACCACTCAATGCTAGCCAAAATATTAATCACCTCTTGAATTCGTCCTTTTGACTCCTTAGAATAGGCATTGTGTTGCACATTAGCTTTTGGATGCAAATCATCCACTTTGCCTAACTTCTCAAGCTTCTTTTGTCAATGTAAAATATCAACTTCTCTAAACATTCAATTTTTTCAAAGCAACATAAACCTTCTTCCTTTGGAGCAACTTAGAGATTAAATAAGGGAATGCAACATAAGCAATTGTTGATTCAGATTTAGCACAACTCACAATAACTTGGAAGATCAAATGTCAAAAGTTGATCAGTTGTTTTGTTCCTAATTTGTAGGGTAGTGTTACCAAGGTTGTTGTAAACAACATTGCGTTAGTTATAGGCAACTAGTTGGCAGTTCCAACCTTTTACACCAAAAAGTATTTTAAGAAAAGTGAGGAGTATTGTAAGGCAGAACCTTTAGGCAATTTGTCTAAATTCTATCTAGTCAACACACGAGCCATTTCTTTATAATTGACCATGTGTCCAATAGGGTAAGCCCAATCAAAGTCTATCTTAGGCTACTTAAAAAATTTATTGATAACATTGGGCGTAAACGCTTCAAGTTGTCCTCTCACATACACTTTATGAAATTACCTAGAATTCTCAACAGTAATCTCATTCATTATATTTAAGTAAACCAATGTCTTTTAAAATGGCAACAAATTCTTTTCTTTCATATGTTTCAGGCACAAAAACTTTTTCAACAGTAAAATAGCATTATTTTACATATCCGTGTCACTAGCTGGCCTTTTTAGTGTAGAATTCCTTTAAGAGTGGCCTCTTTATATTTAGCCTGCCAATTCCCACTTCTTATTCATACTTAGTGCCAGTTTTAGCCTTCTTCACCCTAGTTCTTGAATTAGCTATTTGAGTTGGCTTAGGAATGTCTTCCTTTTCCTTAGTGTAGCCTTGGTAGAAACTTCTTCAACTATAACTTTTTCTTATTCCATTGTTGGCTTTGCTGTCACAACATGCTCTAGTTCAGCTTTTGAGATAATTTCTTGTTTAATTTCCTTAGGCTTTATCAACTCCTTTTCTGATGGTTCTTCAAGTGTGCTGTAACCATCTCCCTTTTGGTTGGACTGAAAGTTTCTTGAATTAGTTACTCTATGTTGGTTGCGGCATTTGGAACTAGTTGTAACGAAATTTCTTCTTTAGTGATCTCCTTTCTTCTTTTCACTCTCCTTTTCTTCATGGGTTTTCTATGTTTAGTAGTCTTTCCTGGGATGAGTTCCACAAGGGGTTATGGAATTTCTATGCTTATGTCTTGAACGAAGGTAGATGGGAACACTATCTAAATGGGCTCTGCTTTTATTGCTTATTCTTGTGGTGGAGCCTATTCTTGTTGTTATGGGACTTCTTCAATAGTTTCAAGAGGTTAGATGGTGAAGGAGGATCCTCTTACAGTAGCTTAGGTTTTTTTTTTTTTTTGAGCAATTCTTCTTGTTTTAGTTTTCTCAAAGTTTTCATAGAGTTTGCAATAATTATAGAAAGATAATTGGAGAAGATCAGTGTTTTGATGTGATTTTATAAGATGTTTTAGAGAAAGAATAAGCGTTTTATATGTATAAAATCAGCAGTTACACAACAACTTGAAAATCAAAATTTTATTGGAAATACAAGGGGTTAACAACTATAATTGTTGAGAACTATACCATCATCACTACGCTTCTGACAATTTCTATGTACTTTAATGATGCTGGCTCAAGTTAACAGCACATTAGGCATAGGCTTAGTTCACACCTAAGGTGCTCAAATCTATTGGCTCAAAATCCTTAAGTGAATATGTTTGCAAGTTGCCTATTTGTTACAACATAGTTGATAAAAATCTCATTTTTCTCTACCTACTTATGAATAAAATGAAGTCTAGTGTCAATGTATTTTGTTTGTGTTAAGTGTTGGACATGATTTTTTAACAAATTAATTGCACTATTATTATCAAATAGGACCAAAAATTCTTAAACTTATCACTCCATGATCCCTCAACATACACCTTACCCATAATAATTGTGTACAATAGTTTCTAGTTGCAATGTACTCAACTTCTACAATTGAAAGTCAAATAGAATTTTGCTTTTTACTATACCATGATATCAAATTGTTGTTAACAGAGAAACAAGCACCAGTTGTACTTTTTCTATCATTCTTGTTTCTAACCAAATCTGTATCACTGTAACCAATCAATGAGATGTTGGAAATCTTTAAATACTATACTATTCACATTGCCAATAATCCTTTTTGTGGCAGTTAAGTGACTTTAATTTCCTTAAGTGTAGCTTGAAATCTAGAACACAAGCCCACGCAAAACCAAAGGTCAAGTTTACTATCCATTAAATATAGCATACTTCTAATCATGCTTTTGTGAAGACTTCCATTCATAAGTTTTTCTTTTCATCTTTATGAAACTTTGCTAATGTTGGCAATAATGTTGTAACTTGTTTAGAACTTTCAAGTTCAAACTTTTTAACCAAGTTTTTCACATAATTGGTTAGTGAAATAAATATTCCATCATTCATCTGCTTCACTTAGAGACCAACAATATATTTCAACTCCCCATCATACTCATCTTGAATTCATTTTGTATATTTGAAATGAATTTATTCAACATATGTTGGGAGGTTAAACCAAACACAATGTCGTCTACATATACTTGTATAATGAGAATACCATTGCTATGTCATCACGTACACAATGTTTTGTCCATTTCCTTGCAAGTATAGCCTCCTTAACTAGGATGTTACTAATAGCTCATACTAAGCATATGGCGCGTAAAGTAAACCATGCAAAGCCTTATTCAATTTGTACAACATGATTTGGACATTGAGGTCCTAAATAATGGTGTCAGTTTTTGTAACATCCTATTCATTGTTCTAATCAATGTTGCTAACTGCCTAATTACTCTAATCATCATCTTCTTTTCGTTCCTCTCAATTCACAGATTGTTCAAATACTGCCTCTTCATCATACACAACAATATTCATAGTCTCCATTATAATCATAGTTCTAGAGTTGTAAATATTATCGAACTTGCTTGTGTTGGAGTATCTAAGGAAGAATTCTTGATCACTTTTGTTGGAAAACTTTTTAGGATTGTCATGATCTCTCAAAATATAGTACTTCCTTATAAATGTATGAAAGTAAGATGCATTCAGCTACCTCCCGTTCCAAATCTCATAGGGTATTTTTAACAGAATGTTATGAGTATAAACACTATTTATGATGTAACATGTTGTGTTGATATCTTTGGCCTACCATTTCATGTTCATCTCTTTTGTACTAAACATGACTCTTGCTATCTCTTGAATTGTTAGATTATTGTGCTGCACATCTCTGTTTTAAAGTGGTATCTGAAGGGATGAGCATTCATGTTGCACACTAGGTTAGGAACAATTGTAGAATTCTTACAATTCCACCAACAACATTTCCTTCTTCAATCTCTACTTAAGTGCAACACTTTTCAAAGGCTTGAAAGGTGTCTAACTTTTCCTTCAAAAAATTTACCTAAATAAAATTGAATAATCATTAATACAAACAAAAATATATCTTGCGCCTCCATCGCTCCTAACATTTGTAAGACCCATTAAGTCCATATTAAGTAACTCCAAAATCTTCATTTTACTCAACATTTGTGATGCTTTGTGCAACTTCCACTATTGTTTTCTCATTTGACATGGTCTATAAACATTTGAGCTTACTTTTGTTAGAGTTGGAAACCCTCTAATAACTCCACTTTTTGATAGTTTCAATAGATGATGACCATTGATGTGACCAAGTCTTCTATACCATTTTTCACTCTTCTTACAACTAAACTTCAGACGGATTAAGGTATTGTTTATGATGTAGCAATTGTCGTTTAACCTGTTACCAAAAAGTACAGAACAATTATCTTTCTGATATACCTAATACTGATCCTTGATGAACTTCACAAACAGGTCTTGATCATATAGTTGACTTATGCTCGTAGATTGGCTTTTAATCCATCAACATGTAGGGCACTCCTCTACCTTGGTATTCCATTACTATTAAGGCTTTTTCCAATTACTTGATATTTTTGTCCATCACCAAATCTAACATGTGCCCTACAAATGCTCTTGTAATTCAAAGATTCTCCTTATCATCCGTTATATGCTTGGAACTAGCACTATCAAAATATAAAGTTTCTTTAGTACAAGCTCTTAGTGAAGTGTAAGATACAAAGCTTTTAGTATCTGACTTCTTGATCCACACTTGTTTGATAGGATTGTTATTCTTGTGGATGTTGCCAACTTTGTTGCCAGTTTTTCCTCTATACAACATGTGTCTCAGTGGAGAAAAACACCTAGTCATTCGGTGTCCAACTTTCCTACAAAATTACAAAAAAGGTAACCTTTTTTTTTTCTCTTCCTACTCAATATGCTTTGTATTGTCTATTTATTTGGAACACTTGATGGAACTGCCAAAATGGTTTGCTTCATGAACTTAATTTCGTTCTTCTTAAAATTGTGAATTGGTGTGTGCTCAACATAACCAATTCTCATACGATCTGCTATTGATTTCCCAATAGACAACACATCTCCCATCTTCATTTTTCTCATTTTTAGCTTTTTCAAGGTTTTCTTAGCTTCAAAAAAATGCTCATAAAGTTTCTTACATTCAAGACTAAATTTTGAATATTCATCATTAAAGCACATGTTTAATTCTTAAAGAGATTTTACCTCTTCTTTCAAGGCATTATTTTTAAAGTAGAGTGCCAACAACTTATTACAAGCAAGTTGATAATGGGTGTAAAATTCCTCATATGTCACTATTGCTTTCATACTCTAATTGGTCATAATCAAATGTTACAACATAGGTCACCTTATTTTTCTATTTTACACTTATCGAGTTGAAGGCAACTTAATTACTTGGGTGATTTGCATCATTATCTGATTCTTTTAAACTTTCTTCTCTCCAAGAAGAGTTCATGAACTTCCCTTGCTCTATGAGTGTACTGGTATACCCAACTTAAATATCATCATACCTTTTGTGTTCATAGCACTACACACTTCTTTTCTCAGTCTTATCCTTTTTACGTTTTTCAAAATTCTTCTTTTGATCAATAGAAGAATTCTTAGATGAATTACTTAATTTTTTTTGTTGAAATTTGGCTTCCTTCTCCTCAACAGCTTCTTTAACTTCTTTTCTGCATAAGTTGTGTCATCATCAATGTTGCAAACAACATCAACATCTTCGTCACTTTATTTCTCACTACGAAAGGCAAGCTCTTTCTTCTTCTTGGCAACATTTAAGTTCATCTTGTAAATCTATAAGGAACCCATGAGTCCACCCAATCAAATGTTGTCACATCTCAAGCTTCTTCTATTGTTGCTACCTTGGAAGTGAATCTCTTGAGCAAAGATGTCCATTTCTTCCTCACTAACTTCACCTCAATGTAGGCAATATGTCGCAATTTACCATTAAACATGATAATGGTTTCATGTTCACCTAATCTCAATGTTTTGAACTGTATTGCTAGCATTGGATGCTTCGAAGATCTGAAAACCCTGCCTTCGTGGATATTCTGGAGAATGTCCTATGAATCCTTAGATGTCTTACAAATTGATATATATTTGTATGGATCTTTATCCATGCCACTACATAGAGCATTAATTGCTTTGAAATTTCTTAATGCCACTTTATCTTCTTTAGCATTCTAAGATTTGACATCCTTTTAAACTTCAATTCCTTTTTCCATTCAAGTAGTATGGGTATGCCAACCATTGTAAATGGCATAGTAAGCTTTCTCATATTTTGATTTTAAGAACACACACATACATGATCCCCATAAGAATAATTGCTTTCATCAAAAAGTGGGAGTCTTCTAACAAATGCTCTCTCTTTAACACTCATTGTTCAACCCTTCAACATCTGACTAGCTTCGACAAACCAAGCAAACTCAGAAAAGCAGGCTTTAGTGATAAGTTGGGTTCAAGTTAAAAGCACACCCACAAATATTGTAATGAGTTTACAACCACATAAACAAACAGCAAAGTAAAGTGTGAGGTACCAAAGTTGTTATACAATTTAAAGCAATGTCTCTTATATCTATGGGGTCTTACCCAAGTAAAAATTTCCATTTCTCTTAAATGGGTAAAGAGTTAGCCCCAAAATCTCTTACTTAATTCGCTACCTTAATATCGGGGTTTTTGACTTGCTGAGAATACAGTTACAACATAGACTTAATTGTATCAAACCAAAACGTACTTTAAGCTTAACATTCTGCCATAGTGAATTCATTTCAAAAGATTTTGACTTCCACACTCAGTCAAATAATGCCATGACAATTTAGCCCAATGGCTAAGAAACACAAACTCATGAACTAAAACTCAAATTCTCTTTAACCTTTTTCTTCACTTGTTTAGTCTTTGCATCATAAGTATCATTTATATAGTGTAAAGTGTCGAGGTCCAAGTCAAACTCACTTTTGGATGATCAATATCAAACTGCCTAGAACTTATTTGAATTTTTTTCACTATCGTGGGTTTGTTGGCAACTGTCTTAAAATATTGGATTGGATCTATCTTGAACTCTTTACAATTCTTACTCATGCAATCCTCTGACTTTGAGGCTATTTCCAATAAATTTGTATAAGTAATTTGCATCTTCCTCAAATACTTTGTCCATATTTGTCAAGTGGCATAATCAAACATGGCAACTTGGAAACTTCAACAAGTTTGGAAAACCTATCGAGTTACTTGTGATGAACAATGTGTCAACAATTCAACTTACAAGCTAACATTAATAACAAGGACAAATTATAAAACTATTTTCACATTTACCATATTGTTCCAAATATTTTCATGAAGAATGAAGAATAAAGTTCCTAATATTTTCTTACCATGCATTTTTTTTTTTGGTACCAATGTATGTGTATACAATTTTAAATTATATTATTATATCATTGTTATGGATAATCATTTCTTCAACTAGTCTGCTACGTGAGAACTTAATTATTGCCAATAATATAATTGTTTATTTGTCAAAATTCTTTATCAATAATGATAAAAAGCATTTAGCGACGCCCTGACACCTTAAACAATGCCAAGTATACAGAGTGTAGAAATAATGATAAAAAATATTATTGTCTGTAATGACCCCTCTTTCAATAATTAGGTACAATAGTAAATATTATCACAGCAATCGTACTTTTACTGATAATATTTTGGCCACGGATGATAACAAAAACATAATGTTGTCACGCATCATCATTCTTTTCAATAATTGGTGATAAAAACAATTACAGTTACAACAGACAAATTTTTAACAATAATATTTTGATCGCAGTTAGTGTCAAAAATCAATAGTGTTACTAATAACAATAATTCTTTTCAATAATTAGTGATAAAAGTAAATATATGTAGTAACAACAATAATTCTTTTCAATAATTAGTGATAAAAGTAAATATTGTCACTATATACATACTTTTAGCGACAATATTTTAGTTAAAATTAGCGACAAAAATCAATATTATCACTAATAATCACTCCTACCAATAACTAGTGACAAATGTAAATATCATCACTACAAACACTCTTTTAGTGATAATATTTTCGAGACGGCTAATATTTTTGTCCCTACAATTTATTATTTAGTGTTTGTAGTACAAGTTCATAGTCAAATAATAAGTCCTCTCGCCATTTGAACTCTTTAAAATATATTAAGATATGACAGAATTCTTATTTGGTTTCCAAGAAAGATACACTTGGACAACACGATTACCTGTACTCAGATTTGACCTTATCTCATTCATGGACAATACATTTTCTTCAGATATAGCTGTTTCTAATTGCTGGTGATTCTGTGCTTGAAAGGCATCCATTTGATGATTTCTGTGTCTGCGAATGAAAAATGAGAGGGGAAGGGGGGACAATTACCAGTTCAATACAAAAGATGAAATGGAGCTGCATGTGAAAATCAAGCAGCTGGGTCAGCTCTCTGACCAAGAATATGAACAGAAGACACTTAGCATCAAGACCAGTACAATAATTAAGTAAAACACCAAACGGTTGCTTTCAAGTTTCCTCCATCATGTTCTGTGCTTCTCAATGCCCATGAATTGGTGTACTACTTGGGTATGATATCTAGATCATGGGCAAAATAGTCCTTTCTCATGAAGAATCCAGATCGAATGGGAGACATTTAATTTCATATGACAAACATCCAACAATTTTTCTCACTAGAAGTAGGTTAGCTTTGAAAAAATCTTTGTTTGGCTATAAATTGCGTTGGTCAAAAATTTGACACGAGAAAAAGATTCAAAAAATAATTTTGCTAGATATGAAAGAATATATTTTGATGAATTTAGAGTTGCATCGAAAACGTATGGTAGTATAATTCTAAATTAATCTCCTCATCACACAGTGGAACACATCTCACACAAGGAAATTGCTGCTTAGTGCTGACTAATGCTAACGTCACTGGCATGTATGCTGATCGCACATTCAATCACGCAATAGTGATAAATATTATTTATTTTGCTGTACAATAATTGGGAATTAAAGGAGAATCTCTCTCTTTTGTCCCAAGAAACTTTTCATTCTTTTGAGAAGCCGCTGATATGGTAAAGGAAGTTTAGTGGCATGGCAGTGGTGTTGGTTCTTGGTTTGTGCTTGTCTTTGTTCCTTGATGTTGTCATCCACAAAACCCTCAGTGATAGGCATCCCTTTCCCCCAGCTTGCTTGTTGCTGCACTTGCACATCATCTGCTTCTTCCTCTCCCCAGCTACATTTCTTTTCGTGTGTTGTTGCTCCTCCTTTGTTTCTTTCATTTCTGCCTGAGTTCAGCATTCATTTGCAGAGATTGATTGACGTGTTATTTTGAAGTTTGATGTAGAAAGGGGAAAAAATTGGGGCACGGAGAAAATGCATGATTTTTAATAATGTTTGATGACATGGCACTTGTCTTTAAAATTATATGTATTTTTTTGGAATGGATATGGAATTGATTTACTAAAATTGTTTGGACCAAAGGGCAAGGACCTATTAATTAGAAGGTGAAAATTTTATCGAACGTAGTTCTTTTAATGGAATTGGCAATTTAATTAGGAAAGTTAATGTCAAGTGGAAGTTGAGATGGCAGAGTGGCAGACTTCATTACTGACATTTTACCCTAAATCCATTATTCTATCACCGAGCACAGCTATAGTTATCCTTTCAATTTTCATGGCTCACTTTTTGATTGGATTGCATGCGCTTTGATGGATTATGCAATCAATATTGATAGCAATATTAATGAGATTATTTTACTTTTGGGCAGTGTGGGGTCATCCCTGCCTGAATCTAAGTAAACTGTACCAAGGAAGAGGGACAATTGTCCAGAATATTTTGGTAGGATATGGACCAATAAGAAGAGGTTGCATGTTCATAGCCTGATAGGCAAAGGCAAAGACAAAGCTCAATCACTGAGGTAGAAGAAAGATGACAAAGATGATTGTGACCACAGACAAAGGCACACCTATGTATGGGGTACATGCTTAAGGGACCAATAGGATGTCACCCACACATTAGGCCAGTCTTAGGGAAATCTGTCTGGTCTATCGGAGTTTATTGTACTGCAATAATCCTAATCAGTGCTTTAGAGGGACAGCGGTGCTTTGACAATTCTTAGTTGTACCTGGGATGTTCTATGAGGATCATGCCATTTTGTGCGAAATAATGCTTTATAAATTGATACCTCAGAGCTTAATATACCCTTTATTTTTGTCTTGTGTTCAATGGAAGAGATCAGGTCACGGTCTGCTTGTATTAATTCGCTTAGGACTAAATTTTAACTCACTGCCGATTTATGTTGGGACAAGAAGGTGATGGGCTAAAGTCTGCTGATTTTCTTGTCATCCCACCTGTTTCATTTTAGGCCTTGTAACTATGATTAAACACAAGATGTACGTACTGTTACCTGTGTATCTGATTTCAGTTCCCCCCTGTGGACAGTTGAATCTCCGCATTCTGCCTCACCGCGCTTTACTGATCTTCCTTCTATTGGAGGACTTGAAGCTGGACTTGGACTGGTTGAGCTAAGATCCACCGGGGTACGTTGTGTTCCCACATCTCGTGTTGTGCCCCTTCTCTTCTCTGCAGTGGGAACAACGGACGAAAAGAAGTGTTATAATTTTGGAGATTAAAGATTGACGACTTCAAGCATCACCAGAAATGTGGTAAGATTTGAAAAGGAAAAAGGACACAGAGAAAGAGTCCTTTGAGACCTTGGGAAGTGACCTCAACTTTACTTTCATGTTCAGTAATTGGAGCATTGGCATGACGAAACTGCTTTATGTGGGAAGGGTAGACGAGAGGTGGAGACATTGTGATCCTGCTTTCCAAGCTTCGAAATGATCTCCCACTTAAAGTTTTCACTGATAAACACTCCAAAGGAACTTGTCCTGATAAGGGATTGGAAATGTATTTTTCTGCACCATTCCACTTGGAGTTGAGAATGAAGCCATCTGGTGATGAATATTCCCATCTGCACACAGCTTTTTCCCGTAGTGCTGCATCCCCAATCACCCCTCTTTTTAAAAGGCAATCCATTCATTATGGATGAGTGCATGTATAAATACTGTTGCAATTAATGCTTACCTCTGAGGGCGGTGGTAAATGGATATGCTGAAGGGCGAATTTCTTGTGTATAAAATGAGAAAGTAAGAGTCAGTGGACGGAACTCTGCCCCATCTCAAGGATTTTATGCATAAAATAAATGAAATTTGCAGTTTGGGTTACCTCTTACTGTGTAGCCAGGGCAAGAGGCAGTGCTAGAAATGGCGACACTTGACCTGACAGGCTTTGCATCTTCTCTAAAGCTCTTCGAATTTGATGCTGAGAATCTTCTTGAACTCATATTCTCGTGGCTTATTCGGGCCTTGAGAGCCCACTCTTTTAAGCTGAAATCAGGCTCATCATGTTGTCTGAAACCAGTGGATGATTGCTCCACGGTACCTCTGTTCATCTAACAGATTATAAGACTGAACTGTGGCTTCAGCTTCACACCAATCTCATAAATTTTTGAGGCAGGATGAGCCAAAAATATGCCCAGGAGCTGCTTTACAGAGCAATTTTTGAACTTCTTGTGTACTCATATATAGGCTTTTTCTGCTAACATCTGTTCAGCTATTTAATTGGTCCCCTATTGGCAGGTACCGATGGGGAATCAGAGGGGATGTCTAGGCTAAATTTTTTCATTCACCTGTATAGAAGTGGTTCAATCATGTGAAAACAATTTAAAAATAAAAGGGGTTTGGCAACATGGTTCAAAATAGCAGTATGAGTTTGGCCGTTGTATTACCCAGACCTAAATCCAGACTTAAAATGAACCATAAATAATTTGCATAGACTCGACCCTGTCCCAAACACACTGGATATTTGTTTTTGAGTCCAACTAATAGAACAAATTTTTGGGCTTGAGCCTAGTTACTTTTTTTTTTTTTAAGTAGCCAATTTTTCTACTATGTTTGATAATCAATAATATCTTAATCTATCATGATTAATCAAAAATAAAATTTATTTTATTATAGTTACATTTTAGTTAATAGTTGATTGAGTATAAGAACAATTCAAATAAAAATTTATAGCAGTTAGGTCTCATAAATTTATCGATTATAAAATTTTAATCAATAAATATACAATTTTTCAACTGAAGTAATTTTATGAAATTTATGGAGCATAAATTGATTAAAGAATCAATGTTTCAAATTTAATTTTAAAATTAATTCAAGTATAATTAAATTGTATTGCCAATTAATTATTGATATTTGATGAATTTCGTTCTTTAATAAGATTTGAAAATTACATTTGCTTCTACCAGTACACAAATATAAAGTAAAATATAATAAAAAGTAATTATTTTGAAATTTTCAAAAAGTTATAGATCGAAACTTTGACATATGTCAATAATGAAATAAATATTTTTTTATGATATCAATCTATGTCATCTTGGACAAGGAAATAAATTTTTTAAGACAAAATATAATAAAGTAAAATTCAAATGATATTAAAAGAAGCAAATATAATAAACTAAAATTGATGGATACTCAATTGAATGTAAATAAAGTAATAAAAATTTTATATCATTAATTAAATTCATAAAACGATAAAGAAAGAAAGAAATTGAAAAAAGTAAAATAATTAAAATTTAGTAATTCGATAAAAATAAATAAAAGTTGAAGGAGTAGAATTGAAGAATACGAAAATCATTAAGGGTATATTAAAAATTGCACATTGCCTTATGACCATAAAATCTATGAGTGTTGGATAATAATCAATAGGTTTTTGAGAACCCACATCCTATGAGTCACATTGTATTTACTTTAATGGTTTTGCATCCAGGCCTCGATCCGAAAAATATATATCTTGTTTGAGTTTGAGTATGTGTTTTATTTGTAATTTAAGATATTGACGAGAGTATTAAAATTACATGACAAGTATCTGCAGTGATGATATTGGCAATGGCAAGTCCTTGTCTGTATTTAAAAATAAAATACTAAAAATTTCGAAAACAGAATATGCGTAAGATTTTTGCATGTTGGATCACCTCAAAATCTTCACGGTTCTGAAAACCGATTCCCACCGAATGTCTGAAAAAGTTACTGTGAATCGGTGTGAAGAGTTAAAACAAGTTATAATCAATGAATTGATAAATTTATTTTACCTTATTTTTTTAAAAAGATAAGAATACTATTTTTTTTCTGGTGCTGGTGACATTTTTAACTCTGAATTATTGAGTAATATGTGCGAATCTAATTTATAAATTATAAAATTGAAGTAGTTTAAATATAAAACAATGTCAAAATTAAAAATATAAAGAATACTTCAAATATGAAAAAAGCTTAAAGATTAAAAAAAATAAAAGAGATAAAAATTGAGAAAAAAATAAACAAAAATAATAAGTTATATAATGAATAAGATAAAGGCAAAAATATAAAAACAATTTAATGTTACAATATTTAACTATTAAGTTTTTCATTTAATATAGGGATAGTATATAAAAAAAAAAAAAAGTAATTATGTATTAAATGTTTTATTTGAGTATATTTAATCCTTTTGATTATAGGTAAAAGTGTAAATTTGTCAAATAAGGGTAATGCTGTAAATTGAATACGTGCAACCAAATTAAACCCGCATTCTTAATAACTGGAAAAACTTGTGCACTTTACTTACAAGTGTGCGTATTTATAGTAAATACAAAAAATTATTATATTTTTTAGTAGTTCAATAATAAAATTTTAATAATCAATTAATTATATACTATTTCTTAAAGATAGAGAAATATAAGTCGAGTAATATGAAAGACGAGAATAAAGAAACCAAATATTAATTAAAAAGAGAGATATAATTTAAATTAATAGTGATAAAAATGTGGAAATTTTGAGGCCAAAACTAGTCATTAAAAAATATAAATAAATTTACTAAGAGAGATTTATTTTAGAAAAACAATTGAAATGATTAAAGTAATTATTATAGTACATAAAATTAGTTATAGGTGTCTAATAGTCGCTACTAAAATGATAAAATATAGTTTAGATCGTATAAATATGGATTAAGTTAGTTATAAAGAGTATTTTATAAAAAATTAAAACACCAAATATAGTCGTCACAATAAAATATTGGTGGGATACCATTGCTTACATTTTTTTTTTGTTGTTTCATTTCTTGGTTTGCGTATGTAGAGAAACACAACGGTAAACCCATCATATGCCCGCTACTCTTACATTTCCTAGGATACTATCGTCCCCAAATATTCGATTGGTACTGTGGTCAGGATGAACGTCAGCCTTTTACGTTGGTCTGGGATACGAAATCTAATCTTCATCCGTGCATGGGGTTCCGACTGCAAGATTCGACATACTTGTATGATAATAATAATTTAACATCAATAATTCTATTAGCACAAATTCAGTTAGTGGCATTTGAGAAAATAATCTTTAATTAGTGTGCGATCCTTGCTATACACAATCTATTATTATAATAGCACAATGGTAGTGGATGAAACTGTGCCCAAGTCTATTGTCTTAGAGATTTGAATTTTTTTTATTTAACATAAAAGACTTCATTGGTTCCTTGTTATATTAATTTTTAGAAGTAATTATAGTTCCTTATATTTAGACTAAATACAGATATATTCTTTCAAGATTTACAAATTACAGTGACTTTTTATGTATTGACTTTTAATCAAAATTTGATGAAATTTGACTAAATAAGCGAAATGTATTGATTCGAAAAGACTAAATTGTAATAAGAAACAGAGAATTACATTGTCCTCCTTTGATAATAAGGATATATACAATGACTCCTCTCAAATTTGAAAAATTACAAAGACATCCCTGTGCTAACTATGTTAACCAAATTCTAGAAAAAATTAATGGATAAACTAAGAGGAAATTACATTGCCCATCTTTGAGATTGGGGGTATACATGATGACCTCCTCTTAAGTAAGAAATATTAGAGGGGCCTTCCCTCAATTACTTTTTCAAATAATACTTTAATCTAGTTGGCCAGTGAATGGTCAAAAAATGATAATGTCAGTAAAAAAATCATATAAAAATTTAATTTTACCCTTTGTTTACTTTAGAACTTATTGACCAATTTTTTTTTTAAGGGATGTTATGTAAAAGTTCTAACCCTAGGAAATGACGATGTAATTATCTCATTATAATTTTATAAAAATTTTTTATATTGTTTTGAAATGTTATTGAGAAATATTATAAAATATAAATTTTATATTTTTTAGAAAATATTAGTCTCTATTTTCAACCTTTTAGAAAATTAAAAATTTTAAATTACATTTTCAAATTTAAAAATTTATAACGTAGAAAATAAATTTTCTAGGATCTTTAGAAAATAAATTAAAAAATAAATATTTTAATATTTATAATTTATATTTTGCAACATTTTATGACAAAGGCATGCTACTAACATTTATTTTCACATAGTAAAATGATTTCTAATTCATAATTAGAAAAGAGAAACAATTTTTAAGACTTATTTTATTAGTGCAAAAAAATTATTTTCTAACTCCTAAAAATAAATCTCAATTTTAATTTTAAATATCCTAAAAATGAAAAATAAAGATTTATATTTTATAAAATTAAAAAATTCAAAATATCTTACTTATTCCAAATATATTATTTGGATAATAAAAATATATATTTTAAAAATTATATGTCATAAAATAAAATTTTAAATTTAATAGAATTTAGAAAATATTAATTTAGAATATCTTCCAATTAAGATATTTTAATAGATTTTTGAAATATATAAAATATTTAAAAATAAGTTTTATAAAAAAATATGAAAATAAATATTTATATTTTTGACGTACAAACTATAAAAATATAAAACATATATATAAAAGGGGTAAAAGAGTCATTTTAAAATTTTTAAATTTTAGTTTTTTATTATACTTTAGTCTTTTTGATTATAAGCATTTCAATCTTTTCATCAATTTTCGTCAGAATTCAGTCAACATAATCAGTACAGGGAAAGTCTTTGTAATTCTTTATACTTGAGGGGGTTGCTTTATATATCCCTAACTTCATGGAAATGCAGTGTAATTGTTCTTTTTTTATTACATTTTAATCATTTTGAGTTAAGATATTTCGATTATTTTATTAATTTTTGTTAAATTTTGGTCAACATGATTAACACAGAAAAGGTCACTATAATTTATAAAACCTGATAAAGGTATCTTTATTTAGCCTAAATATCAAAGGATGGCGATGCAATTATCCTAAAGACCGAAATGCCCATAGTATGAAAGACTAAGGTGTGATTAAAAAAAACAAAATTTAAAAATTATGAAATTACTTTTTTACTCTTTTACGTATATGTTTTATATTTTTATGGTTTACACGTCAAAAATATAAATATTTATTTTTATATTTTTTTTATAAAACTTATTTATAAATACTTTATATATTTCAAAAAATATATTATAATATCTTAATTGGAAGATATTCTAAATTTTATTTTATGACATATGATTCTCAAAGTATATGTTTTTTATCATCCCAATAATATATTTGTAGTAAGTAACTAATTTTGAATTTTTTAATTTTGATAAAATATAAATCTTTATTTTTTATTTTTAGAAATTCTAAATTTCTTTTTCTGAGCTAGAAAACAATTTCTTTTGCTCTTATAAAATGAATCTTAAAAATATTTCTGTGTTGTAATTAAAAATTAGAAATTATTTTATTGTGTGAAAATAAATGTTAGAGGTATGCCCTTGTTATAAAGCATTTAAAATATATAAAAATTTTAAAAATACAAAATTATTTAACAAAATATAAATTATAAATATTAAAATATTTATTTTTTTAATTTATTATCTAAAGATCTCAGAAAATTTATTTTCTACCTTATAAATTTTAAATTTGAAAAAATAAATTTAACATTGCTAATCTTTCTAAAAGGTTGAAGATAAAGGCTTATATTTTTTAAAAAATATATAATTCAAATTTTATAATATTTTTCAACAACATTATCAAAATAATATAAAAATATATATATTTTATGAAATTATAATGAGATAATTAAGGCACTCTCCCTGAAATTTGGGCTTGTTATTAGACATCTCTTTAGAAAAATTTGGTCAATCAACTTTAAAGTTAATTGAGAGTAAAATTAGATTTTCGCATGATTTTTTTACTAACAACATTATTTTTTAATTACATGCTCACCTCATAGATTAAATTGTTACTTGTAGAAGTAATTTAGAGAAAATCTGTGTAATTCCTCTTACTTTAAAGGAGGTTACTGTGTATGTCCTAAACTTAACAGAGGACAGTGTGATTTCTCTTAATTTTTAATTGATTTAGTAAATAAACTTGCTTTGAAAATATGTGCAGAGCTTTAACTGGGTATGGAATGAATACAAATTATTAATGAACACATTGAAAAGAGGTAACATTATGAAAACTGTAGCATTAATTCTCACCAATATACATAGTAAAATGACCCACCAAACTCCAAATAAGTATTTCCTGTGTCCTTTATTGCGTTGAACCAATCAGCCTTCTGCATCAATGGCATGCAATTGAGAACGCGCACAGATTTCTCTTGGTCCATCCATCGTTGAAAATCCATAGAATTCTGCTTATTATCTCAAAATTACTGGAACAACTGGGTTTCTTCCAATATTAATGATTCTTGGCCCACTACAGTATCATCTTGTGAGGCCTATCAGGATAGTAGTGTCTTTGTTCATAAGTACTTTCTACCGAGATTCCAATATAGAAAGGCTTGTGGAATGTTTCAAATTGTGAAGAAAGTTTCGTTTCAACAATACAAAAAATTAATGAGGAGAGCTTCGTTTCAACTTTCAGTTCTGGAGAGAATTCACACAACTATTCTTCCATGGAGAACTAAATAGAGTTTTCCCAAATTTCGACCAGAGCAATACAAACAAATTATTGCAAAGAGGAAGCGTTCAATAAGAAATCCGAGAAAATAGGGTATGGGTTTGTCCGAGAACTCCTTCCTCTTTTCTTTTTGACGAATCGTTGATAGCCTTATTCTTGTCCTGCTATGTATAGAATGTTTACCTAGTTGATGTAAACATTAGTTAACACAACAAAGATAAAATAACTAAATGGAGTGTTTGGTTTATTCCTTTGTTCAAGAATAGATTATTTACTATAATGTGATTTTTATTCGAAAATGATGATGGCCCATGTATGGAGTTTTACATAATAATTTTGAAATTAATAATAAACGAGCAGATCATTGTCTTAGGTTGTTAACATAGTATAAACTAAATATTTAATATATTTCTTCATATATGTGCATCCGCACGCATTTTTTACCTATGGAATAATGACATCCAAACAATTCTTTGATTTATATTATTGATAGTTAACCGTATTTATTTAATATTTAACAATCATTTGTTTGGAAAACGCTTTTTCTTTTTTTGCTTGTTAATATGAATTTTTATATAGTAAGATCAAATATTCTAATTAAGATATTGACCAAAATTAAAATTGAAAACATAGAAACAAGAATCCATTAATTAAATATTCATTAATACGACATTAATTAAAATTTCAATTGAAAATATGAAAACTGAAATTTGAATTGAAAATTCGGATGATATTGGTGAAAAATATTGGAAATAAATTTAATAAAGCATAGTAAAAATACTAAATAGTAAAAATATTATTTTGTATATAGTTATGTATCTTATAAATACAGCCAAATGTATTTGCAAGTATTATATTATATATTTTGTACATGTAAAAAGTATTTTTTTTTCTTATTAACATCTTTTGTTTTTTAAATAATTACATATGCTTTGCATAGTTCAGTATATATATACATACATACATACATACATATATATATATATATTTATGCTTTCTTGCTCTTTTTAATTTAAAATTTTAGTTTTATAAATTTTTGTGCTGCTTTCATTTATTTCTAGATACTTTGATTTTTGTGAGCATGAATATGATTTATGAATGTGATATTGATGATAAAAAAAAAACCGCCAATTCGTGGCAATTACATTTTCCTCTCATGTACAACATAAAAAATTAATTTCGATAATTTTCAATTTTGAGAATTAATTATTCTTTCTTTGCCTTAAAGGATTTCATATGCACAAAGAACAAAAGCATTTATAATAACCATGCAACTGATAAATTAGTTTGAAAATAAATATTTTATAGTTTTGAAGAAAAAATAAAACATTTGTGTTGCAATGAACTAGTGAAATTGTATTTCTAAATTTTAACAAGTATGTTTTTGGATAAAATATGTCTTAGTGATGCATCAAACTACTATTGTGACATTGAGTGGTTCTTATAGATGTTATCATAATTTGACTGTTGTGTGTCCAACAAAAGAAAAACTGAAAAATTATAAGACTTTAAGTCTCTCATTTACTAAAGAAAAGAAAGCATTCTAAAATTTATAAATTAAATTTTAATAATTTAACTATAGATAGTTTTTTACTTTTTAAAATATTATAGTATTTTACTAATTTTAAAACTAATTGATATTTAACCAATACACTTATTAATGATCAATAAAAAATAATTTTCTCAATTAGAATATACTATATATATATATATGTATGTATGTATGTATGTATATGTATGAATATTTTAATAACAAATTACAATGTCATATATTACGCTATAATGAAAAGCATATTTAACGAGAAATTAATATACAAGAAAACCAAACTTTATAAGTTTCGTTTTGTGGGAAAGTAGAGACTTATATAACTTAGAAATTCAATTATAATAATCCAATTCATTACAAGTGTTTTGTTTTATTTATTTTTTTGAACGATAAAATTTGAGTTAGCCAACATATTTATTTATATAAGTTGCAAAAATAAGTGTAGATGGCGAAAAAAAGGCCAAGTATGTGAAGCAATGTCATGAAAAAGGCTGGCAAAACATTATGACAAGAAATATACAATGTGCATAGCAACCCCATATGGGATGGAAAAAGATAGTATTTGAGCCATAAGATAGGTTTTGGTGCATGCAAGACCTAGAGGAAATAGACCATTTCAAATTTTGGAAGTAAATAATGACAATACTTACAGGTTAAAGTTTATAGGATAGTATGGCATGAGTGCTACATTTATGTCACTAACTTGAGTCCTTTTGATATATGTGACAAAAAAGAAATCAAATTTAAAACAATTTTATTTCAAGAGAAGTGGAATAATGCAAGCATTGAGCTTAAGTAGAAAAAATACACGAAGCTGACTAGACAACTAATAACGTAAGAAGCTCAAAGAACCTATAGAGACACTTGTTCAAGCCTTCCAAGAGGAGTTTGAATATTTGGAGAGGCTTTAGGAGCTATAGGAGAGCACATGGAAGGATACGAGCATTAGTGTCAATCTAGAGTCAATCCAAATCAATAGCAAACGTGGCCAATTGATCCAAGGGTGGATCAAAATTAAATGATTTTGAGACTTTCTATAATTACAATCATTACAAGGATGGATCGGTCTTAATTGAATGGATCGATATGAATGTCGATCTAGGAAGAGCAACATTCATCTCATGAGAGTCGATCAATGGAGTTGGAGTAACACGCTTTGCAGTCAAATGATCCGTGACACAAGTGGATCAATCAAACTAGGAAGGATCAATATTTTTGAGCTCAAGTAAATTGGCACAAATAGATCCCTAGGTGTTGGGGTTGGATTGACGTAAGATGGATGAATTGGAGATATTAGCAAATCAATTGTGATAGTCATGGAGAAGAGTATTTCCTTATTTTTATACGATTCCTTACATAGTTAAAGTACGATTTTTCTCTTACATGAATTAAGATTATTTTGGCTAGGTTTTAGCACTATAAATAGAATCCTTTAGCATATTTTAAACTACCTTAATTATTGAATAATAGAATTACTCTTTTCCTTTTATGTTTTTCTTGCAATTAAATGTTCATTATTCTTGAAAATCCTACACCAAAATCGAGTTATTATGAGGTGTCCCTGAATGATTTCAATGTATCAATCAATGAGATGTATTAGTCGTGATTGTCCTTTGCTTGAGTTATTTGCGTTCATTACATTTGTGTTGTGTTCTTTTGATTTGTGAGAGCAAAATATCGTTAGGGTTTAAGTTCATGCCTTCATCTTGTCATATATGATCACACTAGATTTTCAATTCAAGTGTTAAAAATATGCAAAGCTAAACGCTCTTTTTTAAATATTTGGGATTGTAGTTGCTACATAGTTAGTTTCAAATTGTACATTAGATCAGCAGAATCGTAGTTAGGCATAAAAGGTGTTCTATATTCATGAATAATGGTGGAACACTTTATGTAATTTGGTAATAAGAAGTTAATAACTAACTAGTAATGATTGTAGATTTAAGTTTCAACAATGAAGTAATGATTATTTAAATTATGTACTTAACTAGTTAGCTTTTAAAAGAAAAAAGCATTATTGTTTAATAGGATCTGAAGGGCACCAATTAGACTCTAATTGGATCATTTGATAAACTCAAGTAAGTGAATTTGCCTTTCTATATCCTTTCAAATAGCATTTCCCTTTGTTATCATTTTATTGATTTTTATTGTGTAAACATTTTCATTTTCTAAAGTTTTATGAAAATATTGATTTCGTTGCATAATTGGTTTCTTTTTCTGCTACCTTAATTCTTCCATTTACTATGTAATGAAATTGATTTTATTCATTATGAATGCATTGGATGAAAGTACCAATTTAATCTTTCACTTATAAATTGTATGCTATCTAATTGTATACAGAATCATGAAATGTTTCTCTTGGTACTTAGAAGACTAACATAATGGAATAAATTCTAACTCTTAAGTAGGTATAAAAGCCATTCTAATCATTTCAATTAGGGTCTTAGGATTGAGATAATTTTTCTAACTCTTGAAATTTGGATTATAGAATAAAACAAGCATTCTGAGCCTCTCAATCAAAGTAAAAAATTTAGACCCTAAGTTGGAGAAAAGGATGTTTTGACCCTCACTTATTGTGGTTATAGACTAAAGCTATGATTAGTTGCAATGAGCATTGGTGAACTACTTTTCATGAGCAACTAAATATGAATGTCAGTTGAGTTTATGCATATGCATCTAGAGTCGAGGCCAGCTCTGATAGCACTCTCTATTACACCTCATTTCAAGATACAACATGACAGTAATCTTGAAACAATTATCTTAGAGGATACCAAAGCCTACATTATTAGAGTAAACTAAACCATTAAATCATATGCATTTCACAATATGGTCTGTTATACAAAAACATAATAGAAATTATAAAATTACATCCTAGAATACATATTTGACTAATAAACAAAAGTCAAACTCCTTATTCTACTATGTAGCACTATACGAGGCCTAAGTATAGTTGGCTCTAGTGTTACCATCTACAAAAAAGGTTTTAAACTTTTTGTGAGCGACTAATCGTCTAATAAGTGGATACCTGCCTTTTTGGGAGTGTAAGTGAAAAATAGTTCTTTCACATAAATATCTTCCATGAAATTTTTAAAATGCACAAACTATCCTTTTATAGTGAAATGGGTAAAAAAATTTGCAACATTACTTTCATAGTAAGTCAAGTAAAAATTCATAGAAAATCTTATTAGAGTGAAATAGCAATACTTTTGCTTTCATGTGTGTTTACATTGCTCATGGTTTTTGGACATCTTTCAAACTATTTCTACTTATCAAGGCCTTAGTCCATAAGCCTAAATCAAGAGGATCATATATAGTTTTACCAACTTTTTCAATCTTTAACCCTAATTGATATGATAGTATACTCAATCTTTAATTTGGATTAAAAGTGTCATGTACCCAATCTATAGCCCTAATTGAAAGCATCACATGCAACATTATCAACTATCTCAATTTTTAATTCCGATTAAAATAGTCATATACTCAATTTATAACCCCAGTCAAGAGAGTCAAGTGTAACTTCATCAATTGTCTTAATTTTTAACACCAATTGAGATGGTCATGTGCTCAATATTTAATCTCGATTGAAAAAGTCATGTATTTAATCTTTAACTTTAATTGAGTAAGTTTTTCTACACTAGTGTTTGTTTCCAAACATGATCATTTTAACTTAAAGAGTTTTTGCTCAAATAGAATCATTCTTCTAGAAATTTAGAGTAAATAGGTACCTCACGGCCGCAATTTTCATCTCAAAAGTAGTTGAGTTTCCAAAATTGAAACATACTAAGATTCATTTGATAAAACGGTGAAATTTTCATATAAAATCACCATGTCAAGATTTAGCAAATGACCACTTATAGAAAAAAACTTTATTCGTATAGAAAGAAAAATCATTTTGTCATAAGGCAATTAAAAAAGCTACAACGCAAATCCACTCACACAAAAACAATTTCATTTATACAGTAAAAATAATTTTTAAAAAGGCAATTATAAAAACTGCAAGGTATCCTACTTACCTAACTTAACTCTACTAACTTAGTGGTTCACCAGTTTTACATGCTTGGTTGTTACCTATTCTATAAAATAATCCTTGTTTAGTTTTAATTTTATTAAATTGAATGTTCTATACTTTTTCTAAGTGTATTCTAAAATCCTTGAATACTACCTGGCCCTTAACCCCCTAGGTGATGCTAAACTTCATACGCCCTTAAGGATTTTCACTTTCACACTATTGTTAGGTTCATGTATTTGGTTAAAGTGGACAATGGTTCCTATGGGTTTATGGAGTACATGTGGGTGCACAGTGATTTGGAATATAAAATAGTAGGAAAAATCACAAAATTAAGTTTTGGATCGATCTGGTTACTCTCAAAATTGATTGGGTTTGATTCGAATTGATCAGGTTGTTTACAGATTGAAACAAGGAGATTCTAGAATTACAATTTAGGGACATGTGATCGATCGCTATCAATTGTATTGCACAGATTACGGGGGAATCAATCGTTACTAGGCATGTAGGTCAATCTTGAGGCTTCATGCAGTACGATCTGTGCCGCCCATGATCGAACTCTCAAAATTGATTGGGTCTGATTCGAATTGATCAGGTTGTTTATAGATTGAAATAGGGAGATTCTAGAATTGCGATTTAGGGACATGTGATCGATCACTATCAATTGTATTGCACAGATTGCAAGGGAATCAATCGTTACTAGGCATGGAGGTCAATCTTGAGGCTTCATGCAGTACGATTTGTGCCGCCCATGATCAATTTCAGTTGATCCAATGATTGAGATCAATAGGGATCAATCTAGGGTGGGCCAATTGACCTATGGAACTTTGACCAACTTAGAGAAATCACACTACTTTTAATCATTGGGGGGTCAAAAAACTCATTTAAAGCTATATCAAGCATGGAAGAGAATCTTTGTTCATACTTATACCTAAGATTATTGTTGGTTTCAATAACTCTTGAGGAAAAAAGATCAAAGATGAAAGGAACGAGAGGGGCACACGTATAGGTCAATACACGAAGTCTACTTTTGTAGGTCTACCTGTATGCTTATACTCATGCATCTTCTAAGGGAATTTATGTGAAACATCTATGACCAATTCCTAGTTTTCTACGCTACCCAAATTGAAGTTTCAAGTTTGGGATTAGGGGTGGTAGGATTAATTTTGTGGCCTCAACTAGTCTTTTATACTAGTACTCCCACGTGGGTAAATAGGGTAAGGATGACTTCTTGAATCAAGGGAAGATTTTTCCTACAATTTCCCCTTCCAAGTCTACCCAGTCCTACCATATTCTCCCTCCTCATGCATGGTATCATGCTATATGTGACTCTATCATATCTTCTCTAATTTTAGTTTGGTTAACATGCACATGATTTGGTCTTTCCTACACTTTTCTTCCCAAAAAACACCCCCAACTAGCCATAATTATCAACAATACCTATGTTATGATGTGATTAACTCCTTAATCAAATCATTCACTCTTGGTCGAGTTTGACTAACTTAATTACATTGTTCTCTTTCCATACTTTAGCCCTTAATCATGCCTTATTTTCATCTTCTCCATGCATGGTAAGGTGTGTTAATGGAGCCAATCACATTCCTCGTATGTGGTATAGTTGACCACACACAAGATTGCTCCTCCTCCTATTCACATAAGTTTTAGGCAATTGTATTCCTTCCTTAACACTAACACCATTATGATTCTTTAGTATTACATCCTCTCCTTCTACAATAAGTATCATCTTGAAAACTTAGTGTGCTTTATTCATGAATTGATGAGTATAAACCAAGGCATTTTGCATTTGTTGAACTTAACATATGGTTGTTTCTCCTTAAAGGTTTGTAGCACTATCCTCGAATGTAGCTTATGCTCTTCAATTTGGAAAATACAACAAATGTTGTATACAAATTCCACTACCATTTTCTAATTAAGACCTCCATGGGAGTTGTAGGTGTTTGGTTTGCCCAATTAGTTGCACTGTATGATTCATAAAGCCTAGTTCTAACTAGATCATAAGGTATCCTCAATCTTAAAGAACAATTTATCCCCTCAGATAGGTTAAGTAGATCATATATCCTAGGTAAGGGATATTCATTCTTGATCGCAACCTAATTGATTTTTCAGTCCCCCATAGTCATGCTCAAGTTTTTGCCTTTCCTTTTTTACTTTTGTGAATAGGATGAGGTCTCCCCATGCTTCCGCTGCAACATTTTGATCTCTTTGTCATCGCACCTCTAGTTTCTTTACTCTTGTTAGGGCCATTCTACATAACAATGTAGCTTCAAGCATTTAGTTGGTCTCAAGTCTTATGTCTCTCAATGTTTAGCGACTTTCTTGAAGATAAGTGATTTATACCTTAGTCAAATAAGTTATACATTCGAAAGTTATCAATAGGGGTGTTATTAACCTTTGTGTCTTTATAACTGTCCTCCTCCTTTCGTCCTTGCATCTCCTTTTCTATCTTAGGTCCATCATTCTTTCCCCACTACTTGGACCAATATGGTGACTATTGCAATCATAGTTTCCTACAGTTGAGGATGTAGTGGTGGTAGAGGAGGAAGGCAGTTGAATGATCACTCAACACTGTAGTTTTAGGGGTAGTGCAATGAGGGTTTTGCGCATATACTTTCAACAATTGGCCGTTTTCTTACATAACTATGGTTTCTTGATACCCATTAATAAATAACTAACGAGGGTCTCATAGTTGCATACATATAAGAAGTAGTAAAAATTAGGCAATTACAAAACATAATTTGTATTATTTCAATATTAACTTCATAATCTTATTGGCATCCCCATATCACCAGCAAATCACTATTCTCATCCTTATTAACCCTCTCCTTCTCTCATCATTCCTAAAGCCTTTATATTATGTTTAACCCTACTCTGTCATTAGATCCTTCTCAAGGTCTTTATCCAACTCTAGCACCAGTACATTGATTTGCCCACATAGCTCATCATTTTCATTGAGGAGATTGAGCACCTACACCATAGCCACATCTTTCATCTCCTTTATCTTAGCTATCTTAGTTTCGTAATCTATCCACATATCATGTGCCTTTTCTTGAAGTTTGTAAAATCAGCCCCTATCTCTATATATCTCCTTTTGATTTCTTAGCATAACCATAACAAGTTCTCGTACTTCTTCCACAACATCAGTTTTGGCTTTGATCTCGTCCTTAAAGCATGTGGTAAAGCCTACATGTGTTTGTCCTTGAGGCGTACTCGTCCCTTGCATTATCTACATCGAAAGACCCAGTTTTAGTTAGTATCTAATTGAATTTTATTATTATTGATAGCTTAGATATACGTGAACACATAATTATCCAATCTTACAATTCATTATTTATCGATATATGGTCCTAAAATCAAGTCCTAAGTTTAGACGTCTTGTGTATTCCAAGATCAAATTTCAAGCTCAATCTAAATCTTAGAATTCTTAGAACCTTGGTTTATTCTAATTCTTAGACATCATGTCTGCTTAAAATTAAGAACCTAGGCTTTTTCTATATCTCATACGTCATACAACTTAGGTCGAAACCTTGGTTCCATCTAATTCTAGGATTAATGTCTTGTGTGTTCATGAAATTGTAATCTTTAGACATTATAATTTGTGCCTTAATGTTTCAAGACCCTACAATTAAAGTCTAAGTTCAATTGCCTTATGTAAAATGACTTATGCTCTCATAAACGTCTTATACGTGTAGGGTCATGTGCCTTATAAGTCTATGATCATGACTTATGCTCTAGTAAGAGTGTTATGTGGCTAGAGAGAAAGCCTAAGCTCTAGTATAACTTTTTATGATGCGCTATTTCCACGAAGCCGCATTAGCAATACCCTTAAGACAATTGTCTTGAGGGATACCAAAGCCAACATTATTAAAGTAATCTATTCCATTGAATCATAAGCTTTTCACAATGTTGTCTATTGTACAAAGTCACAATGGAAATAATAAAATTACATTTTTGAATCCTTAATAGACAAAGAAAACAAAAGTCAAACTCCATATTAATATCTAGCACTATACAAGGCCCATGTATTCTCGGCTCTAGTGTTGCCATCTGCAAAAGGGTTTTAAACATTTTATAAGAGACTAATCACCTAGTAAGTTGGTATACCTACCTTTTAGAGAGTGTGAGTAAAAAACAACTCTTTATGTAAATATCTTGCATGAAATTTTTGAAAATCATAAAAAATCCTTTCATAGTGAAACAAGTAAAAAAAATTCACAACAGCTACTTTCATAGTGAGGCAGGTAAAAATTCATAGAAAATCTTTTTAGAGTGAAATAAGCAATACTTTTTCTTTCACGTGTGTTTACATTGCTCATGGGTTTCGGATATTTTCCGTATCATTTCTACTAATCAAGGCCTTAGTTTATAAATCTAACTCAAGAGGGTCACATGTAGCTTTACTAGTTATCTCAATCTTTAACTTTAATTAAGAGAGTTATGTGCTCAACCTTTAATCATGATTGAAAGGGTTGCAAATTCAATCTATAACCTTGATTGATATTGTCATGTGCAGTCTTATCAACCATCTCAATCTTTAACTCTGATTGAGAGGATCATAAGATCAGTTAGAAACCCCAATTGAGAGAGTCACGTGCAGCTACATCAACTATGTCAATTTTTAACCCCAATTGAGAGGAAAGGGTCATGTATTCAATTTTTAACCCAAATTGAGATGGTTATTCTACACTAGTCCATATTTCCAAACATTAGCATTTTAACTTAAGACATTTTGCATAAACAGAGTCATTCATCTAGGAATTTAGGGTATATAGATAGCTCACATCCATAATTTCATCTCAAAAGCAGTTGAGTTTTTGAAATTGAAACATACTAAGGTTCATTTGTTAAAACGGTGAAATTTTCCATTAAAATCACAGTTTTAGGATTTTCGGCTTAAAAAATAATCATTTCCAAGAAGATAATTGTAATATATAATAGGTGACCACTTACAATAAAGAGCTTTATTGATGTAGAAAGAAAAATCATTTTTCATGAGACAGTTGAAAAAGCTGGAAGGCAAATCCACTCACACAACAGAATTTCATTTATGCAGTAAAAATGATTTTCAAAAAGACATTTGAAAAATCAACAAGCTGTCACACTTACCTTACTTAGCTCCACTAACTTTGTTGTTCACCGATTTCGTGTCCTTGGTTCCCTATTCCATAAAATATTTTTTTGTTTATTCCTAATTTTCATAAATTGAATGGTTTATCCTTTCTATAAGTGTAACCTAAAATCCCTGAATACTGGGTGTCCCTTTCCGATCTGAGTAATGCTAAGTCTCACGCACACCTAAGGATTTTCAGGCCATTGATAGGTTCATGTGTTTAGTTAAAAGGGGGGATAGTGGTTCCTATGGGTCTGTGGTGAACACTTGTGGGTGTATGATGATTAGGATCATAATATAAGTGGGAAATCACAAAAGTGAGGTTTCAAATTGACTTCAAGTGCTATCTAATTGATCCAGTTGCTTCCAAGATCGATTAAGTTTGATTCGAATTGATCAAGTTGTCTATTGATTAACATTAGGAGACTTTGGGATTGCAATCTAGGGACACGCAATCGATTGCTATCAAGCATATTGCATATATCTCTAAGGGATCAATCTTTATTGGGCATGAAGTTCAATCTATAAGTTACGGGGAATACGATCTGGGCCATTTGTGATGAATTGCAATCAAACACATAATCAAGATCAATGGGGATCGATTTACGTAGGTCAATCGACCTTGGAAGCTTTGACCAACTCAAAAAAATCACCCTACTTTCAATCAACAAGTTGTCCAAAAACTCTTTTAAGGTCATACAAAACATGGAAGAGCATCATTATTCATAGTTGTACCTATGATTATAGTTATAGTTTCGATAACACTAGGGGAAACATAAGGAAAGATGAAGGGAATAACAAGATCACACGTATAAGTCAGTTACACAGTGTTTACATTTATGGGTCAATGTGTATGCATATACATGTGTATCTCTTCATGTGTGTTTATTTAGAACTAGCGTGTATATATAAGAATTCATGTGAAACAACATCTATGGTGAATTCCTAGTTTTCTGTGTAACCTAAGTTTGGGTTTAAGAACTTACCTCAAATATGACTTGAAGAATCCTTTCTACTCTCTTAGTAATGCAATCAGCCACAACACACTTTTAGGTGGAAGGATTAATTTTGTGGACTTAACTATTCTTTTTAAGGGAAGAACTTTCTTACAATTTCTCCTTCAAAGTCTGCTCCAATCCCGCTATATTCTACCTTCTATGTATGGTATCCTGCCATATGTGACTCAATCATATCTTCCCTACTTTTAGTATGGTTAACATGCACATGATTGGTCTTTCCTACACTTTTCTACCCTAAAATCAGACCCAATTAGCCTTAATTATCTACAGTACTTGTGGCATGATGTGATTAAGGCCTTAATCAAATCATCCACTTTTGGTAAGGTTTGACTAACTTATTTACATTGTTCCCTTTCCATACTTCAGCCCTCAATCATGCCTTATTCTTGTCTTCTTCATGCATAGTATGGTGCCTTAATGGAGTCAATCACATCCCTTATATATGCTTTAGTTGACTACACACAAGATTGCCTCCTCACTCCGTTCACATAGGTGTAGGGAGATTACGTTCCGTTCTCATTAAAAATATCATTATAATCACAATTATATTATGCTATAATTATTGCAAAATTGTCAGGTATTACAATCTCGATCAGTCTGCTAATGTTCCTAATCAATCTCACCTCTTTCTAATTAACCTAGATCTATCCACCTCAACTAGAACATAATTTTAGAAGATTTGTTTGCTTCACTATCGATCCGTCTCACCCTAGATTGATCCATTTTGCTCCAATTTGATATTCATGTTGACCTCAATGTGTTTTGATCCATCTTAATAACTTTAATTAATCTTTTTTGATCCATGTCAATCTTGATCCTGTCGGACCTATATTCCAAAATATTGTTTTCTTCTTGGATCTAGCAGGATCAATCTCCCATGCCTCTGATTGATATCTAAGGCTCCAAATCATCACAAAATTAAAAAGTCTCATCCGAAATTGATTAATTTTATCCAATTTCAATTTTATGGTATTTTTTACCATATGATGTACCACATCAGATCCCTCTCTTGAAAAATAAACTCATCAAAGATTTGTTGAAAACCAAGGTCTAATGGAACTTTGAAACACATAAATTTTAGGATCCCATATATAATTTTATTCAATTAAGCATACGACCATTTTGGATTAAACTTCACATACCTTAGCTCTTAGATCCCATACAAAAGTTTGTTTGCATATAGAAGCCATTAAAGCAACTTGTTACGCTAAAATTCTCGACGATCTTTCCAAATTATATATACCTCTTCCTTTCATTATTCTAATATGATTGTCAATTCAATCATGCGAACTCCAAGCAACTACAACATAAATTCCATCCAACTCACCTTACGGCTCCTTGCAAAGTGGCAAGATAAATTCCACATGTGCACAATTTCAAATTATAAATCATGTCTCTTTTGATGCCATGTCGACCCTTACCTTTCTGTTAGGCTCATTGATGAGGAATGTTCTTCATATGTAGCTTTGGAGCTCCATAGATATGGTGCAACAACTAATTCCTCCTTTAATTGCATGTAACTTGAATGAATAAGGAATTTCCACTAATGGCTCTAAATTGTGGTGCCTATCTTTATTCGTTGATTAATGTGAAAATCACTTATTGCTGCTATAACTCGCTTTCCTGTTTGAATCAAGATGGCAAACAAACACAACTTTTTGTATGATTTCCTAGCATATTAGGCTCGTCATACTCTTTGAATTTTGATGCAAGATATTTACCTCATGATATTATCTTTCCTTACCACCTTAAGTTGATCATGTTCTTTAAAGTGGTTCAAAGTATGCATCTCACTAAACCTATGGGCATTCTTTCCCTCAACAAAGTAGCACATGTCATGTTTTTCCATGAATGTCCTAACAAAATTAATCATATATTCATGTTCACAACATTTTATACCACTTCGCCACAATATTTTGAAATATTAAATAGAACTCTATGCCTTTCAACGACCTTAACCAAGTTGGCTAAACCATTTGTATAACGTTCATGGTGTCTTTCAATAGATAATTTCAAGTTCTATACTATTTTTCTAGAAATTTTATTTTCAAAAATATGCTCGTCAATGATCAAGTTCAAAACATTACATAAAACTTAGCATTTTGTTTGAAGGACTTGATCCTATTAGGTTTCAATGTTGACGATGGTTTAATCAAAAGGAAATATCATGTTGTAGCAGCCTTGTCCAATGTAATTAGGCATTGGATTTACTTCAAGAATGGAAAAGCCTGTCTGCTACCACCTAACATGGTAGGGAAGAGCAAACGAATTTTGCAATTGTTACATGAACAAACTTAGGCATGACATTACAGAAACTGAATTACATTCAAAGCCTCCAAAAAAAAAAAACCCCAAGGTTTGAATATAAAATAACAATACACAAATTTATATGTAGGAAAAAATACTCAAAATTCTTATAAAAATATGGCTATTAAATTCCAACAATCCTAATAGCCCTATCCATAGTTAAAATACTTGGAATTTGTGTCCTACTAGGATAATGATAATAAAATAATCCTAAATTAACTAAATAACGCCAAAATAAGAAAAGAATCGTATCTAAATTTGATATTAAACTCTATCTAAACAAATAATAATTCTAAATGAATATTATTCAAAATAAACTATCTAAGCTTGCTTTTGGGCGCAAATCCACCATCAATATTAATCCATCATTACTCCATATCAATCAAAAGTAATACCGATCAATCTCACAACTTTCTGATCAACCCTAATTGATTCACTTGAGACTGGTTTGAAATATAAGAAGGATCAGTTGGACAAGTCATTAAAAAATTTTAACACGGTATTAAAAGCAATAGGTTTTTTAATTTATGGGTAAATGAATATGCAATGCATTTTTAAATTTGGACACACTGATTATGCTTATTTTCAAATTTTAGATAAAAAATATATATTTAATTATTATACTTTTTAAATTTTATTTTTTTATTTATAAATAATTTTTAAAATAAAAATACATCAAAATTTCATATAAACATGGCCGATATTTAATGC
This sequence comes from Avicennia marina, assembly GCA_019155195.1. NCBI lineage: Eukaryota > Viridiplantae > Streptophyta > Magnoliopsida > Lamiales > Acanthaceae > Avicennia > Avicennia marina. The sequence goes on along the minus strand of CM032777.1, from coordinate 7,032,513 downwards.
ACATTTTACAACATAAGCAATTTATAAACTCTTTATTCACCGCCCAATCCATGATCACGAAGTCTGACTCGCAGTGGAAACATACATGAGGCAAACAATAATCATTGCGGATACATTAGGTGGATATCAAGTTTGAACTTATCCTCACAGGCCACCGTCCATACGGTCCAAATCAAAGCCACGTGCATATATATTATGTTTCAAACAAGGTTTAGACTGACCAAAATGCCCTCCCGTTTTTCAAATTCATTAGAAACACAACCTTAATGTACGGACACTGTAAACGCCATACAATCTACATTGATCGACAACTATTTTTTTCAATTTCATTTCAGAATAATTGTTGTAGACAAACTGCAATTAATAAAGATAATATATATAGGTGTTTTCATATGTAAATGCGTGGGTAGGGGTATATTGTTAAATTGCAGCAGAAGCACAAGAAAGCATACAACGCCGGACTCCGGGAGTATTCACAAAAAAAGCTTCAATAAAAGCTCAGGAAATCAAGAAGAAACTGACTTCTTCAGTAATTCACTCTTAACTCCAAAAGTATAGGTACACACACTATTTGTGTGTGTGTGTTAATGTTTATTAGTTTAGAGCTTGATCCTACAGCTCACTGATCCCAACTAAAACTATAATAATTAACAACTATGTCACACATTAAAAAGTCAGTTTGCACTCCAGCTCGGCAGGTTATGACTTGGATCAACCGCCTCGTAGAGTCAACAGTCATCAGCTAGGCTATCATTCTTCTTTGTGGTATTTAAATCGATTTTCTTGATGTAGCTGTGTTTTCTTCCTTATTTGATGGATCTTGATCATCTCCTTCTAGATGAGTGTCTAAGTTGTTCACACCCATCTTGCCTAGTAGCTTATTAAATTGACTTGGATTAAGCCCCTTTGTAAAAATGCCTATTAGCTGCTCACTTTCTATGATGTGTTTGATTTCTATCTCTCTCCTAGACTCTCTCCCTAACAATGTGAAGATCTAAATCAAAGTGCCCAGTTAGCTCATGATAGGTAGGATTTTTGGTTATTTTCACCACACTTTAGTTATCACAATAAACTAGAACAGGTTTAGAATCTATAACACCTCACATATGCAAAAGGCCAGGGCCCCATACTTTGCCTTTATAGAGTTTCTTGACACTATACTTTGTTTCTTAGATTTCCAATCTATCAAAGATCCATAAAGTGTAAGAAAATAGCCTCCGACTAACCTTCTAGTATCATAGTAAGATCCCCAATAACTATCAGAGAAGGCTCTAAGTTTGATATTATTTGCCTTTCTCATGAGAATCCCCTTTCTTGGAGAAGATTTAAGGTATCTCAGAACCGTATATGCTACTTATAGATTACTTCTTCCAAGGCTGCTCAAGAATTGACATAGAATCTACACTACACAAGTGATATCAGATTTAGTATATGTTAAGTATATCAATTTTCTCAAAAGCTTTCTATAATATGTCCCATCCTTTAGAGTTTTTTGATCCTCTTTTGTCTATATGTGTTTACAATACATTGGAGTGTCAGTTGGCCTAGCTCATATCGATCCATAAGTTTGCTGCAAGTCCAATGCATACTTTCTTTGACACAGGAAGAGTCCCTCCTTTGATCTTGCTATCTCAATACCAAGGAAATATCTTGGTGTTCCAAAATCTCGCATATTGAATATGGAACTTAGGTATTTCCCAACCTTATTTATTTTAGCTAAGTCTTTACTATCACCAATCAAGTCATCTACACAAACTTGAAGGGTTCCTTTGTTGTGATCCTTTAATCCTTTAATGAACAAAGAGTGATTTGAGCTCGAATGCACAAAGCCATATGAACATAACACTTTTGTAAACTTCACATTCCATTACCTTGATTTAGATCTTCCAACATGGCTTGCTTCCAATGCATTATCTTTTGTTCAATTCTTGTCCCTTAAGGTCATAGCCCTATAAGATGGTCAGAAAGGCCTTATATGTAGATCTTCCAACATGACTTGTGAGATAGTATGTAGATCTTTCAACATGGCTTGCTTCCAATGCATTATCTTACAACTTCAACAAATGAGCTAAGTTCTTGAATCTGAAATTTGATACATGGAGCACATTATTCATAACAAGGGAATCTAAGATCACTATAGTTGCTAGGTTTTTGACAGGTACTTTTAATTCATCTAAAAGACTCGTATACAAATGAGACATAGGCATGTATAATTAGAATAGATTAATGCAACAGTATATGTGGCTAGAAGCCCTATTGTCAATGACCCATTAAGCTGATCTTAAAGATGTTTGTCCATCATTTCCAAGTTTTGTTCTAACATTGAAGGATGAAAGAGAAACATGGTAGCAATTTTCATGAAAAAGAGGCATAGATTTGCTTGCAAAGTTGGAAAAAGAAGCATGGGTTTAAATTTTGATTGCTAGTTTGCTCATGTTGACTTTGAATGCAACCATTATTGGACTTCGCAATGCTATATGACTCCATCATTAGCTTCTTGATCTGCTCCCTTGAAAGTTTTAGAAAATCCCTCTTTTCCACTACTCCATTATCTCCATTAAGTGTACAGGAGACTTGATTTACCATAGCACGCGTGTGAGATTCTAGCATTTCCTTTCCTTTATCACTTGTGAACTTGAAGTTAGGTGGAAAGCCTATGATCTGATAGTATTCATCCCTTGAATGGCCCTTCTTTCCATAATGTGAACACACTAGGTCTTGCTTCTTTCCTTCCCTGTCTGCCTAAGATACCATGGCAGAGGACTTATTCAAGGTTTTGTTATGATGTACATCCTTTTGTGCTTTATCAATAGCAATGGCATTATAGGCCTCATCTAATGATGGAAAAGGCCTTTGTTTTAGTAATTGAGACCTGTTAGCTAAATATATATCGTTTAGACTATTAAGAAACTTATATAGCTTGACCTTTTCTTCCATATCAATGTAAACTTGGAAAAATTCTCATTTTATCTACCACACTTACAATGAGGGGGTGGGCTATCCTGTGTCTAACTCTTCCCATATTGTCATCCAATCAATAAAGTAAGTATCAATTAACTTGGTGCCTCGAGTACTGTTTTGCAATTCACCCTACAACTACCAACCTTGCTATCATCAAGCTATGAGTATTTTCTATTCAAAGTTTGCCATATCTGATGTACAAGTTTCATATAGAAGACAGTTGCTATTAGTTAGGGGCTCATAGATTTGAAAAGACATGCCACAATTAAATCATTGCATCTCACCTAGGTTTGGTGCAAAGAATCATTATGTGGTAGTTCCCTTATGTTGCCATCAAGGAATCCTATTTTATTTCTAATTGACAAAGCTAAAGCGAAGGAAGGGCTCCTTGTTGCGAAATTAGAACTTGTTAGCATAAGTTGAGCTATAATTGTGATGTGGCCATCATTGGGGTGAATGAAGTAGGGGGAGTTTGGATCCTCCATTGATGTATTAGAGGTATTTTGATTGCCATGATCGACTAATCTTGATAAAGAATCCATGGGAGAAATAAATGATAAGCTATGAATGAGAGAAAACTATTGAGTGATTCCTAAACTAGAATAAAAAAAGAAGCTTAGATATTCCCTTATGGCTCTAATGCTATGTTAAATTACAGTAGAAGCACAAAAGTGTATGCAATGAAAGACTCCATGAGTATTCACACGAAAAGTATCAATCAAAGCTCCGGAAATCGAGATGAAACTAACTTCATCAGTTATTCACTCTTGACTCTAGAAGTTCAAGTGCACACATATATATGTTACTGTTTTATTAGTTTAGAACTTGATCCTATAATTAACTAATCCCAACTAAAGTTATAGTTAATTAACTACTTGTTGCACATTCAAAAATTAGTTGATCACTCCAGCTCATGATGTTATGACTTAGATCAACTGCCCTATAAAGTCAACAACCATCAACCAAGGAATTTTGCTTCTTTCTACTACTTAACTTAATTTTCTTGATGCAGTTATGTTTTCTTCCTTTTTTGATGGCTCTTAATCATTCTCACTTTGACATGCATAGACCTAAGAATGACTCATAATTGTTTTTTTGATTTAGTTGATTGTTTATGTAGGGTAGGTTAGATTGAGTGTTGTAATTCTAAATTAAACTTTACTTAATGAAGTGATTCCACTGGATAGTTTTAAGCCAATTGTTGTAACATCGACCCACACACAGAGCGAAAAGCAAAAGTAAGCAAATAGGCATATGATGTGTTTATGCAGTTCGGAGCCAACCTCCTATATTTACGGGGTACTCGCTCAGATTAAGGTAATCTACTAATTATAGAAATTACAAACCTAACATCAAAGCACAAGTGCCTTACCTCCCTTACACTTGACTAAATTAAGTACACACTTGATTTCAATAAGTTGGTGTACTCCCACACTCTCTTTAGGTGAAGTGATTAGCAAAAACCTCTTTTGACCCCAACTTATATATTACTATGAAGTGATTACACAAGGATTTGTTAACACTCACCACAAGAATAATTTAAGTGTGAATGTGGGTATTAAGCTCTCAATTCACTTTAAGCTCTCAATTCACTCAAGGTAAGGCGCACTAAGCCTTGCATGACTTCATCCCTTTTTATTCTTCGTTCTTACTTCTAGAAATTCAGAGAAGATCAACTACAAATCCATCCAAATCGTTAGAAAAGATCTTTTGTCCAAAATATATCCCAATCAACAACTAATGTTGGGGTTCCAGCCACAATTGCCTATTATAGTGGGTTGACTTTCTTTATTTTGACATATTTTCTCCTATTTTTTAGCACAAACAAATCATCCTTTGATTTATGAAGATATAATCTAATCACATCAAGGTTGAATAGTTTTTGTGGATATTTCCAACTAAATTTGGACTCCAACTATTTAAGTAAAGGCTAAACTCTTTTATTTCCACAAAGAACGAGATTCTTTAACTCCTTAAATTTAAAACTCTTGGAGAATAATATTTTTAATTTTTGTTGAGTATTTCAGTAGTATTTTTCCAAATTTTTCATGTCACATAAGTGCCAACTCACACACAAGTGTCAATAATCTCCTCTTTTGGCATTGTGTGGCCCAACTCCATATATGAATGAAGAAGTCAATGGAATCTTTGTAATTTAGGCACAAAATGAGGATAATAAATTTATTAAACTGAAGTATTATACTTAAAAAATTGAATATCTTAAATACATAACAACTTAGATTTTCCAATATCAACATAAGTGAAAAGCAAAAGAACTCCAATTCCAAAATAAGGTCAAAGCGGTAGAATCAGCATGGGGAAATATTAACTTTTCTATTAGATTCAGGTTATAAGCTGAGTCAACATTTTCAAAATACTATAAAAGAAATCCATAGAAGTCCAAAAACTAGAAAACCAAAATAGTAGTAGTCAAGACCAAAGTATAGAAACGGACTATAAGAGAAAACCAAAGAAAAAGCTAAAATATTCTCTTTAGACTTATGCACTCCACTAGTACTCCCCATAACTACATACACTCCACCTTTGTAACACATTATACCTAAGATCATTCAAACAAAGAAAACCAAGTGGGTGTTTGGAATTGCAACACTAGGAAATGGAGGGTCCGCTATCGACTAGAGCATCAACATCTTGATCCGTCACTTTTGGGCTACAACAGAACGAAGAGAAGTAATATGTATGTCAAGGTCTTGCCTTTGGCTTTACTGCTAGAGAATTATAAATAAAACGGATTATTAATCCAAATTGAATCCAAACTTCAGTTTAAAACTTATGTAATGAACCTCTTTGGTTAGCCCGAAAAATGGCATAGATCCATGAGAAATCCCATTCGTTAGATATGTCTACTACTGTTTCACTGGTCTATCGATCTCCAATAATTAATTCTCGCTGACTGCGACCTATAGGGATCATCAAATCAATAGTAATAAGCCCAATTTGAAGAGGCTCGTATGCGAAACGTCGGGAAATAATAGCTAGAGCAGCTTCAATACCTCTTGATAAAGCCTTAATGTGTAATATACTTTCCTTAAGTTTAGAGTGCCCAGTTGCAACACATTGTCAGTAGCTTGAGGGACTCCAGTTCCACTGAGATCATTAAACTTACTTTGGCGTAATAACCTTTGACTTTAGGGCATGAAGTCAATTTTTGCTTGTCCTCATCAACATCATTAGCAATTTTTTAGCTAATTAATTTCAAAATCAACCCCAAATATGGTAGATGTTCCATGTTTGAATTTGTTTCAGCAAAAGTTAGTAAGTGCTAAAAAAATCACAACACCCAAATTATTGTTCTTCTCTATCCCTAGGTGACACAACAGTGTTGCTATTTATTTGGTTGCCCAAGTGGTGTTGGAAGTCAGTAACCCACTTCTAGTTGTAAACTTATACAATAAAATGTACTTATGGGCAGATTCTCTCACTTTGACCACTTTCGTTTTTCCCCTTTCTTTTACTACTAGCTTCTACCTATTTTAGTTTCATATCAAGTTCCACTGTTGGAGTCATGTCATTTCCCTAGTCTCCTACAATTAGAGCTATAGTTGCACCAGAATGACCAATTTTAGGAGATACCTTAGGATTTTCTTTAGGAAGGTGAATTTTCTCTTCCTCTTGAGCAACTTCGTCACCTTCAATGTCCAAGCCCCTCCCTTGCTCAATATTTTTGTTGCCCTCTTCCTTGATAACTAGAATTTTAGTAGATTAGGTCTCTAGCACAATTTGACATGTTGAAGTTGCTTTTTAATGTTCCTCCAATGGGACCAAGCCGCCTTTAGGAATAGGAGTTGTTGGAGTCAAAGTCAATTCTGGTGGTGATAATGGTGGTCCTAGGTTCTTCTTTATTTCTAGTGGCGGCCTTGACCATGGCTGGACTTCCTTGAAATAGTTAAATTTAAGGTTTTTTCTAAAGCACAAATCAAAACACAGTGGAATGGTGATAAAAAAAAATATATTAGAAAATCAACCAATATCTAGATACATAGTGGGAAAGAGTCCTAAGGAAGAAGGAATATCTACAAGAATCTTTGAAATTAAGGAAAGTGGTTGTCTATGATTTGATAAAAATTTCCCTCCTCAAATTTATGTTTTTGCTTCTTCACTTTAACAAAATTTTGGGCTATTGGACTTAGTCAAGCTAGGCCTAGTTTACATCTTGAGGTCTAAAAGTTCTTTTGGTCCATGGCCTTGGTCATAATATTTGTATGTTGTGACTATGGTCTAATATAGTCTAGCATAATCACTTTTGATTTCTTCAAATATATAAAATAAGCAGAACTTGTAAAGTCTCAATTATTCATGTATTCAACACCTCGGATCCTTTTCTAGTCATCAAACCTCCAGTAATTGCATCCATTGGGTGATATTTCTTAACTCTTGATGATGGTTCTTGTATTGCCTATTGTGGAACTATGTCATCATCGCTATTAGATTGGTTCAATGTCCTCCTGGCTATATATTGCTGTACTTAAGTGACTATCCTTTTGGGCTAATTGAAATCAAGCAAAAATTCCCATGCTATAACAAATATCAGGGTAGCTTACTATAAGATAAAGTAGGCTGGCAATGATGCTCTTGTGCAAGTTGGGATCAATTAGAACTCTAGCATCATGTTTTGATAATTTAGAATTTGATAGACATTGGTGTTTTAATACTATGTAAGTTTTCTAGCCTAAACCTTTTCATCAATACCTTAGCATATTTGCTTTAAGATATAAAAATGCCATCACTACATTACTTAATCTATAAGCCCAAACAAATAATTAAGTTATCCTTTTACCATAATCAATTCCTTCTTTAGTTGGATCCTATCTGAAGGAATTTTAGAGCTTCTGTGCACCTTAACTCCCCATTGTTTCCTAGACCCATGCATTTCTACCTCCATTAACTGAGTCTCATCAAATAGAAATTCTGGTGGTATTGGAATTCTTTTAAGAACTGTCTCTAGTAGAGTTGAATTACATTTCAATGAAGTAGACAGTGGTGTTATATTTCTTCCAATTCTCCTACAAGCAGCCTGAGCTCGACTAGTTTTTTTCTTCATGATAAAATCGTTCAATCAAGGAATACAATACAAATAAGAGAAAGAGGTGGAGATATTAGCTAATACCAAATAAACAAAGATATGTAGGTTTGGAGACCTTAGGGAAGAAGGAAATAAGATTTCTAAGAATCCAACAAATTAAAGTAAGATTATTGCATAATAATTTAGGAAATTTCACTCCAAAAATTTGCTACTTCTTCCCTTTTGATATTAGGTTGGACTTAATGGTAGGCATAAGCACAACATTTTTCTCAAAGCATTAGAACTCCATTTTTTCTAAAGTTTGGTCATTATGCCCACATGTTTTAATGATGTTGCAACATCAATGGTGCTGTCATGTTCTTTATTGTCACTTTCAATAACTTTCTACATATCTTCAACTTTAACCATCTTTTTAGGCATACTCTACCTTTTAATTTGAACTACAACACTAGTTACATTATTAGGATCTTGCATATGTTGCCATTCCAACACTCTAGAAGTATATCAGTGCTACAACATCCAATATAACCTTTTTTTTTATTGGTAGGATCCACATACATCAATCATAAGTTTGAGCAATTCATTAGCATATAGGGCCCTTTTCTTATGGATACGCCTCTTTTGTCCAAATCTTTCAGAGAAGTTTTGTGATTGGATGGATCTAGCTATCTTCACTCCCATGCCTTAAACCACTTATGCTAAAGGTTTTGGATGTTTTTGGAGCACCCTTGCACTACAGTTTCTATGATGTGACAATATGTCAGACTTTTTGACCCACACCCTTTTATATTGCCTCCCAAATCTTTTTTTAAATTTGGGATTAATGTCTCTCCCATATATATAGTCTTTCAAGAGAGATAAACATTTAATAAAAATATGACCATATTTACAGAAATGCTCACATTGAGTTTTGTGTTTTCGATGTTCTCATATGTTTTGTTGCTTTAGTGCTACAACACCAATTGCAATTGTTCAAATGGATGCTAGCATAAATTAGATTTCCTTAGGGGCTATTTGGCTGGTTCCTAGTTGTTCAACAAATCCAAGCCTAAAGTGATCTTTCAAGATCTTCCCCATGGTTAATTGGCCATCAAGTTTTGCCTTTACTTTGTTCAAATTCTCCAATATTTTCTTGTTTCGTTCAAATTCTAAGACCGTCTCTTAGTATTGTCTTGTCACTATGAAAAATTCTTCCTTCAACTCCTCATTCTCATTTTGAAGAGTCTTGTCTTCATTTTTCAAAAATAAAATTTTATTATACATCATTTGGTAGGTGGACATTAATTCCTCATACAAGATCTTGAAGTCAATATCACTAATACCTGTTTGACTATGTTTTTGGAAATGTGACATCACCTTGAGTAGTTTTGGTTGTTGTCCCAACACTTTTGAAGGTAATTGTAGGACAAAATTCTTAAGTAACTAAAAAAATAGCGCAAAGATGGAATAATTTGGATCAAAATAAATTTTGTGAATCCTATAATCTAATTTTAATCTTTTAATTCTTCTTTTAATAACATTGCTTGAATATTTAAATAATCTTCAAGGGAAGGGCTTGTGTTTGATCTTTTTTTAGGGTTGTTGTATCTTTAATAACATTGATCTTTAGGCTTAGTACCACAATCTTAAATCAAACATCGAATTTGGAGACTTTTAACGAAGAACATCTTCAATTTAGTGATAAACTTCTTAAATTTGATAAAGAACACCTTGAACTTGGTGACAAAGTCTTTGAATTTGATAAAAAATATCTTGAATGTTCTTGAGGATCCTAGAGAAAATTTGGAGAGAGCTTTTACTACTTCAAGTCTTTAGCTACTTCAACTCTATCCTCTACTGTCCATGGGGTTTGTCCCCCATTTATAGCTGTAGAAGAGATAGTGTAGCTGTATCTACTTACTGACGTGGTACGATTTTATTAGTTATTACAACTTAAAACTTATCTAAAGATTTAACCAATAAGCTTGATTTTACATAGTCTTCATCTTGCATGCTTCTAACAAGTTTTGCCATTTGACACGATTTCATTGGCCGATCAAAATATCAATTATCCATTTATTTATTTTAGAAATTATAAATTCTTAAATTATAAATAGAAATTTATTTAATTCATATTTTAATGCTATATTTTCCACGTGGCATTTTTTAATTTGATGTCAATTTTTTTATATGTTTACAGCAATGTGGTTATTTGTTTGTTTATCCTATTTTCACACCTATAAATCAACTTGACTCTAAGTTATGGTTATTGATTTGTCTTGTTTCTTCAATGTGTTCACACATTCAAAAAGAATATGATTGTATCAACCGCACTCATAACATTGGACACCTTTTATTGGTAAATCTTTTTTAAAATCCTTCTTACCATTTTTGTTACCATCTTTTCTTGGAGCTCTTTTGGTGGAATTGGCATTCCAATTGGAGGGGCCTCTTCGATATTTTCTTATAATCTTTTTTAATTTCTTGACCACACTAATGGCCTCATCGTCAGTGTTGCAATTCTCCTCTTTCATGCTGCTTCATTTGATTTTCAACACTATCTCCTTTTCCTTGTTAGCTTGAATCATGTTCATCTTGAGCATTAGTGATGAGCCCATCAATTCATCTATCCTCTTCTTCTCCACATCATGAATCTTCTTAATGCTTGCCACATTTGTAGAGAAACATTCTTAGAGAGAGCGCAATGTCTTTTGGACTAGGTTAGCTTCTAAGTATCTCTTTCCAAACTAGTATGCCTAGTTAGCTATGTCACAGAGCTTTTCATTGAATATGACCATTGTCTCATCATCACTTATTCTTAAAATTTCGAATTGTTAAGAAACCATTTCGAGTTTAGGGATACGGATAGAGCTTGTACCTTTGTGGATATTTTGCAAAATATCCCATGCTTCCTTTGGAATTTCACAAATAGAGATCAATTTAAATTACTCCTTGTCAACTCTAATGAATATGGCATTAATGGCTTTGGAGTTTCTAGGGGCTGTCTTCTCCTATTTGACCATCCAGTTCTTTGCATCATTGACAACATCCCTATAATCAACTTTGGTTGTTGGAGTTGTCCATTCATTAGTGATGGAGTTCTAAGACTTCTCATTAAGGGATTCGATGAAAATCCGTATCCTAACTTTCCATTAAAGGTAGTTAATTCCATCTAGCATCGGAGGCCATGTAACTAAGTGCCTTCTTTCACATTTATGATTGAACCTTTAATTGTTGTAATATTGACCTCACACAAAATGTAAAGCAAAAGTAAGCAAATAGGTACATGATCCATTTATAGAGTTTGGAGCCAACCTCTTATGTTTGTGTGACATTCGCTTAAACTAAAGTAATGCACTAATTCATGTGATTGCAAACCAAATATCAAAGTACAAGTCCCTTTAACTCTCTGACATTTTACTAAATTAAGTCTAAACTTAATTTCAATAAATTGTTGCATTCCCATGCTCTCTCTAGGTGAAGTGACTAGCCAAAATCTCCTTTGACTCTAACTTACACGTTGATATGAAATGTACAACACAAAATGATTTGTAAACACTCATTGCATGAATCATATAAGTTTGAATGTGGGTATTTCTTTTACTTTAAGCTCTTCATTCTCTCAAGGAAAGGCACATCCAGCTCAGAATAACTACAAATCTATTTATTTTTCATTTTTGCTTCAAGAAATCTAAAAAGTTTAGCTACAAATTTGATTAAATTATTGGATAAGATCTTTGGTCTAAAATTTGTCCCAGTCAGCAGCTGATATTGAAATCATAGCCACACAGTTGCCTATTCTAGCAAGTTGATCTTTTTTGTTTGACAGATGTTTTCCTATTTTTTAAAATAATCAAAATTTCCTTTGACTTGTAAAAATATAATCAGATGATATCAAGGTTAGACAGTTTTTGTAGATATTTTCAACTAAATTTGGATTTCAACAATTCAAGTAAGGTCGAACTATTCCATTCTACAATAATTAAGATTTTTTAATCTTTTAATTTTGAAAACTCTTACAAAATAATATTTTCAATATTAGTCAAGTATTTTTAACAATATTCTCTCAAATATTTTGTACTACATAAATACTAATACTTTATTTTATTAAATCAACATTAGACATATATATGTCACAAAATAAATGCCTAGCCTCTCTTTCCCACATAACATATAAACTTATTAAATTACAAAATGTTATTTCCTAAAGCTACAAAATTAGCTGTCATATAAGTAAAATATTTCTGCGCTCTCCCTACTCATATGTAGCCCTTTCCCTGCTGCGAGTTACAGCCTGGAGCATACAAGTCCACCATCGAAATAAGAAGTCTAAAGTAATTGGTAAATGAAACAAATGGAGAGGATGTCAAACTTTTTATAAAATTTCCACATTGTGGAACTTAAGAAATATGAAAAAGCTACATGCTCTAGTTCTTTGTGGTCGCACGTGTTTCGTGTGTGAGGGTGTACAACATATAATATGTATTCTATGGCGATCGGACCCCGCCCACACACGCTTTCACCGTCCATCAGACGGTCAAAATAGCAAAACTTTTCAGATTGAATTCTTTACGCATTTATCTATGTGTGTGAGTGTGTATATATATATATATATGCATAGAATGCATCATCTCTCGCCAACATCAAGTTCCACATCCAACTTCAATTATTATACAGTCACGTACTGTCGCAAAATCAAACAGACTAGGCTCCAGATTCCACCAAATGGCTACAACTCCATCGGCCTCCTTTGCCACCCTCTCTTCTTCTTCTTCTTCTTCAGCTAAGTTGCCCCCGACCTTTGCCTCCGCAACTACTTTCCTGGCCCAGAAGTTGCCATCATTTGGCCTGTCCAAACGCATCTCTCAACCCCTTAGACTTTCCATTGCCGACAGTCCTGGAAAATCATTCTTGTGCAAGGCGCAGAGCAATCCTTCAGATTCAAGATCCTGTGAGTGCTTGTGATATTTCGAAAATTCCTCATATCTTAATTTTGTCTGACGCTTTCCTTCTTTGGTTTCAGCTAAAGTTCAAGAACTTCACGTGTACGAGATCAACGAGCGCGACCGCGGCAGCCCTGCTTACCTTCGATTGAGCCAAAAAACTGTCAACTCCCTCGGCGATCTCGTCCCTTTCAGCAACAAAGTACGCTTCTTGTCAGAGCAATTTTCTTAATGTCAATCAGAAATTCACTTGGTTTTCCTAACGCTAAAAGCTATTTGAGATAACGATTTTGCTCTCTTTCTCTCTCTGTTTACGTTTCCAGGTGTACACCGGGGACCTGACGAAACGGGCGGGGATAACGGCCGGAATATGTATTCTGATCAAGCACGAACCGGAGAAGAAAGGTGACCGGTACGAGGCCGTCTTCAGTGTCTACTTCGGGGACTATGGCCACATCACGGTGCAGGGGCCGTACTTGACCTACGAGGACACGTATCTGGCGGTGACTGGTGGATCCGGCGTGTTCGAGGGGGCTTACGGACAGGTGAAGCTCCACCAGATCATCTTCCCTTTCAAGCTGTACTACACTTTCTACTTGAAGGGCATACCGGATCTGCCGGCGGAGCTTCTGGGCAAACCGGTGCCGCCGTCGCTGGAGGTGGAGCCTACGGCTGCTGCCAAGGCTTGTGAGGCGGGGGCCACCGTCCCGAATTATAGTAATTAAAGGCGAAGAAATTAGCACTTTATTGGCATCATAATGGGATATGGGCGGTGTGGAGGAGTTGTGTAATAATTATTCGGTCTTTCTGGGTGGAGGTTAATGTCCAGCTTCTGACAGCATCATTGTTGTGGAGGCCATGTTCGAATTCCATAATTTTAACCAATAAACGTATTTATTTTTTTACAAATACCTGCAAAACAAATTAGTTCAATTGCTAGTTGTAATATTTTTAACTATAATTATTTTTAGATGAAATCACATAAAGTACTATACTATTATATTTATGAATGTTAAAGCATTAAAACCCTATTTTAATACAATTTTTAAACAATATTATACGTTCAAATAAAACAATATTCTTTTCAAGTTGTGTTTGTGCCGATAATCTATACCCAAATCCAAGCTCAATGTGCATAGTTCTTTGGATCTAACTCGCAGACCCATAGTTTTGGGCCGGGTTTCTAAGTTTCCTATCATTTTAGATGATCCCTAGAAATTCAATCTATTGTACTTTATTTAAAATAAAATTTGTCTTACCATGATTACATTTTCGTTGATAATTAATTGAGAATGGGAGTGAATGGAATTAAAAATTTATAGGACTTAGGATACTAAATAATTATTAAAATAAAGTATTATGAACGACTACATAAAAAATTAATTTATTTACTTTTACAGAAAATTTAATTAAAAATTTTCGAAAAGTAACCATAACAACAATTACATTTATAGTTAAAAACATAAAAAATTATTAAAAATATTAATTTATCATAATAGATCGAGAAAGAAGTGCACTAACAACTATTTGGCACTCAATTTTGTCACTCAAAATAATATGACCAATGTTTAATCAAATGTAACAACATATGCAACATCAAAACATCTAAAACAGAATCAACAGTAATGAGGAGATAAGTTACGCAAAGTTGTTGGGTACAAAGAGGCTTCACATTTAAACTGTTGGAAGGCTTCCACAATTTGTAGAAGTCGTATCAAATGTTAAAGCGTAAAGCAGAACAGGTAGCTATAGCATTGCACTAGTTTAATACTTGTAAAACAAAGCTTGAGGAAGTTCACACCATGATCAGACGAAGTGGTGATTATTAGAGGTGTGACTCAACCGAGTTGCTCGACTCGACTCGATCGAGCAACTCGGTCAAAGCTCGACTCGAGCTCGACTCGACTCGATATACCTATCAAGTCGAGAGAAATATTCGAGCTCAATCGAGTAGCTCGAGCTCGACTTTTTTTTTTTAAAAATTTTTTTCAAACATGATTTAACATGTAACTCGAGCTCGACTCGGACTCGGCTCGATAAGCTCGAGCTCCAAGCCCAGCGAGTTCGAGCTCGAGTTGTAAAATTTTATTTGAGCTCGAGCTCGACAACTCGACTTGAGCTCGAGTTCGTAAAAAATTGACTCGAGTCGAGCTCGAGTAGATTACTACTCGAGTTCGAGTAAACTCGATTCGGCTCGATTCCAGCCTTAAGACTATTATCATGGGGTTTGATATATAGACGAGGCCAATGCGAGCAAAACTAGTAATAAAAAAATGATGAGAACCCCATTTTGCAATGCAGAAGTAAATCGGATGCAAAAGGTCAATGTTGCAAGGTCATGTTTTGCAACATTGACCAAGCTACCAAAGGACAAACCAATACGTACTTATTGTTATAAATTTCTCTCAATTACTGTTGGCGTTCTTCATGACTTTAACTCGTGCATGACATCCACATTTGAAGGCCTTATGGATAGAAATAATTTCTTTGAAAATTTGTCCACTTGTCTAGAAGAAATTTTATATTAACTCGAGAAAAATCTCCGGAAAATCATTATTAAATCTGAAAAATCATTGTATATTTGGAAATAAGAATTTTTCATGATTAATAACCTAAATAAGGTAAGTTTTTATTGAAACACATACAACAGAATTTCATTTACAACAAAAAATTTTGTACAATCATGCCTATCATCGCGTAAACATCCACGTATACCAGTTTGGATTTGAGCCAAAATAATTACAACATGCACTCCACGACTCCAACAATTTGTAATTTTAAATTGAAGGTGTATATAATCAAATAAAACCTCATGAAGTGATTAGTAAAACTTATAGTTAATTAAATTCATTGTAAAGGGTTTCGGGTATTTGTAATTTTTGATAAAATTTAAGGGTAAAAAAAGGTCAGTAGTGGGCCAAGGGGGTTAACAGTATCTTTCGATTCCCCACCACTTGCGTTGGGTCACTTTCTGCTTGTGGGTCCAACCACTCTGGACTAAAGGGTCAATTCAGAAAAAAGTGGAAGTGACAGGATACGTTTGGAGCCCCACCACCTAACATTTTGTTTGGTTTTGTTTCGAGAAAGACTGTGCGTTGACAGTAAAGTTAAAAACTAAAATATATTGCAAGTATTCATTAGGTAGATTTTTTTTTTTCTAATAGTGACGTCTAATTAGTTTTTTTTTTTCTCTAGAGTGGTCCCATAATAGAGGTTTTTTTTTTCTTAAATAAATGATTTTTTCAAGTCTCCAAATAATCAAATACAAAAAATATTTTTAAATTATATTATTGAATACGACGAATTTTTTTTTAATTTCTTAAATTGTCATGCATAGCATGTTGACGCCCTTCAAAAGGGCAAATTGTGGGTAAAAATACCCCTTGCTCCCCACCTCCGGACACTCATTCCCCGCACTTGCCTCGCTCTTTCACTTCCCTCTTCCTAGCACTCCCCGCCCTTTGGCAGGCTCCCACGCCATGACCGGCAATCCACTAAGTATAATTTCAATATTTTTGTAATTATTGACATTCACGTTGAGAATTGTACTTCATTGTTTATATTTCTAAATATGTATTTTTTTATTGAAATGCTATTTTTTTGAATAAAATTTTGTATTTTATGCTTATTTTAGTAGTAGAAATAGATATGTGGTGTGAAATTAATTTTAAAATAGAAAGTAGATTCTCGTTTATAAGTAATGTAAGGAAGCTTTTAGTGTCGTTACTATAGTTAGTTTACTATATTTGCCAATATGCTTTTCCTCTTTTTTAAATAATATTATTTTTAAAAGATAATTAGTACAACGTAAAATTTTTTAAAAGTTTAGGATATATTCCACCATTAATTAAATTAGTAGGGCTGAATTCCTAATTATTTAAGAATTTAGTGGATAATGCACATTTATTTAAAAAGTTTAGAGTAAAATTTACAATTATTAAAAATTTAAGGTACAATTTAGAATTAATAAACACTTTCAGGTTGAATTCAAAATTATTACAAATATAAGATAGAATTCAAAAATTGTAAAAATCTTGAGTAGAAATCACCATTAAAGAATAGTTCAGAGTAAAGTTGACAATTTTCATTATTTTTGTATTAGTTATTCTCCATGTTGTTGATTATACATTAATTTTGTTTGTTAGTTTAATTTCATGTAATATTGAGCAATGTGTTTTTTGTTCAAATAGTATTATTTTGAATAAAATTTTATAATTTATACTTATATTGATAGTAAAAGTAGACATGTATTTTTATAATTTTGAAATGTAGAAAGCATTCTCGTGTGTAGGCATTCTTAGGAAGTTTTTAAAAAAGTTTATGTAGTAGGTTTACTATATTTGTAGGCATGCATGTCGTTTTTTTAGAGTAATTTCACCTAATGCTATACAAATTTGATTTAATATATTATATTATGATTTAATAGAAATTCATATTATTGACATAATATGACAAAGGTTTTGTTTTATGAATATTTTGTAAGTGTGTTTTGTATATTGTAGATTGTGCGTTACAGGATATGTGCATGTATTATTATAAGGTTCTGATTTAGTCTCTAGCATTAAGATTTTTATTTGATATACTGTTGTAAGACTTTGATTTTGTATTGTTGTAGATTATGAGCATTTTAATAGCGTATTACATGTTGTTCAGTGTGCGTTGGATTTGTAAGTTAGTTTAATTTAATGTATAAATTAAAAATTTCAACTTAATATAATATATTAGGGGGAATGCAATTTTATATATTCGTAATAATGATATATACTTTTGTTACCAAACTTTTTTGAAACTATAGCTATGTCATTTGAATGCAAGATATAAATTCTTCTGTACTGGTGAGACGTTATTTTACAAGATTCAACTTTTGTGAGTTATAGTTGTGGGCCAGCTATAGTGACCCTCATTTCTCGTGACATTGAATTTGATTAATTTATGACTACTATGAATCAATTGTCAGGGTTTGACAGTAGTAGGGTATTGCTTAGAATTTACTCTAGCTACATATTTAGGGATCAGTTTGGGGGGCAGATAGTATCACTATTACCTATGACATTGCAACCTACTTGAACTTTTTGTTGAACCTTAGAAGTCAGTTGAACTATCTATAGTTGTACTTACAAATAGAGCTTAGACATTCTAGGATTAGCACGTACATGCCCCAAGTGGTCTGAACATAAGCAACTCATCACATGAGACTTCTTCTATTGGCAATGATGAAGCCTATGTGCTAGGAGTTACTGAGGCACTATTTCAGCACGGTATTTATGATTCATCTGGGATTGTTGATCTGAACATCGAATCATTTTCGTATGAGGCGACATATTTGCAACAAACATATGGTGAGACTTCACATACATATGGCAATACATCACATGCAAATGGTCAGCAACTCAGAGAGGTGACCTAGTTAGACCATAAGTAGGATGAGGATATATGTATTGAGTATGCAGACGAGCATGGGCACCAGATAATAAAAGCTACATTAGAGGAAGAGGGTGTTAGAAATAATGTGTCGAATGAGAACAATGAGAATAACATGGTTGACATTATGGACATGGAGGAGGTGCTAGCACAGTTAGAAGTAGGCCTATCAAACATGTCCCATGCACCAGTTAGATCAATGCCATCTTTTGAGAACTTTATGTACCCTGATGTGCCTCCTACTGGGATGCCCATGTACCCAAATATGCCTGCATTAAGATGTCTATGTACTTATCGGTGCCATCTATTAGAACCTCTTTGTACCCATCATGTCATTCTTCATATAAGTAGGTGATGAGATTCATTGTGATAGTTAGGGTACCTTGAGAATTAGAGGAATAGCTTACTATGATGAACAAAATGTTGAGTTTCATGTTAATATGCATTTCAAATCTAAAGAACATATGCAAACAGCTGTGAAAGACTATCTCGTTAGGGTTGCGCATAGGGAGTATTCGTTAGTGAAGAGTATGTCGACTGTTTGGAAGATTGTTTGCCACTTTGCCACTAAGGATTGGCCTTGCTTATGGCATTTGATCGCTTCATACACTCAGTGGTACGATCTTTGGCAAATTACTTGATATAGATTTGATCATAATTTTGTTCAACAGAAGCTGTCAATGGACCATACAAATTTAGCCAAGAATATGGTCTCTTCGCTCCTGACTGGGATGGTTTGCCATGACCATACCTATCTAATTAAATGTGTCATTTGAATGTTGAAGGACTAGTTTGTGTTTGAGATTAGGTATGGTAACGTATGGCATAGGTTGAAGCGTGTAGTGGAAAAGGAAAGTAGCACATGGGAGGATTTCGTTATGAAATTGCCAACATATATGTTTATGTTTCAGAGGTGGAATCTTAGGATAATGGTGGAGTGGCGACATAAGGACATCAATGTGCCCACATATAAGATGTTGAACTAGGTGTTTTGAGCTTTCAAATTATGTATATATGGCTAGGCTCATTGCCGACAGGTCATTAATGTTGACAGAACTCACTTGTACATCAAATACAATCATAAATTACTAATTGCTTATGGCAGTGGATGCTAGCCAATAGGTGTTACCCTTGGCATTTGCATTGGTTGATGAGGAAATTTTTGAATTATAGCATTGGTGCAGATGATTGTTATACATGTGATTTAAGGTAGATCTGCCACTTGTTGTATATTCGACTACCATGTAGGGTTGCTACTTGTGGAGGAGATGTTTGATGAATTCAAACACCCTTGAGGTGACCACCGATTTTGTTTGAGGTATGTGTGCGCAAAGTTGTTGAAAAAATTTAAGAATCTCCACTATAAAGACTTATGTTGGTATGCTTGAAGTCATTCTCAAAGTTTAAATGGACATTATAGCACATCAAGACCCTAGAGTCACGTGTCCATTACTGGCTGTCCCAAATTGATCATGGGAAGTGGACACTTGTGAGGGATGGTGGCAAAAAGCGTTGTGGGATTTTGACTATGAACATTTTAGAATCCACTAATGGGCTCATCAAAGGAATTAGACAGCTACCCATCTACGCTATAGTATAGCTGGCATTTGATCGTGCCATGGTATATTTCCATGACTAGTGTATGAAGGAACAAGAAATTGTTGCAATAGGGAATGATTGTCCTACATGGTTGAGCAAGTTGTATATACAAGTAGAGCATAATTAGTTAGACATGGTGTGTAGTTGTTTGATAGGTGCGAGGGAATAGCTCAGGTAATCACGGCTAGCCATGGTAGTCATGAAGGTGGGAAAGTCCAAATTGTAAACTTTAGAGATTGATCATGCTCCTGTGGGAAGTGGGCACTACATGGTATTTCTTACTCCCATGTGGTGGTAGTGTGCAGGAACTAGGGGTTAACTCAAAGAATCTTGTGCAAGCTCATTTCTCCACGGCTACCTATGTTAACATGTACAGTTTCAGTTGATTTAGGTTGAGACTTATTGGGAGCTGCCAGTATTGGAATTTATTCATAATTCTAAGAGTGATTAATCTGGCATAGTGGGCACAATCAGACTATAAGAATTCCAAATGAGATAGATTGGATAGAGCATTAAGCACAAAAAGAAAGTCAAAGGGAAGCTCATCGTTGTCTTGAACAAATGCCATTATCCTCCTGACCACCATGGTGATGATAATTCTCGTGTAGTGTTATGTATAGGTTTGTTGAGATGTTATATATTTTGTTTGACTAATGTGACTTTCAATTTTAGTAATCTAGTGTTATATGTTAAGTTATACTATTAAACTGCGAACATTTACTAATGAGATGCTTTGTATTTTGTTTGACTAATGTGACTGTCACTTTTAGAAATCAAATGCTATATGTTATTTTTTAGAGTTGTAACTTTCACTTTCAGTAATGCAATGCTATGCGTTATGTTACTACTATGACTTTTACTTTTAGTGATGGAGTGAGCTGTTTTTTTACTTGCAAACTATATAAACTGTTAGATAGTTATGCTCTTCTCCTAACTCTAATTTCTAATAGCTAATAAGTTTAAACTCTAATGTCCACACCTAATAAGCTTCAGCCCAAATTTCAACTTTAAGAAGTTTTAACCATAATGTTCCAACACCTAATAAGTTTCAACCCCTAAAGTTGGAACATCATATAAGTTTCAACCTTAATTTCAACTTTAGTAAGTTCCGACCCTAATTTTCAATAGCTAATAAGTTCCAACCCTAATTTACAACAACTAATAAGTTCTAACCTTAATTTCTAATAACTAATAAGTTCCAACCCTAATAAGTTCCAACTTTAACTTACAACAGCTAATAAGTTCCAACTCTAATTTTCAATAGCTAATATGTTCCAATTCTAATTTCTAACCATAATAGTGCCAAGTTCTATTCCCAACACCTAATTTTAACCATAAGTCAATAATTTCCATTGCTAATACCTACAAATGGGACACTTTATAGGACTTACCTTAAGCAACTGACACAAAACCCTAACTCCTAAAAAGGCTAGGAATCTTGATTCCCAACCTTAAGTTTAATTCCCAAGAAACCCTTATTTCGATCCTAATAGTGCAAGTTCAATTCCCAACATCTACCAATTTCAACCCTATCAATTTCTTAATGTTCAAACACTCTTAAAATCATTCCCTTTCATGTTGTAGGATGCACCTCGGCCCGATTGATCGTACCTTGTTGCATGATCATCGTAATCATAGGAGTTGCGATGTATAGGATGGTGAGTTGGACTTCACCCTTCATCCAAAATGTCTCAACATGAAAATATCAAATTTCTAGCCGAACATAGGATAGTAGCCATACTACATGATATTAGCTTCTACAGAGTTTATAGATATAGTCACCTTTAAATAGATTGGCATTTGGTGATTGGTATGGTTGAGAGATGGTTCCTAAAGACCCACACTTTCAATCTTACCTCAGTAGAGGCCACAATTATTCTAGAGGATGTTGCCATGATATGATAGCTGCTTATTTCCAGTGAGGTAGTGATAGGGGTTGATGTTGCTTAAGATGAGGATTTGTGGCGGTCATATTGCCAACATTATTCAGGTTCGACCCCCATAGACAGCTTAGTTCAAGGGCCACGACCTTACGCTATCTGACCTTAGGCATATAAAAGACAACTCATTATTGCCAGATAGCCTTTAAGAGCAAATAGCTTAGCACGCATGGGGATAAGCAATACTGATATTGGGATGCATGATGTTGCTTGATAGCTTAGGCAATGGAGTCAGTCTATCCTACTTTTTGCTTCTCGAGGACCTGGATTGTGCATCTTAGTACAGTTAGGATAGCTCATTGCTGGCATATCTATATAAAAACCTATATGCCACATCTATCTAAGGATGACAGACCATGTTTAGTGCGGTTAAGTTGCTTTAGGTAAATTTAAGCCCAATTTCATTTTGGTTCAAATCACACAGTGCAACTAACATATTAATGACTCTTAATCCTTATTCGATACAAATTTAGGCCTAGTCTTGGATACCAAGCCTGTGCCCCCACTTAGGCACTATATAGCTAAACATGGGGCTGACATTGCTAAATGATGATCGAGTGCTTCCTTTGCCCCTTTAGTGCATGGTACGGTGATCAACATTTATTACTATATCCTAACCCTTATGGTCTAGTTGGGCACATTAACTAATTAATCAATATCCTAATATAGGTATGTTAGGGTCAACCATGATGTTCATGAGATAGCATCCCATTCTGTATGCATGATTTGTGACATTCTAGATTCTGAGGTCCAAACCAATATTTGCATTTATGCTTCAATATACAATCAAAATCTAATGTTATATGCAATACACTTATATAATTTTCATTCTATGCAGTTCATATTGTAGCTTTACCATGAGTAGGACTTTATGTCATTGCCCAGTAACAAATTACATGCTTTATGAATATACTTGAGTCTTAGATCTTATTCGAGATATTCAATCATCACTAGCCTGAGAGAGTGGTGAGGCAGTTCAGGGCAGTGTCGATAGATCCTAACTGAAGACTTTACAGCTTGCATGACGTAAATACATAATCGACATAAGGTGGGGATTGGGGACTACATCACATGACATACATCTCTCAATGGTAGAAGCAATCTTGTATGCTCTACTTTATTGAGCACCAATATTCCTAGCTTTGCATCGAGGAGGGGTATTGGAAGTGGTACCAGCAAGTCATATGGTGCATTATTAGTCTGTTATAGTACTAAGTTCATAGAAAACGCCAGGTTTGAGGTGCTAGAGTTTTCATGCACATGGTATGATATCATCGACCTCCTTACATTATCTGCACATACCTTACTAAATCACATATAATGTATGTATATTAATGCATGACACTCAACATTTTGTTATAGGTCCAGCAGATGCACATGATAGGTTATTACACGGTGATGTTTGGATAGTTTATAACCATGGCCTCACAGTGACTCACTCCAGATTTCCAGCCTTACAACCAGGTCCCACCTCGTTACCAGAACATGCTAGTCCCATCACATCCACGTCATTGGGACATGCCTGGGCCATTGCACTTACCTACTGATCTTGATATGGCCAACCTTTCCTCATACGCTTCTACATTTAGTGATGTTTCAGATGTGGGACTATTGTCCGACATTTGGCTAGTAAGGGATTACTATATACCAGTACAACTAGGCATTGAGCTGTAGTCCTTGCACACATTAATGGAGTTAGATTCTTCTTACCTATAGTGCTCCTTCTTGTCGTAGAATTTATAACTAGGATTAAAATTCACCTTGCCCATGTAGCATGACACTTCCCACCATTATCCCACGTCTCCTATATCGTTTGCTGATATTTTCTCCCCACTGTATTATATGGGAGAGTCGCAAAGCCATGATAGTGGAATCAATCACGACTGGCTCCAATCAGTAGCTGGCACAACAGGGACGAGACCCACAGCGACGACATAGGCCACACCATTAGACACGCCCACCAGAAATGGCATTGGGGGTCATTTATAGTATTGTACACTTTCAGTAGCTTTTGTATAGTTTTTTGGTCTTTCATTATTTGTATACACCGATTACATGTTTATTAGAATTTAATTATTGATATATTTTTCCACCATTAAATTACAGTTTCTATTGTATATTATTACTTCTTACTCATGTCCTCATTGCTTTGGTGCATGTGAAATTTTGTCATATGCAACATAAAGTTATAACACAGCATTGCCCATAAGATATTAAAATAAATTCAACTACATTGATTAATAATAAAATATAAATTTGCTTGCAAAAAAATCTTAATTTTTAAATTGTGAAATTTTTCCAAGAAATTCAACAATTATTACACAAATATAACTATACAACTTTTATTTAAAGTGCCACTTACATACTTAAAATCCTAAAATATAAATAATTGTAAAACAAACAAAACCCTAACCTATAGAAAACCCTAAATCATGTAAAAACCCTACTTAATGGAAAATCACACTTTTATAGATATTTTTTATATTTAGCCATTTAAAGAAAAAAATGGCTACGAAATTTATCACTAAACTGATATTTAAAAAAGAATAGGGTCATAATAGGGCTTTCATTTATGAAATTAATAACTATTACAAAAATATGATTAAATACTGAATTCTTTTGAAAAAATATTATTTAAAAAAAACCAAGTAGGGATCCCAAATCTGCCCCCGTTAGAAGGGTGGATTGTTAGCATGCCATGCATGCACAATTTCAAAAATTGAAGAAAAATAGAATTCACTGTATCATATGGTAGAATGGTATATTTCAAAAATATTTTCCATACTTGGTTATTTTGAAACATAAAAAAATCATTTATTTAAAAAAAAAACCAATGAAAGAAGATATATATGTTTTATTGGAAAATTGCATTTTATGCCCATAATTATTTGGGTGTTCTGGCTTGTACTCCTAACAAAAATGGGCTTTAAATTTTGAATTTTTCGTATTTAGAGAACCTCTAATGGAAGTCAGATGACATGTAGGAGCTGCAGGTAAGCTGGCCATCCACATTAGTGCTCAACTAGCATCGGGTGGTTGATTTTGTTTTGGACGTAGTTAAATTATTCTTGTGGTTATTGTTTTGTTTTAATAGTTAGCTGCTTTAGTTAGCTTTAGATTCCTTCTTTTAGCTTGTATAAATAGAAAGGCTCATGATAGAAAGCCAATGTAACAGTAACCTTTATTACAAGGTAGTTCAATTTCTGCTTCTACTGCACCATTCTCTTCTCGCTTCTTTTTTTTTTCTATTTTTGGTTCATTCTCTTGATCATGAACCATTAACACCCTTTTACTTGGTACTAGAACCTTGAAGAGGAAGGGACGAATCCATAACAACTGCCACCATGCCAACTGGATCCTCATTCGTTGGAAACCATCATCAACCTGTTGCAAAGAGATTTCTTAACTTTGCAAATCCAACCAATCCATTCAAGCTTGACAATGGGGATAATCCCATGGTTTCACTTTAGTCCCTGACCTCTCGACAACTAGAAATTATGTAATATGGGCATGTAGCATGAGAAGAGCGCTTATGGTGGAAAATAAGTTAGGCTTTGTGATAGGGTAATTTAGGAAGCCAATTAAAGTTGATCATGCTTTGATTGAAGCTTGAGAAAGATGCAATGATATAGTAGTCTTTTGGATCCTTAACCTCATTTCTTTCTCTATAAAATCTAGTTTACTATTCATACATGATGCTTGTGAGCTTTGGAATGAGTCAAGCAAAAGGATGTCTCAACATAATGGGCCAAGGATTTTTTAGCTGAAGAAAGCCTTAAGCATGTTGGTGTCGGGAGATGGCATGGTGATTACATACTATAGGAAACTTAAAGCCATTTGGGATGAACATGCACTATATGACTGCATGCCTGAGTACACATATGGATAGTTGAAAGTTCTTGCAGATAGACATAAGAGGGATTGTGTGCTCCGATTTCTGATCAGACTAAATGAGGCCTAT
Source organism: Avicennia marina (assembly GCA_019155195.1). NCBI lineage: Eukaryota > Viridiplantae > Streptophyta > Magnoliopsida > Lamiales > Acanthaceae > Avicennia > Avicennia marina. The sequence continues at coordinate 7,006,665 of CM032777.1, read as the reverse complement.
GCTCATGTTAAGGAAGATTCTAATGTTAGAGCATATGCCATTAGTAAATAAAGTCTTGGCTATAATCTAACAATAAGAAAAGCAGCACCAAATAGCCAACATGCAAGGACTAGAGTCGTAGCCTTAGTCACACAAAAGGCTCACCACAACAGTAAAGGTAGAGAAAAGAAGGGTAGACTTGATTGCAGCCATTGCAGAATTCCAAGGCATAACTTAGAGAATTGCTTCAATGTGGGAAATGCTAAAGAACCATTGTGCACACACTTTAACATGATGGGGCATATATCCACAACGGCATAAATTGTACCAGAAAGGCAGTAAGGGAACTGGCTTAGCTTATCTCACTTAGACTGATGCACAAGGGATAATAGACCTATCATATGAGTGATGAAAGAATGTTTCTGAGTAAGGCTCAATATCATGAGTTAATGACTCTTCTTAGTGCATAAAAGACAGTAGTTGAAAAGGAGCATGAGAAAGATCCTTCCAACAACAACCATGCTGCAGCTGCATTCCTTTTCACTCACAATCCTTCCACTTTTTATGGCTAGTAAGCCTTTGCATAGACCTTCACATAGCCTTGTTCATGAACTAATACAAAGCAAACCTTGGATTTTTGACACTAGAGCAACATATCATGTGATCTGTCATCCAGGCATATTCAGTTCCATCACATTAGCTATATCTAAGCTTATCAAACTCCTAAATGGTTAACAAGCGCTTGCCACACACACTTTGGCATAGTAAAATTATTCAAGTTCATAATCCTTAAAGGTATGTTGTGTGTTCCATCCTTCACTCTAAACCTGATATTAGTGAGGAAGCTAACTAATGGTCTATCATGGTGCCTTGTTTTCTCTTCTACATCTTATCTTGTGTAGGACCTTGCCTCTTAGACCATGATTGGGAGGGGTGAAGCTAGAGGAGGCCTATAGAGGTTCCTGGGGGATCAAATCCATCAACCTTAGCAACTCAAAACAACTAAAAGAAGCCTATAGTCCAACAAGCTTAGATCCTACACACTTGTAAAACCTAATGGCAAGTATGCCCTTTGGCACTATAGATTAGGCCATTCATTAAATGAAAAGATACAAGTCATTGATGATGCAACTGTAAACACAACCAGAAATGAAATGGAAAGTTTTATTTGTCTAATTTTTCCTCTCTCAAAACTGTACAAAAAACAATTTGATCTTAGCCATCATACAGCAAGACATCCCTTTGAGATGTTGCATTGTGACTTGTGGGAGCCTTTCTATGAAGTGGCTTATGATGGGAGCAAATATTTTTTAACCATATTAGATGATTATACTAGGACAACTTGAGTTTATCTATTCAAGGCTAAGTTAGAAATAAAACAATGGATGAAATCCTTTTACGGCCTTGCTCAAAATAAGTTTGGACAAGGAATAAAGGTTGCGAGAACAAACAATGGTACTAACTGTAGGCTAAGTGATTCCTATCAAGAAAAGGGAATAATACATTAGAAAACATGTGCAGAGACTCCTCAACAAAATGGAATAGTAGAAAGAAAACACTAACACTTGTAGAACATAGCAAGGGCACTAAGGTTTTAGTCTAACATACCTTTAAAGTATTAGATTGACTGCATTTTAATAGCACATATATTATAAATAAGACCCCATCTATAGAATTAATTAGGAAAACACCCTATGAGATGCTATTTGGAGTCAAACCTTCTTACCAACACATGAAAGTTTTCGGATGTTTGTGCTATGCACCCATATTGAATCAAGAAAGGAAGAAGTTCGATGCAAGAGTTAGGGAGTGTGTTTTTTTGTGATGTCCTTATGGTGTGAAGGGTGTAACCACTAGAACTACAAACCAAGAACATTCTCATCTCAAGGGGCATGGTTTTCTATGAGGAAAAGTTTCCTTTGAAAACAAAAGATCACAACTCAGAAGCACAATTGCTTGCACGCTTCACGCTAGATCCTTTCCTCCCCACAAATGATGACCAAAACTTGAATACACCATACCAAACACATACACAAATTTACTTACAAGAATTAGCAGTAGAAGAGTTAGTGAGATCACATCAAGACCCAAACTCAACAATAGAACATCTCTCAACTCCTATTGAACCACTACTTGTTACTATTCAATTGAATCTTAAGCCTATAGCTCCCCTGAGAAGATCATTAAGAGCAAGAAATCCTCCTAAATATCTCTAGGATTACCCATGCTAACAAGCTTCCTCAGCTTCATTAGTTTCAAGGCCTGAAGGTAAGTCCACTGCTAAAGACAACTCCTAAGTATCCTCTTTCCATAGTGCTAGATAATAGCAAGTCTCTTTCTCATCATCAAGCTTTTCTAACTACTATTTGCTCACGAGAACAACCTAAGACTTATGCACAAGCCTCAAAAGATCTAAAGTGGTATAAGGTAATGGAGGATGAGATCAAAGCACTTGAAGTAAACAATACACGAATTTTGACAAGTTTGCCACCAGGTAAGCAGGTAATAGATTGCAAGTTTGTCTATAAAATAAAATTCAAGTCAGATGGCATAGTGGATAGATACAAAGCTAGGTTGTTGGTTAGAGGATTCACACAAAAGAGGGGGTAGACTATGAAGAAACATTCTTTCTAGTTTTGAAGTTGACAACAATGAGGTGCTTACTAGCTATGGCCACAGTCACGGGTTTTGCACCAATTTGATGTGAACAATACTTTCCTTCATGGAGACTTGGTGAAGAAAATATACATGAGAAGGCCATCAAACTAAAAGAGAGGGATTTCAATGCAAGTGTGCAAACTCAACAAGAGTTTATATGGATTAAAGCAAGCCTCAAGGTAATGGTATGTAACAATGTCAACTACTTTAATTTGCATTGGTTTTGTACAAAGAAAAGTTGATTATAACCTATACACTATGAAGAAGGATGACTCTTTCCATATGCTTTTGCTTTATGTTGATGATATTATTGTAACAAGTGATTCATAGCATGAAGCAGTACAAATAAAGAAGTTCTTTCATGCAAGATTCAGAATTAAGGATTTGGGAAGTTTGAAATATTTCTTAGGTTTGGAGGTAGCAAGGAGTGGAGTTGTTATTCTCATAAATCAAAGAAAATATATACTTGATGTTTTAGTAGATGCTGGCTGATTTGAAGCCAAATCTAGCAAAACACCAATGGGATAGAACATGAAGCTAAGCAAGAATAAAGGGAAACTTTTGGAAGACCCATCCACATATAGAAGCTAGTAGGAAGGCTTTTATATCTGACCATTACTAGGCTTAACATTGCATATAATGTGTAAACACTAAGTCAATGTATGCAATCACCCTTAGAAACACACCTCAAGGTAGCATACAAAGTACTTCAGTATAGTAAATAGACACTAAGGATAAGGATTTCTATTTCCACCAGATAATGAGCAGAAGATGAGGGCATTTTGTGACTCGGATTGGGGGTCATGTTTAGACACTAGAAAATCTGTCACAGGATATTGCATTTTCCTACGAAAGTCCCTGATATCTTAGAGGTCAAAGTAGCAATTAGTGGTCTTAAGATCATTTGCTAAAGCTGAATATCGAGCCATGTCCTCAATTTGTGCAAAGCTAACATAGTTGAGGTACATCCTTGAGTCATTAGGAATTGAACGTCAGAGGCATCACAATTGTATTGTGATAATCAAGTAGCCTTGTATATAGTAGCAAATCAAGTTTTTCATGAGAGAAGCAAGCACATAGAGATGGATTGTCTTAGGGAGGGATCAACTCCAAGCAATACTAGTAAAGCCTCACCATGTTTCAACAATACAAATTGTGGGTGTAATGACAAAACCCCTAGCTGCACACCTCTTTAGGGAGCATCTGAGCAAGATGGGAATAGTTAGTTACCATTCTTTATCTTGAGGGGGGGTATAGGAAGTCAGGTGACATGTAGGAGTTGCAAGAAAGCTGGCTATCTACATCAATGCTCAACTGGCATCCGTTGGTTGTTTTTGTTTTGGATGTAGTTAAATTATTCTTGCGGTTATTGTAAGGGTTAGCTTTTGGTTGTCTAGTTAATTGCTTTAATTAGCTTTAGATTCCTTCTTCCAACTTGAATAAATAGCAAGGCTCATGGGAAAAAGCCAACATAATAGTAACCTCTATCACAAGGCATTGAAATTTCTCCTTTTACTACACCATTCTCTTCTTGCCTCTTGTTTTTTTTGTTTTTGCTTCGTTCTCTTGATCATGAACTATTAACACACTTTTGCACACATTCGACATTGAAAATGATCAAATCACCATTAAATGTCATGTGCCCTTAATGTGCCATTTTTGATTAGATAATTATCAGTGAATGCTAATGTGAAGTTTATGTGTAGTAAGAATGCTAATATGGAAGTAAAGTGGAAGAGAAAAAATTAAAAAAGTGCATATTGAAAATAAAAAGCCATATGGTAGAACATTATTGGCGGAAAATATCACATAGAAATAATAACTTTCTTCATGTCATTATTAAAAACTTCAAAAAAAAATTATAAAAGCATTAAAAAACATAATGTTTAAACAAAAAAAAAAACAATAAGATACAAGTTTCATTAGAAATATTTATTCAAAAAAAATATATCAAAATAATTTTTATTACATATTAATAATTGAAAATAATAATTTCAAATAGTACTCATATTATTTTAAAAATCATTTAGTTATTTTATAAAATATTTATATTACATATTAAATAATATATTTATAACTAAAAATAATCAAAATTAAAATTAAAATTAAAAAATTTATAATTCTAATATAAATGAAAAAATTTAAACAATAATTTAAGAAATAATAAAATTTTGAAAAAATAAAAAGTCATCATAAATAAAAATGTGTTGATAATAGTGCAGATCACATTTTCATTTATTTTTTCAATTTATATCATATCAAATCATAAGAAATATTATTCAATGATAGGAAATAATTATTAAATATATTTCTATTGTATTTCTAGTATATATATTTTAGCTTTTGAATATTTTCAGATATATTTTTTAATTAAAAATAATATTTATAATGAATAATAAAATTTTATCAATAAATTTTAAAAAAATTTTCAAAAGGTTTTATATTTATAAATATATATTTAAATTATATTTTCCAAATATATTTAAAATACTTATTTTAATATATTTTCATTAAAATCGTTTTAAATATTGTATACATTAAATTCTAAATATTTTTAAATACATTTTTTGATGCATCTAAAAAATATGATGTATTATAAATTATTATAATTTTTATATATTTTGTTAAATTTTAAACGTATGTTAAATATACTAGCAAACACACAAAAAAATTGTATCCTATTAAATTGTGCCACATGAAGATATGGTGTCGAAATATCAATTAAATTTTTTCTATTTACATTTTGAGAATTTAAATAAATATAATTGCTAAAATATATAAATAGGTTATTGATATTTTTAATTTCCCCATGAAGTAACACCAAGTGGTGAAATCTCCTTAGATCAAGGAAGATAGAAGTATGAGTTTCTTCTTAAATATTGTTCAAACTTTAAATTTTGTTCTTAAAAGAAGAACCAACATTTTAATTTTTGAGACTCATGCCTACAAAGTCAGTTTGATTAAAATTCAAGTTAATTTAGATAATTTTTTTTGCTTATTAATTTCAAATACAAGATATTATCCTACAAATTTTTGGCATGCTTAGTGGGATTTCTCTCTCATCTCATTCTTTCAGAAAGTTCAAAGTGTTACTATGGATGCCAATAGATCTATGACATCCAAGGTAGCCACTTCTAACTCCTCAAAAATTACAGTTAGAAGCATTGAAGTAGCGACGAAGAGTATTGTCCAAGAGGTGACGAGGTGTACTTAGCAATGCCCCTCCATCTCAAACAGTTGAGAAGGATCCATTTCTTCTTATCAATTCAATTGATGATGGAAAAAGCAATAAGAATGACTTAGCCTCATCCAGCTTTTACTCAGCATCAAGTTACTCATCTCTCTCAAATATTGCATCTGTCATAATGACAAATTCTACAGGTTTAGAGTACTAAATTTACAGCTTGACTAAAGCCACAGAGGGACTTTCCAAGTATGTTCAAGAGCAAGACTCCAAAATTTCGAACCTAGTGAGTATGGAAGACCCTACAGCTACTCACATCATGGGTAAACAAATTGAAGCTCATGGTGCAGTTGAGAATTTTCTAAAGCAATAGTTGACTGAAGATTCTACCCCCAAAGATCTTCGAGGTTCCTTTGATGGTTTGATCCTGATTAATCAATTAAAGGATTTTATCATGAAAACCATTAAAAAAAAGTTAGAAAACACCCTAAAATCATATTTGACTTGTGCAAAGCCATATACTAAAAAAATTGATAAGCTAAAGATGCCCATAGGCTATGAACCTCCAAAATTCCAATAATTTGATGACATGTCACTCACTTCATCGAAGCATGCTATAAAGTTAGGACTTACGTTGATCACCTTGTTAAACAATTAGTTCGATCACTCAAAAGAAACACTTTTGACATAGGGAACTTGGAGCGTGACTCCATTTATAGTTGGAAACAATTAAGAGTTTGTCAATTACTTCTACAACACTCGATGGATAGTTAACAGGATTGAATTGACAAATACCCATCAATAGAGAGATGAGCAAAAGTTGATGAAGTTTAAGCTTTAATTGTAAAAATACTATTGGAGGCTTCTATAATTGAAATGCTCATCTTAAGAATGCATTAGGGTTCATGGTACATCATTCAAGGAATCTTCTCTAAGATATTTGAGAAATTGACCATTTGAGCACTTGACATGGAGTTAAGTTTGGCCGCAAGTAGAGTCGGTGGTCCACCCTTCCAAATCCACACAAAAGTAAAGAAAAAAAGCTGTTAATTTTGGGGGTAAGCCCTTCACCTAGGCTCAAAATTAAGATTCCATGATAGTGAAGGCCATTCACATCAAATTTTGAGGGAAAGAAAACCTAGAAAAGTATCCTACAAGGAGATGCATGTGAAGAAGTATCCATTTTTTAACTTGGATGTCTCTAGAATATTTGATGATTTACTCGAGGCTAATCTAATTGAACTTCCTTAAATGAAGAGGCCTAAAGATGTTAAGAGAACTGATGACCCAAATTACTGTGAATATCATTGGTTTATAGGAAACCCCCTCCATGACTACTTTGTTTTTAAAGAAGACGTGATAAAGTTAACATGTGAAGGAAAGATTTCCTTATAAGAAGATAATGCTACTAGAAATTTTGTCACAATCACATTTGGATCCTTTGAAATTGTCATGGAAGGAAGTGAGCAAGCTAACAAAGTAACATGCTGTATGGTGTACAAGAAGGGCTCCTCCAAAGAAGCTTCTCAATTGCAAAACCACATAAACAATGAAAATTGCATGTTTGCAATGACTATCCCTGATGAAGAATTATGGCTTAGTTCCAAATATAACAATCAATCTTTGTTCGCTATAGGATATGCTAATGCGTAGAAGGTTAATAGAATTTTGATTGAGGGTGGTTCTATAGTCGACATCTTGTTGCCATGCATAATAATTCAAGAATTTAGCCGAGGGAGAAAGGGGTCCTTAGTACCATAAGAATGAAATTCCTGATAAATGACATGATATAAAGTGCTCTATTTCATGTTATAGACACCAAGACATCACACAATATCCTTTTTGGCCAACCTCAGATACATGAAAATGTTGTCTCTTATACATGGGAATAATGTTTCAAATACTATCTAGAAGGCATGTTGAGAAAAGTCCTAACTGACGGCAATTCTTTTATCAAAACTGAAACCCATTTTGTTGATACCAAGTATTATTTCAAATATTTCAAAGGAAAAGAAAATAAGGAGAATTCTCCAAAGTTGAAAGGAAAGCAAGTCTAAGAAGGCAAAATAAAGGATACCTCTTTAGCCAATGACACTAAAGGTTCAAGGGCTCAAGCATCTTCAAGTGATGCCTTGGAAGGCCACTCATTACCCTTACAATAAATTAATGCAAATAGTCATTTCTTTTTTTTACCACTAGAGGTGTGTGTTCGAGGGAGAAAGAAAGATTACACTAAAACCTAAGAACTTTAGAATGTAAGAGGCTTCAACCAAAAAGCACACAATCTTCTTACTGAAAATAGGGGTGACTTATGAGAACCCTCACTATTGGAGAAATTTCCTTTAGAAGATATTGAGGGACAAGCAATGTGCAATTCTCGTACATATCTTAGATTTATTTTGTAAAGTCTTATCCGAGTAACTATAAAATGGGCCACTAGAAGCAATGTGACTAAGGATAGTTTTCATCAACAAATGAGTCCTTTAGAGAGAAGAACGCGCCACAAGTGTCCATTTTCATTAAGGTTGGTCCACTTATGAATTGGGGGCAAAAAAATTAGAGAAAGGAACCTCTTAGGCATGAAGACATGTATAAAGGATTGGCAAGCCAAGTATGGGCCACAAACTTTGAAGCTGAATTTTTCTTAGATGAGGTACCAAACTGATTTGATTATCACATGTGACAAGGTCTAAAAAGCAAACATGATGGCTATTATCCACACAAAGACTAAATAGGGTGATGAAGATAATAGAGACGGTGGAGTATCATCTTACCACATCACTTTAAATGAAGGGAACTTGGTTGAAGAAAATGTCAAAGAAGCCCTCCTAAACTTGAAGCAGTTAAGGTTGTAGTTGAAGAGTTGAAGGAGATTAACTTGGGGAAGACTAACGACTCACGATTAATTAATATTAGTGCCTTATTAACTACTAATGAAGAGAAGACATACACCATGCTCTTTCATATGTTTAGGGATGTATTTGCTTGGTTGGAAATATTTGGCTTGGATCCCTAGATACATGTTCACATGATGGTCAAGAAAGGAGCTTGTTTAGTCAAGCAAGATTAGCAAAAGTTTCACTTTGTGTTAGTTTAATTGATAAAAAATGAAGTTAACAAATCCAATAATGTGGGATTCATATGAGAAGTTAAATATCCTTTGTGGATCTTTAGCACCATCCCTATAAGAATGAAGAATAGACAAAACATGACTTCAAAAACTTAAATGAAGCATTCCGCAAAGATGACTTCCCACTTCCCATGGTGAAGTAGATGATTAATGCTAGAACTCAACATGAAGCATTATCCTTCATGGATGGATCAAAAGGTTATAACTTTCTACACATGATGTCGATGAAGAGTTAACAATATTTCACACTCCAAAAGGCAAATATTGTAACAATGTGATGTCTTTTGGCCTAAAGAATGATGATGCCACATGTCAATGAGCATTCTAGAAGATCTTTTATGATATGCTACAGCGAACTAGCCAAATTTGCGCCTAACTAAATTGATGACACATCAATTTATTTATGTTAAATAATAGTTGTATAAATAGGGATTGATTAAATAAAATTTCTAAATAAATAATTGATATTTTAATATAAATAATTTTGGCTAAGAAATTATGTCAAGTGTCGTGTCTTGTCAATTTGACAATTAAATCAAATCTTTCCAAATTATGGGAGACAAATATTGGTATTTGAAAAGTAAGACTGTAACAAATCTAATATGGTCGTTATAGGAAAGAAATCCCAAGTCAAATATTCTTAGTCAATCAAATTTCACCAAGTTGTCAAATAAGTAATGCAAGTCTAACTTTTCCACCACTATAAATAGAGCTAGTCTTCTCATAATTTAGGACATGCAATTGGAGAAAGACAACTTAATTACAAGCATGGAGGCATTCAAGTGAAAGAGTTCAAATTCACTACACAAATTTTATGGAGTTCCATGGTAATCTTGGAAAAATTCCACTCGTTCATCATGGTACTTCGAGAGATCTAGCATTTGATCCGTGATTTGGGCATCAAACCCATAAATTAACATTTTGTAGTAGCCAATTTAGCTTCAAGGAAGATCAAGACATCAAATTTCATAACGGTGTGGAAGCGCTAAAATCCACAAGTAGAAGGAAGAAATAGATGATAAAAAGTAGAGGATTATAGCCACAATTATTTTGATTCGTTTTCAATTCAATCTTGTATAAATTTTCTTATATTAAAAATTTGTCCTTAGGTTTCTAGTATGCCTAGTGGGTCATCTCTATCTCTCATTTCTTCCTTTATCAAGTCTAAATAAAGTTAAGGAAGCTAAAAGCAAAGCTATGTGATCAAAGATTACCACCTTAAGTGCCTCAGAGATTGTTGTTGAAAGTGTTGGCATTGTCATCTAGAGCATGGAAAGAAAGCTATGGTGAACCATGTAGATGTAGAGTCCCATCTTTATAGTTGTCAACAACCCATTATATGTAGAAAAGGGAAATGAAGTCTGCAAGGATAAGTCTGCACCATCCATCCCTTGCTCTAGTATCTTGTCAACCTCTAACACAATCCCAATTATGATGACTAATGTTGCGTGTTTGGAGGACCAAAGCTATGCTTACCAAAGTCATTGGAGGGCTCAACAAGCTTGCCCATGAGGATGACTCATGGATTTCAAGGTTGGTGATGGACAGCATTGATCCCACAAGGGTTGTAAGAAATGCACCTGAAGTCCTTGATGATTCTGAGACATCCACTAAGCAACCATCTGATGAGTGGAAAAAGCTTGCAATAAAAGAGCTTCAAGTTTCCCATGATGATCTAATCCCTATCAAGTGGCTAAAAGACTTCATAAGTAAACTGTCAAGAGCAAAGTTGATAGAGGAGCCAAGTTAACTTTAGCATATGCATAGCGTTACTCTGCAAGGAACAACTACTTGAAGACGCTAATGAGCTACTAATCTCCTAAGTTCGAATGATTTCATGGTAAAGGGAATCTAAAATAGCAGGTGGCTCATTTCATAGAGGCATGCAATGATAGTGGAACTTATGGAGACTATCTAGTCACATAGTTCATTCAATTGTTAAAGGGAAACTCTTTGACTAGTAGATTGAGTTCATTGATAATTAGGTGCAATTAGAGCATGAGTTTTTCACTAGATTCTATAGTACTAGGTAGATTATCAACACGATAGAGCTCATACATATCCACTAATGGAGGGAAGGAGCTTGTCATCGACTACATCAACTTTGGAGGAACTTAAGCCTTAACTACATAGATCCATTCTTTGAGGCTTTGGGCATCAAAATGTTTATACAAAGCATGCAATATAGGTTGTGGTACATCTTTTAAGGGATCTAACCCAAAACCTTTGAAGAATTAACTACACAAGCACACAACATGGAGTTGAGCATAGTTGCAAGTGGCACTAGTGTCTGCTAATTCTTCATTCAATAAGCCAAAGTAGAAGCAAAAGGTGAAGAAAGAAAAGGGGTAAGCCTCTCACCAAGTTTCCCAGCCAAGAATCCATGGTAGTACATGCTAAGCCTATCTAAGTAAAAGGAAAGGAAAACTAGTTGAGAAGAATGAAGTGCTTCAAAAGATGAAGAGGCCAACCTTAAAGGAGATGCAGATCAAATTGTAGCTATTTCTTAACTCGAATATCTCTAGCATCTTTGATAACTTATCAAAGGATAACCTCATTGAGTTACCAAAGGTGAAGTTGTCTGCTAAAGCTAAGACAAGAATGACCTCAAATAGTGCAAATACTGCAGCTTAGTTGGACACCCTATCTATGACTACTTCATATGTCAAGATAAGGTCATGAAGTTAGTTCACCAAGAAAAATCATGTTGGATGAAGACAATGTGATGCCAACCTTGTACCTTTAATGGCTAATTAAAGGGAGTAAATGAAGCCAATGGTCTCCTAAAGAAGCTGGCTACTTCCATACAAAAATCCAAGTGTTAGTTGAAGATTACATATTTACGATGACCTTTTAGATGAGGATCTATGGCAGGATCCCAACCCACAATTGACCCTTGTTTGTCACCGGATAGATTAATGAGCAAAGCATCAATAGGATAATGGGTGCTTAGCAGTTAATGTCTTGCCCTTATGGACATTGAAGACACTAGGAATCCTGATTGATGAGCTTTTGAATAACTAACTAATGATCTAAGGGCTTAACCAATAGGGAAAATGGCCTTACATATCATAAGGATAAAGTTGCTGAGCACCCTATTCCACATCATAGACTAGAAGAAATCATATATTCTACTTCTTCGGTAACCATGGCTCCATGAGAATAGGGTCGTACTATCAACTTGGTACTAATGTTTCAAGTACTATCATAATGGTATATTGAGGAAGGCACTTATTGATTTCAAGCCTTTCATAGAAGTCAAATATCACTTTGCTAATCCTAAGTACTACTCAATCAAAGTGGGAAATTAAGAGGCCAACACTTACAAGGGAAAGGAGAAACAAGAAGATAGCTCAGCAAAGAAGGATAAGGCAACTAAAGCACATCACCCTAAAGGTCTTGAGGAAGGAGCCATTTATTGATGATGCTCTCAAAAGATTGGTGTTACCCCTAACTCAAATTGGTAATAAGCTACCTACTCAGCCATTTAGAGAAGCTATAGGAGAACATGTTGAGGCTCAAGAGTTGAAAATGACAAAGTGCTTCAGACCTAAGGCATGCAGACTCCTTAAGGCTAGATATGACTTGTAGTGGCACTTACCATTAAAAAAACTCCCTTAAGAATCTTTAAAAAAAAAAAAAAACCCACCAGTGGGCCTTAAGTTTATGCCACAATGTCTTATCCACATCGCTATTAAGAGGACTTTCACCTATAGTTTTTGAATAAGTGAAAAGAAGCCATCATAGGTATTAGTTTTGAAAAGACTTGGCCCACTTAAGAAGCAAAAGTCTTGAAAGGTGAAAAGAGGCATCAAGGCACCAAAGTGTGAAGTAAACCTTTAATGTTTGATGCCATCTAGGATTAGGAACTGATCAGACTTAGTCATGTTATGTGATAAAGTTTTGAAGGCTAAGTTTAAAACTATAGTCTTCACTAAAACTCAAACTGATGAAGATGACAAGGAAAGAGTAGGGTTACCCCATCACATCACCCTAGGAAGGAAGGAGACTCCATTGAACAAGATGCTAAGGTTGCACCACCTTAGATGGAAGAAAGGACCAAATCCATAGTGGATGAGCTAAAGGTAGCAAACTTATGAGATAAAAGTGATCCTTGACCATCTACATTTGCCCTTTGCTAAAAAATGTAAAGACCAACATATACATGGAGCTACAAAAAGAGTTCAGGGATTTGTTCTTTGGTCATACAAAGAAATGACTAGCCTAGACCTAAAGGTGGCTATGCACCACTTATCTATGAAGAAAGGGGCTAGCTTGATCAAGTAAGCACAACAAGGACTCTATCAAGATCTCCACCTTCTAACTGAATTAGAGATCAACAAATTAATTGAATTTAAATACTTCTAGGAGGTCAAGTGCTTTATAAAGATCTCTAGCATCGTCACACTAAGGAAGAAGAGTTGACAAATTTGAGTTTATGTTGACTTCTAAGATCCAAGGCATGTTCCAAGGACGACTTCTCCTCGCCTATCACCGAACTCATGATTGATGCCACCATTGGACAAGAGACACTCTCATTCATAGATAGATCGTTGTGGTACAACCAAATACATATAGCACTCGAGGATAATGAATTAACATCCTTCTGCACTCTTAAAAGCATATATTGCTATAAGGCGATTACATTCAGCCCAAAGAATGCTAAGAGTACATACCAAAGGGTCATGCAGAAAATCTAGAACGACATGCTCCATAAAAATGTAGACTACTATGTTGAAGAACTAGTGGCAAAGTCAAACGAAAGGGATAACGATTTGGATGATTTAAGAAAGGGTTTTGAAGGCATGATGAGTTAATAGTTTAGGATTAATCCATTCAAGTGTGCATTTGAGGTTGCATCTAGGAAATTTTTAGGGTTTATTGTCTATTATTGAAGCTTTGAGATTAAGTAGGTAAAGATCGAGGCCATTTTGAAGATGTTAGAGCCTTGAAATATTCATGAGCTTAAGAGCTATAGGGAAAGCTCGCATACATCCATTAGTTCATCTTAAACCTCGTAGGCTATTGTCAACTATTTAGCTACCTTATGAAGACAGCCATTCCATTCGAGTGGGGTGAATCCTATAGGAAGGCCTTCTAGAACATTAAATCTTACTTGATGAACCCTCAATTACTAGTTGTGCCATGATTTGGTCATTAGCTGATCCTGTACATTCTTACCTAAGAATGCTTGATGGAAGCCTTGTCAATATAAGAGAATGATGAATAGAAGGAGAACACCTTATATTATATGAGTAGAATGATGACACTGAATAAGCTAAAGAACTCACCAATTGAGAAAATATGCCCAGAACTTATCTTCTTTATCCAAAACCTAAAACACTACTTCTAAGCTTACATAGTTCATTTGGTGTCCAAAGCCATTCCATTAAAGTATGTTATGACTAGGATGATTGTATCCGATAGGCTTGCAAGGTGGTGCTTTCAACTGTAGCAATTCAAGATTATTTATGTGCCTCAAAAAGCAGTAAAAAGATAAGCATTGACTGACTTCTTAGTAGATCATCCCATCCTAGCTGAATAGGATCTCTTTGATAACTTACTTGATGAGGATGCCCTAGAAGTTAAAGTCACCCCTTCATGAAAGATCTATTTTTATGGTGCCTTACATGGAGAGAGAGCTAGCTATGGAGTAGTATTCATCAATGTGAAGGAGCTACTCATTCACATTGATCGAGAAGTGCACTAAAAATGTTGTTGAGTCCTGAGCTTTGATCATTGGACATGAAATACTCGTTGACATCAAGTAGCTCCACCTTGAGCTAAATTGGGATTCCAAATTGGTGATCAACTAGCATCTAAAGGCATATGATGTTAAGAATCTTTAGTTGCTTTTTTATCAAGACTATGCCAATAAACTTAGGGTATAGCTTGGAGACATCACAATTAAGCATGTTTCAAGTAAAGAAAACAAGCAGGTAGAGACATTGACTAAGCTTGCCTTGACCCTATCTTTACCTAGAGTAGACGATTGCATACCCATATGAATAGGGTAAAGAAGAAGACATTTAAGCTATGGACGTCCTTGAAGTTGAAAAGAAGACTAGCATCAATTTTTCACGGATTACTTAAAGTATGAGAATTTGCTAGATGATCCACACTAAAGGTTGATATTCAACATTAAGTGGCTCACTTCATTTACATATAAGGCACATTGTGCAAACATTCATTTGATGGAGTATTTCTACGGTACTTGGTGACGACAAAGTTACACAAGCTATGCAGGAAGCTCATTGAAGGATTTATGATGCTTACCACTCCAGTCTAAAACTCCACCTTTCCATAAAAGGATGGGCTATTAGAAGCTAACGATAGTGAAAGACTATATAGAGTTTGCATAGAAGTGCCAAGCATTTTAGGTCTATGCTAACTTTTTCCACCAACTGCCTGAGCCATTACATCTGATTATCATTTTATAGCCCTTTAATACTTGGGTTTTGGATGTTGAAGCCATGACAACGTCATCCTCTGGCCATCTCTATATTTTTGTTGCAACCAACTACTTCTCAAAATAGGTTGAAGTAGTTCCCAACAAAGAAGTGATGAATGAGAGAGTAGCTAAATTCATCCATGTTAACATAATATATAGGTATGGTGTCCCTCGGTACATCATTACAAATAATAGAAATTTGCTCATCAAAGGCACCATTGACAAGCTATACTAGAAATTTGGCATTAAACAAAACAAGTCTTCAATGCATGATGTCATAGCAAATAGTCTTGTGAAAGCCTTCAACAAGACATTGTGTAACGTATTGAGGATGGTGGTCTCTAAGTCAAGAGGGATTGGCATGTAAGGGATCATACAAGCTTTGGGGTCCCATCAAACCACCTATAGGACTCCCACTTAAGCAACCCCTTACGCATTGGTGTAGGGTATTGAGGCTAGCTTCCCACTTCCACAACAAATCCCATTGTAGGGATTGACTGAAGAAGCAAAAGCTCACTTTTGTCATGAAGAGTTGGAGACAATTGATGAAAAAAGATTGGATATGAAACAAAAGCATGAGAATTATCAAGTTTTCTTGTTGAAAGCCATCAATAAGAAAGTATGTTCTTATTCCTTTCAAGTGGGGACTTGGTGCTTGCAATAAGGAGGGCCATCATCACTAATCATATTGGAAATGAGTTTGTATCAAAATACGATGACTCTTACATTGTTAAGGAGGCCTACACAAATGGTGTACAAGTTGATTGCCAACGTTAGATTACAGATCAACTTAATCAATGGGAAATTCTTGAAGAGATATTACACTTCTGGATGTAAGCAATGGAAAAAAAAGTGAAAAACAAAAAAGATACAAAAAAAAAAGAGAGCTAAAAAGAGGGCCAAAAAGGAACAAAAAGCAAAGAAAAAAGGCTCCTTTACATAAGCATAAACTGCCAAATTTAGAAGCTTTGATGACTAGAAAAAAAGAGTCATTTGTTCAATGTAATTCGATTTAATACTAGAATACTTGAATTTTTAGGCATTCTGTGACATTATATGCACAGGTAGAGCAATTGATAAGAATTATGCTTAAGTTATGTCTCTTGTGTAATTATGCTTAATATAGGTGGTTTAATGGTTATATTTTAGGTTTGGAAAATTTTAGGTAATTTTGACTTATAGGAAAGGAACGAACTTAGAAGGACCAACAATTTTGGACAAGCAATTATGTAGTGAATTAAGAATGGTGCCACATTTTGATGCAGTGTTCCATTGATCTGAAATTTTATATAATAAATGAAACACGAATTAGCTTTCAAATGGGAAAAAATTTATGTCAATTAGACATCGAACAAGAAATTTAAATACAATAAAATATAACTTATAAGAGTACTCGTGGCCAGGTTCACAGTTGTGGCTAGGATTCGAGATTGCAATATGGATAATCACGGCCATACAAGAAGAAAAACAAAATGGGCTATGTAGTCATGTTTAGAGTCACGAACATGAAGGAAGGAGC
This sequence comes from Avicennia marina, assembly GCA_019155195.1. Lineage (NCBI taxonomy): Eukaryota > Viridiplantae > Streptophyta > Magnoliopsida > Lamiales > Acanthaceae > Avicennia > Avicennia marina. The sequence goes on along the minus strand of CM032777.1, from coordinate 6,989,744 downwards.
CATAGGCATGACCAGAAGTATAGTGGGTGCGAGAAGCAATAGGAGGCTCAGTTTGGGACATGAGTTTAGTGGTGTTCTTTTCATCCCTTCATGAGCATTTTATTAGTTTTCTCAAGTTGTAGGGATCCTTTTTATGCAAAGGTAATAAGGTTCACTATGCACCCCTAGTTACTTAACCTGCAATTCATTTGAGATGTTTTGTATACTCATAATCAGGTAATCGTTTTACATGATAATGAACATGAGCCTTTGCATAATCCTAATTACTAAATCACTCCAACTAGCAGGGTAGACAAAAATTTCTTTTCTACCCACTTCTTGAATACCCTCTATTTTTTAGCAGTTTTTTTTTCTTTTTCACTCGTCTTTGTTGCCAATTGACCTAAGGGTCACTGAAAATCATTACCCATTTAATAGATAGTCAAATTCATCTCAAGCTACCATAGTAATTCAACTAAAGTTAAGTTGGTGTGCAAATGAATATGGGAAATTCATTATCAATGAAACTAGACTAATGATTGTTGTATTCAAGGATAAGTAGGGAATGTCAAGACCAAACTAAGTCCTCAACAAAGCACACTTTAACTTTCGTCATAAATTAAGTCCAGTGGCCACAAAACTTTACCTTTCACTGTTGCGAAACATCACACCAACTTCAACTTTTATCCAAAACAAGGCATAAAACCAAGAGCATGAAAAAAATATGAGGGGCATAACAAACATGAGGGTGTCAATTTACATCCATAGAAAATTACATCATTAGCCACCCAACCACGAAATGATGAGTTATTTGTTACATCCCATCATTACAACCATTACAGGAAAAATAAAGAACCACAATCAATAGCCCATTAAATGCCACTTCCTCGCCCACACCTAAGACATTATGTTGTCCAAAATGCAACTACAATCACAAAAGATCAAAAATAAAAATAAAAAAAGAAAAGTACGGCTTGGAAAATTGGGGGAGGCTCTAGTAAGTCACTGGTCGGCTAGTGGATGGCCATGTAAGTTCGATGGATAATGATAATTAGTGTTAGTCATCTAATAGTTGGCTAAAGGCTCAAAAACGTAGGAGTGTGGCTAGTAGGGCTGATTGTATTGAGCTGGGGTTGGTAGCTAGTAGGTACCAAAGGAGATGTTAGGAAAGGTCTGCTAGAAGTACAATACTATATAGGTTTGAAAGTTAGTCATAGCATGCTACGGATGATCAAATCAATAGTCTACATGTTGGCCCAGTTGCTGGAAGCTCTCCTCCACATATTTGACCTAGCACTTCATCCTCTCAAGCTAGCCCTCCATATCCTTAGTGGAAATTTTTTGAGCTATTGGCCTCCTCTTACATTACTAAGGTGCTTCGGCCTCCTATCCTCCTTGTCCTCCCTTAACATTTAGGGATTGATGTGTCCCACTATCCAACATACATTTGATATTGATCTACATCTAATCCTATTGCCTGGCACAATGTTGTGATCACGTAGGTATGAGCTATTGCTGCCTTTCTCTTGTTTGCTACACAAAATTTTATCAAAAATTAATCTTCCCAAATCAAGAGGTATACCTATGTAAATGGTGTAAGGAATTAGCAACTATGTGGAAGACTATTCGAGTAGAAATTATAGTGCTTGGCATCCTCTAATTAGACTCCATTTGAGCCTAACTCTCAGATAAGCCTTGCCTTATGCTCAATGCCCTCCACGAAAGTCTCAAATTGGCTCATGTCCATTGGATCCAAATTAAATAATTTGTTGATAGTAATAGGGTTAAAGGGGCCTTCTCTCCTTGAATGGTGATTGACATGTTCACTCAATTTAGAACATTAGCATCGAACTCTCTCAACTACTCACTCGATGTTCACGTTGTAGGGTGTGCTATAGTGGTGGCCTACCTAGTTTGAACCACAAACTATGTGAATTCGGGGTCAATATTGTTTGTTGAGGTGAACCCTCACTTTAAAACCACCTTTTGATGGACCACATCATTGGCAATATTAGTCTTGTGCATCCTTAGACAAGAATAGAAACATATCATAAACTACTACTGTTGTTGGCAAAGAGGAAAACCCTCCTCCATTTTGACTTCATTTTCTTGTGCCTACAAGTTAAATCAACATTAATACCTTAATTAGCTGAAACTTTTGGCAAAATCAATCACAATGTAGGCTAAAGTTAAGCCACAAGTCATTAGTCATAAAGATGAACCAAAGTAAACCAATCCAAACTAAAGAACATTGATGAGCGATTTAATTGAACATCTAGCATGCACTATACGCAAACCCTAGATTCATGCCAATAATTGAGAGGGAATCTATCCACATTGTAAGAATCATAAACAAAAAACTAATTTCTCAACATATTTTCAAGATAATATAAAAAATTTTTACAGCATAAACCCTGAAATTGCAACTTTCTTAGCCTCTAAGATGTTAAGAAATTAGATGTAGCATACATCCTCTAAATTTCAAAAATCACACTATGTTAACCAAAACTTATAGAATCCTTGCCAAAATAATAGTAAATTCATGAGTTAAATGAGGAGTTTACCTAACATCTTTAGTGGGTTGAAGGAGGATGAACCCTGTTTCTTATACAGAGAGGAGACCCTAAGTTGGTCTAATCATGAGAAAAGTGTAGGGAAAGGTGAGTGTGGCCTATATGGTCTTTGAAGAGAGGGAAGAAGAAAGGAAAGTTATTATCCATGTGTGCAATGAATAAGGAATGAGGAAGAAGTGAGAAAATATTATGAGCCCTAGCATGTTTAAAGGAACCTAGTGTGCACTATGTGTATAGCTCACAGCTACAAAGACAAGTCTTGCGGTCGTGATGCAAAAATCTATGGGTGTGAATAGGACTACGGTATTTGGAAGTGTCTACCACGCTTGTTCTCATGATCATGCATTTAGCTTCTACAAGGGTGAAGCTAGGAACTATGATTGTGGCCGTAGATCCTATTCTCACACGCGTAAATATTTGTTTAACAATCATAGGCATAAAAGGTGGAATTGGACAAAATACCTCACGTGTGACCCCATGACCATACATGGCATTTTTCTGAGCACAAGAGGGAACCTCGCATTTGTAAGTGTCCTGTGATTCTTTTCTTGTGTGTACTATAGTTGACTTTGCGGGGGTGGGTTAAGACTTCATGGCCACGAGCACTGGTAGCTATAAGATTAGTTTCCACGAGCATAAGGTGCCCTATGAGCATTGTTCTTGCACATTAAAAAATTCATTTAATTGCAATACTAATGCTAATAACCCCTAGCAATGCATATTCAAGCTAGACACAACTAAAAACAAAAAGAAAACTAAAACTAAGCTAACGAAAATGGAAAAAAACTTGGGTTACCTATTGAGCAGCGCTACATGCCAGACTTGCGCCATTATTTAGCATTAAGTGGCCTCTAAAGTCCACACATTAATGGCATGAACCTCATCTCCCAAGTATGGTTTGAGCTTGTGGCCATTCACTTTAAATGTTCAATTCCCTTCTTTTAGTTGTATGTCACCATGGCTAAATACATTATAAATTTTAAAAGGACTTGAGTAACATGATTTTAACTTGGGAACCACTTTAACCAAGAATTGAACAATAACTTCTTGTCTCTAACTATGAAGTTTCTTGGTAGAATTTGGTGGTCATACCATTTCTTGATGCACTTCTTGTATGCTCTATGCTTTAATGCTATAGGGAGATGACATGCCTTACCATAAACAAGTTTATATGGGGACCTTGCTATTAGTGTTTTAAATACAGTCCTATATGACTATAATGCAACATCTAACTTTTTGGCCAAATCTTTCCTAATTTGATTTACTGAGGTCTCTAAAATGTGTTTTAATTCCCTATTTGACACTCAACTAGACCACTTTTCTAGGGGTGGTAGGGTCTTGCAATGCGATGGAATACACCGTAATGCTTAAGCAAGGATTCTATCCATCGATTGCAAAATTGAGACCCCCATCACTTATAATGCATTGTGAATGTCCAATTGTTTTAAGTTCCTATCACTCATTGTTGCTAATGATAGAAACAACCTCATTGTTGTTTGTTTTACCACTGGGCCAAATGTTTCATCATAATAAAAGCCTTCCACTTGACTATATCCCTTAGCAACAAGTTTGGCCTTGTATCTTTCAACTCCTCCATCTATCCTAAGTTTAGTCTTATGCACCCATTTGCATCCCACCATCTGTTGTGCTTTTTAGTAGCTCAAAAACATTATATGTATGATTCTCTTCAAACACCTTTAATTCCTTAAGCATTACCTCTCTCTAATATGGCTGATTAGTAGCTTCAGCATAAGAACAAGGCTCCTGCATACTGTTTAGGGTTGATAGAAAACATTTACAGCTGGGGGACAATTTGATAGTGCTAAGATATTTAGCTATAGGATGTTGGACCTTTGGTTTCTAGTTTAGTTGATTTGGTTCCTTCAGTTTGTGTTGATAGACTTCTAGGTACTTTGCTATTCTTCTAATCCTATTAGTCTTCCTAGGTTCCATTGGTATGAGTTAGCTAGTTAAGGGAGAAAGATAAGTGGTGTTTGTGTGCTCATGATCATCAATCACATGGTGCTGTCGATTGTGTACAAAGTTGACATCATCAACTTCATTAGATGAATCACTTTTAGATGGGATCGAGTTAAAGGAAGGGCCAAGGTAAGGGTGTTCTAGAATGCAAGGAGCGCTATGGCTTAAATCTGGTGCATTAAGAAACTTGAAAGAGCTTTCGAGGAAAGGGAAGACATCCTCACAAAAAATTACATCTCTTGAATAAAATATTTCATGATTTATGAGGTCATATAGTTTGTATGCCTTCATGCCATAGATATAGCCTCTGAAAACACACTTTTTGGTCTTAGGATAAAATTTGGTTCTACTTCTTTTGAAAGTGAGGGCAAAAACATGACAACTAAACACTCTTTAGTGTTGGTACTAAGGTGGTTTGTTGTTGAACAAAACCTTAAGAGGTGTTTTAGGGTTTAAGGCCTTGGAAGTTTTGTTAATGATGTGTGTTGTACTCAACATAGCATCACCCTAGAAGCCCTTTGCATTGAAGCTTAAATTAATAAGGGCCTAGCAAAGTAAGGATGTGTTGATGTTTCCTCTCTACAATGGTATTTTGCTCGGTGTTTCCACACATGAGAGCTGATGGATAATTCCATTTTCTGTTAAGGAGGTCATCCTAAGCTCTAGAGCATTATCACTCCTAATGACCTTGATTTTGGTGTTAAATTGTGTGAGCACTAGGCTGTGAAAGGCAGGGAGTATTTGTTGAGCCTCACTTTTGTTTTCATTAGGTATGTCCATGTGCAACGGGTGTAATCATCAACAATTACCAAGAAATTGCCATCCACTAAGGCTATAACTTGAGCAAGGACTCCATACATCAATATGGATTAGATTGAAAGGCTTTAAAGTGTTAATTTCATAAGTAATAAACTACAACTTTTTCTATTTTGCTTGATGATAGATTTTCTCATATCTTGTTTCTCATGACTACAATGTTGGAACAAATGGAAAGAATTCTGTGAGCTATAGAATGTGAGTTGTGTCCTAATCTATAATGCTAAACATCAAAGTTGCTAACATCAGTTTTTGCATTTGGAAACACTATTATAGAGTTGGCTTGAGAGGTGATGCTTTAAGTTTGCCGTTTCACGGTATAAAGCCCTTGGATTTGTTTATCTATTCCAATCCTCTTCCATGGTGTGAGGCCTTAGATATAGCATGAACTAGAGTTAAAGATGAGGTAATAATTGAATGTCCTTGTAAGTCTACTGGTTGACAATAAATTAAAGCTGAAGGAAGGCACATGCAGGACACTGTCAAGTATTAGGTTGTTTGAGATGATCACTAAACCTATATGGGTGACTGGAGCCTTGGTTTTGTTGGGAAAACTAACAAAGCAATTAGTTAAAGGCTTGTGAGTGGCGCAAAACTCAAGGGAACCACGTATATGCTCTAATGCACTAGTGTTTATGATCCATTCTAATGAGGCTGTTGATAACAGTTCATGTGTGCTATTATACTGAGATGAATTGTGATCATGATCATGAGCAAGGCATGTAAAATGTTTAGGGTGATTATTGGTGAGCAAGTGGCCCAGAGGAATTGAAGGAAGGTTGTAAGATGGCGAGTTCATACTTGCATAGTTTGAATAGTTAGTCAAATGGTTATTTTTCTCTGGTCCAGTAGCCTGTCCAGCTTGATTTTGCTTACTAGCCATACTTGGTTTAGACACCCCCTAAAGATTTAATAGGCATATCAATTTGTTTAGTTGCTCTTGGGATAGGAAAACTCCATCTGAAGGTGACTTTTTAGCACTGCAAGCATCAGATTGCAAGCTCACTTGGTTGGTAGCTACTTGAGTCTACCTACTTTTTCCATTTATGAATTTAAAATTGGGTGGAAATCTAACTAGCCTATAGCATTTCTCCATCTTATGCCTTTTTTTTTCTATAATGTGAGCACACCACTTCCTGTTTCCTCTCCTTCTTCTTTGTCATGGAAATCATTGCAATTGATTCATTTGTGGATCTAGCACTAATCTTTTCCCTTGTCTTGGATGCTTTCTCCATTGCAATTGTAGTATATGCTTCCACTAAGGTAGGAAAAGGATTTTGTCTTAGCAATTGGGACCTGTTAGATGAATACAGGTCATCCAAGCCATTGAGACACTTATGGACCCTGTCTTTCTCCTGCATTTCCATAAAGGCCTGAGAGTAACCAACATTGTAGCCTCCCCACTTGCAATGTGGGAGGGGCCTGTACACCCTCTACTTTTCCGATATGATGACTAGCTCCATATAATACTTATCCACAGTCCTAGACCCTTGCATGGCAAGGTGTAGGCCCTTTTGAAGCCTGCACACTTAGTTATCATTTAGAAGGGGGAATCGCTTAGACAACACTTCCCAACTTTAAGAGGCCTTCTTCGTGTAGAAACTATGGCTATTGGGGAAGGAGCCATTGATCTGAATAACCATGCAACAAGTAGGTCATTGCATTTTTTTCCATGTGAGTTCAAGATGGTCATTGATTGGTGGCTCTTAAATTGCACCATTAACAAAACCAAGCTTGTTATGTATGGACAAACAAAGGCTGAAGGAGTGGCTCTAAGTGTGATAGTTGGTTCTTGTCAACATAGGCTGAGCAGTAATTAAAATGCCTTGATTATCACTAAGACGGATGCAGAAAGGAGAATTAGGATCCTCCATAGAATGGAGCGAAGGAGATGAATGGTTGGGGGATTGACAGATGTTGATGAGGATTCCATCAAGAGAAAGAAATTGATCAAGTTGTAAGGAGGCTTCGAAGAAGAAAAGACAAATAAATCAGAAATGGATGTAGTGTAACTTTACTAGATAGCCCGTCTTTGGCACCATAACTAATCATCCATTTCCATCATGTAAAGCTCTATTCTTGATCAAGAAATCTACTTAACACCATATAGTTATTCTACTACTCTCTAACCACTCCTAGCACCATTTTACACCAACTTAACAATCAACTGCTAAAATATAGCTAGGAACCCTTCAACTCCCTAGTCACCTTCTAGTTGGACATAGAGGATGATTAGGCTTCCGCATCAGCTTGATCAACATGGATTGGCATCTAATAAACTTATCACTATAGACTTTATGGTGGGTTTACCCTGAACCCAAAAAGGATATGATGTCATTTGGGTGATTGTGGATTGCCTAATCAAGCCCTTCCATTTTCTTCCAATTTAGACTACTTATACCTTAGCTAAACTCGCGAAGGTATACATTGATAATGTAGTAAGGTTCTGTGGTGTACCATTGAGCATAGTGTTAAATAGAGATCCTTAATTTGGGTCTTGATTCTAGAGTAGTTTCCAAGAGGCTATGGGCAGAGAAATAGATCTAACCATCACGTACCATCCACAGACAGATGGATAGTTTGAGCGAATGATCCAAATGTTAGAAGATATGCTTAGGGCCTGCTTCCTTGACTATAAAGGAACTTAGAGTGATTACTTACCCTTAATGTGGAGTAATCCCACAACAACATTATCATAGCAGCATTGGAATGGCACCTTATGGAAGAAGGTGTCGCTCCCCGATATGTAGGGCAAAGTAGGAGAGAGGAAAGTAACATGCCTTAACTTTGTCTAATTGATTGCCGAAAAGGTAGTAGTAATATTAAGGTAGATAGAGGAGGCCCAGGATAGGCAGAAGAGTTAGACTGATATGAAGAGAAGGCTATTGGAATTTTAGCTTGGAGAATAGGTGTACATGAAAATTTCCTCAACTCATGAAGTGATGTAATTTAGGAAAGCACGAAAACTGACTCCACACTTCACTGGATCATTTGAAGTAGAGGAAAAGATTATCGGAGTGGCACATTGACTCACATTACCCCTACAGTTAGTTAGGGTGCACAACATCTTTCATGTATCACAGTTGAGAAAATACATGCTAGAGCTAAGTCATGTGTTAGAACTAAAGCCTCTAGCTAAGAAGAAAGACTTGACCAAAGAAAAATACCTAGTGCAAATAGTTGGTTAGATGTAACAGAATTGAGGACCTAGACAATACCCTATTTAATGGTTTGGTGGTCTAATTAAATTGAACGAGAAGTGGTGTGGGAGCTAGAGGATGATATTAGAAGTCGACACCCTTATTTATCGTCATGAGGAAATAATTCATGTTTCGAGGATGAAACTTATTGTAAGGGGGATGTAATACTTGGAATTCTTGGATACTAGAATAAAATCTTATTTTAATATTTTTGGTGAAAGATTAAGAAATTAATCTCATTTATTTTCATTTTTTTTTCATGTTAAAATATCGGTGATTAAGATAAATGAGCATGGAATGCGATATGTATATTATATAGCAACCAATCTTGCCAAATAAATTAGATATCATGGTAAGTGTTTGCCATGCTTAAGAGACCTAAAAAAGGGAAATTAAACCAGAACATTCATGTAAAAATTTTCAGGTTTAATGGTAATTGGGAATAAAGAATTTGGAACCCGTCAAATGCTAGAATTTGATTTCTCTCAAACTTCTAATTAAGCCCTAGGATATATGGGATTAAGAGGTAGGAAAAAAAAATAAAATTCTCCTTCCCTAGAAGTAGTTAGCTATGCAAAGAGGTAGTAGAGGGAGGGAGAAATTTTCTTGGTTTTTGGAATGTGGTTATTAAAGGTAATCTTTGGTTTGAATCTTAAGAATCCCATTCATGTATTTAGAAAATCACAATACTCATGTTATAGTTACAACAAATTGGGATTTGTGTAGGTTTCACATGGTTAAATTCAAATGCATGACTCATGGTCACGAGACTTGGATGTTATACAAACTAGAATGTAACACAATTTCTGGCGCAACTACAAACGAGTAGCTTTCTAGCATGGGTCTTGTACTTGTAGTAATGAGGATGGATAGTGTAGCAAGGCAAAATGCACAATGGTTCATTTCGCAAGGGTGGAGCCACTTTTGCGGTCATAAGATTTGTTTTCATAAGTGAAGAACCTGAAACGTGGACAGAATGTTACTTTTACAAAATAAAGGCTTAATTTTCCAATTTTGAGATTTAAAATAGGCTGAAATATGCAGTTTAGAACTTAATAGGACATATGGGATGCTAATTAATTGAAACCCGAGTATGAAAACTAATTCAATTAGTAATCGAAAAATCTAAAAAGGATAATAATACGGAGCATGTAGGATATATTTGATGCATTGAATAAATGGTATTCCTACAAAATTATGAAATAAATTAGAATGGTTTTGGTTGAATAGGAAATTTAGAACTAGTAACTAGTAAAGTTATTGATCAATGAAATGAGCATTAGGTAAGTGGATACACTTTGACAACTTTTACAAAATGCTTTTGAAACTGTTTTTATGTTACAATTGATATTCTTATTACATATTTACTATCTCCAAATATTTTCTTGTTATATGAAAGCATCATGTTGACACATAAATTTTTGTTGAAATTTAAATAATTTATTATTTTTTCTAAAAACTTAGATATGAGCTATTTACAAAATGAGTTACGTGGAAATGATTATTTTGGAAACCTGAACATATGATAATCTGAAAGACGTCTCAATTGATAAAGACGGTTATTTGGAATGAGTTCTACCCTACAAATCAGGTAATAGATTGGGACATGTTTAATCAGGGTCGAAATTACAGATGGCAATAGGTAAAGCAAATATATGATCCTATCAATTGAAATTATAGATTGGGATACTGCATAGTTGTGGTTAAAGTATTGGGGATCATAATAAGCATAGCCAATATTTGTATGACTCTCCTTGCTCGGGGTGTAAACTAAGACTCTAATTAGTAGAAATTGTACATATAGTATGTACCTTATGAGCAAGATGATAAATAAGGACATATGAATTGTGTATATTATGTAAATTTTTGTGGTGTTTACAAATTGTTTTAAAATGTGTTCTGTATTGTCTGTTTTCAGTATATATTTTATATAAATTGTTGTTCTTTTGATTACATCTTATGAAACACCAAAAGATAGTAGGTACCACTTACAGGTGACCCATCACTTATGATTTTGAAATGTTAATTTTGCAAAGGAAAATGCCATTGAGATCAAAGAAACAAGGGGATGGTAGACTAGTGGAAGGATGTAGATAATATCATAGTTTTACTTGTTTTATCACAAGTAAGATTGTCTTAATGTAATGGTTAGGCTATTTTTCTTTCCACCATCAAACTGTGTTATGATTATGCCTTTTGGATATGGAATAATGTTTAATGGATTAGTTGCTTTGATATTAGTGACTTTGGTATTCGCTGAGATTATTCGCAAGTACCATGGTATTATAACTCAGATTGGGAGTGTGGCATATCTAGAACATCTTATGCTACATCTTTGGGTTTACCTTCTTCCTTAAATCTTAGCACAATTAAAATGATCTAAAAATCCTCTACAAATCATCCATTAGTTAGTTCGCTAAGTTAGAAACTAGCACATCTTCCAACATCTTTATGGTTAAAGTAAGTTAACTCAGTTCAATCTATCTAATTATAATCTTTTCAAATTAGTAAGTCATCTCGACAACCTTGTAAGTAAAGAAAAATCATGATAATTTAAGAAGGAAAAATATGGTAAAATCTGCAAAACAAATCTAGCAGATTCTAAGATAGGTTCTGTCACAACATTCCTAGGACATATTTCTATATATGTAAAATTTCCATACTAATTTCATCTACTGTCACCTAATTCACTGGTGTCTGGGCAAAATAATGACAATCATAAAAGCTATGCCCATGTGACATTAACAATAATTAATCACATCATAAAACTTTCAATAATAATATTCTCTTCCAGTCATAGATTTAGTGTTTGTGATAAATAATGGGAAAAATCAAGTAACTTCCAACCTTTTGCATCTTGGATTTAATATTGATTAATATATAAATTATTAATAGCCATTTGCCACTTCAAAAAGTTCTTGTTAGAAAAATTTTCTTAAAGTATTTAGAAGTGTCTTGTTGACAAAAAAAGAAAAGAAAAACAAGAAATCGCCAACCAGAAATCAGTTCCTAGTTTTTGCAATTATTATTATTATTATTATTTGAGAAACCTTACGCACACCAGATGGAAAACAATTTGCATTTATTTCGGAAAACAAAAGGAAATAAACAAAGTTCATAACATCTTACGGAAATTAAATATTTTAGGCCTCTGAGTGTGCTAAAATTTAGAGTTTGTTTTAAGAATTTAAATTGTAAATTGTTTACATCAAATGCACATTTAAAGAATCAAGCTAATTTGTTTCATTTGAAAATAATGGAGTAATTTTACTATTTACTTTTGTTGTGTGTGTAAAACTCTTGTAACAAGTAACCATGTTATAAAGAAAATGTAATTGTTACAAAATAATTAAATAATTGATTAATATTATTAAAATGGTAGATCACAAAGTCGGTGATACTCTTGACATTTGACATCATCATAACTATATTATAGTCAATGAAGATGATTATTGTGAACCTAATGGAGCGTTTGGATTAAACATAGGGAATAATATTACATTAATTCATCTCTATATCACCAAAGAAGAAATTCCTTAAGCAGTTAAGAAATTGGCCACTGAGAATTTTTATCTAGCATATACTAAACAAGTTGAGATTGACATTACAAAAACTAAATTTAATAAAGATAAAAATGGTAAAATAGTTAATAGGATATTTTCCTGTAGTGTCAAAAGCAAAACGAGTTAATAAAATAGATATCAGCACAAAAGTTATCATCTTGAAAAGTAATTTGGTTGTGTTGCCAAAAAATGAAGATCAGTTTCAAGAAAAGTGAAAAAAATAAGTGACTGAGTTTTTTCAGAACAAAAAAACTAAGTTTTTGGTTCCCACCAAACACATCAATTTAGAGCACATAATAAAATACATGAAGCTCATGCAATCAAAATAGGCATGAGAAATAGTGTGAGCATTACACTGAGCATCAAACGAACTTATGGCTAAACGAGTTGGTGGATGGGATAACTTGGGTATTAGTCCTCTTGATTATAGGAATTAAATACATTTAAAGTGAACAAGAGATATGAAAATAAGGGATATTGGAGGTGTCAAAATATTTACAAGTTATGGAATAAAAAAAATCCGATTTTTATTCTATTCAAATGGATAAAGATAACTTGATAACAAACTCATTTTGGATTTATGCAAGGAAGAAAGTTCGATTTTGGCAATCTAGTTTGTTTTGATGTAACTTATAGGAGAAATTATAAAAGTCAATTCACTTGCACTATTTATGGGTCAGGACCATAACAACCAGGCCATAATTTTATGCGGTCCACTTTCATATGAAGCGATAAATCCAATTTTTATTTATTTGATGTATTTGCAAGCACCATGTTAAAAAAAAGACAAAAAGAAATTCTGAATGGCCCGGATGCATGAATGACTAAGGCATTAGCTTCAAAATGTCGAGACAAAAGGAATATGTCGGTGCTTCAGGAGCGCCCACCAAAGCATTTCCACACATTTAAGTGGTGATTTTTGAAAAATTTAAATACTTTGCTTAGGATTTTGGTAAATTCATATATGATTTTGAAGAAGAAAAAGATCTTGTTATTGACAAAATGGAATAAAATTCTGGTGAATTATGATCTTTGAAATTATAATTGTCTATAGAAAATGATCAAATTGAAATAAAAATAGGCTCCACTTAATGGTCGATAGTCTTTTTGTGCTAATATTACTCCGATTGAGAGGTCAGAGTATGAAAGGTGTTGTAAAAATGCATGTCTGATATAAGAATAATTTGCAGCATTTTTTGATTATTTTCAAAAATTAATTAGCAGTCTTGATATGTAGAATTAAAGGCAAATTTTAGAGCCACTACTTGTACACTACATTTTTAAGCTCAGCTATTAAAGCATGCTGTTGATATTTTTATGTCAAATGTATTTAGGTTATTTTAAAGCAAATTATATAAATTTAATTATAGAAAATTAGTTGCATTTAGTGATTTTAGAACATTAACTAATCATTATGTCACTCTTTATGAAAAACAAATCATCATGTTGTCAAATATGACTCTATAGATAGTATGGTATATATTGTAGTTAGAAATTTGAGTTCTTTGAGATATTGTATTATCCTGCTTTGAAATTTCTCACTACTAGGAATATTGTCAAATTTCTAAATCCAAACATAGTAAAGAGGCAGAAGAAAAAAAAAAAAACTGAAACGACGGGGTTGTACAAATCCCAAGCTTTTTGACAGCATCAGCACACTAGATCCAAATGTAGTGTTGAATATGTGGTGCAGTGACTTGTGTAAACTTCAGAACCTATTGCTTGCAAGGTTAGCATAAATAGAAGAAACGTATGAAATCAAAGATGCCCTTAACAAAGATGTTAGAAAACGTTAAAAAAAAGTTGTACAGTAAAATTTTTGTTATTTGAAGACGCGAATATAAGGATAAATGATCTCAAGGAAAAAGACTCAACAACTGATGAAGTTAATATAGAAGTTAAAGCAATAAAAACCAAGAACAAAATCACTTTGAGAGAAAAAGTCAAAAGAGTGGATTAGGAAAGACATCAAGAAACAGAAAATTTCTTAGTAGAAAATAAACTACAAAAAGGGTGGTTTATCTCTTGAAGTTTCAATCCCATAATCAGGTATTTTTTTATAGACAAATCACAACAGTTTTGAAGGTTCATAATATACTTATTCATTTATATGTTTTTATCATGTACGAGAGCTCAATGCTAGTGGAGATGGTTTAAATACATGAGAACCAAACAGCTTGCATATTTTGTGCTCAACACAATTTTCTCGTGACACTTAATTATGTTTGATCTGCAAATAGTTTTTTATTTATCCTTTTTCTAATATTGACTCCTGCTTTAGCTCCAAAACACATAAAATTTACTTACTTTAGGTAACTTATTAATTATCCTTTTATAATATATTATGTTAAGAGCATTTCATATCGATATTTTGCTATGATTGTATATTTTATATTTATAACAGGATACGAGTTCAAGGATGAGTATAAATTCGCACACTTTAACATCATTTCCAGGCTGTCAAATGCAAGTTTGGATACTTGAAATGAAGTTTTCAGTTGTCCTATTCCATGTCTGGTGGTTTTGTTTATAAATCGAAAATAGATGGAAAATCCTGTAATGTTAAGAAGCTTTGAATTATGAATAGCCAAAAATTTGATGTTTAGAACCAACTTGAATGAACAATGAATGTTCTAATGTTACTAGTGTTTTTATGTCTACCAAGAGTG